>JAIFOV010000005.1:0-1230933 GCA_020654155.1 Novius pumilus | reverse complement strand
AAATTAAATTTTTAATAAATTTATTAAATAAATAAAAAAAATGTCCACGAATTAATTATTCACGAATTAATTGTCCACGAATTAAAAAATATTTTTAAATCCTCACATATCATTATATTATATTATATTTACAACGCGAGTTGGAACATCACAAATTTTCGATTGCTGAAAAATAACGAAGTCACAAATAGCACCGCTAGTGACGGTAATCCAGAAAATGTGTGCGATGGGTGTTTGGGGGTCGAGTTATATGAAAAAGTTTTTCAAAAACATAAAATCGTTTTAGATCTCTGGATTTTACAACGCTTCACTACGAAAATTTGAAACATTCCACAAAATGCAAGTGACGTTATGAATATTCACATAAAAAATTAGTTCGTCACTACGAAAAACTGGAACATTCGACGAAATGCAAGTGATAATATGAATCACAAATTTCCGATTAATCAAAAAACAATCACGTGAAGGAAATAATAAGCGATGCGGATGCACTTTTTTGAGAACCGACGCTATTTCCTCATCACGATATTGTCCGCTTCTTAACATACCATTAATAGAAACTTCCCCGTCTATTTTCGTCCGTACGATTTCGCTCTCTCTGTTTACAAAATCCACATTATAAATTGCCATATTATTTATTACTTTGTCGTTTTATTGCTACGCGAGTAGCGCGCTTCCAATCGTAAAATTTTATTTTTTCCACCGTCTAAAAGTTTTTAACGATGTCTCCGTTTAAAACCATCGCCGTAAACGTCTTCGTCGCGGGGAAATATTGACGTTTCGTGTTCTTAAAAAATTTCGTTTCGCTTACCGTTCTAAGCCGCCTAAACGTTGATGTGCCCTCGCCAAATTCAAATAAGATTCCGCCCTCATATTTGGATTATCGAGCTCCTCGGATATGATCAGTTGGTGATGAGCGTATTCTTGAGCGTCCCTGCGTGGGGGCTTTTGAGTGAAACGAGAAGTTTGCAATTTTCGCATCTTACCTGTATTTCCCCCAATCCATGTAGCCTTGGTATAAATAACCCAATAAAGAGAATTTATCTTCCCTTTTCTTTATAACTTTGAGCGCCGATTTCCATTTTCTTACCGCCTGCTGCTGTTTGTGCTGATTGTATAATTTCACTCCTTGTTGCATCTGAAATTAATTTTTGTTGTTGGTGGTGTAAATCGATTCGATAATTTCCCTTTGTGAACCTTTCTCCTCGCTAATCCTTGATGTATACTGCTGCGACATGCGTGGAAACAACCCCAAGTGAAGATTGGGGGTTGAACGGTTCGCACTTCTGAATAGGCCGCTCGATGTAGGCTTGAATAGGAATTGTTCCAAGACCAGGGATCGAGGCCGCCGTCGAGGGGGTGTCTTGAACCGTCTGGGGAAGACAGCAACCGAGTGGCAGATAGCTGATGACCGACACCACCACTGCAACGAATTTCAAAATCTGCACTTTGGTTCAATCTCTTTTAAGACATTTACAAGGGAAACCGAACACCCTATTGATATTCAGTGGGTACATTTTTATGGCACTTTTCAGATCCCTTCTGTTGCACCCCTGATACTCAACACAGCCATGAATTTAAATGGATGGGGATGTTTTGTTGAAGTGTTTTTAGGGATTGGTGAAGAGGGTTTTGAGAGGGGTCACCAGTGGATTCATTATTTTTAAGCCATGACGAATGTAATTAGAATAGTTTGTCATCATAAACAAGACCATAAACATCGAATATTTATTATATAATTCAAGTTTAGGATGTTCCAACTAGAACATTCGACGAAATGCAAGTCATTTATAGGAGTCGTTTAGTGACAACAAAATTGCGATGGTTGTTTTAGGGGCGATTTATATAAGAGAAAGTCTTACAAACAACAACAAAATTTTTTAGATTTCTAGATATCGTTTTACTAAGAAAAACAGAAACATTCAACGAAATGCAAGTCATTCGCTTTTTGAACAGAACAGGTTCAATCTTTAAGCTAAGTTGACTTATATAATTGTTCGCATTAAATTTTTTCTTTGTTGAGTGTTTTAGTATATTTATTATGAATTTTTTTTTTGTATTTTGACATGTTATGATCTTCGAGATTAAAATTATTATCTTTATTAGTTCATTTCAAAATGTTCCATGGAATTCTGAAAATTTTCTCAAGTGCCATTATGTCTTTTCAGTGAAATGAAATTTTCGATATCACAAACATTCAACGAAATGCAAGTAATTCAAAAACTGCGACAGCGATGTTTATTTATATAAGGAAATATTCAAGATAATTAACTTTTTTTTAAAATTCTCAATCATGCCTAAAAACGGTGAAGTCTCATGTATCAACGTCAAGGACACTAATCCCAAAAAAGGAAAAAGGAGTCTTTTAATGAAAACTGAACTGCGATCGGTATTTGAGGAGTGAAATAATATAAGAAAGAGTCTTGTAAAAAACAAGAATTTGTTTTGTATTTCTGGACACCATAACGTTTTAATACGATATTCTGCAGCATTCCACGAAATGCAAGTAATTGAAACATAACCTAGTTTTAAGTTTCTCTGTGGTTTTATGGTAGTTCTCCTGTGGTGTTGGCAAATAATTGTTCTCGTACAAAACTCATTTTAGTCAAAAATAGCGTGCAAAGAGACTTTGTCGTTGCAATAAACGAATTTTGATTTGCTTCAATATGAAAAACTGAAACATTCGACGAAATGCAAGATATTCAATTATAAGTTATTCAAATATCCGAGAAAACGGTTTTTCTTTGTTATTGGATGGTCGTTTTCGCACTGAAATTTTTATGTTTTCTGCTCCTTTTGGAGTATTTGTTGTTTAGTATTATTCAAAATTGGTATTTCAAAAAAAATTTCTCTTAAACCGTTGATTTCAGTCGCAAGATTCTGGGAATACAAAAGTCCAATATTTTCTGCAAAGTATGGAAAAACAAAGAGAAACCTCACAGAGAAATTTACTTTGTTCAAAACAGTTTGTGAATGTATTTCATTCCTTAAAAAAATACTTTATAGCGTGATGTAGGTTTACATTAAAGATAAATAATACAAAAAAATTAGATATTCAAGAAAAATCTGAAAATACTCACTCAAGATCACAATACAATCGTTGAATTTACAGGAACAAAAGGAATATAAACAATGAAAATATTCCAAGAAAATCATTTTGTTTTCAATTCACGACAATAAATTCCGTCTTATCTAAAAACGTCTTTCTTTTCGAAATGACACTCATACGGGCGCCTAATATTATGTTGAATCGTGTACTCTGATATCAATCTGAGTCACGTAACAGTGGACTACAACAACTGTTTTATCTGAAATTAAATATTGAAAACAATTTACAATATAAGATTTTGAGTAATTTAGCATCACTCAACGTGCAACTATTATTGGGAATTCCTGAGAAACAATGCAAGTTTACTTAAATCTAATTCGTGTCCATTTATTTATTATCTAATTCAAGTTTAGAATGTTCCAACTAGAACATTCGACGAAAGGCAAGTCATTTATAGGAGTCGCTTAGTGACAACGAAATTGCGATAGATGTTTTAGGGCGATTTATATAAGAGAAAGTCCTACAAATAACAAAAAAATTTTTAATATTTCTGGATATCGTTTTACTAAGAAAAACAGAAGCATTCAACGGAATGCAAGTCATTCGCTTTCTGAATAGAACAGGCTCAATCTTTAAGCGAAGTTGACTTATTTAGTTGTTCGCATTAAATTTTTTCTCTGTTGAGTGTTTTAGTATATTTATTATGAATTTTTTTTTTTGTATTTTGACATGTTGTGATCTTCGAGATTAAAATTATTATTTTTATTAGTTTATTTCAAAATGTTCCATGGAATTCTGAAAATTTTCTCAAGTGCCATTATGTCTTTTCAGTGAAATGAAATTTTCGATATCACAAACATTCAACGAAATGCAAGTACATAATTCAAAAACTGCGAGAGCGATGTTTATTTATATAAGGAAATATTCAAGATAATTAATTTTTTTTTAAAATTCTCAATCATGCCTAAAAACGGTGAGGTCTCATGTATCAACGTCAAGGACACTAATCCTAAAAAAGGAAAAAGGAGTCTTTTAATGAAAACTGAACTGCGATCGGTATTTGAGGGGTGAAATATTATAAGAAAGAGTCTTGTAAAAAACAAAAATTTGTTTTGAATTTCTGGATACCATAACGTTTTAATACGATATTCTGAAACATTTCACGAAATGCAAGTAATTGAAACATAACCTAGTTTTCAGTTTCTCTGTGGTTTTATGTTAGTTCTCCTGTGGTGTTCGCAAATAATTGTTCTAGTACAAAACTCATTTTAGTTACAAATAGCGTGCAAAGAGACTTTGTCGTTGCAATAAACGAATTTTGATTTACTTCATTATGAAAAACTGAAACATTCGACGAAATGCAAGATATTCAATTATAAGTTACTCAAATATCCGAGAAAACGGTTTTTCGTTGTTATTAGATGGTCGTTTTCGCACTAAAATTTTTCTGTTTTCTGCTCCTTTTGAAGTCTTTGTTGTTCAAAATTGGTATTTCAAAAAAAAATTTCTCTTAAACCGTTGGTTTCAGTCGCAAGGTTCTGGGAAAACAAAAGTCCAATATTTTCTGCAAAATATGGAAAAACAAAGGGAAATCTCACAGAGAAATTTACTTTCTCCAAAACAGTTTGTGAATGTATTTCATTCCTTAAAAAAATATTTTATAGCGTGATGTAGGTTAACATTAAAGATAAATAATACAAAAAAATTAGATGTTTCAAGAATATCAGCAATTTATTATGTTCAGAAGTTGAAATTTCTTTGGACACTTTAAGATTTTTTTGAATAATATTCAAGAGAAATCTGATAATACTCACTCAAGATCACAATACAATCGTTGAATTTACAGGAGCAAAAGGAATATAAACAATGAAAGTATTCCAAGAAAATTATTTTGTTTTCAATTCACGACAATAAATTCCGTCTTATCTAAAAACGTCTTTCTTTTCGAAATGACACTCATACGGGCGCCTAATATTATGTTGAATCGTGTACTCTGATATCAATCTGAGTCACGTAACAGTGGACTACAACAACTGTTTTATCTGAAATTAAATATTGAAAACAATCTACAATATAAGATTTTGAGTAATTTAGCATCACTCAACGTGTAACAATTATTGGAAATTCCTGAGATTCAATGCAAGTTTACTTAATTCTAATTTGTGTCCATTTATTTATTATCTAATTCAAGTTTAGAATGTTCCAACTAGAACATTCGACGAAATGCAAGTCATTTATAGGAGTCGCTTAGTGACAACGAAATTGCGATGGATGTTTTAGGGACGATTTATATAAGAGAAAGTCTTACAAACAACAACAAAATTTTTTAGATTTCTGGATATCGTTTTACTAAGAAAAACAGAAACATTCAACGGAATGCAAGTCATTCGCTTTTTGAACCGAACAGGTTCAATCTTTAAACTAAGTCGACTTATATAGTTGTTCGCATTAAATTTTTTCTCTGTTGAGTGTTTTAGTATATTTATTATGAATGTTTTTTTTTTGTATTTTGACATTTTGTGATCTTCGAGATTAAAATTATTATTTTTATTAGTTCATTTCAAAATGTTCCATGGAATTCTGAAAATTTTCTCAAGTGCCATTATGTCTTTTCAGTGAAATGAAATTTTCGATATCACAAACATTCAACGAAATGCAAGTAATTCAAAAACTGCGACAGCGATGTTTATTTATATAAGGAAATATTCAAGATAATTAACTTTTTTTTAAAATCCTCTATCGTGCCTAAAAACGGTGAGGTCTCATGTATCAACGTCAAAGACACTAATCCTAAAAAAGGAAAAAGGAGTCTTTTAATGAAAACTGAACTGCGATCGGTATTTGAGGAGTGAAATATTATAAGAAAGAGTCTTGTAAAAAACAAAAATTTGTTTTGAATTTCTGGATACCATAACGTTTTAATACGATATTCTGAAACATTCCACGAAATGCAAGTAATTGAAACATAACCTAGTTTTAAGTTTCTCTGTGGTTTTATGTTAGTTATCCTGTGGTGTTCGCAAATAATTGTTCTCGTACAAAACTCATTTTAGTTAAAAATAGCGTGCAAACAGACTTTGTCGTTGCAATAAACGAATTTTGATTTGCTTCATTATGAAAAACTGAAACATTCCACGAAATGCAAGATATTCAATTATAAGTTAGTCAAATATTCGAGAAAACGGTTTTTCGTTGTTATTGGATGGTCGTTTTCGCACTGAAATTTTTCTGTTTTCTGCTCCTTTTGGAGTATTTGTTGTTGAGTATTATTCAAAATTGGTATTAAAAAAAAAATTCTCTTAAACCATTGTTTTGAGTCGCAAGATTCTGGGAATACAAAAGTCCAATATTTTCTCCAAAATATGGAAAAACAAAGGGAAACCTTACAGAGAAAATTACTTCGTCCAAAACAGTTTGTGAATGTATTTCATTCCTTAAAAAAAATATTTTATAGCGTGATGTAGGTTTACATTAAAGATAAATAATACAAAAAAATTAGATGTTTCAAGAATATCAGCAATTCATTATGTTCACAAGTTGAAATTTCTTTGGACACTTTAAGATTTTTTTGAATAATATTCAAGAGAAATCTGATAATACTCACTATAGATCACAATACAATCGTTGAATGTACAGGAACAAAAGGAATATAAACAATGAAAATATTCCATGAAAATCATTTTGTTTTCAATTCACGACAATAAATTCCGTCTTATCTAAAAACGCCTTTCTTTTCGAAATGACACTCATACGGGCGCCTAATATTATGTTGAATCGTGTACTCTGATATCAATCTGAGTCACGTAACAGTGGACTACATCAACTGTTTTATCTGAAATTAAATATTGAAAACAATATACAATATAAGATTTTGAGAGATTTAACATCACTCAACGTGTAATATTGGAAATTCCTGAGATTCAATGCAAGTTTACTTAAATCTAATTTGTGTCCAATTATTTATTATCTAACTCAAGTTTAGAATGTTCCAACTAGAACATTCGACGAAATGCAAGTCATTTATAGGAGTCGCTTAGTGACAACGAAAATGCGATGGATGTTTTAGGGGCGATTTATATAGGAGAAAGACTTACAAACAACAACAAAATTTTTTAGATTTCTGGAAATCGTTTTACTAAGAAATACAGAAACATTCAAAGGAATACAAGTCATTCGCTTTTTGAATAGAACAGGCTCAATCTTTAAGCTAAGTTGACTTATATAGTTGTTCGCATTAAATTTTTTCTCTGTTGAGTGTTTTAGTATATTTATTATGAATGTTTTTTTTTGTATTTTGACATTTTGTGATCTCGAGATTAAAATTATTATTTTTATTAGTTCATTTCAAAATGTTCCATGGAATTCTGAAAATTTTCTTCAGTGCCTTTATGTCTTTTCAGTGAAATGTCTTTTTCTATATCACAAACATTCAACGAAATGCAAGTGATTCAAAATGCATTTGTATGAAGAAATATTCAAAATAGTTTATTTCTCTTTAAAATCCTCAATCGTGCCTAAAAACGGTGTGGTCTCATGTATCAACGTCAAGGACACTAATCCTAAAAAAGGAAAAAGGAGTCTTTTAATGAAAACTAAACTGCGATCGGTATTTGAGGAGTGAAATAATATAAGAAAGAGTCTTGTAAAAAACAAGAATTTGTTTTGTATTTCTGGACACCATAACATTTTAATACGATATTCTGAAGCATTCCACGAAATGCAAGTAATTGAAACATAACCTAGTTTTAAGTTTCTCTGTGGTTTTATGGTAGTTCTCCTGTGGTGTTGGCAAATAATTGTTCTCGTACAAAACTCATTTTAGTCAAAAATAGCGTGCAAAGAGACTTTGTCGTTGCAATAAACGAATTTTGATTTGCTTCATTATGAAAAACTGAAACATCGACGAAATGCAAGATATTCAATTATAAGTTACTCAAATATCCGAGAAAACGGTTTTTTGTTGTTATTGGATGATCGTTTTCGCACTGAAATTTTTCTGTTTTCTGCTCCTTTTGGAGTATTTGTTACTGAATATTCTTCAAAATTGGTATTTCAAAAAAAAAAATTCTCTTAAACCGTTGATTTCAGTCGCAAGATTCTGGGAATACAAAAGTCCAAAATTTTTTGCAAAATATGGAAAAATAAAGGGAAACCTCACAGAGAAATTAACTTTGTCCAAAACAGTTTGTGAATGTATTTCATTCCTTAAAAAAATATTTTATAGCGTGATGTAGGTTTACATTAAAGATAAATAAAACAAAAAAATTAGATGTTTCAAAAATACCAGCAATTTATTATATTCAGAAGTTGAAATTTCTTTGGACACTTTCAGATTTTTTTGAATAATATTCAAGAAAAATCTGATAATACTCACTCAAGATGCCAATACAATCGTTGAATTTACAGGAATAAAAGGAATATAAACAATGAAAATATTCCAAGAAAATCATTTTGTTTTCAATTCACGACAATAAATTCCGTCTATTCTAAAAACGCCTTTCTTTTCGAAATGACACTCATACGGGCGCCTATTATTATGTCGAATCGTGTACTCTGATATCAATCTGAGTCACGTAACAGTGGACTACAACAACTGTTTTATCTGAAATTAAATATTGAAAACAATCTACAATATAAGATTTCGAGTAATTTAGCATCACTCAACGTGTAAGTATTATTGGAAATTCCTGAGAATCAATGCAAGTTTACTTAAATCTAATTCGTGTCCATTTATTTATTATCTAATTCAAGTTTAGAATGTTCCAACTAGAACATTCGACGAAATGCAAGTCATTCGCTTTTTGAATAGAACAAGCTCAATCTTTAAGCTAAGTTGACTTATATAGTTGTTCGCATTTCTTCTCTGTTGAGTGTTTTAGTATATTTATTATGAATAATGAAAGGTGTTGAGTTTCTCAGATTTCGGTCAATTATTATGAATGTTTTTTTTTTGTATTTTGACATGTTGTGATGTTCAAGTTAGAATTATTATTTTTATTAGTTCATTTCAAAATGTTCCATGGAATTCTGAACATTTTCTTCAGTGCCGTTATGTCTTTTCAGTGAAATGTCTTTTTCTATATCACAAACATTCAACGAAATGCAAGTGATTCAAAATGCATTTTTATGAGCAAATATTCAAAATACTTTATTTCTCTTTAAAATCCTCAATCGTGCCTAAAAACGGTGAGGTCTCATGTATCAACGTCAAGGTCTTTTAATGAAAACTGAACAGCAATCGGCATTTAAGGAGTGAAATAATATAAGAAAGAGTCTTATAAAAAACAAAAATTTTTTTTTTATTTCTGTATACCATAACGGTATAATACAATATTCTGAAACATTCCACGAAATGCAAGTAATTGAAACATAACCTAGTTTTAAGTTTCTCTGTGGTTTTATGGTAGTTCTCCTGTGGTGTTCGCAAATAATTGTTCTCATACAAAACTCATTTTAGTCAAAAATAGCGTGCAAAGAGACTTTGTCGATGCAATAAACGAATTTTGATTTGCTTCAATATGAAAAACTGAAACATTCGACGAAATGCAAGACATTCAATTATAAGTTACTCAAATATTCGAGAAAATGGTTTTTCGTTGTTTTCTCACTGAAATTTTTCTGTTCTCTGCTCCTTTTGGAGTATTTGTTGTTGTTTATCTTGAGTATTGTTCAAAATTGGTATTTCAAAAAAAAAAATTCTCTTAAACCGTTGATTTCAGTCGCAAGAGTCGTGGAACAGGAAAACCCTTGTGTTGATTCATTCAGAAAAATAGAAGCCCACGTTAAGGGAAAAGCAATTTCCCACCAAAAATATCAAGTTATCGTGAAAGCAAACTTGCCCCAATATTTGACTAACAAGCTTCCAGCCTGTTGAGTTTTACCCATTTCTCTAGTGGTCCACTCCCCCTCAACCAAACTAGGTCAATATGACATCTCTTCAGTATAAACCACTCTGCGATATATTTCAAGTAGACATACTTACTATTTGAAGTAATCGTGACTATTCAAACTTTCCCACGACATATTATCACACTCCAGAAAAATCACCGAAAAAAACCCGTTTATGTGGATATTTTAATAATTGCGATTGGCACCGAATGATTCTTCAATAAGACACATTCCTGATGAGCGCGAATACGAAATTTCGCATTGAATTGATAACGATTTTGGAAGCTATCACGATTTTATTTACTTAACGTTAAGATGAGACACCGATGGGTCTTCGTGACCTCGTTTTTCTTTCGCACGAAAATTTTCTGCTTTTCCTCGACGATATCCGATTGCGAGCACTCTCGGCGTTTTTATAATATATTCATAACGTCACTCGGCTAGTTTTTCGCGGCGATTCTTCGATTTTTTTTCCCCAAACCGAACACACCCCTACCCCATCATGCAGCCTCCGCGGCCTCTGATCTCTCCCTATTGAAGCTCTCGGACGCAGTCGGGAAAATCGGGAATCTACGCCGGAGCGAGCGTACAACGGCGACGGGATCGAAGTCGCTGAAGTTGCGGAATTTTCGAGGCAACAAGTTGGAACTGGCACGAAGAACATGTCGCTCGTATATAACTGGGGAATGAATGAAAGATGTTGAAGATAAAGAACATTATTGTATAAAAATTTCATTTCGAAGAACATGAAAGTTGAATGTTTGGGGATAGGTAGCACGGGAAAGTTTTGATGGAGTTCGGGTATAACATTGTAGTTTAGATTGAATCACCATGTGAAAATGAAATATTTCTCAATTCTAATGGAAATCCGGGGGCGGCTTGATAAATGTATAAGCGCGCATTTTTGTAGACCTTTTTTTTATTCTTCATTACTTATACGCGGAAAAGTTGAAATTGTAACGTTGTTTCCCCTAATGCGTTGATAACTACTTTACCCCTTTACCCTTTCACACGGAACGCAGTCCCTTGGGAACTGGGCAACCCAAACGAGGACCCTATTTCGCAGAAGAAATCGAAGGAAAAGCGACTGAGGCAGAGAATCCATCCAGGAGAGGCTGAGTTTTGCTCAGAGAAGAAAATAAACCGGGAGCTGAAAAATGCTCGAGCTGCTTTTTCCCACAGGTCGTCCCAATCAACGTGTCCGTCCGTTTGATCCCCAGGGATCACTCGAAATCCCACATGATCCCGATTTTGTCACGCCTCTACCAAATAGACTTAACCAATAGACGGAAATTCGAGAAGTATCGTCCCGCCTATACGCACGACGTGATTTTATTAATAGCTACAGAAATAACTGGAGCACGAAAAACATATTAGTTATGGTAGGTAGGTCCCCAGACGGGGGCGATTTTTCAACGTGATTTGTAGCAGTATTAAACACGACATTTCACGTCATTCTCTGTCGAAATTTAATTAGAATTGAAGGCCGATTCGCGGATTATGCGTTTGAGTGGTATATATTCGTTCTAACTAAGTTTAGATTGCAATGGTGTTTTCTACCTTTCAGTTTTTGATGTGTTTTGAGAGCCGTGGGTTTCGGATAATCGTTGCCAATGATATATTTATCTTCGACTGTCTAAACTCCTGGAGAGAAATCTTTGTCGTTCTTTACTAATTTCGAGAGACATATGCAGAGATCACTGCAATTTTTTCTTAAGGTCCCCAAGTTCTTCATTAGTTACTAAGGGTTCGCGATACGATGGTCTCACAATATTACCATCGAGACCGAGACCGGCCTATCGAGATCGAGACCTGGGCCACCTTAGTCTTGGTCTCAGTCTTGTTTTTGTTGAAATTCGTGCATGTTCGTTGCAAAATTCAAATCAAGAGGTCCATTCGAAGGTTAAGAATTTTCGAGACCGAGACCACCCCTAATCTTGTCTCGGTCTCGTTATTCGAGATGGAGACCGAGACGAAGGTCTGTTTTTTTACATACCAAGTCGAATTTTTCAAAAACTTAGTCGGAAATCAAAATTCAACAAAAATTACGAATCGGAAAGAATTCAATAGCAAAAAAAATCTATTACGATTTTTGTATTTTCCATTGCTTTCTAACATACCTCATCAAACTTTTTAGAAAAATTCTTCAGAAACTCATAAATCAAAAATTTAATGCTAATTTATAATAATAATAATAATAATAATAATAATAATAATAATAATAATAATAATGTTTATTATTGTTACACGAACAGGTTCTACTCCAAATCTCCAATCAATATGTTTTCCTTTCTTACTTACCTTATAATTTTCCTTCTCCGAGATTTTTTGGTAACTTTTTTGTGAGAAAGTAAACGGAAACAGAAAAAATTAAAATTTTATTGATCAATAAACAACATTCCTAGTTTTAACATTATTCATAAGTAAAAAAAGAGTACTAAATACAATTATTAATAAGTAAACAACAACAAAAATATCCAAATATTCTTATGTCAAATATTTCTTAAGAAAACTGGTTCACAAAAATGATACACGAATAATACAGGAAATAAAATTGTACTTACTTCTGAAATTTTCTATATAATTGTCCATCCCCCAGGTACGAAGATAGTTCTCGATTTCCCCACTTTCAACGTCCACCACTTGCGAACTATCCATATCGTGGAATTGCTAGTGAAAACCGAGTTCATCACTTAAATCCTTCATCGACGCGTCAATTCGTGTAACCTCACGTTCTATTATTGCGATATACTTCAAAAATATTAACTAAAGTATAGTTGCACATGAACTCACAAGGAACGATCTTTCACGAATGAGAAAATGTTAAGTGTTGATCAGGCGCTATACTGGAGGGAATGACTAATGTTTGAAATAAATTCCTGTGCTGAATAATGTCTTTTCCTGAACCAAGTACTACTTGTATATCATTCATTAATGGAAATCCTATATTATAGTTATTTCCTGCATTCAATATAGGTCTCGAAATAAAAAATAAAGGATTGTTTAGAACCGTAAAGAGTAAAACATTTTCCTGTAATAACCAACGGAACGATATCCACAATTCCACACGGCTGCATTTAAAAATATGTCAGCTTGTTTTAGAATGAAATTGTGGAATTTATAGTAATGAGAATCATAACTTATGAGCAAGAATTCAAATATGAACGGAAATCAATAATAAATTTAGTAAATAATTCTTCACAAATTAACTTAGATGTTTTTGTTCGCACTTTTGTATCACAAAAGTCAATGAACGATACAATTCGGTACGTTCCAACTGCTCAAAATTCGGAGGTATTTCTTTTTAGAAGCAGTCGATCCATCGAATTGAAGTCTTGATATAAATTTGCCCCCAGTACAAATATTGAATGAGAATTTATGATGTTTAACTTTCAAATGTTTTTTATCGCTTCTCGGTAACTCGCGATAAATTTGGGTGTTGAGTGCAGGAATATTTTCCTGTTATAAGTACTAGCCGAGTCTGTAACTGACACCAAAAATTACAATGATGAATACGTTTCTCTGATTTGTATCAATAAGAGTTTTATTCCTGTACTTAGCAAAGCTTATTCTAGTCATAATTATACCACTAATTGTTTTCATCACCGGAATCATTCCGTTCACCATTAAAGTTTTGAATTCCTTTAACTAATACATATAGCTTTTCCTGCAATGAGAATATATTTCGTTTTTACAGGAATCGTTAAGTTCACTGGAAATTTCCTGTTCTTATTATTATATTGGTGTGATAGAAACAGGAATCCGTTTCACTAGAAATTCCTGTAATCTTCTTTTTTCAGTGTGAATTTAGTTTAAGAAATAATTTCATATATTTGGACCTCAAACTAGTGTGCCGTAAAAAAGTTCTTCTTAAAGTTATGGCTTTAATTAGATGAGCAAGCCTGGGCCAAATAATCACCTATTTTTATTTCGTCGCAATGTTGTTACTTAGCGTCCTTTTAGTCGGTCCTTTGAATTACGATGCCGGTACACGTGCTATACCGCCACCGTCGTCGTCGTCGGCATCGACAGACAAAGACGGAGATGTTCTTGGCTCGGATATTTGTAGCTAGTGTAGATTTCAGTTTTTCGGGAGCCTTAGTACCACAGATCACCCCGATACGTTCTGACATATGTTGAAAAGGAACATCCAAACGCACATGTGCCATTGGAATAGGAGCCGGCGCGCTCGCGAGTCGATATTATGATCGTGAAGAATAATTTTCGAAATTATTACGGAACGTCGGAGCCGCCGATGAGCCAACAATACGGTTACGGTGAGCCGCAGGGTTCCCGTTACGGGCCATCGCCGACCGATTGCCGGGCGACGACGTCCGCGATTTTCCGATCCGACGCGTCTTGTGTCAGTAGTGGCGAAAGTTTCTTGGACAGTGACGACGATAACAGTTCGAATCACATTTTCGAGCCGCACAACGAAGGTCCCCGCAAGTGTCTGGCTTGGGCATGCAAGGCTTGCAAAAAGAAAACCGTCGCGGTGGATAGGAGAAAAGCGGCCACTTTACGGGAACGCAGGCGGCTCAGGAAGGTGAACGAGGCGTTTGAATTACTCAAAAAACGCACGTGCAACAACCCGGGACAGAGGTTGCCGAAAGTGGAGATTCTGCGGAGCGCCATCGAGTATATCGAGTATTTGGAGGAGTTGCTGCAGGGTTCGAAATGCTCGAACGAGCCATCGTCCAGTGTACTCGCCTCGAATTCTAGTCTTGTGAGTATTTCCGCGTTTCGTGCATTTTATTCGGACGCGTGATCGATGATCGCATTAATTTCGTTTTTGGAACGTCGGGATTTATTCTTTCGCTTGTTCGCTATTAATCGTACGGTTTCACATAACCGATACGCTGAAAGCCGAGCAACACGTTCTGGAAAGTAGCCAGCGAACGGACCGATTCCCGGGGGATACACGGGATGAACGAAAGAACCACTCGACTTTTTTGTCTCGTCGATTTTTTTTTAAACAATCGAAAAAAGTGAGCAGTTTGATCAAAACAAGGGAATTAGTCATGAAAAGATGCTAAATGTATTTTGTGCTACAACTTCAGCTTGAAATAATTTTTTCTCGTTGTCCAATTTTTCTTATATTTAGTTTTTTTGGTGGCTAAAGTCGTTACTTCATTATGTAATCCATAAAGAGTAAGTCAGAAAGCCGGTTTCATTAAATATTTTACTGCACCTTTATTTCCGAATAATTTAAAAACCATCTGTAGTTAATGTAGTTCGTTTTCCTTCATTCGAAAAAGTGTTCGAAAAAGCTGAGTTAAAATCAAAATATATATATATATATATATTTAACTTTAAACGTCAAGGTATTTAATTTACACTAGTTAACCAGTACCAAGTTTTGGTTATAATTATTCTTTTTCTATAACTGAACAATGATAACACTCACAGATTTAACGTTAGCCGCGATTATGAAGAAATTGTTGTCAATTAAGATTAGGTTAATTAAAATCAAAATATATTCAATTTGAACTACCGAAATTTGTAGGTGAATTGCGATTGAATATTTAATTTGACGTTTGATCAACTAACTTTAAACGTCAAGGTATTTAATTTACACTAGTTAACCAGTACCAAGTTTTGTTATAATTATTCTTTTTCTATAACTGAACAATGATAACACTCACAGATTTAACGTTAGCCGCGATTATGAAGAAATTGTTGTCAATTAAGATTAGGTTAATTAAAATCAAAATATATTCAATTTATTGAACTACCGAAATTTGTAAGTGAATTGCGATTGAATATTTAATTTGACGTTTGATCAACTAACTTTAAACGTCAAGGTATTTAATTTACACTAGTTAACCAGTACCAAGTTTTGGTTATAATTATTCTTTTTCTATAACTAAACAATGATAACAGTCACAGATTTAACGTTAACCGCGATTATGAAGAAATTGTTGTCAATTAAGATTAGGTTAATTAAAATCAAAATATATTCAATTTGAACTACCGAAATTTGTAGGTGAATTGCGATTGAATATTTAATTTGACCTTTGATCAACTAACTTTAAACGTCAAGGTATTTAATTTACACTAGTTAACCAGTACCAAGTTTTGGTTATAATTATTCTTTTTCTATAAGTGAACAATGATAACACTCACAGATTTAACGTTAGCCGCGATTATGTAGAAATTGTTGTCAATTAAGATTAGGTTAATTGAAATCAAAATATATTCAATTTGACTAAATTTTAGAGAAGATGTTTCTACCGAAATTTGTAGGTGAATTGCGATTGAATATTTAATTTGACGTTTGATCAACTAACTTTAAACGTCAAGGTATTTAATTTACACTAGTTAACCAGTACCAAGTTTTGGTTATAATTATTCTTCTTCTATACCTGAACAATGATAACACTCAAAGATTTAACGTTAGCCGCGATTATGAAGAAATTGTTGTCAATTAAGATTAGGTTGATTGAAATCAAAATATATTCAATTTGAACTACCGGAATTTGTAGGTGAATTGCGATTGAATATTTAATTTGACGTTTGATCAACTAACTTTAAACCTCAAGGTATTTAATTTACACTAGTTAACCAGTACCAAGTTTTGATTATAATTATTTTTTTCTATAACTGAACAATGATAACACTCACAGATTTAACGTTAGCCGCGATTATGAAGAAATTGTTGTCAATTAAGATTAGGTTAATTAAAATCAAAATATATTCAATTTGAACTACCGAAATTTGTAGGTTAATTGCGATTGAATATTTAATTTGACGTTTGATCAACTAACTTTAAACTTCAAGGTACTTAATTGACACTAGTTAACCAGTACCAAGTTTTGGTTATAATTATTCTTTTTCTATAACTGAACAATGATAACACTCACAGATTAAACGTTAGCCTCGATTATGAAGAAATTGTTGTCAATTAAGATTAGGTTAATTAAAATCAAAATATATTCATTTTGAACTACCGAAATTTGTAGGTGAATTGCGATTGAATATTTAATTTGACGTTTGATCAACTAACTTTACACGTCAAGGTATTTAATTTACACTAGTTAACCAGTACCAAGTTTTGGTTGTAATTATTCTTTTTCTATAACTGAACAATGATAACAGTCACAGATTTAACGTTAGCCGCGATTATGAAGAAATTGTTGTCAATTACGATGAGGTGATCGACGTTTTCAGTTAAATGTGCTAATAAAACATAACCTGCTTTCGAACTCACAATAGTTACAATTTACCTACCTAACGAGCGCAATATGAGTTCAGCCGTGGGTTCAACTATTCCCAATGGTATCCGGGGGTGAGTTTAATCAAAACTTCGTCCATTTTCCTTGCCAGCAGGTTGTCGTCGCTCTCATTTGACCCAGTTATTCGTACACGTGTCGTCAGCATCACCTTTTACGAATATTCGGGAAAATATGATTATAAATGTAAACCGCTTCTTCAACTTACAAATGCCTTGATATTTGTATTTTTTAATTTTTTTTTTGTCTACATTGCACACAGCGTGACGGTAGATCTTTTGGTAACAATTACTTCAAATAATTCCCGAAGTATTCGCACATCCCTACACGTGGTTTATATCGAAAAATTGGGTTATAATTATAACCACAGAATATTACGTAAAGTACACTTTTCCTGATTATCTCCTAAAGTAATTAAAGAAAAAAATGATATCTTCGTTCGCCCTGCAGGTAGCCAATATTCAATTATACCGTCACATTCGAAACGAAACGGAACCTCCACGCCGCTTAAGCGATCTTCCGTCGTCGCTTCTTTGTGGGAATCCAAGCCGATGCACATAAAACTGTTGGCACATTTGCTTCTGTTTCCCGCAATACCGTTCTACGGTTTCCTCCGTTTGTTTGTCTACGCCGACGACAGGTCGTAATTCTGTCAGATTTATTCCGCGAACCATAATAAATCGTTCCTCGTTACGGACGAAAATTCGATCAATTAGCGACTGATTTTTTTTTCACTTCTTCTTTTCGTTGCAGAACGTTGCCAACAATCGCTTTTTCGCTGAGAGAGGAAGCGCCTTCTGTGATAATGGAAACAAATTTTCGACAAATTGCGGTAAGTTATATTCAGATACCACTTTTTTTGGATATAATTACGTTCAGAGGAACATAAACGATGATATTTAGCAAAACTGAAAAGCGATGAAAAAGAATGACATTTATGACATTTTCGAGACCATAGAACTAATTCAACATAATAGTTCATTATTTAACAGATATGATGAGAGATATTGCAAATATCAATATTATTACTAAAGCCCGGACTTTAGGCACTATAAATTCGTTAAAAAAAGGCAGTGAAAAGGCAATAAAAATACTCAAAATAGGCACTTAAAATAGGCATTTATTATATACTGATAGATAAAAACAGATAAGATAAAACAAAAAAACATTCGATGTGAATACTTATTCTTTATTAAACATAACTACCAATAGTTTTCTCAAATTTTCAAATTTGATACTTTGTCGTCTATCTGATAAAATATGTTTATACAACGAAAAAGATCTCTCCACATCAACAGATGTCAAAGGTGCATACATAAATGAGGATATTTCGGTAGGGTTCAAGAAATTACTGACCCCATCTCCTAATAAAATCGAATTTATTTCGCGCATCTTGACCAAACCACTATTGTTCTGCAACACTTTTTCACATTTTTCTTTCATGAACTCTCCTTTTAATCCAGGCGCAGAATTGATTCTTTCAATTGTTTCATCCATAATGTTCAATTGCTCTTGTAATTTTAAATTCCTCTCTTCTGATGTTGGAATTGAATGAAAATGTGCAAGTATGTATGCTAAATCAGACTGGATATTCTTTTTGGACAAAACATCTTTACATATTTTTATTGAAGCTGCATCATTTTCGAGGTGATCCACTATTTCTACAATTTTCTCGAAATGGGTTGCGTAATAAATGGCAGCCGATATCCATGTACCCCATCTCGTTATTGTAGGTTGAGGTGGTAATGGCAGATCTGGTGCAAGTTCTTTGAAAATTTGCACCCTCGATGGAGCTTTTAAAAAAACTTTCTCGACGTTTGATATTAACAGATCGACATCGTGAAATAAACTTCGCGCTTCTTCAGCAACTCTATGCAATGCATGAGCTATACACGTCACATGAACCATTTTTGGAAATAGAACTTGCAGAACTTTTCCAGCTGCTTTCATGTATGGAGCGGCATCAGAAACAAATAGCAACACTTTGTCATGTTTCACTCCATCTGGCCACAATAATGAGAGCGCACTGGTAAATAATTGGGCTATTGTCGAATTATTGGCTGATTCGAGTACTTCACTTGTTAATAAATACGTGTTAGAGTTTCACTATTGAAAGGTGCTGGGATACAAAATACTTCTTCTCAAAATTCACTTTACAGTCACATATTTTGCAGAATAACACAGAACCGTCACTACTGAAAACGTCTTTACCGAATTCAAGTATTAATTTATTCAATTTTGTTTGCTCGGATGCTCTGACTTTAGGCATATTGGCTGGCGATAAGTTGAACCGAATGGGCGAATGGTGAAAAACAACTGAACGGAAATGGGTATTACGATATATTTATACCTATAGGTATCTGGTTTTAGGTTTTCCCATCAGTAACAGTTGTTGTATCAATTCCTAGAAAAAGGGAACTATCTCTTGTCTATGTACCAATCCTGCCTACCTGAGATCTTAGGGTTTCCCACTTTATACTATCATAAATTGTTCGAAATAGGCGAAATAAGTCATAAAATCCCATTTTAAGCAAAATAGACAGAAAATACGAAAATAGGCATTTTATGGCATTTTGCCTAACATCCGGGCTTTAATTATTACTGTACAGGTTATGTTGACAGTTAAGCATGCGCAATATCAAAGTAACAGTTACAATCGGTTATTCATCTTATTTGCATTATCTTCCTATTACCACAGATGGCGTGTGTCTATAAAAGATATAATCTTTTTTATTGATAAAATTTACCTCTTTAAGATGTATTTATTTGATCATTAGGGGTGTTCAAAAAGTTGAAAAATTACTATTTCTTTATCTCAACGTTTCGGGCTGTACCCTTTTTCAAGATTTTACAAATTTGACGGATGTATAAATGACAAGAAAATTATTGGATAACAAATGCTTAGAAACGGTAAAAGGAAAAAAGAAGAAAAATAGACAGAGACTTGATTTGAGTCATGCGTTATCAAGTAAAAATGAATATATTTTGTGTAAATTTTTAATATCCGTCCTATCGTTTATTGAATATTTATTTTTTCTAATATGAATCATTTCCAGAAATTCTCTTGATTTTTTGTTCTTTTCGTAATCTAGGATTTTAACTCCATCGAAATTGAATGTGTGTTTTAATGTTTGTGTATTTTTATGTAAAGCTGTTGGTAATTTTGAGTATTTGTGTCCGTTTAATCTGTCTTTTAGTTTTTGTTTTGTTTGTCCAATATATACACCTTCGCAGTCTTTACGTGGAATTTCGTACATGATGTTTGATTTGTCTTGAATTGGTGTTAGTGATTTTAATTTTGTGAAAAGGTTTTCGATTTGGATATTTGGTTTGTGAGCAATTTTGATATTCTTATATGGTTTGAAAATATTTTCAATTTTTTCAGAAAGATTTTTAATGTATGGAAGAGGTATATATGATGTATGATCTTTTGTGTATGTTTTTTTTGTGTTATATAATATGTGGATTCGTTGTCTGAGAATTTTATTGATCAATTTTATTGGGTAACCATTTTCTTGAAGAAGTGATTTAACAGAGAGTAGAGTGATAGGCCTGAGAGAGGGTGAAGTAAGTTTCATTGATCTGTCTATGTAGTTTAAAATTAGAGAGATTTTTTGTTTGATGTAGTGTGTTGTGTCGAAATGGAGGATTCTGTTTGTATTGATGTCTTTTCTGAACCATTTTGTTATTAATTTGTTATTTTGCCTAATGATCGTCATGTCTAGAAAGTTTAAACTTTTTTCTGATTCAATTTCAAGAGTGAATTTAATTTTTTCATGGAAATTGTTTAGAGAATTTAAAATTGTTTGTATTTTCTGTTCTGATGTAATGATAAGACAGTCATCGACATATCTTTTGAAAATGGTAATATCATTGACATAATCTTTAAGTATTTGTTCTTCTAAGAATTCCATAACTAGTTGAGCGATTGTGCTAGAAATAGGAGATCCCATTGCTACTCCATAGATTTGTTGATAAAATTTGTTTTCGATTTGGAAGTAACAGGAACCAAGAGTCAATTGGACGCTGTCAATGAAATCTTTTTTCGGAATAAGAGTGTGGGATGAAATGGTCTGCCAGTTTTTGTCAATAATGGTGGGTATGAGGGATGTTGGAATATTTGTGTATAATGATATGACATCTAATGAAAAAAGTTTATTGTTTGAAGGAATGTATATTTTGTCGAGTTCTTCTTTGAGTGTAAAAGAGTTTTTTGTGTAGTATGGGTTTTTGTTGATAATATGAGAAAGTATTTTGGATAGAAGTTTTGAAAGGTTGTAAAGTGGTGATTGTGTATATGCGACGATGGGTCGCAGTGGTATGTTGGGTTTATGAATTTTGGGTAAGCCGTAAATTTTTGGAGGCAGACTGTTGTGAATATATACACAAATCTATGGAGTAGCAATGGGATCTCCTATTTCTAGCACAATCGTCCAACTAGTTATGGAATTCTTAGAAGAACAAATACTTAAAGATTATGTCAATGATATTACCATTTTCAAAAGATATGTCGATGACTGTCTTATCATTACATCAGAACAGAAAATACAAACAATTTTAAATTCTCTAAACAATTTTCATGAAAAAATTAAATTCACTCTTCAAATTGAATCAGAAAAAAGTTTAAACTTTCTAGACATGACGATCATTAGGCAAAATAGCAAATTAATAACAAAATGGTTCAGAAAAGACATCAATACAAACAGAATCCTCCATTTCGACACAACACACTACATCAAACAAAAAATTTCTCTAATTATAAACTACATAGACAGATCAATGAAACTTACTTCACCGTCTCTCAGGCCTATCACTTTACTCTCTGTTAAATCACTTCTTCAAGAAAATGGTTACCCAATAAAATTGATCAATAAAATTCTCAGACAACGAATCCACATATTATATAACACAAAAAAAAACATACACAAAAGATCATACATCATATATACCTCTTACATACATTAATCATACATTAAAAATCTTTCTGAAAAAATTGAAAATATTTTCAAACCATATAAGAATATCAAAATTGCTCACAAACCAAATATCCAAATAGAAAACCTTTTCACAAAATTAAAATCACTAACACCAATTCAAGACAAATCAAACATCATATACGAAATTCCATGTAAAGACTGCGAAGGTGTATATATTGGACAAACAAAACAAAAACTAAAAGACAGATTAAACGGACACAAACACTCAAAATTACCAACAGCTTTACATAAACATACACAAACATTAAAACACACATTCAATTTCGATGGAGTTAAAATCCTAGATTACGAAAAGAACAAAAAATCAAGAGAATTTCTGGAAATGATACATATTAGAAAAAATAAATATTCAATAAACGATAGGACAGATATTAAAAATTTACACAAAATATATTCATTTTTACTTGATAACACATGACTCAAATCAAGTCTCTGTCTATTTTTTTCTTCTTTTGCCGTTTCTAAGCATTTGTTATCCAATAATTTTCTTGTCATTTATACATCCGTCAAATTTGTAAAATCTTGAAAAAGGGTCCAGCCCCAAACCTTGATAAAGAAATTTTTCAATTATTCAACTTTTTGAACACCCCTAATGATCAAATAACTGAATTCAAATATATAAAAGATATAATAAATATAGGGGGCAACATATCAGTGCTGGGCGAGAAGATTGGTAGAACGACTGACATAAACTCAAATTCGCTCAGCATTCCTATCAGAATTTCGTCACAAATCCGGTTTTAGAGCCATCGAAAGCAGGACGCGTATCCGATTGTTGGAAGAACCACTCGAAAAGACATTAACATTAACTGAGGGCATTTAGAACCGCCAACATCATCACCGTTCACCCGTACAGCTACAGGAAGATATAAAGTGTTAATGGGTTCTGGGAGAAGGCGGTGCGTTTCTTGAAATCCGACACTCGGAACAAAGTGCTGCGTGTCAGTAGTTCTCCTTTATTCCCTACTCTATTAGACCATTAGGCGCTACTTTATTGGGATCATTCCCGTAATATACACTTTAATTAAACGACGCTCTTTCCAGATGTTCGCGGCGATGATTTATGGGAAGATGTCACCGTTCCGGAAATTCCCAAATTGTTTGGAAAGTCGTAATTCGCGACAATTACTCAGAAATCGTTTCGGTTTCGCTTATATTGCTCTATATACGTATCTATATGGGGGTGATACGTTTTAATTTACGACCGCCCCCTCTGCGTATCCCCATCCAATTTGTCTATTTCTGTTTTATTTTGACTAGAGTTCCGAAACCATCCGGAGAACACGAAATCGGCATTACCGGCGTGCCATTTCAAGAGCATATGGTGTCGTCTTTGACATTATTTACTACTGTCATCTAGATGCATATAAACTCAGGAATTTCGGTTTGGGGATCACGTTCGGATTTAGGCACGTTTTCAAGTTTATCGCAGTCCCCCCAAATTCCCGAAAGGGTGTTTATGGATTGAATGTGGCATAACTTCAAATTTTTTTTGTTATTGTAGTTTCCTTGGATACATATATAAGAGGATGAGATTGTAAAAGGTTACTTCACTAGATCAATAATTTACTATCCAAAAATCGATACTTCAGTCATAAGTTTTTAGACATCGTGAGATTCCTTTGTTATCACATTACGTAACATCAGTCGTCCATCTGTTTTGATAACTTTCCACGAATCGCAACTTCTTGTTTCGTATTTGCAAGCGTTTAAACGATCTTGCAGTTTCCTAGCTAATAGAAAATCAGTTCTTTCTTGCTCTTCTTTCCTTTCTTTTATGTAAGTTTCGTAAGACGTCCCATTGGTCCCATGGATTTCATTTGATGGATGCGCATTGTAAAAAAAATCAACTGGAGATGATAAATGTGCCGCTTCCGCAGGCTGTTCAGTTAAAAACTGCTCATCATGTCCTCTGGTTTGTTGTGAATTATAACTCTCCGTATATGGAAAGTTAGTTGTGGATAAGTTGTAACGGTATCTGATAAATGCGGAAGGCGCGCTCATATGGAACTCAGTTTTTCCAACCGGAGGCCTGAAACCAGTTGAGAATAGCAAAATAGACAACACAACAATTTATAATTTCTAAATTGAACGGTTTTTATATTATTCATCTTGAAACGTTACAATTTAAAAAAAAACTAATGACAAACTCTTACCTGATATCAGTTGGGCTGCCTCGTAGTTTAACCGCTGGAACATTTACAGGAATAACACTGGTTTCAAAAAAAAGCGTTCTACTATATTCGATTGGCATAAGAAAACCCAACTCTGGTCCAATGGAGTCGTCGTCGTCACTCATAGTGTCACTTTCAATCTTCTTTTCGTAAGCAGAATTGAATTTGGCCAATGTCTGATTTGCGTTTCCCATATCACTGCTTGCTATTTATTGCTCATACATTTTTAAAACTGAAATATTTGTATGGAATAATGAAACCACATTTTTTTTCTTCATACCCATTATTTGATTCAAAGATCCTGAATCTCAACGAATAGCTCAGGGTGGTATCTACAAATAAATAAATTACAAATTAATGGGAAAACAGCAATAAAGGTTTCTCAGTTAAAAAAAATATTTAAAAGAAAAATCTTCTGTTGTTACATCGTTTCCGTAGAACGCCTTCAAAGATGAAAATGGCTTTTTTTTCACGCGATAAATCAGTCGATTGTAACCGAGATGATCAAAGATCGCATGGACACGGCGTTTGGTGTTCTCGCTAATGAAGCCACCCGAGCGCGTCTCGTTTCCCAACAAATCATTTCGTTTTGTCGCAACCGACGGACATCAAATAAACAGTCCAAAACTCGAGAGGCCCGGTTTATTTTTGAATATCTCATTATTTTAATGGGAATCGTTTATCATCGCCCTCCTTGCTCTGCAGTGTGCATTTACGTTGCACGAACGTTAGTGTAGTTTGGAAATAAACAAAAATATTTCTGATTCAAAATATTGCTTAACGTTGAATCTATAGTTTACGAAAAAATGAAATTTTTCTAGAACGCGCAAAAAGAGCGCAAAAATTCGAGATTTTTCAATTTTCATCGCATTGACATGTTTGGGCTAGATTACGGTGTCGCATCTATGAGAGGATTTTTCGTGAAAGTTTCATCACTAGGCGGCCACTATACGAGTTGTAATCGCTGTCCAATTCTTTTAAAACACGCAAAAAAAGCGCAACATTTATCAATTTGTCAATTTTCATCGGATTGAGATTTTTGGCATAGAATTCAGTATCGCATCTATGAGAGAATTTTTCGTGAAAGTTTCATCACGGTGCAGCCACCCGAAGAGATTTCATCGCGCTCCTAATTTTGTAAAACACGCAAAAACGCGGAAAAACGCGCACCATTTATCAATTTTTCAATTTTCATCGGATTGACATTTTTGGTATAGAGTTCAATGTTGCATCTATGAGAGAATTTTTCGTGAAATTTTCATCACGGTGCGGCCACCCTAAGAGATTTTATTGCGCTCCTAATTTTCTAAAACAGGCAAAAACGCGCATCATTTATCAATTGTTCAATTTTCATCGGTTTGAAATTTTTGGCATAGAATTCAGTGTCGCATCTATCGAAGGATTTTTCGTGGAAATTTCATCACGGTACGTCCACCCTAAGAGATTTTATCGCGCTCCTAATTTTCTAAAACACGGAAAAACGCGCACCATTTATCAATTTTTCAATTTTTATCGGATTGACATTTTTGGCATGGAATTCAGTGTCGCATCTATGAGAGAATTTTTCGTGAAAGTTTCATCACGGTGCAGCCACCCGAAGAGATTTCATCGCGCTCCTAATTTTCTAAAACACGCAAAAACGCGGAAAAACGCGCACCATTTATCAATTTTTCAATTTTCATCGGATTGACATTTTTGGTATAGAGTTCAATGTTGCATCTATGAGAGAATTTTTCGTGAAATTTTCATCACGGTGCGGCCACCCTAAGAGATTTTATTGCGCTCCTAATTTTCTAAAACAGGCAAAAACGCGCATCATTTATCAATTGTTCAATTTTCATCGGTTTGAAATTTTTGGCATAGAATTCAGTGTCGCATCTATCGAAGGATTTTTCGTGGAAGTTTCATCACGGTGCGGCCACCCTAAGAGATTTTATCGCGCTTCTAATTTTCTAAAACACGCAAAAACACGCATCATTTATCAATTTTTCAATTTTCATCGGATTTAAATTTTTGGAATAGAATTCAGTGTTTCATCTATGAGAGAATTTTTCGTGAAAGTTTCATTACGGTACGTCCACCCTAAGAGATTTTATCGCGCTCCTAATTTTCTTAAACACACAAAAACCTGGAAAAACGCGCGCACCATTTGTCAATTTTCCAATTTTCATCGGATTGACATTTTTGGCATAGAATTCAGTGTCGCATCTATTGAAAGATTTTTCATGCAAGTTTCATCACGGTGTGGCCACCCTAAAAAATTTTATCGTGCTCCTAATTTTTTAAAACACGCAAATTCAATGTTTCATATATGAGAGAATCTTTCGAAAAAATGTTTCATCATGGTACGTCCACCCTAAGAGATTTCATCGCGCTGCTAATTTTCTAAAACACGGAAAATCGCGCACCATTTATCAATTTTTCAATTTTCATCGGATTGACATGTTTGGGCTAGATTTCGGTGTCGCATCTATGAGAGGATTTTTTGTGAAAGTTTCATCACGGTGCGGCCACATTGAGATTTTTGGCATAGAATTCAGTGTCGCATCTATTGAAAGATTTTTCATGCAAGTTTCATCACGGTGTGGCCACCCTAAAAAATTTTATCGTGCTCCTAATTTTTTAAAACACGCAAATTCAATGTTTCATATATGAGAGAATTTTTCGAAAAAATGTTTCATCATGGTAGGTCCACCCTAAGAGATTTCATCGCGCTGCTAATTTTCTAAAACACGGAAAATCGCGCACCATTTATCAATTTTTCAATTTTCATCGGATTGACATGTTTGGGCTAGATTTCGGTGTCGCATCTATGAGAGGATTTTTGTGAAAGTTTCATCACGGTGCGGCCACCCTAATAATCGCGTAGAAATCTTGGACTAACAACTTTGAATACTGTACCAACAACTTTGATAAATGGGCCAAAAGCTTCAAACATTCACGGTGCGGCCACCTTAAGAGATTTCTTCGCGCTCCTAATTTTCTAAAACACGGAAAAACGCGCACCGTTTATGACTTTTTCAATTTTAAGCGGATTGATATTTTTGGCATGAAATTCAGTGTCGCATCTATGCGAGAATTTTTCCCGGAAGTTTCATCACGGTGCGACACCCTAAGAGATTTTATCGCGCTTCTAATTTTCTAAAACACGCAAAAACGCGCATCATTTATCAATTTTTCAATTTTCATCGAATTTAAATTTTCGGAATAGAATTCAATGTTTCATATATAAGAGAATTTTTCGTGAAAGTTTCATCACGGTACGTCCACCCTAAGAGATTTTATCGCGCTCCTAATTTTCTTAAACACACAAAAACGTGGAAAAACGCGCGCCATTTATCAATTTTTCAATTTTAATCGGATTAACATTTTTGGCATAGAATTCAGTGTCGCACCTATTGAAGGATTTTTCGTGAAAGTTTCATCACGGTGCGGCCACCCTAAAAAAATTTATCGCGCTCCTAATTTTCTAAAACACGCAAAAACGCGGAAAACGCGCATCATTTATCAATTGATCAATTTTCATCGGATTAAAATTTTTGGCATAGAATTCAGTGTCGCGTCTATTGAAGGATTTTTCGTGAAAATTTCATCACGGTGCGGCCACACTAAGAGGTTTCATCGCGCTCCTAATTTTTTAAAACACGGAAAATCGCGCACCATTTATCAATTTTTCAATTTTAATCGGATTGACATTTTTGGCATAGAATTCAGTGTCGCATCTATTGAAGGATTTTTTGTGAAAGTTTCATCACGGTGCGGCCACCCTAATAATCGCATAGAAATCTTGGACTAACAACTTTGAATACTGTACCAACAACTTTGAAAAATGGGCCAAAAGCTTCAAACATTCACGGTGCGGCCACCCTAAGAGATTTTATCGCGCTCCTAATTTTCTAAAACAAGCAAAAACGCGGAAAACGCACACCATTTATCAATGGTTCAATTTTCATCGGATTAAAATTTTTGGCATAGAATTCAGTGTCGCGTCTATTGAAGGATTTTTCGTGAAAATTTCATCACGGTGCGGCCACCCTAAGAGGTTTCATCGCGCTCCTAATTTTTTAAAACACGGAAAATCGCGCACCATTCATCAATTTTTCAATTTCCATCGGATTGACATTTTTGGCATAGAATTCAGTGTCGCATCTATGCGAGAATTTTTCTTGGAAGTTTCATCGCGGTGCGGCCACCCTAAGAGTTTTTATCGCGCTTCTAATTTTCTAAAACACGCAAAAACGCGCATCATTTATCAATTTTTCAATTTTCATCGGATTGAAATTTTTGGAATAGAATTCAGTGTTTCATCTATGAGAGAATTTTTCGTGAAAGTTTCGTCACGGTACGTCCAGCCTAAGAGATTTTATCGCGCTCCTAATTTTCTGAAACACACAAAAACGCGGAAAATCGCGCACCATTTATCAATTTTTCAATTTTCATCGGATTGACATTTTTGGCATGAAATTCAGTGTCGCATCTATGCGAGGGTTTTTCCCGGAAGTTTCATCACGGTGCGGCCACCCTAAGAGATTTTATCACGCTCCTAATTTTCTAAAACACGGAAAATCGCGCACCATTCATCAATTTTTCAATTTTCATCGGATTGACATGTTTGGGCTAGATTTCGGTGTCGCATCTATGAGAGGATTTTTTGTGAAAGTTTCATCACTAAAGCCCGGACTTTAGGCACTATAAATTCGTTAAAAAAAGGCAGTGAAAAGGCAATAAAAATACTCAAAATAGGCACTTAAAATAGGCATTTATTATATACTGATAGATAAAAACAGATAAGATAAAACAAAAAAACATTCGATGTGAATACTTATTCTTTATTAAACATAACTACCAATAGTTTTCTCAAATTTTCAAATTTTATACTTTGTCGTCTATCTGATAAAATATGTTTATACAACTAAAAAGATCTCAAAGGTGTTATTCTCACCAACCCGGTGATAGGGTATAATTTTTTGAAAAATCCTCTGAAAAGTAAGTCACGGCGGGACCGGGAATCGAACCCGGACCCGCGTAAAGCTGGAGGTCCGGGTTCGATTCCCGGTCCCGCCGTGACTTACTTTTCAGAGGATTTTTCAAAAAATTATACCCTATCACCGGGTTGGTGAGAATAACACCTTTGAGATCAATTCACGATTAGCGTTGGATTACGCAGAGCCGGCGTTCAGTTAAATTGATTCTCTTGTGTGGCTTCTGCGATGAAGTCCCAAGATTATCAGAATTAACGAGTAAGCCGGCAAAAATTGAAAAATAAGTCATAGTCGGGGTAGCTTAGTGGTAGAGCAACAGCGCGTAAAGCTGGAGGTCCGGGTTCGATTCCCGGTCCCGCCGTGACTTACTTTTCAGAGGATTTTTCAAAAAACTAAAAAGATCTCTCCACATCAACAGATGTCAAAGGTGCATACATAAATGAGGATATTTCGGTAGGGTTCAAGAAATTACTGACCCCATCTCCTAATAAAATCGAATTTATTTCGCGCATCTTGACCAAACCACTATTGTTCTGCAACACTTTTTCACATTTTTCTTTCATGAACTCTCCTTTTAATCCAGGCGCAGAATTGATTCTTTCAATTGTTTCATCCATAATGTTCAATTGCTCTTGTAATTTTAAATTCCTCTCTTCTGATGTTGGAATTGAATGAAAATGTGCAAGTATGTATGCTAAATCAGACTGGATATTCTTTTTGGACAAAACATCTTTACATATTTTTATTGAAGCTGCATCATTTTCGAGGTGATCCACTATTTCTACAATTTTCTCGAAATGGGTTGCGTAATAAATGGCAGCCGATATCCATGTACCCCATCTCGTTATTGTAGGTTGAGGTGGTAATGGCAGATCTGGTGCAAGTTCTTTGAAAATTTGCACCCTCGATGGAGCTTTTAAAAAACTTTCTTGACGTTTGATATTAACAGATCGACATCGTGAAATAAACTTCGCGCTTCTTCAGCAACTCTATGCAATGCATGAGCTATACACGTCACATGAACCATTTTTGGAAATAGAACTTGCAGAACTTTTCCAGCTGCTTTCATGTATGGAGCGGCATCAGAAACAAATAGCAACACTTTGTCATGTTTCACTCCATCTGGCCACAATAATGAGAGCGCACTGGTAAATAATTGGGCTATTGTCGAATTATTGGCTGATTCGAGTACTTCACTTGTTAATAAATACGTGTTAGAGTCCTGGTGAGTTGATTGTAGAGTTCCAATAATTACGTTGGCTACGTAGCGGCCAAGAGCATCGGTTGTTTCGTCAATGGACACCCACAAATTTTTACCTTCCGTTTCTTTTCTAATTTTGTTCATCTTTTCCTGGAACACTACATCAATATAATTTTTCCGGAGGGTGGACTCACTTGGCACGTGTTCTTTGGTGTACTTTTCAAGGAATGCTTTTAGAGAAGGATTTTCCAATTTCCAAAGAGGAATGTTCGCATCCATCAGTGCTTTACATAAATCCAAAGAGAATTGGGATTGTCGATTGGATACAACGCCAAAATTCGGAAGCAGACACGTTTTTTTACTATCGCAATTTTTCGAAGCAGCACTTTTATGTTTCACTGTTGAAAGGTGCTGGGATACAAAATACTTCTTCTCAAAATTCACTTTACAGTCACATATTTTGCAGAATAACACAGAACCGTCATTACTGAAAACGTCTTTACCGAATTCAAGTATTAATTTATTCAATTTTGTTTGCTCGGATGCTCTGACTTTAGGCATATTGGCTGGCGATAAGTTGAACCGAATGGGCGAATGGTGAAAAACAACTGAACGGAAATGGGTATTACGATATATTTATACCTATAGGTATCTGGTTTTAGGTTTTCCCATCAGTAACAGTTGTTGTATCAATTCCTAGAAAAAGGGAACTATCTCTTGTCTATGTACCAATCCTGCCTACCTGAGATCTTAGGGTTTCCCACTTTATACTATCATAAATTGTTCGAAATAGGCGAAATAAGTCATAAAATCCCATTTTAGGCAAAATAGACAGAAAATACGAAAATAGGCATTTCATGGCATTTTATGGCATTTTGCCTAACATCCGGGCTTTATTCATCACGGTGCGGCCACCCTAATAATCGCATAGAAATCTTGGACTAACAACTTTGAATACTGTACCAACAACTTTGAAAGATGGGCCAAAAGCTTCAAACATTTTTAGTATTGAACTTCAGAAAGAAACACCAGTTCGAAGCAATATTTTTGAATTATGTTGATTAAAGTGTCCAAAATAATCCGTATAGCACCGTCTACATCTAAAAATACCTTTCTCTATTGTCGCTATTGTGCAGGTATTTTAATCCCGGTTGGTAATTCACCCGGACAGTGCCAGACATTGTGGAAGCCGTTACAAGTGAATCCTTTGACAGCCCCAGACCGTGGCAGATCTTATAATGATGATACAGAAATTATACACAGTCAGTTTATTTATATCTATAAAATATCGCCCCCTTTATTTTTAGATGTTGTGACATTTACTGCCTTTTCGAAATAGCCAACGAAAGATGTACGTGTAATGTAGTGACTTAAGTAGATTATACTGGCGGTCCTCTGTTTTTTTTTTCCACATCGATTAAGTCACCTCAACCTCAAGACCATCATTTTTTCTTGGGAAAGTAATTGTGATTATTTTTGTTGCAGGCTACGACGTCTCCTCGTCTTCCGCCTCCAGTTTGGATTGCCTGAATCTTATCGTTCAAAATTTAACGTTCAATAAATTAAACGACTCATCCGATCCTAGTTGAAATAAATCGTTTGAATTGTTTTTCTTTATCGCTTGTTTTTTCAGTTTGCCAATTTCCGCGGGGAGTGTTCGTAATCGACGGTAACTCCTTGAGCATATTAATGAGATATTGTGTGTGGAATTAATGAGCTCGAGTTATGATTTTCATTACGAAAAAAAAATCGATTCGTTTAGTGTTCTAATTCGTGTCATATCGTTTCGTGAAGAGAAATTGTGAACCGAAAATATGTGAGAGGGAATGCTTTTTTTGTTGTTGTAACGATAAAACTTTTCAGGTTTAGATCAATACTTGTTTTGGTATTATGTATTCAACATTCTTATTGTGCACCACAGGGAACTGTGGATCCCCCTGCAACCGATTTGAAGGATGTCACAATAGCAAACTATTCTGGAACTCTAAACCAACAAATTCTACAAAATTATTACGAAAACATTGGGAGTCTTGTTATTCGCGACAGTAACATTACAGAACTTTCGTCGAATATTTTAGGATTACTTAAGAATCTGGAAAATTTAACCATCACCAACGCAATAATCGAAAAAGTGGATGAAGATCTATTCGACGCATGTTGTAACAATATGAAAAATCTCGTTATATCTCGTTGGTTCAATATGAATGAAAACGATTTGAAAGGAATTGGAACACTACCGTTGCATAGCCTGTCGATTTCTTATCAAAATATCAGCAAGCTCGAAGATAATGTTTTGAAAAATCACCATTTGAGGACGCTCCACTTGGACCATGATGGTATTGAACATTTAGGTCATTCGGTGTTCGATAATCTGAACAAGTTGGATAGTTTAACGATTAGTTGGAATAAATTAAACAAATTTCCTAAAGAAACGCTGATACCATTGAAACGATTGAGGATATTGCATTTGGAGAGTGATAAATATGAAACATTTTCTGTGAAAAATCTAACTTACTTGCCGGTCCTGACGAAATTGTATTTATCGAAGAATGGTATGAAAGTCGTCAATTTGGATGGAATTCAAGAAAAAGCGCCTCGATTAAAGGACGTTTATCTGTCAGGGGATGATTGGGTGGAAATTCCAAATGCTGAAGGAGTTACGTTACATATATGAGAATGAATAAGTTACATGTGTTTAATTAAATATTCATGTTTGTGTGTTAGTAGTTGCAGCAATTTCAATGAATTTAGACCTGTGTATGCCGATGCGCACTCCGTACTGACGTCACTGAAACTTTAAAGCGTATACTAATAGCATCGCTATAAAGACCGTCGGAAGATCTTTTTTAAATTTTCTGTTGGTGCTAAAGCGCAGTGTTACAATTATTAATCATTAATACTAAAGAAGTGAAGCACAGCGATGATATGAAAATATTTCACTATTTTGCAAAAAAATGTTAAATCCTGCAGTATAAAAGACATTTTCTATTAACTGACATTCATCTGCAATGTGTAATAAAATTTTTCTTTACTAATCTAACACATATCGTATGACAAAGCTGTATTCAATCATCTTTGGCTGTAAGAAACAAAACAACTTTTAGGAACTGAAACGATTACAACACCACAATTAAATCCAAATAAGAAAAATAATTATTACCTTTAAAACGGAAAAAATATCGAAACACTTTCTACGACGATTAAAAATATTCTCAGCGGCCTGTTGCAATACCAAGTGATTCTAGTTTTAGACTATTAAAGAACTCATTGAATTTTTGTTTATAATACCAATGATTCATAAGCCATTGTTTTGACGATAAGACTGGCAAAATTTAGTCGCAGTCGCTAGATAGTAGGTATCGATTGTCAGAGGGCACTTTTAAATACATTTGTATCTTACAAGTATGCTTATTATTGATAAAATTCTTCTCAAATACTTAATAACGAAACTTAAGTAAGGAGTACCTTTTCGGATTGTAGTATAATCTGTGAAAATAATTGTTATTTTGCCAATTTCGAATTTCTTCAATCATTTTTTTGAAAATCGGGAAGAATATCGAATTTTCACGAATATCAGCTTGATAATAACTGAAAGGGTCTCTTGGGATTAGATACAATATACAATTCGAAAAATTGAAATTTTCCGTTGAGTAAAAATTCGTTGAAAGCATTTTTCTCACTGGTTTAGATAGTTAAAAATAAAAAATACTACAAATTTTACATTGCAACACCACAAGCGCATCCACCATTTCCGCATCTGAGCTCTTTTTTCTCTTTCCGTAGGGTGTATAATAATTTTTTTATGGTTATTCTATGTTACGATTAACTCCAACTGTACTCAAATGTGAATCAACAACGTTTTAATTTTAATTTCTATTTAAGTAATCGCATCGACGACTTTTCTTGGGCTTAGATATTTTGAATTGTCTTCTATGCTTATTTGTTTACGTTATCTATGAATAACCTAAAATTATTTGTGTTTACAATCGTCTGCAGTCAACTAATCGATGGAGCCCCCCGAAAAACCAGACGATTCACAATGTTGCAACTCGGGTTGCAATCCGTGTATTCTCGACGTTTACTGGGAACAACTAAAAAAATACGAAAAATCGAAGTGCACCAATACGAAACCGAACATTTTGAAAAATTGTATCTCCCCAACAGCTTATAATTACTTCAAACTTCTCCACTCGGTGAAACACACCAAAGATACGTACTTATTAACATTCGAATTTCTTAACGACGACGAGGAAAACATCGAGCTACAATATCAACCCGGACAACATTTCCTGTTGAAAGGATATGACAACAATTACAAAAACCAATTTACGAGGGCTTACACTCCTATCCCTTGGGGGGATTCCAAATTGGAATTCACCGTCTTGGTACGGTTTTATGATAAGGGCCGGATGTCGAGATTTCTCGAGAAACGCATTGCGAGAATAGAACATTGTGGAGAGGACCGTATCACGACATTACGATCGATTATACACATAAGGACGTTTTATTTGTCGCGCAAGGAACCGGAATAGCTCCAATTTTCGCTGTGATAAACGATATGCTATCAAATGAAGAATGCTACAGTATACTAACATTATTTTTTTGTTGTAAAGATTTCGACGACTTCTTATTGAGAGAACAACTGTACAAGTTAAAAGATTATTGGAATTTTAGATGTACCGTATTTCTTAGCAAGGAGTCCAATCAAAGTCGGGTGAAATACAACGAAGAAATAATATATAGACGCTTAGCGGAAACTGATATACAATCATATGTGGATTCGAAACAGGATTTACAGAATATAAAAGTTTATATCTGTGGCAGTGAACTGTTTGAAAAAAACATAGGGAGCTATGTCAAGAAGTTTATTGATGAAGAAAAGATTCACTTATTTTAGATAAATTAAATTCATAACACAAATAATATTAATTATCAATTAAGAAAGAACTTAACTGCATACAATAAACCAATTTCGCAGTCGTTTTGTACGCCTGAAAGTAAAACAAGAAAATATAAACAGTTTGCATCTGCATCAGTCTCGTTCTTCATCTTCCATTAGCATGATCGGCCGCCTGTCGAAGCAATATATAAATCTTCTCTTTAATCCAATCTTTATTATACGGAGCGTAAGTATTCGTCGACTTCTGATAAACCAAACAACTCAAGTCCGACAGCTACAAGTTCGCAATGACAGCAGTAATCTAACGTCTTACAATTGCTTACCTGATCGACAAAATCGAAGAGTTGCGATATATCGTAAGTGATTGTAGGTGTGTTTGGATTTCTAGTCTTCAAGTGCTCTTCGTAAATCTTACAGACGCCTTCCATACACTCGTTGACCGATTCGTAATCCGAATAGGTTCGCGTTTCCGGATTGATATCGGGTTGAACCAAAAGTATTGTGTGTGCCTGAAACGTGAGAAAGTTATTGTTTGGATTCTTTATTGGTAACAGAGTTTAACCATTTTTTTATCCCAAGAAACAATATTTTCAAAGCCTACACAGAAAAATTTCGAGAACTTAACCTAAAAGGTGTCAGCACAGAATGCTGAAGTCACCGTTTAGATGTTCTATGGTCATTAGCTTTAACCTCAAATATTTAAATAAATAACAAAAAAAATTATTCGATAACGTTCCACATGCCCGTTTCATATTCATTTTTATTTATACGTTCGACGAAAAGCCAAAATGTACGAATCAGATGGTTTCGAAACGGGATCGCTTAGTATACGAGGCAGTAAATTCACCGGACTCATCAAGAGTATAATCGAATTGGACTTGGAGCGTGTAAAGGCATTAATTGAGCGTGGTGCAAACCCCAGAGCAACGGACAACTGCGGTAACACAGCGCTACATGTTGCTGTTCTGAAATTAAGGTTAGTGTCGAAAAGTTGGAGTAAGTTTAAAAATAAAATTTTAGAGAAAACAATTATGATATATTGGAATATTTGCTCAGTCTCGATGTCTCCGTACTGATTAACGATAAAAATCATTTTGGAGAAACTGCTCTTTTACTTTCCTGTTCAAAACAAAAGCATAGAGCGGCGATGATGCTGATAGAGAAAGGTGCTGATGTTAATATATGTTCGTTAAGAGATATTTCGCCCTTGCACTTTGCTGTCCAAGAATCAAATATTGAAGTAGCGCATGCCCTAATTCGAGCTGGCGCTCAAATAGATCGCCCTGATACTAGCGGTGATACACCTCTACATAATGCAATAGCATTTAACACCAACCAAGAAATGGTGTGTCTGCTATTATATTATGGAGCCGATACGACTATCCTTAATTATAGTACGTATCGATTATGGGAAAAACAAATTACCGCCATTTTAAATTCCAGAAAATCTATCTCCATTCTTGATGGCTCTCCTATTCAGAAAATGTTCTTTTGCTGACGAATTGTTTGATTATGTCTGTGATTTCAATTTATGTGACAGTTCGGGTACCACTACCTTGCAATATGCAGTCCACGCACAATATCCACGAGTTATTGAAATGATAGAACGCGGAGCCAATCCTGTGCCGAATTTACACTTTTTCATCGTTCAAAGATTTTACTTACCACCGGAAATCATGGCTAGTGCATGGAAGCAATACAAATATAAAAAAATGTGGCCATATCCTAGTTGGTACCTACCGTTGGCGTTGGTATTATATCATGATAATCCTTTGGAATATTTTATCTTTATCGCAACGAATAGCACCGAGGAGCAAATGTTACAGATAACAGATTCTTCAGGAAACGTGAATTTTTTGAGGAGAGTTGTTCACGAATTGTATAAGCAGGGAAAAAGTCACGACGAAGTTCTAACATTCTGTTCAATACTTTTATCGTACAATCACAAGGTTCACGAAACCGATTTAGACGTTGTGTACGAATGTTACGGATACTGCGAACTATTCAAATTATTGTTGTTTATGGAGTTTCGATGTTCTCATAAACCGAAACTCAATTTTTTTCCGTCGTTGGTATACAAATTTAACAACGATTACGCTGAAATTGTTTACGATTTGTTTCGACGGAGAGCCGTTGGGCAAGCGATGCAAATAACGGATATCGAAGAAATGTTCGATCATACCGCCGATCCGGTGGTTAGAAATATATATTTGAGGATTTACGCAAAAGAAGGTATGGTCGCTGCAAGTCGGGTATCGAAATATTTATGGGCGATGCCGAATGTGCAGAAACTGCAGGAATTGGCTGGGATAGCGGTCAAAAAATGTTTATGCGCGAAATACGGGATAACCAAGTGCTCCCAGTTTTATACAATACTCAAACATGTTGATATCGGAGAAACTTTCAAAAAAATTGTGAGTTTGGAAACCCCATTGTATAGCAACGACAGCACGCCGTATACATTGAAAATGAGGACGAGATTTCGAAAGTGTCGCTTGAAACAATCATGTCAACGATTTGACGATGGAGATGACTTTTGAATACTGTTTGTATTGATGTTAAAGTTTGTATATATATGTTGACAATTTTTCATAAAAAGTGAAATTTAATTAACGATCACACACGCACAAATTAAATTTGGCCGTTTCAAAAATGAAATAACAGTAAATAGATAAATTTAAAGATTAATATTTAAATCCACGACTTTTTCTTTTTATACGAGCGTACGGTCCAACATCCGGATCCATAACGAAATCGTAAAGTACCGAAACCCAGGAGTGATGTTGCGGTAGGTCGTCGTAAAACTCCGCCGCGATTCGTTTCACCTGTGTCATCAAATAATTAAGAATATTCTCTAAATGTGAAATGAAACTTACTTCTGGTAATTTTGAGCCAGGGACCGCTGGGAAATCGTGATGTTCATTATGATACCCGACGTTGAACGTTATCCAGTTCAGTGGTCCGTAATAACTGTAAGTTTCGTAACCTTTTTTGAACATGTAATGTTCGGAAATAAAATGACCGGCCACCGGATGTAAACCCATGGCGAGCAAGGAGCCTCCGACCAAATAAATTAGAACGTGCGCTCCTGGAACGTTTTGAATTGGGATGAATTCGTCGGACAAGTGGACTTACCGAAGAAATAAACCACCATCGCATCGAAAGCGAGTTGGATTACGAGATTGATTGCCTCCAAAATCGTCGGTGGTTTGGGGTAAGTGATCAACGGTCTGAAAGCGTAGAAGAAGGGTTGCAAGCAAACCCAACAGAATTTCCCGAACGTTGTGCAGAAAAGTTTCGCCTCAATGTAAGATGGGATATCTGTGTCCTTTTTTTCGTCTCCTTGGTACTAAAAAATGTGCACAATTTTTTAGAACATTCAATTTAGAAATCGACTTACTCTGTGGTGCTCCAAGTGATATTTTTTAAAACTAATCGAAAATGGTATTCCGATTGGTAGATTGGTGAAAAATCCGAACATTTTATTATGCATCGGTCTCGCGTGTCCGAAAGCTAAATTATGAGCTATTTCGTGAATAGCTAAAATATAAAAAAAGTAGAATGTTTGCTGACTTTATTGGCTCGATCGTAACTTACCCAGCATTAGGGAATGGTTGATGACGCCACCGAAGAAATAGGCCAATAAAAGTATTACAAACCAAGGTTTGTCTTTTATAATAAACATCATAAAAAACTGCGTGAACACCATTCCCGTTACGATCCATTTAAACATTGGATCGTACCCGAATAACTTTTTTATTTGGGGATATTTGGCTGAAATTAGAGAAAAAGCCGTTTACAAAAAATATATATATATTGATTTTTTATATAAATATTAATTATCCATTTGTAAAAAGGAAAGAGGAAACAGCTCCTCGTTATGTTGAGATTTTGTAGAACGAGAAATTATTCTAAAATTAAGTAAAATAATATTTTAGCTAAATAAACGTTACAACTCTATGACACGGAATGCAACCATTCGAACACACTCGCACATCGAGTTGTAATGTTGGTTGCGTAACATAAATGTTTCTTTAGTCATTTTCTTTGTAATTACGAATCAAGTAATTAAAAGTATTTCAGTGGTTGAGAAAAATATTAAGAGTGAAGAAACTAATTTTAGGTTTACAGCTTGAGTTTGATTGTGAAACGAATTTTTGAAAGTTGAAAGAATGAAACGGATTTTCAAGATTAAAAAAAAACATTGATGAATATACAGAAAAAAGTTTACTACAAGTAATATTTTTGGTATTCTTTATTTTCATGTAACTTATTTTGGTACCTGATATTTGTTTTGGATAATTCCACTCATCCAGGAAGGAAAAACTGTACCACAAATCCCTTTCTTTTATCAATATCAACATTTCTATCGTTTAACGATTTTTCCTTTTCATGAACGACTCTCAAGCAAAATATTTTGTTTAAATTAAATTATAATCCTGATAACATTTTTCAACTAATGAGCTATTGAAACTAAATAAAAATTAATTATATGAATACTCCCTCTCAAATTACACAAGCAGTTTTTTAATCAAACAATAAAGGTCAAATTTTAAAACTTATAAAACCCAAATACATACCCAAAATAATTTTCCGTCGACTTGCATGAGGTTCCTCCGTGTAAACCCACTCGAAATCCGTCCGAGAATTCCGCTGTCCCATTGCTAGAATTTTCCTATAACATCAATCGATTTTTCAACAGGAACTGTTTTTAATTTCCAATACATGTAATTTTAATGAATCGTAAAATCATTCACTGGCCACTTTGATTAAAATAAATCGAGGCGAGCACTTTTCATATCATTTCAACTGATTAAAGTAATTGAGTGAGGTATTGCAATTTAAAAGTACCGCAAAATTTGTTTATATCTTCTGACGTCACTACTTGACGTTTGTATTATAACCTAGAATATCGTCGTTCGCCGAGGATATGAAGAAGAAAACATTTCACTCTGTGACACTGAAGGCTCTTGGCAGTTAGCATTTGTGCAACAGGTGAGTGTCTTATAAAATATTTGGGGATCTGAATTGATAAACCGTTTAAGCCTTAGCATATATTATATACACATAATTTTAATCAATTGCAACACCTGATAATCTACTTAACCTACTCTTTACAATGCAATATTCATGACCTTATAGAAGATCACATAAACGTATTTTAAGTGAGAATATTCCTAATTATTCTCGTATTAGGAAATGGTACACCAGTGCATGTCCCTTTGTAGTCATCCTTACTAATGGAATAAATCATCACTCCACCAAAATCTTTTTGTTCACATACAAAGTCTAAAATAATTAAATTTCAAATTCCATATCTTGTTGCACGAAATCGCCATCTCACCTTAACTGTTAAACTGACATCATTTTCATAAGAAACCCATTCTGAGCCATTGGTAACATATGGACTCTTGGTTTCGTAGTCGAAAGTGTATTGTAACTTTTGTTCTCGGATAAAGTCACAGATGTCACCGTAACTAGCGGATCCACCGCCGCCCAGTTGACCGTCACCTACAGCCGGTGCTCCCAACGACGTATTCGAAGGGGACGCTAATCTAAAAAAAGTATTCGATCGGAGCCGTTCAATTTTAGTCCACTGCTTACTTGTAAGTGTGCGCGTACACAGGTAACCCGACGTTTAGTTTGTCCTTACTCATACCTTTGGTGATCCAATGATGACAAGAAAAATTAATATTTTGAGTATTAAAGTAGATTCCATCATTCGATCTTGGATATAATGGTGCGTTCATTGCAGTCCACGGCGTGTAGAATGAATAAAAGTTGTAATCGTAACACATCAGATTAACGAAGTCCACCAATCTGTAATCAAAAATTGTAATCAGAGTTCAATTATTAAATCTAGGTTTCACTTGTTAATTTGAGGAATATCGTAGCTAAAACTGACGATTATGATCGGAGTACCAGCAGCAATTGAAATAATATATTTGTTCCTTGATTTATCACTGCTTTCCCTCAAAGCTTTCAGCAACTGAGTAAAGCGACTCTTGTCATTTCTGAAAAGGTTCATTGGAAATTCCCAATCTATATCGATGCCGTCTAGTCGAAATTTATTGACGACAAACTCGACAGATTTCACAAATCTGAAAAAAAAATGAAGTATAACGTGAATAAAATATCTTGAATATTACTTACTGCCGTCGGCTAGTTTTATTAGCAATCATTTCTCGAAATCCATAATCTCCACCGCCCCCTCCTAGCGATAACATCACCTTCAAATCGGGGAAACGTTGTTTAGCGTCAAGAACATCACTAATAGTTTGTTTTTGATTGTCACTCAAGACGATTTTGTTATTTTCCAGACCAGCGAATCCGATTAAAATGTGTGTGCAAAGGGTATAATCGATGTCTCCGGGTTGGAGTTGTTTTGAAACGCTTGGAAAATCGTAGTAACAAACTAATCTTTTTTGTTTGACCGCATCGATTATGTAAATAGCCAAACTTGGCGATATGATGAATAAAATTAGGCAAACGCTGAAAAACACAATATTATAACGAAACGAAAAAATAAAGTTATTCAGGAAAAAAATCTCAATACTTGAAATTAAGTAGCAAAAAAATTTTACAATTACTAATTCTTTGTTTCGTTATGTGTAATTTATTTTTCTGTTTTCCTCGATAACTCATCCTTGGCAAAATTTTTCAAAAGCCAAAAATTTTTAAAATGAAACAAATTTCAAAGAAACGTGGAAGAATTTAATTCTTCAAATTGCCAACTTGTTTTCAAAGTTCTTAAAATTTGCTTATCTATCTATTCTCGAATGTAGGTTGATAAACGCTCAAGATGAACTTTAAAGTAAATCGGTGCTATTTATCAAAATTTTGCGCGAAAGTCCTAATCGAAGAGAAATGTAAAATTAAAATATGTAGGTTTAATTATTAAATATTGAAAAAAATTATCCACACGCATTACTTAATAACAAGTCAGCGATGTTTTTAATATGAAAACTATGAGATATTGAACAATATTTCAATAATGCCTTTCAAATAATTTTCGCGATCCACGTGTTTTTTCATACAAAGGAATTTTACAATTTACTCACCGGTTCATTATTGCTGTTCCAACGATAATTACTGTTGCTACTCACGAAAACAAAAACACTCGACAAGTCATGCTTTCCAAGTATTTCAAGTACAATGCTCGATAATATTCTAATTGTATTGTTGTAATACAAAATTCAATATCTTTTCAGATTACAAATATTTGTTTCCTTGTTCGCGAAATTCCAGTTATTCAGCCGGTGGTACCAAATACAACTTGCGATATTTATGATCAGGCGTCATTTTGTTTTGAATTTGGCGCGCTTTATTTCAATAACAAATTCACGATCTCTCTTTCGCAAGCCACTTATCAATGAAACGCAATTGTTCTATGCTGACGCAATTCACCCACAAAAACTAGCACAGAAACATTTCTAGTTCTAGAAACGTCAATGTCAACGCGAAAGCCAGGGACGTACTCGAACCATTGTGATACATCAAAATATTTCATTTATTAAAATTTAGTCACAGCTCAAAGTTTCAAATCTAACTCTATTTGATTTTATGAAATGGCTTTTTTCACAGCGCGCACCAATGCAAATTTCTCGCCGTATACTCCTTTAAAATCATCGGCGTTTAATGAATAAATCATAAAACCGACTTTGTGGTTTGCGAAAAATTGCGTCTGAAATTTGAATTATTTAACATAAATTTAAATCGAAATCAATAATAGATTACGTACTTTCAATGACAAGCTATGAGCGTTATCGTATGAAATCCACTGAAAATGTTTGGTTGCGTACGGACTTTTTGTAGCGGAATCAAAGTATTTCAATACTTTTTGCATGCTTAAAAATTCGCATACTTGTGGATAATTGGCAAAACCGTTCGAGCCGATTTTCCCGATATTCTCCGCTGGGGAGTACAAACCGTTGTTGTCTTGATTAAACAACCTAGAATCATGTTAGTAGTAAAAATTTACAACCAACATAAATATTTACGTAAAAGTATGAGCGTACGTTGGTAAACCAACGTTTATTTTCTCTCCATCCATTCCCTGACTTTGGTAATAAGCTATAGTGTTGTTGATATTCATACTTGAAAACACACCGTTATCCAAGGAAGATCGCAGCAAAGGCGCGTTCAAACCCGTGAAGGGGGTGAGATTCGAAAAGAAATGGTAATCGTAAGACATCACATTGATGAAATCTGTAAACCTGTAAAAAAGTTTGTACCAAAATGTTTTACTTTAATTTCTCTTACTGATTCAAATAGTTCACTTGATAGGACGCGTCGATTCTAAAAATCAACGAAGGCACAGCAACACTCAACAGGTACTTGTAACTATGTTTCTCGATGTGCATCCGGATCTCCTCCAGCAGCTGCGTAAAACATATTTTTTCAGTCTTGTTAACACCTAAAGCATTCGGATATTCCCAATCCAAATCAACACCATCCAAGAGGTGTTGTTTCAAAATGTAATAAACAGACTTGATGAAACTGAAATTCGAATCAAATAGTTACGTTGTACGTTTTTTAATTGTTACCACCTTTTACGGTTTCGATGATTGAGCACCATTTGAGACCATAAATAAGAATCGGATCCATCATTCCTCACTGACAGTAAAACTTTCAAGCTATTGTTTTGTTCTTTCAGTCGCAGCAACCGCTTTATAATCCCCAATTGTTTACCGTCAACATTTATTTCGTTCATTGCACTCACATTAGCGAAACCTACTATAATATGTGTGCATAAAAAAGCGTCAATTTCTTCGGGTTGCAAATCATCCGACGAGGCGGGGAAATTATAATAGCAAACCAATCGTTTAGCAGGTGTGTAAACGATTACTAAATATCCAACCAAACACGACGTTATAATAATGCATATTACAAACACAGCCGGTATCACGTAATTCTGTTTGGGTTTGTGATAGTCCCTGAAACAGTTTTGAAATAACCCTAAAATTAAATAACTAATTGGCGGTGATTTACGTTACAGATGATCCCTCGTGGTATTCGTACTGTATCGCCACCATTTTGCTGCTAAACTAATGCTGAATATGATTTTATTCTAAAATATTCTGAAATATGAAACAACATCCTGCTTGGTATCATTTGATAAAGTTTGTTTATCAGAATTCTGACACAGTTAAACTCGAACTACTGCGTCATGTGTTTTAGAGCTACGATATGCTTTATTTGTAAATCGAGATAGATGGCAGTCAAATAGATTTTCGTTTGTTTGTATTGTACATTTCAAATATTGTAAATAACTGAGTTGGAAATGTTTGAAATTTATGATAATCCTTGTAAACCGATTGGGGTTTATAGGTGTCCGGACGATATAAACAATTTTAAATTAAGGTGAGAAATAGTTTTGGTTCATTATTCATTATCACATAACCAGACCGTTACAGGTCAGGGGTAAAGTGTGGCACGATGACGCCGTAAAGAAAAAATAAAGCACCAAAATATAAGAACAGATAATTATTGCTATAGCATTTTTTGCGCTCTCATGGTACATACAATATATTGACATCGTGAACGATCAACGTACCGTCACGATTCTGCGCTGTTCATACAACGAAGCATTTTTTATGAACAGCGCAGAATCGTGACAGTACAAACCTAATGTTATCTTGCTTTGGATGTGGTAATACGGTGAAATAATAAAGAATAAAAAATTTCAGGATTAAAATCAAAGAGATACCAGACGTCGGAACCGCAACGCAAACCGTATTGAAAGCCAACTGGGAAACGAAAGAATTTCAATGGCAAGAGAAAGTCTACAATAATTCGGAAAAATATAGCGACGCGGGAAATCGCTCCTTGGAGATCGATTCGAGTAAAGCGTCGATTTCCTGTGGCATTCTTTTCAGTTACGTAGATAGCGATGAATACACTTTACCCGAGGTAAATGTTCCATTCGTTCGTTGCGCTACAAAAGAAAACGTTTTCTTAGAATATTCCAGGGCAAAAAAATCGCAGACGCCGAAAAAGCGCCGCGGACGAAACGACGGACGACCATCAAGAGTATGATTACATTGATTCCGTGAGGAAAGCGTTGGAAAACCTGGACGTTGAGGATGAGGTGTACGAGATGTATATAATGGCGGATATCGGGTGACTTTTTGCTGGAAAAAGAATAATTTACTCATATTTATGTACAGGAATATCTGCACGATATTTGGGTTGGACGTGAACATTTATTGTGCTTCCTCAATTATAACAAGACTAAAAAAATCCTAAAAGTTTTTCCGGATTTTACCGGAACGATCGCTTATCATTTTCGAGCTGACGACAAATCGATCAGGAATTTTTATTATTTCATCGAACATACATCGGCGGACGCGCCGAAGGAATTGACGCGTTTGGAGAACGAAATTTTCAAAAGAGTAAGTCGTTCACCACGATCATCCCCGAATTATTCAAATACTTCCAGATAACAAATTACAAACGATGCCTAAAACTATTCGACAACTTCAATCTTCCAACCAAAAACAAATTGATCATCCACATTTTCTTCGAAATAACGACAGGGGCCGATTTCGAAAACGACGATCTGCACGTGACGTACACAGTGGATTTGCCGGACGAGAAATGGACTTGCAGAAATCCCGAATCGTTGAACGGGACCACGCAGACTTGCCGTTCGAAGAACGACGTCTGCTTTTTCGCTCATTCGTTCGATTTAAATTTAGAATACGACATAAGCGAGCTGACGGAAAACGGTTAAGTGCAAGAGGCATGGGCTCCATCTCGACCGGACTAGAATTTCGTCGATTTACAGAAATTCCCAAGAGGCCGGCCGTTTACTTCGAGGTCGTCTCCAGAGATTCCTGGGACAGATACCGTTGCGAGGGTCTGACTTATCACTTTGTCCCTATAACGAAGCCCGGGTTTTATAATTTCGAGCTTCCCTGCTACCGACTGGTGGACGGCGCGAAAGGCAACTTGAGGCGGTTCTTCGTCGGCGACTCTTCCAATTATAACGATATTTCGTGGATTGGTCTTCCGAAACATACAGAAGTAAGGAAAAATGGATACCAAGTTGGTTATAGAGGGATAGCTTCTATTATTGCTAAAACCAACCTTTATTTCTCTTCGTTGAGATTAGTTATCAATAAAGCCCGGATGTTAGTCAAAATGCCATAAAATGCCTATTTTCGTATTTTCTGTCTATTTTGCCTAAAATGGGCTTTTATGACTTATTTCGCCTATTTCGAACAATTTATGATAGTATAAAGTGGGAAACCCTAAGATCTCAGGTAGGCAGGATTGGTACATAGACAAGAGATAGTTCCCTTTTTCTAGGAATTGATACAACAACTGTTACTGATGGGAAAACCTAAAACCAGATACCTATAGGTATAAATATATCGTAATACCCATTTCCGTTCAGTTGTTTTTCACCATTCGCCCATTCGGTTCAACTTATCGCCAGCCAATATGCCTAAAGTCAGAGCATCCGAGCAAACAAAATTGAATAAATTAATACTTGAATTCGGTAAAGACGTTTTCAGTAGTGACGGTTCTGTGTTATTCTGCAAAATATGTGACTGTAAAGTGAATTTTGAGAAGAAGTATTTTGTATCCCAGCACCTTTCAACAGTGAAACATAAAAATGCTGCTTCGAAAAATTGCGATAGTAAAAACGTGTCTGCTTCCGAATTTCGGCGTTATATCCAATCGACAATCCCAATTCTCTTTGGATTTATGTAAAGCACTGATGGATGCGAACATTCCTCTTTGGAAATTGGAAAATCCTTCTCTAAAAGCATTCCTTGAAAAGTACACCAAAGAACACGTGCCAAGTGAGTCGACCCTCCGGAAAAATTATATTGATGTAGTGTTCCAGGAAAAGATGAACAAAATTAGAAAAGAAACGGAAGGTAAAAATTTGTGGGTGTCCATTGACGAAACAACCGATGCTCTTGGCCGCTACGTAGCCAACGTAATTATTGGAACTCTACAATCAACTCACCAGGACTCTAACACGTATTTATTAACAAGTGAAGTACTCGAATCAGCTAATAATTCGACAATAGCCCAATTATTTACCAGTGCGCTCTCATTATTGTGGCCAGATGGAGTGAAACATGACAAAGTGTTGCTATTTGTTTCTGATGCCGCTCCATACATGAAAGCAGCTGGAAAAGTTCTGCAAGTTCTATTTCCAAAAATGGTTCATGTGACGTGTATAGCTCATGCATTGCATAGAGTTGCTGAAGAAGCGCGAAGTTTATTTCAAGATGTCGATCTGTTAATATCAAACGTCAAGAAAGTTTTTTTAAAAGCTCCATCGAGGGTGCAAATTTTCAAAGAACTTGCACCAGATCTGCCATTACCACCTCAACCTACAATAACGAGATGGGGTACATGGATATCGGCTGCCATTTATTACGTAACCCATTTCGAGAAAATTGTAGAAATAGTGGATCACCTCGAAAATGATGCAGCTTCAATAAAAATATGTAAAGATGTTTTGTCCAAAAAGAATATCCAGTCTGATTTAGCATACATACTTGCACATTTTCATTCAATTCCAACATCAATACAAAAACTAGAAGAGAGGAATTTAAAATTACAAGAGCAATTGAACATTATGGATGAAACAATTGAAAGAATCAATTCTGCGCCTGGATTAAAAGGAGAGTTCATGAAAGAAAAATGTAAAAAGTGTTGCAGAACAATAGTGGTTTGGTCAAGATGCGCGAAATAAATTCGATTTTATTAGGAGATGGGGTCAGTAATCTCTTGAACCCTACCGAAATATCCTCATTTATGTATGCACCTTTGACATCTATTGATGTGGAGAGATCTTTTTCGTTGTATAAACATATTTTATCAGATAGACGACTAAGTATAAAATTTGAAAATTTGAGAAAACTATTGGTAGTTATGTTTAATAAAGAATAAGTATTCACATCAAATGTTTTTTTGTTTTATCTTATCTGTTTTTATCTATCAGTAAATAATAAATGCCTATTTTAAGTGCCTATTTTGAGTATTTTTATTGCCTTTTCACTGCCTTTTTTTAACGAATTTATAGTACCTAAAGTCCGGGCCTTAGTTATCAAGATAAGTTGTTATTTATCTCCAATCAAACTATTTCAACAATTGCCGCTTCGCTAGGTTGAATTTGAAATATTTGGCTAAATCTGAAATTCATTCAAACCTTGCGACTATCCCCGAGCTCCGCTCGGCTAATCTTTGATTGGTAATTTGAAATTTATGCCTAAATTTGAAACTGTTGCGATTGCCGCGATCGTCTAAAATTAATGACTAAAGTTGAAATTCACCGAAATTATTTCAACTGCCACTGAAATCCGTTCAGCTAATCTTGAAATGATAATTTGAAATTCATTGAAACTGAGCAATTGCCGCCGAGCTTTGCTCGCTTAATCTGGAAATGATCATTTCAAATGAATGCCAAAAGTTGAAATTCATCGAAATTGTTTCAAATGCCTCTAAAACTCGTTCGGCTGATCCTGAAATGGTGATTTCAAATTTATAGCTCAATTTGATATTCTTTGAAATTGTCTCTGGGCTAAGGTTGAAATAATTGACTGAAAAAGTTTCTTGAAATGATAGTTTGAAATTTTGGCCAAAGTTGAAACTGAACGTGGTACTGTTGCCGAGCTTATCTCGGCTAATCTTTGAACAGGACAGGACTCATCCTATTGCCCATTTCTGCCATCTGTTAGGCACGATATTAAATACGTCGAACCAAAAATTCCTAAAGGATGTCTTAACCTTCAAAATATCGCGTTTACGTTCAATTACGTAATCCGTTTGAAACCGTAAATAATTTCCAGGAGACGACCTACAATAAGTACGGCGTGAAAACTGTGACGACAGGACGTCTGGGCATCAGGACGAACGTCTTGCACCAATCGCAAGCGTTCCTACGAAAATACAACAGCGACGGCGGCGACGTGCAAAAATTCATTTTCGAAAAGTTGAACTCGTCGTCGTTGGTCAAGAGCGTGGAACAAGTTTTGCAGGCGTTCCGAAAGGCACGACAAAATATGATACAAGCTAGAGATAGCGCGTGATGCGCTCAAAGTACATCCCGAATTGGAACTATTCCCCAATAAACGATAATAGTAAACTGAGCGATTTTAAAAACGTTTTATTTATAGATTTGTTTTGGTGCAAAGTTGAACATCTCCCGATTAGAATGGAATCAATGATAAACGGAGAGCCGGCAACGTCGACGGAATTCTTCGGGGCCCCGTTGAATCGATTGGTTGGAGTGCTCGCAACAAGCCAAGATCGGATTTGAACTTATTTGCTTTAAAATGAGTTTGGTTTTTGGTTCCTGAATCGCGTTGTATATAAGTTAAGTATGACGCTTTATTCAAGTTTCCACTTGTGGACAAGTCGGAATTCCGATTACTGTTAACAGAAAATTTCTGTTTCATTTTACCCGATCTTTGCTTGTACCTCGAAATAATTTCTATAGTAATCCCATACGACGTTGTGACGTCTCCCAATGGATTAATGAAACGAATACGGCAACGTGGCCGGTCGTGAGGATGTGAGTTTGCACAATAGGGAAGGGAATTGCGTGGTTTCCTATTGTTCCTTTTGAAATTCTTTCTGAACTTCTATGCTGAATAGAGATACAAAAACAACTTTGCACGATTCAATGAACGTTTTTTTTTCGTTCTACGAATCTCGAAAAATTCGCATGCCCCTTGCCGATCGGACGGTGGTTTAATTGAAAAATAACGCACGTAAAACGTTTACTATTCGTTCGTTTATTGTATTCGTGTCGGGACATTTTCACACTGAACAATGTAAAAAAAGTCGTGGGAATAATCGCGATGCGATAATTAAGTAACAACGTTACGCATGGTTGGTAGATCCCAAAAGATTTATTCGGTTCAACCTGATTTACAACTTCCGAATTGCTTCAAATTTATTCCAAAAGTTTTTCCAGATACTCTTTTGAAATATTTTATCAGTTGCATTTGCTCTTTATTTTCGATTATTGCTTTCATTTTATTACCATTGCATCTTTCACTCTTTGTACTCGCTCATCAGTTTCAAGCGAGACATTAAAAAAAACCACCCTCGTCCCCCGATTTCTCATTATTGGCTTGTTGTCTTCATGAATTTCGTCTGGCATGGTCGCTAGGTTCAAAATTAACAACACAGCGACAAATCATAAAATCGTTACCCCGAAAGCCCGACTGCTCCCTCGAAATTCACCAGGAATAATGACGGAACGCTTTCCACCCGTTCGAATATCGATTTTCACGCTCTCCATCCAACCTTTCACCTGAATGAAAACATATCGAATTACGACCTGTCACGTGATACGCTCAGTTTCGCCTTGTTTTTTTACTAATCGAAATTTATTTCTTGGAAAAAGTTTGATTTATCTCGGTCCTGTTTTTCTTTTCCGTTATTACCGTTGCGTGTGACGTCATCCGCGAATTACCGCCGTATTGGTTTTTATTCGTTTAATCGGGACCGCAAAAAGGGAAATCGAGCATGGTAAAAGTATGTTTTTGTGATTTGTTGAACGATTTGTTATTTCCGTTCAAATATGTTAAATGGTAATATTGTATAATTCATATTCTTTCTAACAAAGACTTGGTCGAGAATAGGCTGAAGGACCGAAGACTGGCCCCTGCGGGACGCCGCTGGAGAAGATCTACTGAATCCTAAACTTTCTGTTATAATTAAAAAAATACTACCCTTTCCGCACTTCCTAAACTCAGCAGTTGGTAAGTACATATTTAGAAAAATTGCCCGTTTAAAGAGAGAAATTTATCAAATAATTTCCCCCCTTAGTCGCCGAGCTCGATTGGCTTAATCCGGCACTGACCACGACAACCAATCATAGAAACAAAAAGACGAAAATCGGTTAATATTCGAAACTTCGGTCCGTTCCACAGAAAACTGGGATCGATTCGATTCCGTGTCGACGTCGTGGTAGCGCATAGAATAAAAGTTGAGGCCTTATGTTTATTTACAAAATACGGAGATCGAACTGGAACGCGAGTGCGAGAAGGAGAGGGATCGCGAGGGGAGTCGGGCGCGAGCGAGATAGACGGTCGGTTTGATGCACGAGTACGAAGCGAGCGGGTAGAACTTTTTCATCTCCGTTGTTCGGTGCTTCCTCCCCTCGCAACTAAAAATGGACTGTTCCAGACCTGTTTTCGTTCTGCTGCTACAGCCGAGCTAACCAAGATGTCGGCAATGCTATGGCGAACTACTATATTATAGAAATTCTACTTATTGACTGTGAAAAATCCGTCAACAAAAACGAAAAGTCGACGATTTCGTCGATTTAACGTGTCCGCGAATCGGTGTGAATCGTGTGCCCGCGTTACGAGTGCCGCTGTTCAGTGAATAACAAGTTACGAGCGATCCACGTTTCATCGCGGAAAACACGACGAAGAAACGACGGAAAATCTGTGATATTCATTTAATAATATTCTGTGTTAAATTTAGAATAGGCAACAGGATGACAAGAAATTCGTACCGTGATCGGAAATGCGCGAATTCGCTTTAGAAACGTAAAATGTATCGTGTTTTCGTTGCAACGACGCCTCGACCCGACAATTTCACATCGATTTTCAAATGTGGCCCCATCGTGCCCCATAGTTTTCGGGAATGATACGCGGATGCCTGAAATAGTGCGTAAATGTCTATGCTATGGAAATACATTCAGTGAGAATTGAACATGCGGTTCAAAATAATGCTATGTCATATGCTCAAAGACAACAGCAAAATCACAGGTAAGTCCTTTAATTATTGCTTTCTTTCAACAACCCAACCGGGGATCTGTATGGAAAATCGCGGTTGCCCATTTTTCTAGGCCGTCGACCGCTCGCCCGATTTTCATATCACAAACTGCGTAATTAAAAACGAATTAATTCCGACGATCTCGACCCAACAGCTTACGTAGGCAATTTCCTTGGCGGTTTATTTCGGGGACATTTTTTTTTCCACCACCGCAAATTCGACGGGGGGCCGCGCGGCGTTCCGCGAAATTTTCCCCGTTCGCAACTTTGTCGGGCGACGTGGAAAAAAGTGCCAGTTACAGAAAATTGCACCGTTAGCAATTACGCCAATAACCTTGTCTGCATTTCAATCCGTTCTGGAATCGCACTCTCGACTTTCATTATTCCGTTAAGCAGAAAAAGCGTTTTTTTCTTCTTTTTCGTTAACCTTATTTTTCGTTTTTTCGGTCAACGGAAAACTACGTTACGAAATCGACCAAAAATTTACAAAGCGTTGGCCGTTCCGAGAATTATTAATGAGGAGGTTTTTCAACTTTCATGAGGACGACGAACCGTTCCGATTCGATTGAGGTTGTGATACGTTTTTGGGGCGTATTTTTGTTATTGAACTACCGGTGATATGAACTAAAACAAATTCGTTCGCTTTAAATAACTGAAACGATACTCAGTTACATAGACATAGAAATAAATTTCGTTCAAATGAACTGTCAAGGGACGATTTGACGACCGTAAAATATAAACGTGAAAGCACCTATGATCAAAGACGTTACGTGTTTTTGTTAGAAGGGTATCGAAATTGATACGATTTCGTTTACAAGTGAACTACTATACTGCTTCTAACGATTCCTTTACTTACCAACGAAACTAGAATTTTGTGAATGACAGTTTCAGTGACGGAAAGTACAATAGATCTGTAGGTTGAGATTTAAATGAACTACCTTCTTGTATGACACTTGAAATGTCTAAATTCTCAACACATCGAGTATCTGTTGTTTGTACAATAACAGCTAAAACGGCTGAAAGTGGAGAAAGACATATTTCAGTATGAAATTATCGATTATGAATAAACATTCAGGTTTCATTCTCGTGATGATTTATCAAAATATTTCATTTTCTTGTTTGATTTGGAAAAGGTTTTGGCGTAAACAATTTGAGGCTTACCACTCTCTGACGCACAGAAAAATATCTAAATATCCTTGAAATGGTCTTTCGATTTTCATTCTCAATGTGGCTAACGATTGTTTTACTTATAAACAACTTTCTACAACAACGTTGAAAGTACACAGACGTTGTATGGAACGACGAACTGTCAAATGTATAAAAGCGACACCAAATTCTGTGGATGACAGTTTGAAGTTTCAGCAACAAAGAGGGTGAAATAGTTTGTATAGGTTACGACTTGAATGAACTACCGACTTCTAGAACGACACTTGGATTATTTGTTTTTTGAATGTGTGTTCAACCATGAATTATTACTTTATTAAATTCATTTAATGATAATTATTTCGATTTTTTGAATTTTGAATCAGGAGCAGATTTACGGCCCGTTTCACCACGTCCACATAGTGTTATCCGTCAGATAACCGCAATAGTTAATTTATCTGACAGATACACTATAGCTGGACATGGTGAAACAAGTCCTTGGCTAGAAATTTAGAGAGGGTTTGATACGATTTGACAATAAAACTACGTTTTTCTATGAAATGTTCCGAGTAAATAACTTCATCATATACAGTTGAGACTCGTTAAGACGAACTTCGAGGGACCGCATTAAATAGTTCGCCTTACCGATAGTTCGTCTTACGGAAATTCGCCTTACAGAGTCGTGAAGGTTCGTAGTATCGAGTTTAAAAGAAACATATCTTTGCTGTTGAAAACTACATATATCATTTCGAATTATGTTTGAACCTATAAACTATGGCAATGCTAGTTCGCTATAATGGCTTGAAAAAGTTTTCAATTATCATCTGTTTCGGGTTTTTTTTTTTATAATAAGTCTATCCCTAGCTTTGCAGCGAAATCAATCGCTTTCTCCCTAATAATAGGTCCGGTCAGAGGAATATTAAGATTACGAGCTTCCCTAAACCACCTAATCAAATATTTTTCAAAATTAGGTTGTTCAACAGATCGTTGAATTTCGAACCACATTTTCCTTCGGTAGAGTAACTAATGATCTTCGTTCTATTATTCAACAGGGTGCTGAGAGTACTTTTTGGAATTCCAAATGTCGCTGCAATCTGGGATTTCGTTCTCTCGGCATTGTCAACTTCGCGCAAAATTTTTAATTTCGAGTCTAAAGAAAATAAAGTAAGTAAAAAAAATAAAGAAAGTGAGAAGTTCAAAACAAACTAACACACCCGCCGATAAAAATCGATGACTACACGACGTTTTGCATCTCAAAAAAGATAAAAAGTAGGTACATATCCGAATGAAACGAATTGTTTTGACTATTCGGCAACGATACCTTTGATAGCCCATCTATTGATAACATTCATAATCAGCAATATGCAACACAGATACGACTTTATGAATTGAAAAAAAAAATTTATTCGCCAAACTGAGTCAACTATCCCCTTCCGTTCGTCGTATTGAGTTTTGGGATATTGAAATTGGGGTTCGTGTTATCTATTGCTCATTGCTAACGAGTTCGTGAAATTGAGTCTCTTAATACATAGGTTAACATAGAACTGTCTCGGGACCAGAGATTCAGTTCGTCGTATTGAATCAGTTCGTCTTATCGAAGTTCGTCTTAACGAGTCTCGACTGTAATTAAAAAAAAATCGATCTGTGTGATGAGGAGTGGGATTAAAATTGAATCACTACACGATAACAATCTGAATGTTTACCGTGACTTATAATGTAAAGTCAGATGATACTCATGTAGAATGTTTGAACGCAAAGTTCACCTTCATCTTAATGCTGCTCTTTACCGTACCAAGGTGATGTGAAAAGTAATTTCTTAAAATAGCCTCATTTTCTTACATAGCTGGAGATTTGAATAAAAATGCATCTGGCTCTGTCGCAAAGCCAAGTCGAAACCGTAGTTTTACGTCCTCCGAACGAAAATAATTCGTGTCGACGACGCTTATTATAAAAAATATCGAGTCATTTTCTTTTTTTTTGTTGTTACGTATCAATGTGGATTTCTATTTTATCGAAATAGTAAACAAGTTTCGAAATTATGTGACGCATTGGTTTTTTTAAAATTATTCTAACATTGTGTCAATCGAATCGATTACGACCAATATTATAAACGTTACACCGCCTTGACAAAAACCAGTCAGTCGAAGTGCATCGCTCGTAAATTACACTTTGTCGGAAGTCTCATCCTATTTTATGACGTCTGCCGTAAATCAATGCGGCTGGTTTCGATAATAAACATTGAATTCGATAATTATTTGTTGCATTTCGACAATTTCGATAATGACGAATACAAGTTTGCCTACTATTTTTCAAACAATGAGCTCGAGTGAATTGTCGAATTTTCAATGTATAACCGCCAGCGTCATTGAACCGATACACTGCCGGACGGAGTAGAGAAAAAAACTAGTCCCAAGTCTTCATTTCTCATTAAACTTCGAAAAATCGCTCGGACTTTCCACGTTTCGGCTGTAATTCCTTCGAGGAGGCTCCTCGAACTGAGGGGAAGGAAAAAAAAGGATTAGGAACTTTTATCGGAATTCAGCTTCGTGTTGCATTATTCAGCCGGAGATCTTCAACTAGCGCGGAAACATTCTACTAATTTGATTGTACCCGAAATGAAAAGAACCATTTCTTTTCATAAACGCTTGGGTCCCTAAAACAAAGGACGTATTATGTATTTTATTTTTCGACGACGATTATCTCGGCCCTCTCTTAGTAGGTATGAATGAAAAGTGCTTTGATCACTTTAACGTTTCTCGTTGAATTTTGATGGAAGCTGAAAATAAATACGAGGGGGTTGCTCTTTGATATTCCAGCTATTTGTGTTCAATTGCAGAGAAAAATGCGGGGTAAACGAGCGGATCGAGTAGCGAGTCAAGGTAAATTTTCCATTAGGATGTAACTGTGTGGAAAGGACTTTCGCGCACGGATCAAACCGGTTCTATCCGTGCGGAAAAGTGACAGCGCCGAAATAGAACCGGCGTTGAACGTCTGTTTCCTCTGTTTCATCAGTTTTTGGTATTCGACTTTATATTATTTCGGTCCTATGATGATATAGATCGATTCTCAGTTATGAAGTCAAAAGTTTATGACTATTGTATTTCAAATTAATATAAATCATTTCAAAATTCTCATGCTTAGAACACAACAACATTGTCAGAAATAGAAACTCGTTATTTGGGTTCATGACACTAAGGCGTGTCGTCTCAAGAATTCATCGCCATGAACAAAGTAAACACAAAACCAGATGTTTTAACTCTCGGTACATTGAAGACGTTCAAACTCGCCTTGTCGCCAACATACTATTATCTAATATTTTTATACGAATTCAGCTCTTACAGAATGATAATCAACGTCAGGTAAAAAGGGAGGGAAACAAATTGCTCATTCTCCCATCTATGAAACGTGGAACTTGGAAAAGGATCCTAATTAAGTAATCTTCACGCAATAACTCGAAGCCCCGCAGAGTCGGTCACGAGTTATCGCTCAAAGAAACGACGCTCTCAGTTTGAACGGCCAATCAGTTTGTCCTTCGATGCCTAGATCAGATTTGCACGTGAATAAATTCGGGAAATTAACGCGACGAAATACAGATATAGAACGAAAACTGGTTTCGGGCCGTTTATTTCTATGCGACGACGAAGAAATTCCGTTAGTTTCAGGAACGACTCTTTCCGAGATATTTAGAGAACGCGATAGACAAATAAAATAGTTTGCGTTTAAATGGGCATCGATCAACTGAAATAATTTATGGACACGAGGCAAGACTGGAAGAAGTGAGGGCGCCGATTACGGAAAAATAGTAACATTGTATATCACATTAACTATTATCGAATATTAATTAATATAATGAATATCGTTCAACTAAACACACAGCTGATAAACAATTGGGGAAATACGCGATTTGCTAAAAATATAAATGTATAATTAAATCCTAATCGTGTCGTAAACTACTTATCGTTTGCAGTGTCGAAATTTTAATATGGCGAAAACAGAAGGGGGCAAGTCATTTACTGAGTCAGACATGTTTCCGGGCTACCTTGGAATCCATTTGATGATACACTGTGTAGGAATTCCGAAAAACGTCCATCAAGAAACTCAACTAAGACCAGTGGCGCAACTCACGTTTTGCGCATGCGCATATTCGCGTTTTTATAAGCTAGTATTTAGTTTTTGCCATGTTTTTATTCGATTTTATTCGAATTAGTTGAAATAGCGAAATATGAGGTTCTTGCCATGGTAAAGCGGCATTGATGGTGCGATAAGCTCAAGCAAGCCACAACATGGATGGATGGTTTTCTTTTTGGATCTTTGTAATGGCATTTGATTCAGACAATAAAAATTAAAAAATAATTATAATGTTATTTTATGATGTTTTTTTTTTTGATATAACAGGTGTAATTTGAAACGAGAAAATCAGAAATTTATTCGAGACGTTTCGATGAAGCTGTGTTCATCTTTGTCAGTCGTAAAAATTGACAAGAAATACATTGTTTTGAACTAAAACTACTTGATATTAATTAAATAAATTAAAATGACTTGATTTTGTTTATAAATAAAAAGTCTTGTTTTCTGTCCGAAATTGCAGAGTTATGTCCTTCGATTCTGGTGCCATTAATGTAATAGTGGTGTGTAGATGTTGCTTAAGTTTCTTATGTCAGTTCCGTCGTTCACTGTCGAGTTTTGGTTTGCTTGTATGTATAACATTTCTAGAATTTCTCTCTTTTTGAGTTTTGGTTCGATGGTTAATATTTTTGGATTGTTATATTGAAAATCGTGTCCTGTTTCTGTTTTATGTTTGTTTAGTCCTGTGGATGCATTTTTTGTATATTTGTGTCCTTTGATTCTGTCTTGTAGTCTTTGTGATGTTTGGCCTATGTAGGATTTTTCACAGTTGGAGCAATTAATTTTATAGACTACGTTTGACTTTTGTGTTATGGGTGTTTTGTCTTTCAGTCTTGAGTAAATTTCTTTTATTTGGTTAATGGGTTTGTTCATTATTTGGATGTCATATTTTGCAAATAATTTTGATAATCCTCGGTTTATTTGTGGGATATAGGGTAGTGTTATCTGAGAGACTGGATCTTCATTTGGTGGTTTCTTTTTTGTTTCGCTGCGGTATAGTTTGTGAATCCGATTTTTTATGAGTTTCTTCACTAATTGATCAGGATATTTATCTTCTTGTAGTATTTGCTTAGTCCGTTGTAATGTTTTTGGTCTATATATTGGAGAGGTGAGAATGAGTGCTCGATCGATGAAATTAATAGCTATGCTTTTCTTTTGTACGTTGTTATGTATTGAGTCAAAAGGTATGATTCTATTTGCTGATGTATCTTTTCTGAACCGTTGTGTTAGGATTTGGTTTTTGTCTCTTATGAGTGTCATGTTCAGAAAGTTGATTTTGTTATTTTTTTCTTCTTCTATAGTAAATTTCAATATTGGGTGAAAATTATTAAATTTGGTTAATGTTTCTTTAACATGTTTTTCAGTTGTTATAATTAGGCAATCGTCTACATATCTCATAAAAGTCGTTATATTTTCGTATGTTCTTTCATCCAAAACAGTTTCTTCGACATATTCCATTATAAGTTGAGCTATTACACTAGAGGTAGGGCTTACCATTGCAACTCCTTTAATTTGTTGATAGTGTTGGTTTTTGTATTGAAAGTAGCCTGTATTTAATGTAAGTTGTATCACTTCTATGAATTCTTCCTTCGGAATTATAGTGTGTTCTTTGATTAAATTCCAATTTTTGTTGATGACTACAGGAATAAGTTCTAGAGGAATGTTTGTGTATAGAGAAACGACGTCAAAAGAATAAAGTTTATGTTCTTCTGGTATTTTGAGTTGATTGAGATATTTTTTGAGTTTGAAAGAATTTTTTATATAATTTTTTAAGATATTAGCTAGGTATTTTGTTAAATAATAAAATGGTGATTGTATATAAGACACTATAGGTCTTAAAGGAATATCTATTTTGTGTATTTAAGGTAATCCATAAATTTTTGGTGACACGCTATTGTGTATGATGAGTTGTTTTGCAGTTTCTTGTGTCAGGTAATTCTTTTCTTTCCATTCTTTTATGATTTGGTTGTTTTGTTTTTCTAAAGTGTTCGTTAGATCCTTTTTTATCATTTTATATGTTTCGGTATCTTTTAATAAGTTTTCCATTTTTTCTTCGTAGATATTTCTATTCATGATGACTGTTTTATTACCTTTGTCTGCTCTGATTATCATTATGTTTGTGTTGTTATTGAAAAATTCTTTTGTTTTTCTGACGTCGGTTGCAATCTTTGTTTGAATTATATTTTTCTTACGTTGTTCAGTAGTATTTATAAGACTTTCCAAAATTCTGGTGGTTTTCATTTCATTTTGCTTCTCATGATTTAATTTCGTGATAGAACTTTCAATACTTGATATGATATTGTACATTGGTATTTGTTTTTTATGTTGGATTTCCATAGAGTACTTCTTAAAGTTTCTGCTACATAGCTAGGAAGTGCAATTTCTGTAGTATTTTGGATAGTTGTTTCGTTGTATGAAGTATTTTCATTATTCGGTTTTTGCTGTCTGATGAGTTTTTCTATTTTCTTGTTGCGTTGAATTTTCTTTAAGTTAATTTTTTTCATCATTTTCTTTTGTTCCATTAATGTGAATCTGGAGTAGAGTCCTCTGTATTTGATGTTCCATCTTTTCGATAGTTCTTGTGATATTGTTTATTTGGTGGGTCGTGTCCGTTATAAGAAGGTTTAGAATTCTTCTTGTGAAGTATGTTTTCGCTCTTTCAAATTTTTGGTGGATGAAACCATTCGTAAAAACAATGTGCTGGAGATTCAGGGTGAGAAAAACTGGTGATAAGTCTTCATGTTTACATCTGAGAGGGAAAATTCGTTGGCAGATTTTATTTGTTAATTTGTTTTTTAATAAATAATTATAATATCACTAATTTTATAGTTTAGGTTAGGTTAGGTTAAGTTAGATCCAAGTCCAATGTTGAAAAATTTTGCGCATGCGCAACTGTTCATTCATGTCGCGCCTTTAGGAACATCCTGAGTGAGTTTCACACCTCTCTGTTGGTGAACGTTATTCGGAAGAAGGAACGAGTAAAAAGAAGAATTTTTTTTCTGCTTTCATTCGATTTATTTACACGTAACAGTTCGAAAACGATTTACGTGCCGCCACGTAAACGCATCCAAAGGTCAAGGCGAGAGGCGCATTCGTCACTCGCCCCGGCCCGTCGCGGCGTCTTCGATAAGGCGAACGTCCTTGCTTGCGGGAATATCGCATAGCGCATTTGGGGCTAAATGTGGATTCTCGCGCGCGCTTTTCCTCTTCCGGGCCGGCGGGGCGGGAAAACGCGACGTGGCCCCGAATATCGCACGCGAAGAAGAAAGGGCGTTCGCCTATCGATCCCCGGCGGAGCGACACGCAGCCCCCCCGTCAGCCTACGAACCGACGGAATTCAATTAAACCCGTCGAATTCCGACAAAGGCCAATCAGCTGATACAAATTCGCGATCGATTCGAAATTTCGGCCGTTCGCCGGATTCGATCGAACGGCCGCGGGGGCGCTGTCCACTCCTCCGGGAACGCAAGGACGCAATATTCCGGCCGGGGCCGTGAGGAACTTTCGAAACCGAGGAGGTTGGGGTGTAAGGGGAAACGGATACCCCACGGGGTGGATGGGAATAACATAAACTTTAGTGTTCGTAGTGGCGCATATTTCAAGGTCGTTCGTTAAAACCGATGCGAGAACGAGCGGTCGTAATTCTTTTAATACTCTTTTAGATCTGTATGGATTTCTTCAAAGAATTCGGGTCCGCTTACCATAATCATTAAAATAAATTAAAAATTCATCTCGGACGATTGATACAAATCTCTCATTTTTAGTCTTTGCGATTTAGTCCAGTCAATAGAGAAATTTCATGGAAAGTTGTTGGGGGGTTGTGAGTATAATATGAGGTTTCCATAAGGACTGCTATCGAGCGTCCTAGGGGGTGGGGGTGCAGTTCAAACTTTCGAAATCACGCGTTTTCGCTTCTAAATTTTGAACTATTGATTTTATTGAAAATGTCTTCGAACAAATGCTTTGAATACTAAGAATACCTCCCATTTGAATTAGGTTTTGTTCAATTTGGGCGAACGGTTAACAAGAAAACTGCAAAAAACTGCTCAAAACAGGCGTTTTTTGCAAACGTGATATTTACGACGCCAATTTTTTTTTGAAATTTTTTATCATCTCAAAATGAAGCTCTTATAGCATCAAATTAAGCTACATGGAAATAAAAATTATTACATTCATCATTCACGAGATATAGTAATTTGTTTATAAAAAACTGCCTTTTCTACAGGGAAACGTGCTAGTTGTCCGCAATATTTTTCCATTTTTTTTTATTGAGTATTATAGAAAAAGACCTATATTTTACTCTACTGAAAAGTTTCAGACTAGAAAATGCGGAAAAGACTACTTTTCATAACATGGAAAAAAAGGTACCTTTTTTTCCATAAACAAATTGCCTCGGGCGGTTTATTTTGATATTCAGAGGTTCCATTTTCTCGCGAATGAAAAAAGTTATTGAAATAAAGAATTTGACCCTTCAAGAAATCTTCTGCGACCTTTTGAACGCCAGTTGCATTTTTTTTTAAAAATATCACAGTGGCTTAAAAATTAGATGTATATTATCAATTCAAATGACACATCATTTTGTTTAACGTGTTTATTTTTTTCTTTGTTAGTTTTTTGTTTCAATCATACGCTACCAAAATATTATCAGAAAATCTTATTGAAACTGCGATTGGTTGTAGAGTGAAAAAAGAAAAATTATTTTTTAAATTGAATTCTGCAGTAAAATAAGTGTATATTTTTAATTAGATATTATTAATTCTGTGTAAATTGTTAACATAGTAAGTAAAATATAAAAGACCATTAAAAATTTCTATAAAAATCTGGATAAGATCATAATTTTTACTCTAGTTCAGAGATAAGTGTTTAATGCAGAAATCTGCACATAAATTTACATGCAATTAAGTCTGCTTGACTATTATAACTTAAGATTTTTAATATCAGAAATTTACTAATAAACCAAAAGATGATGAACATAATTGAACTAATTAAAAATCCTTACTCATTGGTTAATACACGATATTAAAAAAAAATTTTTTCCCAAGACAAGACAACATTCTTTGGATTCTTGATAGGTTTTATCTTGATCTTGTCTTGTATTAGGTTGGCTTAGTCTTGTCCTGGTTGTTAAATTGCGAGTTGTAAGTTTCGCAGACTTATCTTTTTAAAGAAGAAAATATGTCTCCGTGGTTTTGAACGTATATTGAAGCTAAGATTGAGTACGATGCTTTTCTAGCAACTGCTTTTACAAGACTGTTGTTTGGATTCGTTTTTACAACAGCCAGGTAGGCTCGGTTAATGCCTACCCGAATCGGTCAGTTTCGGAACCGTTGCGTTGAATTTTCTTTAAGTTAATTTTTTCATCATTTTCTTTTGTTCCATTAATGTGAATCTGGAGAAGGGATCCTCTGTATTTGATGTTCCATCTTTTCGATAGTTCTTGTGATATTGTTTATTTGGTGGGTCGTGTCCGTTATAAGAAGGTTTAGAATTCTTCTTGTGAAGTATGTTTTCGCTCTTTCAAATTTTTGGTGGATGAAACCATTCGTAAAAACAATGTGCTGGAGATTCAGGGTGAGAAAAACTGGTGATAAGTCTTCATGTTTACATCTGAGAAGAAAATTCGTTGGCAGATTTTATTTGTTAATTTGTTTTTAATAAATAATTATAATATCACTAATTTTATAGTTTAGGTTAGGTTAGGTTAAGTTAGATCCAAGTCCAATGTTGAAAAATTTTGCGCATGCGCAACTGTTCATTCATGTCGCGCCTTTAGGAACATCCTGAGTGAGTTTCACACCTCGTTGGTGAACGTTATTCGGAAGAAGGAACGAGTAAAAGAAGAATTTTTTTGCTTTCATTCGATTTATTTACACGTAACAGTTCGAAAACGATTTACGTGCCGCCACGTAAACGCATCCAAAGGTCAAGGCGAGAGGCGCATTCGTCACTCGCCCCGGCCCGTCGCGGCGTCTTCGATAAGGCGAACGTCCTTGCTTGCGGGAAATTCGCATAGCGCATTTGGGGCCAAATGTGGATTCCCGCGCGCGCTTTTCCTCTTCCGGGGCCGGCGGGGCGGGAAAACGCGACGTGGCCCCGAATATCGCACGCGAAGGAGAAAGGGCGTTCGCCTATCGATCCCCGGCGGAGCGACACGCAGCCCCCCCGTCAGCCTACGAACCGACGGAATTCAATTAAACCCGTCGAATTCCGACAAAGGCCAATCAGCTGATACAAATTCGCGATCGATTCGAAATTTCGGCCGTTCGCCGGATTCGATCGAACGGCCGCGGGGGCGCTGTCCACTCCTCCGGGAACGCAAGGACGCAATATTCCGGCCGGGGCCGTAAGGAACTTTCGAAACCGAGGAGGTTGGGGTGGAAGGGGAAACGGATACCCCACGGGGTGGATGGGAATAACATAAACTTTAGTGTTCGTAGTGGCGCATATTTCAAGGTCGTTCGTTAAAACCGATGCGAGAACGAGCGGTCGTAATTCTTTTAATACTTTTTTAGGTCTGTATGGATTTCTTTAAAGAATTCGGGTCCGGTTACCATAATCATTAAAATAAATTAAAAATTCATCTCGTACGATTGATACAAATCTCTCATTTAAAAATGAGAGTCTTTGCGATTTAGTCCAGTCAATAGAGAAATTTCATGGAAAAAATTAATTACGGGTAGCGACCTAGTGGAAGTTGTTGGGGGTAGTGAGTATAATATGAGGTTTCCATAAGGACTGCTATCGAGCGTCCTAGGGGGTGGGGGTGAAGTTCAAACTTTCGAAATCACACGTTTTCGCTTCTAAATTTTGAACTATTGATTTTATTGAAAATGTCTTCGAACAAATGTTTTAGATACTAAGAATACCTTCCATTTAAATTAGGTTTTGATCAATTTGGGCGAACGCTGTACAAGAAAACTGCAAAAAACTGCTCAAAACAGGCGTTTTTTGCAAACGTGATATTTACGACGCCAATTTTTTTTTGAAATTTTTTATCATCTCAAAATGAAGCTCTTATAGTATCAAATTAAGCTACATGGAAACAAAAATTATTACATTCATCATTCACGAGATATAGTAATTTGTTTATAAAAAAACTGCCTTTTCTACAGGGAAACGTGCTAGTTGTCCGCAATATTTTTCCATTTTTTTTTATTGAGTATTATAGAAGAAGACCTATATTTTACTCTACTGAAAAGTTTCAGACTAGAAAATGCGGAAAGGACTACTTTTCATAACATGGAAAAAAAGGTATTTTTTTTTCATAAAAAAATTGCCTCGGGCGGTTTATTTTGATATTCAGAGGTTCCATTTTCTCGCGAATGAAAATAGTTATCGGAATAAAGAATTTGACCCTTCAGGAAATCTTCTACGACCTTTTGAACGCCAGTTGCATTTTTTTTAAAAACATCACAGTGGCTTTATAGATAAAAATTTAGGAATTAATTCGAGTTCATACTTTTCGTAATGGATGATATTTTATTATTTTCAAAGAAAAGTAAAAATATGCCTGTTCTTAATACAAATAAACAGGTGACAATTTGATTCAGTTAAGTTGCATACTCATCTGCAATCCGAATGGAGGGTGATTCTATTACGTCCCCTCGACGTAGTCGGCAGTTTGATTTGAAACTTGAGTGGGTTGTTGTTTGTAATTTTGGATTAAGTTTTCCAAAACAATCGCTCGAAGATTATGAAGGCAGTCACGATTACGATACCCGCCGAACTGCTATTCCCTCCAAGACCCCATCGACCGCAAGACGAGAATGTGACGACCCGTCCACATTATCATCTTTTTTCTTCAGCAAACACTGGATTATTTCATATTCCCTTAAAGCATCACCAAATCTAATTCATTACGAAAAGTATGAACTCGAATTAATTCCTAAATTTTTATTTATAAAGCCACTGTGATGTTTAAAACAAAAAAAACTGGCGTTCAAAAGGTCGTAGAAGATTTCTTGAAGGGTCAAATTCTTTATTTCAATAACTATTTTCATTCGCGAGAAAATGGAACCTCTGAATATCAAAATAAACCGCCGGAGGCAACTTGTTTATGGAAAAAAAGGTACCTTTATTTCCATGTTATGAAAAGTAGTCTTTTCCGCATTTTCTAGTCTGAAACTTTTCAGTAGAGTAAAATATAGGTCTTCTTCCATAATACTCAATAAAAAAAAAATGGAAAAATATTGCGGACAACTAGCACGTTTCCCTGTAGAAAAAGCAGTTTTTTATAAACAAATTACTATATCTCGTGAATGATGAATGTAATAATTTCTGTTTCCATGTAGCTTAATTTGATGCTATAAGAGCTTCATTTTGAGATGATAAAAAATTTCAAAAAAAAATTGGCGTCGTAAATATCACGTTTGCAAAAAACGCCTGTTTTGAGCAGTTTTTTGCAGTTTTCTTGTTAACCGTTCGCCCAAATTGAACAAAACCTAATTCAAATGGAAGGTATTCTTAGTATCTAAAACATTTGTTCGAAAACATTTTCAATAAAATCAATAGTTCAAAATTTAGAAGCGAAAACGTGTGATTGCGAAACTTTGAACTGCACCCCCACCCCCTAGGACGCTCGATAGCAGTCCTTATGGAAACCTCATATTATACTCACTACCCCCAACAACTTCCACTAGGTCGCTACCTGTAATTAATTTTTTTTTATTTAGCACTGGTAAGTTTCTCTATTGACTGGACTAATTACTAAACGAGGGAATCGAACAATATAAGGAACAAACATATTTTTACATAAATTTTTATCATTTTATCACTCTGTCTACAATTAACAGTTTCCGTGAAGAAAATTTAGAAACATAGGAGATCCGTCGCCTTAGATCTTTTAACAATGCATTACAAGTTTCATAAACAGTTGCTTCTCTCACTGTTTTTAGGTACGACTTACCGTTTACGAGAAAATCTTAGAGATACGCTCTGCATTTTTACAGACTACAGAGTATTCTATTTTCACACCTGAACATTGTTGGGCATCGACATGCCGGTTTCATTTCAACTAGTCCAGGATACGGTCGCTCTTTTTGCAAACAATTAATATAAGATTGATTTTTCCTGAGCGGCTTCATTTTATCAAGTCCTACAAATTTTTCCTCTGCGAAAATGTTGGCAAAAGGGGCCTTCGTATTCTAAGCAGTCGCCAAAGATGTCGAGTTGGTGATGAAAAAAAATCGATTAATAGAGGTTTCTTTTTTTCAAAATCCGAAGATAACTTCAGTAGAGATTAGAAATCGTATTTGTCCTACAAAAAATATGGGTCCATCACCTCTGTCCCCCAGTTCGAACATGTAGACATACGAAAAAAAATAAATTGTAAAATGTAATGCTGAATTTTTTTTATAGCTTGCTAAACATAAGCAAAATCCAAATTTCACTTTGTCCTACAATTTATTTGGGGCCTTCTTTCAGTCCTACACGTCAAAGTTGTCGACTTCAGGCGAAAATCATCCTCATTAATATAAGTAGGACACCAATCTCGGCTGAGACATTAAGATGATTGTGACTAAAATCAATCAATGTCCTACAAAAGAATTGGGTCCTTTGCGTTAGTCCTACAAAAAAATATAACTATTGTACTAGTCAAGTGTAACATATCCACATGTAAAATAATAATAAAGGCGTGGCTTAATGGTAAAGAGCTCGGATAGAGTTCTGTAAGCATCTGGTTCGATCCCCGGAATGTGTGACTTTTTTCTTTTTTTCTAAGTATTTTTATCGGTATGATACAAATACAATGTTTTATCTTACTTTTTAGCATATTCAATTCGGCATGATTTCAAAAGAGTTAATGGGACTGCTCGGCGCAGCTATTGCACGTATCAATGATTTTCTTTTCTACAACAAAAAGTGTTGACAAAAGACACCCATCAATAACGGAATCATTCCTAACAACTAAAGTAATATCGGTTTCTGGTACAAAAAGACAAAAAGTTGGGATCGCCAATTTAGAAAATGAACCACATCGTAGAGAAGAAAACACCTGCCAAATCCCTAAAGTATTTGTGAAAAGTTATATAATATAAAATGAAAACGACGTATTTTACCGTTTTTCCGCAAAAAACTGAAAACTGAAGCTGTGAATTTTTTTGTACGCAAACGAATAGGTTATAAAAGTACCTCAAAAAATATTACATGTTCAAGCCTCGAACGCAAGACGTTCACATATCTGCCTTAGGCAACAACCACTGCACCAAAAAAAGATTTGAAAAATGGCGCATAAATACAGGATATATTCAACACGTTCTAATTCGATAGTATATCAGACGCGATAATAGCGAATTGGACCCCTTTTTTTTGTAGGACATTTATTGACATTGATCGGGAATATGCCAATATAGCATTTTATTCTTATTTTAGAAGTATATTAATGAAAATTATTTTTCGGTAGAGTCAACAACTTTGACATGTAGGACTGAAAGAAGGCCCCAAATAAATTGTAGGACAAAGTGAAATTTGAATTTTGCTTATGTTTGGCAAGCTATAAAAAAAAATTCAGGATTATATGTTACAATTTATTTTTTTTCTTTTGTCTACATGTTCGAAGTGGGGGACAGAGGTGATGGACCCATATTTTTTGTAGGACAAATACGATTTCTAATTTGTACTGAAGTTATCTTCGGATTTTGAAAAAAAGAAACCTCTATTAATCGATTTTTTTTCATCACCAACTCGACATCTTTGGCGACTGCTTAGAATACGAAGGCCCCTTTTGCCAACATTTTCGCAGAGGAAAAATTTGTAGGACTTGATAAAATGAAGCCGCTCAGGAAAAATCAATCTTATATTAATTGTTTGGAAAAAGAGCGACCGTATCCTGGACTACTATTCCCTCCAAGACCCCATCGACCGCAAGACGAGAATGCGACGACCCGTCCATATTATCATCTTTTTTCTTCAACAAACACTGGATTATTTCATATTCCCTTAAAGCATCATCAAATATAATTCATTACGAAAAGTATGAACTCGAATTAATTCCTAAATTTTTATTTATAAAGCCACTGTGATGTTTTAAAAAAAAATGCAACTGGCATTCAAAAGGTCGTAGAAGATTTCTTGAAGGGTCAAATTCTTTATTTCAATAACTATTTTCATTCGCGAGAAAATGGAACCTCTGAATATCAAAATAAACCGCCGGAGGCAATTTGTTTATGGAAAAAAAGGTACCTTTGATCTCAAAGGTGTTATTCTCACCAACCCGGTGATAGGGTGTAATTTTTGAAAAAAATTAACGAGTAAGCCGACAAAAATTGAAAAATAAGTCATAGTCGGGGTAGCTTAGTGGAAGAGCAACAGCGCGTAAAGCTGGAGGTCCGGGTTCGATTCCCGGTCCCGCCGTGACTTACTTTTCAGAGGATTTTTCAAAGGTACCTTTATTTCCATGTTATGAAAAGTAGTCTTTTCCGCATTTTCTAGTCTGAAACTTTTCAGTAGAGTAAAATATAGGTCTTCTTCCATAATACTCAATAAAAAATAATAGAAAAATATTGCGGACAACTAGCACGTTTCCCTGTAGAAAAGGCAGTTTTTTATAAACAAATTACTATATCTCGTGAATGATGAATGTAATAATTTTTGTTTCCATGTCGTTTAATTTGATGCTATAAGAGCTTCATTTTGAGATGATAAAAAATTTCAAAAAAAATTGGCTTCGTAAATATCACGTTTGCAAAAAACGCCTGTTTTGAGCAGTTTTTTGCAGTTTTCTTGTTAACCGTTCGCCCAAATTGAACAAAACCTAATTCAAATGGAAGGTATTGTTAGTATCTAAAACATTTGTTCGAAGACATTTTCAATAAAATCAATAGTTCAAAATTTAGAAGCGAAAACGTGTGATTTCGAAACTTTGAACTGCACGCCCACCCCCTAGGACGCTCGATAGCAGTCCTTATGGAAACCTCATATTATACTCACTACCCCCAACAACTTCCACTAGGTCGCTACCTGTAATTAATTTTTTTTTATTTAGCTCTGGTACGTTTCTCGATTGACTGGACTAATTACTAAACGAGGGAATCGAACAATGTAAGGAACAAATATATTTTTACATAAATTTTTATCATTTTATCCCTCTGTCTACAATTAACAGTTTCCGTGAAGAAAATTTAGAAACCTAGGAGATCCGCCGCCTTAGATCTTTTAACAATGCATTACAAGTTTCATAAACAGTTGCTCCTCTCACTGTTTTTAGGTACGACTTACCGTTTACGAGATACGCTCTGCATTTTTACAGACTACACGGTATTCTATTTTCACACCTGAACATTGTTGGGCATCGACATGCCGTTTTCATTTCAACGCCTTGTCTTGTCCCGAAGTTTCCGCAGGTGCAACAAAAGCAATATGCGAACGGACAAGTGTCATTTCCAGTCGGAAAATGTCTCCCGATTGCCTTTCAGTCGTCAATAACACAAGAGCAGTCTAGTCTTTTCCTTTGTTTTCCCCAAGTTGAAAACTTTCGCGAGCTCGTCCCCCAAAGGCATTCTTGTCCGAACCCATCCGGCGATGGCTACCTGGACGAAAATCGAACGAATGACTCATGCAATGGAAACGCGTAGGGAAAATCGATGCGGTATGACGGGAGGACAATGAAACGATCGGCCGGGGCCTTTTTTTCCATTTTTCATTGTATCCTCCTCTTTTTTTTTTGTAATGGAACACAATCGGTATACTGGCGGAGCGTGAAGAAGCAGGATCGGCTTCGTCGTGCAATTACGTCGTGATCGATTCCAACGACTGTTGTTATTAGCGCCACGGTATTAATTTAAATAAAGAAAAAAAAACGGAATGAGTCAGCGAACTTTTTATGTCTCAATCCCGTTCACGGCGAACTCGTATCCACGTTGACGTGTATATGTATGAACGATCGTTTCGGGAAGATTCCTACGATACCTTGGATATCATCGTTTTCATTATCTATTATTCACGCAACTTCCTCGAGCCGTTTTAACGACAGTGTTGCATGTGCGCCGGAATAAATTTTTTACGATGCACATCGCGGAGATAATCGATAGAACAGACGGTGTTTTCGTTTTGGAAAAACCGGTTCTTTCGTATGTACATGTATATACAGGACCTCCGTTAGCACTAATCGCTCTTTTCTCGAAATTTGATAATGGGGCCTTTAAGTGGGTCAGGTTTTTTTTTTATTCGCCGTTTATGTATTCGAGTTCAAGGTTACTGATACGTTAGAGCTAACCTAAAAGTTTACATTCTTGTATGATTGATTACTGAATGAAAAATTTTATAACCCAGAATTCAGAAATTCTTAACTATTCAAACAGAAAAATTTAATAACAAGCTCTCTTGCCTGTTTCAAACGTTCAAAATTTTCTGATTGCAAATTATTTTCAATCCGTTGAAGTTTTATGTGAGAAAAGATGAACGGCTAGAAATTCTGCTAAAGATTGAATGAATTATGAATCGTTATTAAAATTTACATTTCATAATTATCCCCGGTTTTCTTCGCGCGAAATTGTGAATTCATTATCCCATTCAACTACAAAAAAAAACACCTTTCCATCTAAAACAAGTTTCTTATATCACAGAACGAATAAAGTGGACAATTAAAACGTTCCCCTATATAGGTTACGTACTAACGTAATAACGAAGCAGACGCGAAACGGGGAAAATCGATCATTTTTCAAGAGAAAAGACTTTGACGAAGCGCCGGAGCGTCCGCAATTCGCCGCCGGGCGGCCTTTGTGAGTCCACAAGCGGGCCTTGATTGGCGAATCAGAGAAAATTGGTGCGCGATTCAAATAGAGGTTATAAGGAAAATTGCCGAGTTCGGTTACACGAGTCGATGGCCGTTTCTAGCTTGAAGCAAATCTCCTTTATAAAACGTTTCCTTCGATCCGCAATTCGTATTTTTCAATAGTAAACAAAGCGGCTGAGACCATTATGCGGACATACGTCAAATACGAATGACGTTGACATATTAGCGTGGAACACAGAATTATCGTTAACCTTGTCATGTAAAGCAGACTCGAAAGTGAACGTTGTTTTATTCGGCGATCCCTAACTTACTTTACGTTGGAATTAGTTATTAAACACTTTTAAATTAAACCAATCTGATATTTTGTTGTTGTAGAGATATTCAAGGTTATGTTATGTAACGAAGGAGGGAGTTTTCCTTGAAATTATTGGGTCGCATTCGTAAACCCCTGCATCATCTTCTACGAAGATCGTTAGAATGATTTAAACAACCGCAACTTCGAGCGTTGTAAATTGTTTAGGATGCGACTGTAAATAATGGAATCAACTTGATAAATAGATTAGACACGACGACGCGACACTTGCTCCCCCTATATTACACAATATGTCTCGGAAAATATTCGAAACGACTCGTTTTCTTTACAAAAATCAGAAGAAACAATTGCGGTTTCAAAAATGTTTACAGAACCAGTCGCGGCAGGTGTGGGGTGGGGCCGCGACGAAGGTAGGACGAAAATTAACCGACAACCATAATGCACTACCAGACAATCCGAAACCTTTTGAAATGGGAAACCTATTGTTCCAACGAGCTTTTCACGTTCACGTTCAGACGGAACGCAACTCTCTTCGACCTATTGTCGGTCGACATTTGAACCATCGCCGAACGGTGAAAGACCTTCTACTTGTCTCATCGTTATCTACTCGAAACCGTTTTACACGTTCGTGCTGCAAAACGAAACGATTTCCGCGAAATTGCCACTTTCGCCGGTACGACACCGAAAAAAAATAAAGAAAAACGCGAAAAGGTTAATAATTCTATTAAACGTTTTGTCTCGAAAATTGACGCGAAAAAGTTTCGCGTCCGTCAGCTAATGTTGAAGGTCACGAAAATATCGTTTCCTGTGCATCATATGTCACCGAAGGTCGTGAAACTCGAGATCGTGACGAAAAAAATCTTGGGAACGTTATATTAAAACGCAGAGTCGGATTTGTATCAAATTAAGTATTATTCAAATCGCAAATTTTTTGAAATTCGTTTCATTTCCTCGAATTTTTCAATATAACTAATGTTTTCTCATTCTTCTGATTTTTCGTTATTGGTTAAATAAAATTTGCGATTGAATTTAATGCTTCGAACATTTTGTAAAGATTTTTGAATGAACCGAATGATAAAACTTCATTGATCAGATTGCTCTCCATTCTGTTAACGATTGTTCGCGATATCAACAGAAATGTTTCTTTTAATCATTCTACGGATTAATCTAAACGTGATAACCGTGCGTCACAATCGTGCATTACATTTATGTAATGCTCTCGAACATATCGAACATTGAATATATAATGACAGATTCGAATTTCGACGTGGTTCTGCGGTGAATTTAATAAATCGAAACCTGTCTGGGCATGGACATTTGTTCAATAAATTGGTGTAATCACTTAGGTTGAGGCCATAATAATCGTTTCACAGATAATAATAATAATAATGTTTATTGACTTTATCAGTGATAAGTACACAAATGTCGGTGTTTGACAATGTCATTCTTCCACTCCGCCTGCTACCTATGAGAATTACAAGAACGTGAGAAACAATAATCTCAATAGCACTTAATTCAGGCAAAAATTATAACAAAATCAAAGCTAAATTATGTATTACAATTTTAGATAGGTGAAATGAACAAAGCAAACCACCCAACAACCAGAAAAGGAAACAAAATTATTTAAACTTTTGTAATGATTACAAGATTTAAAAGAATATGAAAAAAGAAAAGAAAAACCAACAAAAAAACGAGCCCAAAATTAAAATGAACCTACTATATCCAAAACATGTGAATTCATTTTTGCATCACACCAAAGCAAACATGACCTCTCTAATGAGTTTCCTAAAGGTCCCAAGCGAGCAACTTAGCTGAAAAAATTCTTTCGAATTTGCTGGTTCTATGCTTTGGGAGGCAATAGTTATGCTTATGGCGAACATTTACATCATGTACTTGTACTCGAGTTATGAGTCTATCAAACAAATAGCATGGAGATTCATTTTTTATAAGCTTAAACAAGAATATTACGTAAAAGTATTCATATCTTTCATACAAACTTAATTCTCCCAAGCCTACTCTAAATGGTGGTACATGATTACGATAAAGTATACGACATATGAATCTAAAACAGGAATTATGTAATACTTTTAGCTTATTGGCTTCAGTCTTAGTAAGGTGGCTAAAATAAACCATTGAGCAGTAATCAATATTAGGAAAAATTAAAGACTTTACTAGGCGCAACTTGGTATCTTGGTCAAATTCATATTTAAATCTATACAAGCCTTTTAGTTTCATGTAAGAAATCTGTCTATAATGGTGCGTCCACATAATGGCCCACTATGCTTTCCAACTAGCAAAGTCGTCGCATTAGCGCGTGATGGTTTCATGTTTTTCGAGATTTATTGGTGTCGAACTTCAAAATTGGACCAAAAAAAGAGGGTGCAACGATAAAGGAGGATACACATGTACCTGTTTTCTAGTGCAGCGATGCCAGAATGTGAAATTTAGAGCATATGAAAGAATTTTTTTCACATTTCTTTCGCTTCTTAGACGAGTTTCGATAGAAGTCAAGTTATGCTTCTTCGCTTCCAAGTCTGTTTAATTACGCGACGTCTAATGAAAGTTTTTTATTGGAATATCATAAACTTCCGTATTAAGTATTGGCTGAAATATAAAAATAAATATGACATTCAATAAGGGTACGAAATCATTGAATACTTCATATAAAATACTGTACGCAACCCTTTTATATATTTTTGGAGCGTAATTCAAAAACTATTGATTAAAGATGTTTGCAAGTCCGGAAAACAGAAACTCCGTCAGCGACATTGGAGTCACAAATTATTGTTCTGTTCTCCGAAACTACCTTGTCACCGAAAAATATTCTAAAAGGGCAATGAATTAGGAAGTAGGTAGAAAAAAAAGGAAAGGTAAATGCCATGAAGCTTTGTCCTAAAATTATTCTACATATCTTATTCCATATGAAATTGCCGTCGTTGAATTATCATTAATCTTGGCATATCGTGAGTGTGCAAGTTCCCCAATAAAAGCGTTAGGGGCAGCGGCTATATATATATATATTCTTTTGAAAGAGAGCATACAAATTTACAAAATAGAGGTAAAAAAAAAATATAAACATTTTTTGTGTGTAAAGATGGCTACAGGATACAGATCGCGTTGGATGAAAAAATCAATCTGTCTCCCGTTCCATCATATGTGTAAGCTCAGGAAAATGTGAAACGGGTACCATACAGTTTTCGTATGATACACGAGTACAGGGATAAAAACCTGAGGAAAAATACCTGTCTCCCCGCAAGTGTGTGTGTATGTGTGTGTGTGTGTGTGTGTGTGTAGTGTTGTAATTGAATTTAAATCTAAAACAAGAACAAAAATTGAGAAATTAGAATCTTTCCTCCTCCATCTTGTTGAGTTTACTTGTATTCTTCTATAATTCCCTCTTCTATTCCGAAAATTAAATTGATATCTGGATTATCTGAAAAATAAAAATATCCGAGAAGTTAAATGTTTAAAAGATAGAACGGAAAATATAAAAGAAATCCATGAGAGTTATATTGTTTTGAAACTGATAATCCACTTCAAAAACTCAGAAGAGACTGAATGAATATTCTCAAAACCATCACGAAATTTATAAATTGAGCACCGATTAACTAGATGATCTATAGTTTCCTCTTCTTCTCACACTCACACATTGACTTTCAACAGCGCCCCATTTATACATCATGCTATTACAACAACCATGACCAGTCCTAAGACGATTCAAGGTGCACCAAATTTTTCTAGATAAATTAAACCCTGGGGGTTCTTTAGAAGGGTCAAGAATCAAGTACTTATTGAATACATTTACCGAATTCCATTCGGATTGCCAAATATCCTGTGCATTCTCATCAGAATAAAGAAATTCATTTGCCCATATGGGCTTACGTGATTTCAACCTCTTGCCTCTTGTATCAGGAATATAACTCATGATGTTAAACATATCTGGGGACGAATGATATTTATTCCAAGATTTCATCACCGCTACTTTTCTTCGAATTTGAGGTGGAACTATATGAGAAAGAACTGGTAACCAACATAATGGGGTAAATAAGTAAATGAGAGGTAGATTAATTCTTATGTATTTGCGCTTGCAAAATTTGTGACTCATTCAACTTCGATATTGATTTTTTTAGTGGTACGATGAACAATCAACTTGCACACTTAGTACGAATCTTGGCAATCGAATTCCATAATTTTTTGCGCATGTCGTCAAGCAAATTTGAAATTTCAATTGCAAAAAACTCGCCAAAAATTGTGAAACGAGACACTGCCTGGTGAGATAAAATTTAGCTACCAGTAACGTTGCGATATGGTACATTATCTAATCAAAATTTCGACTCTAACCATATTCGTAAATTGTGCCTCGAGTATTTATGAGAATACATTTCCAATTTATTTACAACTTTATTAAATTAGGAAGTCTCAAAGCCTTGAACCATTTGTCGATTTATATAGCTCATTATTTTGCAACAAATGTTATATAATCTAGATTTCAGTTTGCCACATAAAATAAATAAACGCGATTGAAAAATACAGTTTTGATGATTTAATTTTCGCTTGTTCGCAAATCGTTCTGAATCAGGTAGGCATAGGATCAAAGGGATACCTATGGGCTATGTGGTACATATTTGAAGCAAATAACTTGTCGAATGTTTATAATCTTGGTTGTCGTTAAATGATTTGTTTTTTATTTTGGTTCTAATAGCAGAAACTTGTTGTTTCACTTTTACATCCTTATAGTTTCGTTTTATTTTTGTTATAATAGAAGGTCAAAAAGTACTGAAAATTTGTCCCAGAATGTTCTTATTTTTGTTGTTATTTATCATTTCACATAATTTTTATTTTAATGAAATGCTAAATTTATCCGTAGTTTTGTTATAACGAAAACTGATATTTAATTTGAAATGATCATATCAAATATGATCATATTGAAATTGGCAATCTTACTGCCGATATAAAAATATGACAACGACAAAATGAATAGGTAAAATATAAATTGAAAAACATCGTGTGAAACTTCGAAAATTGTTGAGTACAGAAAAAAGAAATTGATCAAAAAGGATAGAACGAAACTATAAGAATCACAAGTGAAACGGCAATTTTCTTCTATTAGAACCAAAATAAAGAACAAATCATTCATAATAACCAAGATTATAGACATTTGAGAAGCTATTTGCTTCAAATATATACCACTCATTGATCCCTTTGATCCTATGCTTACCTGATTCAGAACGATTCGGGAACAAGCGAAAATTAATGATCTTTCAATCGTGTTCACAAAAATTTTTGTCCTATATTATGTGGATAAATGTAATCTAGATTATATATTACATTTTTTGCAAAATAATGACCTATATAAATCAACAAATGGTTCAAGGCTTTGAGAGTTCTTAATTCAATAACGATTAATAAACAAATTTCACTCTGTCCATATGCGGTCATTTTGACGATTTTTACCGTTTCACCCTAATCAACGAACAGTTTCTCCAGAAATCAGATGAGTACAAACTATAAACGCATTACTATATTTTCTTTGCGTGTTTCTACATCGAAGGAATGCACTTCTACAAATATTCCATTTGCTCATATTTCTAGATGATGATGTTTTCAATTCAAAATTCACTAATGAGTTAAAACTACATGTTTCTTTCTATGATCGCAAGAAATTTTTTCCGTATCTTTATAGAAGCCGTCTAGGGTTTCAGTTTCGTTGTACCCTCTTCCTTTGAAGTATTCCAGAAAAACCGACAACGAAGCCATCATCCTCGGCCAATGCTGGTGACGTTATAAATCGCTCGTCACACTTGACTTTTCTGCTACCCTGAAGATATTCGAATACGATTACGAGTACGAAACGGTTTATCCTTATTGTTTGTTGTAAAATACGAAATATCATCATATTAACAGTCACGGATTTTCATTTATTTAGTTTTCATTACTTTAATTCACCATTTCGGTGTATCTATACAAGAAATACGGCCAAAAAATGTCATTACAATCTTATTAAATTCCCATGGATAGATTTGGCATCGCTGTTTCGCACAGCAGAAGACCTTTTCAAGTGGATTTTCGGGTATCGAAATTTATGGGATGTTGGTCCCAATGCTTGGCCATTATGTAGACGCTACATAAAACAGTTGTCTTGCTGCTAAAAAACATATTATTGTTTTCAAAACTATTTATTTCAAAATTTATATTTAATTACGCGTACAAAATATTAATTTGAAATATTACAATTATATTCAATATATTGGAGTAAAAAATCACCGATCACTTCAAATAGTCATGATTATGATGTAGTCATAGCCAACTAAAAACTATGATCTAAGCGAATTATATTTTATAAAAACGTGACGAATCATTGGAATTTCTTTATATTTCAACGGGAATGGCGGATTACGAATTATCCAGTCCTCGTGGCACGTTACTATTTAACATTCACTCCAGTTGGCATCCAATGTTCGAACGCATTCTGCTTTGACAGAAAAAAATCCGATTAAAACCTCCCTCCCCCCCGTGGATTCGTGTCCGGCTGTCGGCCGAAAGCACAGGGACTCGGTGTGCGGGTAAAGTGCATGGGCGGCGTTGCCGCGTACGCAACAACAACTGGCCGAGCGGCAACGTCGAACGCGTCTAGCGGTCCGCGCGCCAGCTCCGGCCGATCGTCCGACGAGGACGGAACGAGAAAAGTTTACGAAACTCTGGGCGACATGCGCGGCGCCGGCTGGCTCCCCCTCGGCCCGGCCGAGACCGACCGCGAAACCCGGGAAGCGCTGTTCGCCCAATTCGCGGACGGCCGATTCACGAAATCAACCCGACTACGCGCGGTGCCATTACGTTCGGCCGTCGTCGTCGTCGATATGTATGTACGTTACGAAAACAAACGTCCTAGTCAAGGTCGCTGTCGATCGCGCAAGCGACGACGACGACGAATGTCGTTTTGGGTGGAATGGAAAGCGTCATTGTTTTGATGCACGGCAACGATGGTGTTTATCTCGTATCGCTCGAATACAATTATTTTGTCGATAATTGTTTTCATTCAGGGCGACGATAATCTTAAAACGGATAAACTACGAAAAATATATATTTTTTAATTTACTCGCTCTTGTGACAATTTATGATAACCTAATTGTTCACTTGAAGTGTCCAGTGATCAAGCAGCTTTCTTAACCTCAAAATTGCAATCTTGGGAACCTTCGTATGGTTTCGATAGATTCATTCTGTTTTGAACACCTCCATTCCGTTGAAAAGCAAAAAATTCTTTTTTGTGTCAAAAGATCGACTAAATTGTGCATTGTTCGCAATTTGATCCTCTTGAAATTTTTCACTTGGGACAAACGCAATCAGAGCGGACGATAATTTCTATCTGAAAATGTTTTTATGGGTGTTGATGGCTTTAATTTCAGCATATTGGCTTCGCCTGTCACATAGTTCGTGCGGACGACTATCGTACGCGAACAATTTCCTGGACGGTGATTTATTGACATTTTAATTGGCCTCCGCAGAATGAGTTCATTCGATTTAACACTTTCAGGTGTTTGCACTTCAATTTAGATGGGATAGCGAAAAAAAAGGAATAATAATAATAATAATTGAAATTTCCTTTCTGATGATATATGACGTCTTGACATAATGATGTTACTTTTGTTTCGATTACAAATCGCAAAAAAATCGATCTTCTCGTAACAACAGTACCTCGAGTAAGACGATAGTCCAGTCAATAGAGAAACGTACCAGTGCTAAATAAAAAAAAATTAATTACAGGTAGCGACCTAGTGGAAGTTGTTGGGGGTAGTGAGTATAATATGAGGTTTCCATAAGGACTGCTATCGAGCGTCCTAGGGGGTGGGGGTGCAGTTCAAAATTTCGAAATTACACGTTTTCGCTTCTAAATGTTGGAACTATTGATTTTATTGAAAATGTCTTCGAACAAATGTTTTAGATACTAAGAATACTTCCCATTTGAATTAGGTTTTGTTCAATTTGGGCGAACGGTTAACAAGAAAACTGCAAAAAACTGCTCAAAACAGGCGTTTTTTGCAAACGTGATATTTATGACGCCAATTTTTTTTTGAAACTTTTTATCATCTCAAAATGAAGCTCTTATAGCATCAAATTAAACTACATGGAAACAAAAATTATTAACTTCATCATTCATGAGATATAGTAATTTGTTTATAAAAAACTGCCTTTTTCACAGGGAAACGTGCTAGTTGTCCGCAATATTTTTCCATTTTTCTTATTGAGTATTATAGAAGAAGACCTATATTTTATTCTACTGAAAAGTTTCAGACTAGAAAATGCGGAAAAGACTACTTTTCATAACATGGAAATAAAGGTACCTTTTTTTCCATAAACAAATTGCCTCGGGCGGTTTATTTTGATATTCAGAGGTTCCATTTTCTCGCGAATGAAAAAAGTTATTGAAATAAAGAATTTGAACCTTCAAGAAATCTTCTGCGACCTTTTGAACACCAGTTGCATTTTTTTTAAAAAAACATCACAGTGGCTTTATAAATAAAAATGTAGGAATTAATTCGAGTTCATACTTTTCGTAATGAAGTATATTTTATCATTTTCAAAGAAAAGTAAAAATATGCCTGTTCTTGATACAAATAAACAGGTGACAATTTGATTCGGTTAAGTTGCATACTCATTTGCAATCCGAATGGAGGGTGATTCTATTCCGTCCCGTCGACGTAGTCGGCACTTTGCTTTGAAACTCGAGTGGGTTGTTTTTTGTAATTTTTGATTAAGTTTTTCAAAACAATCGCTCGAAGATTATGAAGGCAGTCACGACTACGATACGCGCCGAACTGCTATTCCCTCCAAGACCCCATCGACCGCAAGACGAGAATGCGACGACCCGTCCACATTATCATCTTTTTTCTTCAACAAACACATGGATTATTTCATATTCCCCTAAAGCATCATCAAATATCATTCATTACGAAAAGTATGAACTCGAATTAATTCCTAAATTTTTATTTATAAAGCCACTGTGATGTTTGAAAAAAATGCAACTGGCGTTCAAAAGGTCGTAGAAGATTTCTTGAAGGGTCAAATTCTTTATTTCAATAACTATTTTCATTCGCGAGAAAATGGAACCTCTGAATATCAAAATAAACCGCCCGAGGCAATTTGTTTATGGAAAAAAGGTACCTTTTTCCATGTTATGAAAAGTAGTCTTTTCCTCATTTTCTAGTCTGAAACTTTTCAGTAGAGTAAAATATAGGTCTTCTTCTATAATACTCAATAAAAAAATGGAAAAATATTGCGGACAACTAGCACGTTTCCTGTAAAAGGCAGTTTTTATAAACAAATTACTATATCTCGTGAATGATGAATGTAATAATTTTTGTTTCCATGTAGTTTAATTTGATGCTATAAGAGCTTCATTTTGAGATGATAAAAATTTCAAAAAAAAATTGGCGTCGTAAATATCACGTTTGCAAAAAACGCCTGTTTTGAGCAGTTTTTTGCAGTTTTCTTGTTAACCGTTCGCCCAAATTGAACAAAACCTAATTCAAATGGAAGGTGTTCTTAGTATCTAAAACATTTGTTCGAAGACATTTTCAATAAAATCAATAGTTCAAAATTTAGAAGCGAAAACGTGTGATTTCGAAAGTTTGAACTGCACCCCCACCCCCTAGGACGCTCGATAGCAGTCCTTATCGAAACCTCATATTATACTCACTACCCCCAACAACTTCCACTAGGTCGCTACCTGTAATTAATTTTTTCCATGAAATTTCTCTATTGACTGGACTACGAATATTCATTTTTATTTGGATAATAAATAAACAATATTAAAGACGTATACGTCTGACATACTGCCGATGTACTCCTTACTTATTGAATCGTTTCAATGTTTTGCGGCACTCAAGTGCCGACCACACCTGTTTACCTGGAGTGGCGCCGCTCCACCCACACTCTCCGTCTTTCCAACCCAAAATATTTTCCCGGTTGCCGCCGGGAGAGCGAACGAGAAAAAATATTTTGTTTGCTGTCTTCCAGTTGGAAATTTTTCCTTCGGAACAGCTAACGGTGCCTCCGAGAGCGGCCCATCCGTCAAACTTGGCAGGGCACACGTTATGCGGGCTCACACTTGGCACTCTCCCGCTGCCGACCGTTTCGCGGGCGAGTCGTCCGAGAGGGAGATTTGGAGGGGGGGCGGGCGCCGAGTCCTCGGGCGAAAAAGGGGGCGTGAGTAAACTCAGGAAACTATTTCGAAAGTGAAGGTCAACGTCGTGCGTACACGAAAATAGCCTCTCTCTCGGCTGCGTTTCACATGTTCCACCTCGTCCGACGGCGATGTCCCGTTATTTCAAGTTTGGGATTCCGCTCGCGCTCGCTAACCGCCGAAATTTAATAAATTTCATTTTACGACGCTGTCCCTCGAGAACTAGATAAACTTGTTCTCTATGCCTTTCGGAAATTACAAAGATCGGCCAACGATACGGGAAAAAAACGGCCGTTTTTCATTATGTCAAATCTACGATCGATCAAACTGAGGATGAAATTCTTCGTTTGAATTAATTCGCGGAAAAGCTTGGGTTGTAATTAATGAGAATGCGCGGACGTAATTGTAATAACAGTTATGTTCAACGAATTTCGCTCCATTGTTCTCGCTTCGTCACGTGAACTTTGCAACAATGAAACGAGTCGCCGGAAGAATTGCGAAAAAGTTGGTTTATTAGGAAACTTTTTTTAACACTCTCAAGTACAACGGTCTTATAAAAAAATATATATCTAAGGTTAGGTTTTCTTTAGGTTGACTTTAATCTCGATGAGAGTCTAAAAACAGTATTTATTTAATTTTACAGAAAAGCAAAAACCATTAATATCTACCTAAAAACAATAATCGAGAATTCAAAGTCTTTATATCGATATCTTCTCTAGCGTTCAATACACAACGTAGAGCATAGTCCACAAAAGTGAGGTTATGAAAACACGCACACCACAGATGAGGCACATCTTAACGCGCATATATATACATATATAGGAATTATTCCACGAAATTTCGTTATATCTCTAATTTTTTCGGATAAAGTTGGTTTAAATGATTTACCATTATTCCATGTATTTCACTGTCTGTCACTAAAAGTTGACGCAATGCACATTGTTTTCATGGTTGACATGCCGGATGTGCAATCTAACCTACAACGCTACATCTTCATGCGTCGCCTGAACGCCATCGGACGTGAATCAGTTATGAAACAAAATACGCAACAAGATCTTTTGTTACTCGACGCGTGGAACAAAGAGAACTATTTTCTGAATATATTTCACCCATTAAGCATCATGGTTTTATTGGTCAATTGGTGCCAACCTTACGTCATTCTGACGATGGGAGTTGTTTGAAACTGCAGCCATGGATTGATTTGAATGAATTTTGTAAAAGTAAAACTGTCAAATGGCCGGGGATGAGTTGAAATCGAACCACCGGTTTCGACGGAAATATCAATTTTCCAAAATGTCAAAAATCCATTACATATACATATATATGATGATTCATTGGTAAACCGGGTATACGTCCGTTCTTGTAAGTTGGTACGCTGAAAAGGAAAAGATACGTGGCTACGTTTCGTCGAGATCGCACTCAACATCCTCAGGTCGTCTTGAAGTTTTCGTTCGTTGACGGAAACTGATCGAGATTTCCATGGTTACAGTTATTTAATGCCTACTTCGAAGATTGTAACGATGGGTATGTTGTTGTATGGACTGATCTAATTGCTGTGTCGAAATGATTTCTGTACTTTGTTGCATGTGTATGTCTTGGGAGGCATTCGCGTCACTTGGTTGGTTTTGCGTGGTTGTGCGTTTTTTTATTATCGACTTCCATGTAGCAGACAGATAATGGGCATCATCTCTTTTGTTCAATTCTCCCTGTTTCTCAATCTCAATCGCCTCCCTTATAAGTCTTGTCTTGTAATATTCGGCAGTTGCTACATGAGTGCAAGTATCAAAATTTATTTTATGGCCTGTCAAATGCTCATGCTGAAAAAGAGCTGACGATAATTGTTTGTTTCTGATAGATAACTTGTGTTCATTGAGTCTGGCAGATACGCGCCGGTTTGTTTGTCCAACGTACGCTTTTTGACAGTTTCCACACTGGACCTTGTAGATACCGTGGTTCTCTAATTTAATCTTATCCTTAGGATTGCCTAGAACTTGAGCGATTGTTTGGAAAGGTCTATATGTTGTTTTTATATTCTTCCTTCTAAGAATTCGTCCAATTCTATCTGTGGTACCCTTAATGTATGGAAGTGTGACTTGGCTGTTAAAAGTTTGGTTAGCATCTACAGGATTTTGATTGAAATGTCTTAGGTTTAGAGCTTTTTGTATGTGTTTGTGGCGATATCCGTTGTTTTTTAAAGCTACTGTTATTTTGTCGAGTTCATGTTTACGTGTGTTTGTATCTGTTAAACGCATTGATCTAGTTATCAAAGTATTGGCTACAGATTGTACTTGTGATGGATGGTGGTGTGAACTCGCGTGAAGATATCTGTCCGTATGGGTCGGTTTTCTATAGACAGTATGATTAGGATTATGCCCTACGTGTTTGGTTACTAGCACATCTAAGAAAGGTAACTTATTATCCTGTTCCAGTTCAATAGTGAATTGTATGTTAGAATGTTGGTTGTTTAAAAATTTTAAAAAGTCACTCAACTCATTTGGACCATGAGGCCATATAATAAATATATCATCCACATATCTGAGCCATAATTTAGGTTTTTTACTTGTTTTTTGTAAAACCTTCTTCTCAAAATATATCATAAAAAGATTCGCTATGGCCGGAGATAGTGAGGAACCCATAGGCGCTCCCTCAACCTGTTTGTATATCTGACCATTAAATGAAAAATAAGTATTCTTCAAACAATGTTCAGCAAGGGTGATAACATATTCGGGAAAAGATTCGTTTGTTGAAATTTCACGTAAGGCCTCATTAACTGGAATGCTAGGATATAATGATACCACATCTAAACTGGCCATAATATCATTGTTTTCAAATTGAACATTTTTGATAATTTGAACAAAATGTTCAGAATTTTTCACGTAAGAATCGGCTCTCTCTACTAAAGGTTGCATAATTTTTGACAAAAACTTCTCTAATTTTTGGAAAGGAGAGTTTATGGCACTTACAATTGGTCTTAATGGTAAACCTGACTTATGAACTTTAGGAAGCCCATACAATTTTGGACATCTTGTTGATTTTTCTCTGGGAATAATTTGTTTTTGAATAAGAGGATCTATGTGTGAACTTTTTATTTTTGCTTTAGTTAACTTTTCCAAATATGTGGTTGGATCTCTTGGTACTGCTTTGTATGCTTTGTCTTTTAAAATGTCAAGCATTTTTTGTTGGTAGTCGGTGGTATTCATAACAACAGTTGCATTACCCTTATCAGCTTTCAAAATGACAATATTTTTGTTATTTTTGAGAGATTTTAAAGCTTGTTTTTGATCAGATGGTAAATTAGGAGTAGGAGGTTTGAAAGTTCGAATTAGAGATATAACGAAATTCGAATTCTAGGCAATCCTAAAGATAAGATTAAATTAGAGAACCGCGGTATCTATAAGGTCCAGTGTGGAAACTGTCAAAAAGCGTACGTTGGACAAACAAACCGGCGCGTATCTGCCAGACTCAATGAACACAAGTTATCTATCAGAAACAAACAATTATCGTCAGCTCTTTTTCAGCATGAGCATTTGACAGGCCATAAAATAAATTTTGATACTTGCACTCATGTAGCAACTGCCGAATATTACAAGACAAGACTTATAAGGGAGGCGATTGAGATTGAGAAACAGGGAGAATTGAACAAAAGAGATGATGCCCATTATCTGTCTGCTACATGGAAGTCGATAATAAAAAAACGCACAACCACGCAAAACCAACCAAGTGACGCGAATGCCCCCCAAGACATACACATGCAACAAAGTACAGAAATCATTTCGACACAGCAATTAGATCAGTCCATACAAGAACATACCCATCGTTACAATCTTCGAAGTAGGCATTAAATAACTGTAACCATGGAAATCTCGATCAGTTTCCGTCAACGAACGAAAACTTCAAGACGACCTGAGGATGTTGAGTGCGATCTCGACGAAACGTAGCCACGTATCTTTTCCTTTTCAGCGTACCAACTTACAAGAACGGACGTATACCCGGTTTACCAATGAATCATCACATTATCCCGTCCGTGAAAATATTTATCAAAACATACATATATATGTTTAAACAAGAAAATGAAACAATTTTGACAGAAGTCAAAACCGTTCCTTGGTTACAAACCAACGCAATATGAAATATTATATATATATATATATATGTTTTTAAAACGATATGACGTGCGAACATAAAAGATGTTATAAATTCATATCCATGGTTATTACCAGAAAACAGTTTTGACTTCTGTCAACACTGTTCCTTTCTCATTATATAATATGTTTATATTAATTTACGTTTTGGATGTTCAGGCTGGAGTTATTTATTTGATAATATAAATATAAGATGTTTCACAGTCACAAAATTAGAAACTTGAAATGAATGAACGCAATAAAGACAATTTTCAAGAAAATATATCTCACCATTCGAGTCGATCGTTTCATGTCAAATTGACAACTGTTTAATGATGTAGCCTACTTAGGTTTTATATTATTATTTTAGAATTGGCCAATATGTAGTACTTAGTTTTTGTACGTCTTGTCGATCGTTGATTGTATTATCATTATTTAATCGTATATGGATCATTTCTTTAATTTCTTTATTTTTCGTTTTTGGTTCTATTGTAAGTATTTTCATTTCATCATAATTAAATGCATGTTTCTATGTTTTCTTATGTTTGTTGAGTGCTGTTGTTGCGTTTTTAGTATATTTGTGAGCTTTCATTCTGTGTCAAGTTTGTCCGATATATTGTTTGTGACAATGTTGGCATAGGATACTATAAACGACATGAGATGTTTTATTTTTTGGAATTTTGGTTTTACGTTTACTAAAAATATTTTTTATTTGATTCTTTGGTTTGTGTATAATTTTGATGTTATGTTTTTTTAAGATGTTATTTATTTTATGTGAGAGTGTCTGATTATATGGTAGTGAGATGAATGTTGTGTTCTCTGTTGTTTTAACATTGGAGTTGTTAGTGTTATAATATTTATGTATTCTTTCTTTTAATAATCTAGAAATAAGGAAAACTGGGTAATTGTTATATTGTAGTAGTATATTGATTTTTTTAATAATTTCCGGTCGAAATGATCATGATGTGATGTTAATTTTAGTGCTCGGTCTATATATCCTATAGCTGTACCTTTCTTCTGTGACATAGGGTGGTGTGAATTAAAATCAAGAATCTTGTCGGTGTTCTGATCTCGTTGATGCCATTTTGTTAGTATTTTGTTATTAATTTTTATTAAAGTCATATCTAAGAATATAAGTTCGTTATTGTGTTCTTCCTCCATAGTGAATTTGAGTAGACTATGTGAGTTTTTAAAATCATTTAATACATTCTTCATTTCATTAGGTGAAGCTATTAAAAGACAGTCATTAACATATCTTTTAAAAATTGTTATGTTGTTGTATTTCGGAATAATTTCTTCTTCAGTAACACAATTTGTGCAATTGGAAATAGGATTTTCTATAGCAATTCATTTAATTTGTTTGAAATAATTTTCTTCGAATTGGAGATAGCTATTATTCAATATAAACTGAATATAAATATCGAGGAAGAACACAATAACGAACTTATATTCTTAGATATGACTTTAATAAAAATTAATAACAAAATACTAAATAAATGGCATCAACGAGATCAGAACACCGACAAGATTCTTGATTTTAATTCACACCACCCTATGTCACATAAGAAAGGTACAGCTATAGGATATATAGACTGAGCACTGAAATTAACATCACCTTCATTTCGACCGGAAATTATTAAAAAAATCAAGACACCACTACAATATAACAATTACCCAGTTTATCTTATTACTAGATTATTAAGAGAAAGAATACATAAATATTATAACACTAACAACTCCAATGTTAAAACAGCAGAAAACACAACATTAATCTCACTACTATATAATAAGAAACTCTCACATAAAATAAAAAACATCTTAAAAAACATAACATCAAAATTCTACACAAACCAAAGAATCAAATAACAAATATTTTTAGTAAACTTAAAACCAAAATTCCAAAAAATAAAACATCTCATGTCGTTTACAATGCCAACATTGTCACAAACAATATGTCGGACAAACTTCGCAGAGACTTGAAGACAGAATAAAAGCTCACAAATATACTAAAAACGCAACAACAGCACTCAACAAACATAAGAAAACATACAAACATGAATTTAATTATGATGGAACGAAAATACGTGCAATAGAACCAAAAACGAAAAATAGAGAAATTGAAGAAATGATCCATATACGATTAAATAATCATAATACAATCAACGGTCGACAAGACGTACAAAAATTAAATACTATATATTGGCAAATTCTAAAAAAATAATATAAAACCTAAGTAGGCTATATCATTAAACAGTTGTCAATTTTGCATCAAACGATCGACTCGAATGGTGAGATATGTTTTCATGAAAATATCTTAATTGTGTTCATTCATTTCCAGTTTCTAATTTTGTGACTGATGAAGGATGGAATAATTCGAAACGTCTTATATTTATATTATCAAATAAATAACTCCAACCTGAACATCCAAAACGTAAATTAATGGGTATTTCTTATCAAATTTCGAAATTTCATTCCTGAGTCATTGCTGCTGAGTCACATGAATTTATTATGGATGTAACATTTTTATTTCAATGCAAAGTGTCTATACTACTATTATTAAAAAAGAAAACGTGATACCATTAATGAAAAAAAAAAAATATGGGCAGTATTATTACTATAAAGCCTGCCTCATCTCAAATAAAACAATATTTTTATAAATTAAATATTGTGAACATATTAGAAAGATAGTGTTATTGTTTATATAAACTTTCATTGCACTACGACGAATACGTAAAAAAAATACTATTTTAAATTATTCAAATCAGGTATTTCAAAAACTATTAATATATATGTTTACATATGTACACTTTCTATAATCCACGATAACTGCCATAAAACTTGACTGATTTCAAGGAAACTTTGTAGGATCGTAGAACTATGAAAGGCCTTGGATGAGTTCGTTGTACGGTGAAATGTAATTTTTCAAAAATGTCAAAAATGCATTATCTCGAGATCTATGCAGGATGGCCGTTCTCTACCATAAAATCATGATGACGATCCGTTGGTTTTGTGACTATGTGACAAGCCGCGAAGCGACAGATGATCAAATCGACGTTTGACGTTTCTCGATCGTTGCTAAATTGTTGCAGTACCGCTTACCAGCTTTAAGGTGCCATAAATCAATTCAACGTCAAGAAATATCGTTTTTTTTCAAACGAAACATGTAAACTGGTTAATATTCATCGCCTTGCATCTTCGAGCGAAATCCTACGAACTGATTAGCGAAAAGTGAAGTTAATGGTCGTTTCCATTTGTCGAAGGTTGACCTTCGGAAAAAACACCGCCGGTTGTATCGAAACTGGTGTTCGACGTTCGGGTAATACGTTTCCACAAAAAAAAATCAAACACCTTCAGGTAGTTCCACGAGATAGACAGATGTTTACATGTGTAAAAAAACAATTCGGACGCGGTTCAATTGCGCGGTAATGACCAGACGTTGTTTGTTTATGCAAAACCATAATTATGGCACTTTGAAAACTGGCTCGCCGTCTTTGTCTTTCATTTGATTTGTGGGATTGAATGGATTTTCGTAGACGGACTTGACGCCTTGAAGATTTTTGTTGTTTTCTTCGTGGTACATTGAAATGTCATCTTCCACTTTTGTAACCATGAAAAATAACTTTCCTCTGTTTGTCTTAGATAAAATAAATAAAAACTGTAATAACTTGTCGTTTTCTCTTTTGCTCTTTGTGTTGTTCCTTTTTTTCGTCTTTCCGCCTGTTATCTTCTTAAAAACTTCGACAAATGCAATTTTTTTCTTTTACTCCGGGGCGGTGTGACTTCTTTACGTTTTCTTACCATTTTCCGGTTCTGGCAGAGCGTTTTCTTCAATTTCGGTCTCACTTTCTTTGCATCGATCGTTTTTGGTCGTTGGCTGTTCGTCCGTCGATTCTTCGTTAATAAAACTGGTGCCAATTAATTGACCATGAACGGTAATAAAAGCTCCATTTGCCATTGATGTTGCTTAGTCAAGCTTCCTGTTTACGTTTTTGCCGCCGGTGTCCCCGCTGTACCTCAGGGGCAGTATACAATATATATACTATATTTATTGAAATAAATTTCGGGTTATGTGGCAATGTGGAAAGAAAAACTCTTTGCTAAAATAGACTAGCTATCGATAATGTTTATTATCATCTTCCGGTCTGAAAAGAAGTGACAAGATAACTATGGAAAAACAACGTATTCTTGAATACCTTCAGCTTGAGGTTGTTCCGTTAAAGTTGGTATTCTACTCGTTAAATGATGAAATAATCTTTCAATTCGGATATATGATTAATACTGGATGTCAAAAGTGACAGCTTGGTTACGCACTCTTCAATTTACTTGTTCTATTTGTAAACGATCCAAATTTAATAAATTTGCGTAAATAATACTCAAGTTTTCAATGTCCTTCTTGCTGTTAACGTTTGGTACATGTTGTGTTATTCGAACCATTTCTAAGAATTTCCTTTTTGTTAATTCTTTTTCTTCATCTAATACAATCGTTCCGTTAAAATTCATATTATGCAAAGTGTTCAAAACATGATCAGCTAATTTACATGAATTCTTATTATTTCGAATATCGCTTTTATGTGCTATGATTCTGTCTTTTAATAACCTCATTGTTTGTCCAACATAACATTTATCACAATCATCGCAAGGGATTTTATAAACCACGCCCGATTTCTTCATTAAAGGTGTTTCATCCTTAATTTTGCTGAAAATTCTTCTCAAAGGTCGTACATTCTTAAATCCAATTCGTACATCAGAATTCTTAATATCCCAGATAGCTTACTGGTAAGTCCTTCTATATATGGAAGAGTGATATAATGACGTTCCGAAGTATTCTCAACTGACGTCTCAATAATATTGTTAGAAGTGTTATTAATTAATTTATTAAGAAGAGGAATTGGGTATCCATTCTGCGACAGCATTTTCTTGAGTTTTAACAAATTGTTTTCAATCAGTGTATAATGGCTCAATTTTAAAACTCTGGTTTTCAAATTTTTTATCAAATTTATTTTTTGTCTCATGGGATGGTAAGATCTGTAGTGTAAATATCTTCCTGAATCAGTTGGTTTTTTATACCAGTCTGTGATTAATATTTCACCATTTCTTATTACTCTGTCGCCTCGGAACGTCGGTCCATCTGGTTTTTTCTTTAAATTTCAATTTCAGATCAGTCGCGCGAACCGAGGCTCTGGAATATATCTCCGTTATTACGTCGCGATATGTACTTGACATTGATGACTTTCAAGTCGCAGATATGTTTTCGAGATCGATTTATCTGGGATCTGCATTGAATACAAGTACACTGACTGCTGCTGTATTTCCGGTTTTCTGCTCTGCGGGAGCGTTTACGCGGAAACCTTTCCAACCCACCGTGACGTGGCGGAACCATTTTTTTGTTGTCCCTGTCGGAGAAAATCGTTCGGGGTTATCGTGGAAAACCTAGCGGAACGATGACGACCGGCGGTTGAAAAATGGAAGGATGTGCGGTACGTTAACCCAGCTGCTAAACGAAGAAGGGACGTAACGCGTTTCCTGGCACGAGTCATTGTTACATTTACCTCGCGCCCCAGATGGGTCAATTAAATTCACCTAGGTGTAATATCGTTATCTATTCCACTTTGGTGGTACGCGGTGGGCGTAACGACACTTTCGCTCGGTCTCCGTCTCTCCTCGCGAACTTTTCCCAGACATCGCATCGGCCGCATTAATTTTACGACGGCTCTTAAATTATTGCAACAAAGCGTGCTACTTCCGAAACGTGCGAAACGGGAGGGTGACTACGCCGCAGTAAGCGCTTTTTCGCATAAAATTTCCATGAGCCGCTCCGCGGCTTGATCCGTTGTCGTCGTCCGCGACTGGTAGGCGGGGCCGTCGGGCGCCCGCCCCTCCGGACGCACCGGCACTCTATTTCGAGGAACGTCGAGCGGCGGACCAGCGGGAAACTTGTCTCCCGGTTGATTGACGTCCCGACTTTATGAATCACCCCGTGTGGGGGAGAAAATGTTCCGTTGCTCCGCGCCGCTGCTCCCCTGCGGAACGCCAAACGGAGAATAAAGGACGAGTTGTAGCGCTGCACCGTTCTCACCTCCCCGTCCGATGTTTATTGGTCCTGATGGAGTCGGCCATCATTGAACGACCTTGGAGGGGGGATAAAGAGTGACTGAGACGGGAAATGAACGTAACGTCTGGAGGATGTCGGGAATAGCATTTGGAAATGTTTAGGGGGACTGGCGGTCGGTCGCCGCTGCTATGTTGTAATTTGGGCTTATCTCCGTCCACGTACCCCCGCTGTTGTATACGTTATACACGTAGCTGTTATTATTGCAGATGGCCGGACTGGTGGATCGTTTTGGAAATCTGTAATCTACACAAGTCACGATTGAATTTCCTAGGGTTCCTAATAATGGAGCCTCGCCGGGATCTGCTGTTTTTTTTCCCCTGACTCAGTGTGGGGAGTATGTCATCCGGGCACAGGTGCCGCTAAGTTTTTGGTTAAGCTTAGTTGATTAGTTGCACTAAACTTTAAGAGAATTAAGAACTCTAAAGTAAATGATCAGTAAAAAAATAAACTTAAAAAGTGAGGTTACATCGGGAAGCGTTATAAAAGGGAATAATATTATCCAAAATGGCTTCACGGCTTGAATGTGCACTCTTTTATACGCTATTTGTAGTTACTGCCAATCAGACGTCACATCTGTCAGTTAACCGAGTTGGTTCACAACCGTGTTGTAGATGTAGCAGCCAAAATAGAAGTACACGCCACGTGATATTCAAATGTTTCTGCGGCACGGGCGTATAGGTAACAGATTGTACGATGATTACATTTCAAAATGCAAAAACAAAGCAGTTTTATCTCCAAAATTCAAGGTCTGAACATTGTTTTTATCTGGACGTTGTTAACTTAATCATCTATGTAACTAATTTCAGGGTCATCGGTGATATTCAATCGCAATCATTACGAGAACGTTCAACTCCGTCCGGGGCCATTAGAGAAATGGGAAATACAATTATTTTTATATAAATTGTTGCGATGGAAGAACGAGAACAAGAAATTATGATCGCAATTCAATTCAACTTAACATTAAGCACCTTGACGAGATAAAGAATTTATTTAATATCTTTAAACTTGATGAAAATCAACATTAATAGCGGCGCTGGAAAGAATTTATTGATTTTCTATTATTTCCACCTTTTTCCGCGTTGCCATCCTTTTTCATTCATAATTTGAATGATCGAAGAGAGTTATTCAAATTATCTGGGACTGTACTGCATTAATGCTTTTTCATTTTAAATAAAAGCGTAGTATGTGAAATATTAAGTTGGGTCGTGTTATGCAAGCAACATTACAAAATGAAGTGTGACGTGTAGTAATGCAAATCACACATCGATGTTTGTCAAACATCGATATATCGTTCATGAACATCGATGTTTCAATTGACGATACGTCGTCGATACATCGTGCATATTAGACAAAAGTATCGGCATCGTTCCTCAATCTATTTGAGAACATCTGCGTGTTCCAAAAGTTTTTAACTCTATTAATATCAAACGCATAATGACAAAAAAAAAATAGTCTTCACGTCATCACTGCATAAGACAACGTTTTCTAAAGAAATAATATGAAGAATATTCTGAGATCAAGAAACCACTATAGTATAGTGGTCGCCAAACTTTTGAGCCTGTGAGCTAGCATAGCATTTATAAATCTTCTAGTGAGCTACCAAGGAATACTGGAGAAAGAAAGTACACAAAATGGAATTATCACACGTTTATTGCCTACAAACATACATTTCTAATACTGTATTAAGATATGCATATCTGATATTACGTCGTGTAACAGAAAATTAAAATGTACATTTCAATGAGAGGAGTGGAACTCTTTTTGATCATTAAGTATTTTCTTGAAGTTTGGAGAGTATGTTGTAGCAGCCATTCTGATGCAGTTGTCCAAATGCTCATCGGTCAGTCTGTTTCTATATTTGTTTTTTATTAACTTCATACTTGAAAAAGATGCTTCACATAAGTAGGTAGAGCTGAACATAGCTTTCAACCTCAATGCCACTTGAATTATAATTGGATATTTTTCTTTGGGGACTATAGGCCAAATATTTCCAGTGGTAGAAAGGGTTCTTAGAGACAGATCATTTTGAAAATCGACTAATTCCATTTCAACTGCTGCCCGATCTCCACCAAAATGTTTTACAACACAAGCTGAGAAATCTTCTGCATCGATCTCTACAAAAGGCGAGTTGACGAATTGTGCCACAATCAATATGCTTTTAAAATCTTTGAATCGTTGATCGAATTGTTGTCTTAAGTGTGAAAGAATTTCAGCATATTCTTGGTTGTTGCTAGGGTGCTGTGGAGGATTATGTTTCTCAACGATATTCTTCAGACTAGGAAAGTGCTTATATTCAAACTGTGTAACATTCTTTTCCCACAGCTCGAGCTTTTTGGAAAATGGCGTTACATCTGAAATCATTCGACAAATGTCTTTATCTTTGCCTTGAAGCTGCAAGTTTAAACTATTCAACTTTTCAGTTATATCAGTGAGAAAGGCAAGATCTTGTTGCCATGTGGGATCTTCGAGTTGAGGGAGATGTTCACCCCGTTCTTTGAAGAATTTTACCAATGCAGGAAGCAACTCTTTGAAACGTTGCAAAACTCTGCCTCTGCTAAGCCAACGAACTTCTGTATGAAGCAACAGATCACCATACTGGCATTCTAACCCTTCTGTTAGTTCTCTGAACAGTCGTCTTTGAAGTGCATGTGCTCTTATATTATTTACTATTTTGACTACTGTTTTCATGACATTGTTCATACTTAAGAACTTTCCACACAATGACTGCTGGTGTATTATACAATGGTAAGACACAAATTTTGGTATGTCACTATCTTTACGACACAAGGCAATAAAACCTTTCTCCACGCCTACCATTGCAGGAGCTCCATCTGTCGCTAAGCCCACCACCTTCTTCAAAGGAATATTCTCACATTCAGTAAGCTTTTTAAATGCTAAAAATATATCATTTCCAGTAGTACGCCCAGTAAGCGGCACAACCTTTACCAGTTCCTCTTTTGTGTTAAAATCTTCAAACACCATTCTTACAAAAACGGCCAACTGAGCTGTATCAACTATATCAGTTGATTCGTCAAGTTGTAAGGAAAAATAACAGCAACGATTAAAGTCAGTTTTAAGCTGTGAAGTTATGTCAGAGCTCATAGCTTCAACTCTTCGCATCACTGTATTAGAAGAAAGCTGGACAGATTTAATTGCAGACATAATCTCAGCTTTGTTTTTGAAGTTACCAAATAATGTATCTGCAGCTTCTAAAAAAGCAACTTTAATGAACTCACCATCTTCTTACGGTTTCCGATGTTGGGCGATAACCTTTGAAACGCGGAATGACACCTCTGTGGCTCCCTTGTTCTTGTCCAGTGTCTTAAAAAATGTTGACTGTTGCGCATTTAGTTGAGATTTCAACTGCATCACCTTTTCTTTTCTCAGCGTTCAATTCAGCGGATAGTCTTTTTCAATTGCACTGTGAACGGTCTTGAAATGACGCTCAACATTTCCTTTCTTTCCAATCGAGACACTCGCATTGCAAAGTAAACATACGCATTTATCTTTCACTTGAGTAAAAAAGTAATCGTTTTCCCAGTCTACATGAAAATGATAGGTTTTTGGCTTTTTGCTTGAACTAGCCATACTAAACACAAAGCAGGAAAGAGCTTAAACGTGAACGAATGAATTGAACACACACTGAACAAACATAACCTCACTCTGGCGACATGAGTAATAACCGACTGCGTACTGCACGGCGGAGGTGGTTTGCACGAATCGATATAACTCATCGGCTCAGGGTTGCCAACATGCTCGAGTTAGTGAGCTACCTAAAAGTTACCCGCGAGCTACCGGTAGCTCGCGATCGACTGTTTGGCGATCGCTGCACTATACATCCACACATCCACTATCCTTTAATCCTGGATTCAAAGTTTATGCATTTCAACGAATTCGTGATCAAAATAAAGTTATGCTATTTAAATGAATAAACACAGGAACACGAATCACCTGATCGACAAGTACCTCAGATGAATTTGACATAAGTATGGAAAAATCATCTGAGGTACTTGTCGATCAGGTGATGCGCAAGAACAAGACAAGACAAGAATCATAAAAATCTTGTCTTGCTAGGGCAAGATCTTGAGAAATATTCATCTTGTCTTGGTCTTGTGATCAAAATTTGGCAAGAATCTTGTCTTGTCTTGTTCTTGCGTTGTTAATAGTCAAGGTTATGAAATTTCAAAATACAGTCATATTTATCCTCAACAAAAAAATGAAAAAAAGACGTGGCGAAATGAACTTGATTACAGTTCTCCCAGAGAACCCCAAGACACCAACATTCTCCAATGGTCGAAAAATAATCCAAAAACTTATCCAACTATTGTTAAAATCGCAAGGGACATTCTTTGCACACCAGCTTCCTCAGTGCCAGTAGAGGGATTACTTTCTGCTGGTTCTCTGGTGATGAATAAAAAAAGAACCCGATTATCCGATGATTCTTTAAAAATGCTGGTCTGCATTAACTCTTGGGCAAAATGCTCTGTTAAAAACGAAATTTGTTACGGCGACTTTTCATAATTTCTTTTAGAATGAGTTAAATTAAAAATAATTTCAAATTCAATATAAAAGTTTTGTTATCAGGATATGAAAAAAAATTTTTTACTTCATTCCGATTATATTTCAAATTTTCTGCAAGAAAGATAGAATAAAAATATTTTACTTCAAAATTTTTATTACCCGAACTGTGTTTTTATTTAATTGTTTCACCTTAACTACCTGCCTGGCATCAAAACTAGTAGAAAAATTAGGTGAAAATTATCAATTTAAATGACACATCATTTTTTTTAACTTGTTTATTTTTTTCTTTGTTAGTTTTTTTTTCAATCATACACTACAAAAATATTATCAGAAAATCTTATTGAAACTACGATTGGTTGTACAGCGAAAAAAGAAAAATTATTTTTCAAATTGAATTCTGCAGTAAAATAAGTGTATATTTTTAATTAGATATTATTAATTCTGTGTAAATTGTTAACATAGTAAGTAAAATATAAAAAACCATTAAAAATTTCTATAAAAATCTGGATAAGATCATAATTTTTACTTTTATTCAGAGATAAGTGTTTAATGCGGAAATCTGCACATAAATTTATGTGCAATTAAGTCTGCTTGATTATTATAACTTAAAATTTTTAATATCAGAAATTTACTAATAAACCAAAAGATGATGAACATTTTATAATAAAAAATTTCTTTACTAGGATTCATTTAAATATTAATACGAAACACGCATAAAAAAATGTCATTAATAAGTCATAATTCAATAGAAACTAATTAAAAATCTTTACTCATTGGTTAATACTTAATATTAAAAAAAAAATTTTCCCAAGACAAGACAACATTCTTTGGATTCTTGATAGGTTTTATCTTGGTCTTGTCTTGTATTAGGTTGGCTTAGTCTTGTCCTGGTTGTTAAATTGCCAATTGTAAGTTTCGCAGACTTATCTTTTTAAAGAAGAAAATATGTCTCCGTGGTTTTGAACGTATATTGAAGCTAAGATTGAGTACGATGCTTTTCTAGCAACTGCTTTTACAAGACTGTTGTTTGGATTCGTTTTTACAACAGCCAGGTAGGCTCGGTTAATGCCTACCCGAATCGGTCAGTTTCGGAATTTGTATAATTTGTTAGGTTTTACCTAATCTGTGTAATAAAATTGTTCCGAAACTAACCGATTGAAATATAAACCAAGGGATACGTCACCCAAATACCATCTGTACGAAAACCCAACACTGGTCTTGTCTTGAATTTTAAGACAAGACCAAGACAATATATAGAATTAATAGTTAAACCATAAAACAGTTGAAAATATATCGTCCACATCAATAATTCAAAGAAATAAAGATTTTCTGATAACAAAATATTGTTTTCATAATCAAGAAATAAATAATCTACATCTATAAAAAGCTGCAGATGTGAACATTTTAAAAATATAGTTTTTCGAACAAATTTTCTTTCAAAGTACAAAACATCGGTAAGACAATGATATATCGTTCCTTTTTCAACGATGTATTTTAACATCAATGTTTTTCATGCAAGCATCGATGTCTAGAATCTAGAATCGATGTTTTTCAAAACGATGTTGCATCCCTAGTGACGTGTGCCTCAGGGGTTGCGCACCGTAGCACAGAACGTTCGAATGAATAAAATGTTGATACAAACTCTTAAAACAATACTTTCTTTAAAGTTTTCTAAATGTTCAAGGAAATAAACGTTTGGATGTTTCAAAAAATTCGGGAATGTTAATGTCTCTTATGTCTAAATGAAGGATACCTCTTTTTGTTGTTGCCGACTTTTAGTCCAGTCAATAGAGAAATTTCAAGGAAGAAATTAATTACAGGTAGCGACCTAGTAGAAGTTGTTGGGGTAGTGAGTATAATATGAGGTTTCCATAAGGACTGCTATCGAGCGTCCTAGGGGGTGGGGGTGCAGTTCAAAGTTTCGAAATCACGCGTTTTCGCTTCTAAATTTTGAACTATTGATTTTATTGAAAATGTCTTCGAACAAATGTTTTAGATACTAAGAATACCTTCCATTTGAATTAGGTTTTGTTCAATTTGGGCGAACGGTCAACAAGAAAACTGCAAAAAACTGCTCAAAACAGGCGTTTTTTGCAAACGTGATATTTACGATGCCAATTTTTTTTTTGAAATTTTTTATCATCTCAAAATGAAGCTCTTATAGCATCAAATTAAACTACGTGGAAACAAAAATTATTACATTCATCATTCACGAGATACAGTAATTTGTTTATAAAAAACTGCCTTTTCCACAGGGAAACGTGCTAGTTGTCCGCAATATTTTTCCATTTTTTTTTATTGAGTATTATAGAAGACCTGTATTCTACTCTACTGAAAAGTTTCAGACTAGAAAATGCGGAAAAGACTACTTTTCATAACATGGAAAAAAAGGTACTTTTTTTTCCATAAACAAATTGCCTCGGGCGGTTTATTTTGATATTCAGAGGTTCCATTTTTTCGCGAATGAAAATAGTTATTGAAATAAAGAATTTGACCCTTCAAGAAATCTTCTACGACCTTTTGAACGCCAGTTGCATTTTTTTTTAAACATCACAGTGGCTTTATAAATAAAAATTTAGGAATTAATTCGAGTTCATACTTTTCGTAATGAATTATATTTGATGATGCTTTAGGGGAATATGAAATAATCCATGTGTTTGTTGACGAAAAAAGATGATAATGTGGACGGGTCGTCGCATTCTCGTCTTGCGGTCGATGAGGTCTTGGAGGGAATAGCAGTTCGGCGCGTATCGTAGTCGTGACTGCCTTCATAATCTTCGAGCGATTGTTTTGAAGAACTTAATCCAAAATTACAAACAACAACCCACTCGAGTTTCAAAGCAAAGTGCCGACTACGTCGACGGGACGGAATAGAATCCCCCTCCATTCGGATTGCAAATGAGTATGCAACTTAACCGAATGAAATTGTCACCTGTTTATTTGTATCAAGAACAGGCATATTTTTACTTTTCTTTGAAAATAATAAAATATAATTCATTACGAAAAGTATGAACTCGAATTAATTCCTAAATTTTTATTTATAAAGCCACTGTGATGTTTTTAAACAAAAAATGCAACTGGCGTTCAAAAGGTCGCAGAAGATTTCTTGAAGGGTCAAATTTTTTATTTCAATAACTTTTTTCATTCGCGAGAAAATGGAACCTCTGAATATCTAAATAAACCGCCCGAGGCAATTTGTTTATGGAAAAAAAGGTACCTTTTTTTCCATGTTATAAAAAGTAGTCTTTTCCGCATTTTCTAGTCTGAAACTTATCAGTAGAGTAAAACATAGTTCTTCTTCTATAAGACTCAATAAAAAAAAATGGAAAAATATTGCGGACAACTAGCACGTTTCCCTGTGGAAAAGGCAGTTTTTTATAAGCAAATTACTATATCTCGTGAATGATGAATGTAATAATTTTTGTTTCCATGTAGTTTAATTTGATGCTATAAGAGCTTCATTTTGAAATGATAAAAAATTTCAAAAAAAAATTGGCGTCGTAAATATCACGTTTGCAGAAAACGCCTGTTTTGAGCAGTTTTTTGCAGTTTTCTTGTTAACCGTTCGCCCAAATTGAACAAAACCTAATTCAAATAGAAGGTATTGTTAGTATCTACAACATTTGTTCGAAGACATTTTCAATAAAATCAATAGTTCAAAATTTAGAAGCGAAAACGCGTGATTTCGAAAGTTTGAACTGCACCCCCACCCCCTAGGACGCTCGATAGCAGTCCTTATGGAAACTCATATTATACTCACTACCCCCAACAACTTCCACTAGGTCGCTACCTGTAATTAATTTTTTTTTTTAGCACTGGTACGTTTCTCTATAGACTGGACTATTTGTTCAATACCAAAAATCGTGGACGAACGAAGATAAATATTATTATTTTCAAGTATTTCAGAGGAAATTCGAAATTTTCAATCGACTTCGACGAAAGTTCGCTCATCGTTTTGGAATCTTCGGAAAGTCTTCCAATGTGATTAATAGTACAAATTTCTATTGAAATCTTCGTTGGTTTCGGCACAATTCGGATATTACAAAAAAAAATGAAAATGTCAGAAATTTGTGAAACCCTCAAAATTTGTAGAGATTAGTTCAATATTTGTGGAACATCAAAAGTATTATGCGACTCTCAAGTTGTTTTCCAACTTAACTATATGAAACAGTACAGTGTGTTTCAGTTAAGCAGTTACAAACTTTCAGGTTACGTAGAGTACACCTATATGATGGGAAATCACATAGCAATGCATGGTCGGAAATGTCTTCCGAAGGTGATAGGCGCCATTGAAGTTTAGGGGCCAAAATTTCAAATAATCATAAAAAACGGAAAAATTTAGACAATAACTCAGCATTTTTGCTGAACTCAATAAAGGAAAGATGTTTCCTCCTTTTATCCGTGTCCTGTTTTTCTTGTGTTTTGTGTCGTCACTACCACTTCAGGAAAGCATTTCCGATGGAGATAGGCGCCATCGAAATTTAGGGACCAAAATTTCAAATAATCATAAAAGACAGAAAAATTAGTCGATTTGTTTGCGGTTTACGCTAAACTTATTCTTTTTATCACTATTTTCATGAAAGAAAGTTTTAAACATAAAGTTCAAAAAATGACGATAGAGGGGATAGAGGGCGCTTTAGACTTTGGCGTAACGAACCACTATTTTTTACCGTTATTTTTTCTATCTTATTGATTGTTTTCGATAGCTTCGACTTCAACTTAAATTTTGAGCTTAAAATCTTAATCATTGGGAGTGGTAAAGTAGCTCAAAACGAACCGTGTTCAGAATCTCCCCTGAACAAAGCTCAATTTTCCCCACTTAACTGCTTCCAATGATGCAGATTTTAGGCTTGAAATTTAAGTTGAAGTCTAAGCTTTCTGAAGCCGTTAATGAAATGTAAAAAATAACAGTGAAAAGTAGTTGTTTGTTACTCCAAAGTCTAAAGCGCCCTCTATCGTCATTTTTTGAACTTTATGTTTAAAAATTTTTTTCAAGAAAATACTGATAAAAAGAATAATTTTAGCGAAAACCGCAATCAAATCGACCAATTTTTCCGTTTTTTATGATTATTAGAAATTTTGGCCCCTAAACTTCAATGGCGCCTATCTCCTTCGGAAGACATTTCTGACCATGCATTGCTATGTGATTTCCCATCATATAGGTGTACTCTACGTAACCTGAAAGTTTGTAACCGCCTAACTGAAACACCCTGTATACTTTATAGGAGTGAAATCTGTTTGAAAATTTCTAACTTTTTTTAATGTGATTTGTAACATCACAATTCTCGTTTTTTATCGTGAGTGGAGCTCGTGTGACTGCCGTTATAAAAAAAGTATATAAATGTAGAATAAATTCAGGACGAACTAACGAAAACGTATAAAATATTCAAATTCGCCACGTGAACTAACGTCGCAACACGAAAAGTACATTTGTTGGTAAATACTGACCGTGGCGTTGTGTGTGTGTGTGTGGATTACGTGTCAAGGTCGAATTTCCAGATACCTTTTATCATCGTATCGATTACCTCGTTACGGAGCCGGTTTAAAGTTCGCAGAAATTCGGGAAATTTCACTTTCGTTTTCATGCCTCCACAGCGTTTCCGAGAATATTATTGAAAGGTAAACGGCCGATAACGTCGGACCTTTCGTTACCTGTCCTTCGTTCTTTGAAATTGGCCATCCGTACTTCGGCCGTTCAGTTCCCTAAACATGGTAATGGATTGTTGGTCGTCGTGGCAGTTGCATTTCAGGTAACAATTCGTTTTTCGTATTTTACGATGCGTGAAATTTGACGCGCGACCTTCGGGATTCCGTCGGTTTCTGGGAATTCCTTCGTTTACCGGTGCGCGGCGACGGTGTGTGCATGTGCGCGCGGATTACTCATCCTTGTGTAAAGATAAAAAATAAAGGACGGAACGAGAGACGGCAAACCTACGCTATTCGCGCATCCTGTTCGTATAACGTAATCTTTTTACAAGTTTAGATAAATAGTTTTTGGGTCGTCCGGGCTCCGGATATTTACTCTTCGCGGAACATGCGATAAAAGTAGGTCGTCGCGCTCGTTGTTACAATGACAACGAATGCCAGCAACGGTGTGGTTAAGCGAACCGAATGTCCCGTTACTTCTGCGATAGATAAAACGAATCGAAACTAGTTTAACCGGTTGGGCTAAGGAAAAATTTGCCGGCCTGGCAACTCAGCCGGATTCGTTGTTGCTTTTCTTGGTCATCCGAAGATCCGATCTTAGTTGTGCCAAGACTTAGTTTGTTAATTTTTTCAGGCCAACAAATCACACCCAGAATGCGGTGGCGGCCGACATCTACAAACCGTCCAGGTCGCCCGTTTCGACGGCCGGCCGCTATCCTTATCCGTCGTCGCCGCAGGTGCACCAGGCCAGCGCCGGCTTGCCGCAACGATATCCGCACGGCGCCGGCACGACACCCGCCGCCTACGCGACCGGCGGCCCAACCGCCTACCGGGACTACCGTCAGCCCAGAATTTCCCTGCTCCATCCCGAGTACGGTCGCCGTCAGGACGGGGCCATGCTGCCAGGCGGCCAAAGCGGCCAGGTCAGCGTGGTCCATTTCGAGGGCGGCATAGCAAATCAGCAGCAGCAGCAACAGCAACACCAGCCGCTCAAGAAGATCCGCCTACAAGACCACAAGGACAACGTGCAACCTCTTCGGATCGACACCAGGGTACGTTGTTCCCCCGACCAACCTTCTCGGGTTCACCATTTCTTTGATCCCAGGAACAGCCTGGAACATACAACCCGCAAGTGGAAGCGATTTCACCCACCTTTCCCGAGAACATCCAAGAGGACCAGGCGTTTCGGACCACCAAAGACGAGCTGATCCAGCAGATCGGCAAGGTGGACCGAGAGATAGCGAAAGCGGAATCCCAAATCCTCATACTGAAGAAGAAACAACAGGAATTGGAGGAGGTCGCGTTGAAGCCCCAAGTAAAAAGCGAAGTGATCGAAGACACCCAACCTACCCACCTTAGCCTTCCGCAGAAGATCTACGCGGAAAATCGAAAAAAAGCGGCTAACGCCCACGCGCAACTCGACTCCCTGGGACCTAAGGTAACCACCCCCACCTTTCTTTATTCGATAATCACACCCTTACTCCACACAGGTGGAATGGCCGTTATACAACCAACCGACGGACGCGCCCACGTACCACGAAAACAAGCGAAAACACGTGCACTTCAAACGCCGCCTCTTGGAGTATTTCAAAAAGTTGCACGCGGAAAAGGAGAGCCGCAACTCCTACTTAACGGAAACGTACAGCGTCCTCACGCAGGAGTGGCTTCGGAAGGTGGAGAAAATCGAATCGAGCACCAAGCGAAAAGCGAAAGAGGCGAAAAATCGGGACTTCTTCGAGAAGGTCTTCTCGGAATTGCGAAAGCAACGGGAGGACAAGGAACGGTTCAACAGGGTGGGCGCGCGGGTGAAGTCCGAGGCCGACATGGAGGAGATAATGGACAATCTGCAGGAGCAAGCGATGGAGGATAAAAAAATGAGAAGTTACGCTGTGATCCCACCGATCTTGTTGGACAAGCGGGCGCGCGAGGTGCGCTACAAAGACAACAACGGCTTCGTCGAGGACATGGAGACGATGTACAAGAATCGGCAGTTTATTAACGTGTGGTCGCCTCAGGAAAAGGAAATTTTTAAGGAAAAGCAAGTATCCGCCCCCCATTAATCGAATCGAAATTGACGCTCGGTTTGCAGGTATTTACAACACCCGAAAAACTTCGTCGTGATTTCGAGTTATTTAGATAGGAAATCGGTGGCTGACTGTGTTCATTATTATTACCAGAGTAAGAAAACGGAAAATTATAAGCAACTGTTGAGGAAGTCGAGACAGCGGACGCGGGCGTCGAGGAACACGCAGAAAGTGAACAATTCGGCCAACGCGTCGGTTGTTGATATTTTGACTACCGGTGAGTATGCGGAGTGGTTGCCGAGTGAAACGGTGCCCGTTAAAAATCGTTTTGTATATCCCGGGTGCAAAATTATTAAAAGTGATTCTTGGAATAATAGTAAAAATAGTGTGCAAAAAAGTTAGAAAAAGTTATTCACAATTTTTTTGGATGAAAATTCATTCTTGCGGTTTTAAGTTCAGTGTTGTTTTTTTCTGATCCTGTACAAATATTAAAGAAATTCAATATGAGTCTCGGATATTCTGACAAAGATCAGAATTTCGCAAAAAACATCGAACATTTTCTTGTTTTTTGGACAGTTTAGGAAAAATTCTGGTGGCGCCCAAGAAATTATGTACATGAAAAGTCGTAATTCCCAGTTTTCGTTGATGGTAACGAAATTATTGTATTTTGAGATTACACTGGGATGTAAAGATAAAAAGTTCATTGTAGTAATTCTAAATTGCAAATATACAAAATTCACGACTAGAGACTAAAATACATTCTGCACAAAATCCATAACCAAACTTTATATTAGTGTCAATATTATCATGCAACCTACAGAACATATAATTGTAAACGAACGGCACTCCTACACAAATCGTCGGTCCCTTATTTTGGCACGCAAAGAACACGAATTTGACAATTAAAAGCTGGGTACGTCAGTCTTGCCAATATGAAAAAATTTAATAGTTCGTGAAAGTGATCATTACGTTATTCGGCATTTAGTGCTCTTTTTACGTTCCAATGCAGTCAGAAACTAATATACCCGAGTGCTATTAATTAATGTTACGCACCTAATTCGCGAAATTCGGAATATATTAACTAATTATTTTTTGTTAGGTTGGTTCAACTGAAGCTTCTGAATAACTTTTTTGCTCTCATTCTCACTTAATAACGTATATTTGAGCTCAGAATTTTCATAATAGCTTCAAAAAGTGAAGATTCATCATATTTTATATCCATATTGGTGATTTTCTACGAAAACTTTGATTACAAAATATGCACATAACCTCAAATAATAAAAGATTCTCATCCCGTTCAATTCAATTGCTTCGCTTTTTTAGGCTACTGGCTAGCAGAAATTGTAAGCGGAAACTGAGATATCATTCTTTTTATCAAAAAAAAAAAAAGAATACAAAACAGTTATTTTTTATGTTAAGTGTTTAGTGCTACATTATTCCACAAGAATCCGCTTCTAGAAAACGTTTCACTGCAGTTGGACTCCCGGTTTAAACATGTAATTAGGGCACATCGATGACAACCCTTTTTTTTTCTGCTCCATTTTGAAATACAATGATCGAATAATTCAATAGTCTCTAATTACTCCATATTCCACAAATTCGTTTAACAGGTTACTACAATGATCACTTTATACCAAAATACTATTTCAGAATTATGTATTATGAACGATCAATGATTAGAAACACATCTAATTGTAAGTTTTGTAATCCAAAAAATATCAACTTCAAATAATCAACGTCTTTTATAACGGCGTCAATTTAGAACTGGAGTTGACGGTTGACGTTTTATTCTTATATCTGTGGTTCTACGAATAACACAGACTCGACAATTTAATACATTTTAACTTTATGAGGTTGGCACAGACTTGAAAATTTAATATTTTTTAACTTTATGATGTTAGCAATACCAATGTACCCAGGTCCAAATAACGGCCTGACCTTGGCTATGGAGTGTCGTACCCCTATTCCCTTATTTTGGCACGCACAGAACACGAATTTGACAGTTAAAAGCTGGGTAGGTCAGTCTTGCCAATATGATAAAATTTAATAATTCGTGAAAGTGATGATTACGTTATTCGGCATTTAGTGCTCTTTTTACGTTCCAATACAGTCAGAAACTAATATACCCGAGTACTATTAATTAATGTTACGCACCTAATTCGCGAAATTCGGAATATATTAACTAATTATTTTTTGTTAGGTTGGTTCAACTGAAGCTTTTGAATAACTTTTTTGCTCTCATTCTCACTTTATAACGTATATTTGAGCTCAGAATTTCCATAATAGCTTCAAAAAGTGAAGATTCATCATATTTTATATCCATATTGGTGATTTGCTACGAAAACTTTGATTACAAATTATGCACATAACCTCAAATAATAAAAGATTCTCTTCCTGTTCAATTGAATTGCTTCGTTTTTTTATGCTACTGGCTAGCAGAAATTGTAAGCGGAAACTGAGATATCATTCTATTTATCAAAAAAATGAATACAAGACAGTTATTTTTTATGTCAAGTGTTTAGTTCTACATTATTCCACAAGAATCAGCTTCTAGAAAACGTTTCACTCCTTCTTCCACGAATTCGTTTAACAGTTTACTACAATGAGCACTTTTTACCAACATTCAAATAATCAACGTCTTTTATAATGGCGTCAATTTAGAACTGAAGTTGACGGTTGACGTTTTATTCTTATATCTGTGGTTCTACGAATAACACAGACTCGACAATTTAATACATTTTAACTTTATGAGGTTGGCACAGACTTGAAAATTTAATATTTTTTAACTTTATGAGGTTGGCAATACCAACGTGCGCAGATTCAAATAACGGCCTGACCTTGGCTATGAAGTGTCGTACACCTGTTCCCTTATTTTGGCACGCACAGAACACGAATTTGACAGTTAAAAGCTGGGTACATCTCTCTTGCCAATATGATAAAATTTAATAATTCGTGAATGTGATAATTACGTTATTCGGCATTTAGTGCTTTATTTACGTTCTAATACAGTCAGAAACTAATATACCCGAGTGCTAATTATTAATGTTACGCACCTAACCCGCAAAATTTGGAATATACATACTAAACAAATTATTTTTCGTTAGGTTGGTTCAATTGAAGCTTCTGAATAACTTTTTTGCGCTCATTCCCACTTAATAACGCATATTTTAGCTCAAAATTTTTATATTAGCTTTAAAAAGTGAAGATTCATCATATTTTATATCCATATTGGTGATTTTCTACGAAAACTTTGATTACAAAATATGCACATAACCTCAAATAATAAAAGATTCTCATACCGTTCAATTCAATTGCTTCGCTTTTTTTAGGCTACTAGCTAGCAGAAATTGTAAGCGGACACTGAGATATCATTCTATTTATCAAAAAAATGAATACAAAACAGTTATTTTTTATGTTGAGTGTTTAGTGCTACATTATTCCACAAGAATCAGCTTCTAGAAAACGTTTCACTGCAGTTGGACTCCCGGTCTCAACATGTAATTAGGGCACATTGATGACGACCCTTTTTTTTTCTGCTCCATTTTGAAATCCAATGATCGAATAATTCAATAGTCTCTAATTACTCCATCTTCCACGAATTCGTTTAACAGTTTACTACAATGAGCACTTTATACCAAAATACCACTTCAGAATTATGTACTATGAACGATCAATGATTAGAAACACATCTAATTGTAAATTTTGTAATCCAAAAAATATCCACTTCAAATAATCAGCGTCTTTTATAATGGCGTCAATTTAGAACTCGAGTTGACGGTGACGTTTTATTCTTATATCTGTGGTTCTACGAATAACACAGATTCGACAATTCAATACATTTTAACTTTATGAGGTTGGCACAGACTTAAAAATTTAATATTTTTTAACTTTATGAGGTTGGCAATACCAACGTACGCAGGTCCAAATAACGGTCTGACGTTGGCTGTCGTACCCCTGCATGCAACCATTGAAAAAGAGTTTGTTAACATATAATCAGTGAAAAAGATTTGGGATAATTAGTCCCAATATTATTCTTTCATTTGTTGATATTCAAACGTTATTCAAGGTGTAACAACGAGATTACAAAGAGAGCAACAACAAAAAACGGTTGTTCGAGATTGTTCCCAAAATCAACCGGAATGTCCTGTGACAACGGCAACAACAACAACGATACCAACAACAGCGGCAACTACGCTATCCGCGTCGTCGTCGTCGGCAGCGACGACAACCGCAACGACCACGACGGCGACGTCAACAGTTTCTTCGGGAGTAACGTTGACAACCTCAACGTCGACGACCCCCACGCCGACTGGCTCGGCCACAACGTCCGCACCGAACTCCTCCCAAACCACCACCACCAACCCGACTCAGACAACGACTGTGATCTCTAGTTCCGCCCCGGCGCCCGCGGCCGCGGCCGTATCCCCGTCGCCGTCGACGATAAAACGGGAACCGTCGACGACGCCGCCCCAGACACCCGAAAAATTCACCGATTTCAATTCGTTCGAACAATACAACAATCAGATGAAGCAGACGAGGCAGCTGTCGAACGAGGACGCGGAAACGGGCCAAACGGGCGACGGGCCCATGGAAACGGAGGTGGTCGCGAAAAAGGAAGCGGAAACGCCTCCGGAGACAAAGTGGTGAGTTGAATTGTCTTTTTCGTATCGAAAATGATGCGAGAGTAGGCAACTCGCAAAACGCGAAATGAAGGATTCAGACACTAGCTCCATCTAATCCGTAGATAAGTAAATATTCGTAAACAGGAAGCATCCTGGTTAGGTCCTCCGACGTAAGATGTCGCCACGTTGTCGATTCCTCGATTGGCGAGGGAAAGGAATTTTCTTGCGCGGAAAATCAATTTCCCGCATCATAGATTCATACATCGACGGTTTCCGACGTTTTTGTTCGATCGCATTTTCGTTGTGCAAATTCAAATTTATCAATTTCAATTATCGCGCATTTCGGGAAAATGCAATTTCGGCGCGATTAAAAGAGTATCAATTTGCAAAATTGATATGCAAGTTTATCCGATAATTGTGCAGTCAGCGGTAATACCCGCCGAACGAACGGACCTATTTTATACCGTTGGGAACGATGGTTTGCGGGGCCCGGGGTTTCCGAACCCACTCTCGCGGATTGTAATGCAAATTGTGTTTGTCAAAATCATGGAAGCGCGTCCGATGCCGTTTCGATCGGCGCTTCGAAATTTCGTATCGTCGTTTCCCCGAGAGCAACGCCACTTCGCCCCCCTCGATTATTTCGATTTCGGAACGATAAACGAAACGTTTTTTTTTTTGCAGCGACCAAACGGCCGCCGCGAACGCTCTAATCGAAAACAAAAAGAAAAAGGAACGGAGAAAAGATAAGGATAACAACGCCGCGGTGGAAACGAGCGATGACGAGGCTGTCGACGTTCAAGGTGAGAAAATTTGAGCCGAACAAAATGAGATTTTATTATTAGTAACTTGTTTTTTATGTTACAATTCCTTCTTTATTTTATTGCACCTTTACAATACACGTTTCTTTTTTATCTACTCGCGCGAAAAAAATGAAGAGAAGGGTTATTCGCTTGATACGAGGTGAAGTTAAGATGTTGTTTCGTTGACGTCGCCCTCGACGTCTATGGAACTGGTTGTGCTGGCGTGATCGACGCTCGCCCCCGCCCGTTCCTCCTCCATCACGATTTCGTTGTTTCTGTTGTTCACGTCGGCCATTTCTTCGGCGTGACACAATTTTCGATGTTTGTGCACGAAGTAATAACTCGGGAATTTGGAGCCGCACGTTTTGCAAGGGTAATATTGGACGTTCATGTCCAACAGTTTCACTTCGCGTTTCGCTTGCTCCTTCGGAGCAGTTTTTGCTTCGACGTCGACTGGATTCAAGTGGCGGCGCGCGTGCTTCTGATAGCAGTACTGGGATTTGAAGGTGTGATTGCAATAGAGACAGGTGAACATGTCGACGGTGCGATTTTCGTCTGACGTTGACGTTTCCCTGACTTGGTCCTCGATGAATCGGTTTTCCGAACCGTAATTTTTGTTGATGACGCGATGGAAGCGGACGGGACCGTCGCAGCAGGCTACGTCGATGATGACTTTTTGGTGCTGCTGTTGCTGCTGCTGCGGGTGGTGGTGCTCAGCACGTTTCTTCGATTTGATCGGTTTGTCGGGTCCGAAGGGTTTCTCGGGTTCGGGCACCGAGCGCGATGTCGTGGCTCGGTCGTTGTACGACAACGCGGCGATCGGTTTGACGTCCGTCGGCTGTCTGACGAGTTTGAATGGCGTGTCTTCGGATTTTGGTAGCACGTTTACGCTGCTCGGCGCGTAGATGGGTTGCGTGGGCGCCAAAGCCTTTCTGCTGGCTATCGGCTTGATCACGCCGGTTCCGGTGCGGTTTTCCACGTTCTGGCTGTGAAGGAGGAAGGAGCGGCAGATTTCCAACGCCGTCGGCATGTGGAGGATGTGGGTGGCGAGCAGGATGTTGTAGATGTTGCGGATGTTGAGGTCCAAGTAGCCGGTGTACATGAAAGTTAGGAGGTAGGAGAACTCGTCGACGTTTACGTTGGGCACGGAAATCGGTTCCATATCTGGAAATGATTATTACTGCTATTACATTTCACTGTGTCGAATTATGTATAAAATACTCTTTATGAGTCGTTCTTTTCTATTTTATTGAAATTTATTTTATTTTTCTGTGTTGTTATATTAGAAATTAATTTGTAAATTTTTAAGAAAGATTTGAGACTGTGTTTCACGATTCAAAGTCTTCAAAGTTTTATGAGTAGAGAGGTAGTAAGGTATTTTATAACATATGAAAATTTTAAAAAACCATTTGAACAATTTTAGAAGTTATGTGAACTCACAAATTCATGCATTCGTAGAAAATTTTACGATACAAACGATGATTCCATTTAATAAACTAACGCCGACAATAGAAAAACTTAACGGCATCATGCAAACTGAAATAAATTAATAATAAAGATTTTGGCTAAAATACTACGAAACAATTAACAGAGAAAATGTTTATTGAACAAAAGTTTTATTACAGCATCTTGATGTTTGAATGTTTTCAACCATTTGAAGAACAATTCAAGTGTTGATTGCCATTCAAAATATTGAAGCATTGGAAAAATGAGGACATGAGAATAATAATAAAGAATACAAAATAAGAAGAAAAGTGAAATATAACTTGAACATTGTTTTTTATTGATTTAAATAGACGTACCTGTATGATTCATTAAGGCGGCCTTAAAGTACCCGCTGTGTGCCGATAAGACGGCTTTGTGGGCGGAAAAATGCGTCATCCCCGGACCGACTTGCAGGGAAACGTCGGGGGCGCCGGGCGACTGGTTGACGGCCGTCACCGCCGGCGGCAAATTCAGGAAGGTCGCCGGCTGCAATTGGTGGTGGTAACCGCCGCCCGTCGTTGTGCCGAACTGCAACCACGCTCTGTACAACGAGTACATTTCCATGTTGCTTTTCGGTTTCAGTTTCGGGGCAGCACGTTTCGTTGTTTGGCGCGAACTACCCGCGGCCGCAAATTCGCCACGCACCGCGTACGTCTCTATCGGGGGATGTCGGAGCGCTTTGTAAGCGTTTTATAAGCATAATTCCCCGATATATTACCTTCATAACTCCCGTCGGTTATTCCAATTCTCTCTTTCTCTGTGAATTGCGCGATGTGATAACCGGTCGCGCGAGTAGAGGGGATGCCGTCGAAACGATGCGATTGATGTCCCGTTTCGTGGGGCCGCAAAGGCGCCCCTACAACAGCCCTTGCCCGAGAGCCGCGCGAGAGAAAGGGTGGAATCTTGAGGACAAGTTTTCGGACACCACCTGACGGACGACGGATTGTTTTACAGTCCACGCCACCGGGTTTTGACCTCCCCTCGGAAAAACAAGTTGTTTTTTTTGTTGTTGCTCCTGCAACTCTTGAATGGTGCGATTAAGCGGCCAGTTTTTATCGAACGCGTGAAATTTGAGTTTCAATGAAATTTCTACCGCAGGTCTCGACCCCGAAACAATAAATTTGCGGTACTGAAAAACGATGTGCAAAGCAAACAAACGTTGTTGGGGTGCCATTCGATATTTTGAGATAATGGAATTAATATCCAAATTGCTGGTGGAAGGATTAATGTTTTTTCCAACTCGAGGTTGGTGCCACAATTTGTTTCGTTCCCATCCTTTAAAACTTGATCTTCCCCGTGAACTGCCTCGTAGGAGGTCAAAGGTGGGGTCTCAGGTTGAGGTTAGCAGTTCGAGTTAGGTAAGAAACATGTTCGAGGCATGAAAAAAGGCAGATTCTAAGTTGGCATAAAAACTACTAAGATGAACGACAGTTAGAAAAGTTCAACACGCACGAGGTTTAACTTATTCTATGTACTTATTTTACTTATAATCAAGCGTCCAAATTGTACCTCCTGTTGCTATTAGCGCATCTAATATCCAAAAATAAGAGTTCTGTAAAATTACAATTATGTAAATGAAATCTTCAAGAAGAGATGTAAAAGTGACAAACTTTCATAACCAAAATAATTATTAATTTTCAAAGAGTTTCTGAACATTTTTTATTTCGATTGAATTTTTTAAGAAGCATTACAAATTATGAAAACATTTCATAAACACCAAAAAGTGCACAGACATTTCCGGAAGTTACTTGAATATTCCAGTAAGTTCTGTAAAATTAAGAAAAACCGTAAAAATGACGAAGTTTTCTGAATTTTCAGGTGGTTTTTCATAAACTTCTCGAATTTTCCAAGATTAAACAAAATATTTATCAATCTTCAGACAGTCTATGAAGATTATTAATTTTGATTGCATTTTTAGAAACATTACAAATTATGAAAACATTTTACCAATACTCCAGAAAGTGCAAAAAGATTTCAATTTTTTTGAGATTGATTTTCAATTAGGGCAAAATTTCAGGGAGTTACTTGAATCTTCCGGTGAGCTACGCTTACAAAAAGTCGAGAAAGTGACAAACTTTTGATTTTTGAGGTGATTTTTCATGAAATTCTCGAATTTTCCAAGATGAAAAAAATAATTAGTAATCTTCAAAGAGCTTATGAAGATTATTAATTTTGAGAGAATTTTTAAAAGCATTACAAATCATGAAAACATGTTACAAATACTCCAGAAAATACAAAAAGAGATTTCAATTTGTTGAAAGTTGATTGAATTTTTCTAGTAGTGCAGATATGTTTTATAATTTCAGGAAGTTACTTGAATCTCTCGGTAAGTTCTATAAAATTAAGAACACAGATTAAATTTTCAAGAAAAGTCGTAAACATGGCAAATCTTAATGGATATTCATGTGGTTTTTCGTAAAATTGTAGGATTTTCCATTATGAATAAAATAATTAATAATCTTCAAATAGTTTACAAAGATTTTTGATTTTGGGTGAATTTCCCAAAAGCATTACAAATTATGAAAACATTTTACAAATATTTCAGAAAGGGCAAAGAATGATTTCATTCTTTTGAAAGTTCACTGAGTTTTTCTATTTGTGCAAGTACATTACAAAATTTCAGGAGTTACTTGAATCTTACACTAAGTCCTGCAAAATTAAGAACACGGTGTTGAATTTTCAAGAGAAGTCGTAAAAGTGAAAAACTTTCCTGAATTTTCATGTTTGTAATAAAATTCTCGCATTCTCAATGATGAAGAGAATAATTAATAATCTTCAAATCGTTTACAAAATTTTTTTGTTTTGAGTGGAGTTTTCACGGGGCATTACAAATTATGAAAACATTTTACAAACACTCCACAAAGCGCAAAGAATGATTTCAATTTGTTGAAAGTTGACTGAATTTTTTTATTTGTGCAAGTTCATTACAAAATTTCAGGAGTTACTTGAATCTTACACCAAATCCTGCAAAATTAAGAACACGGGGATTGAATTTTCAAGAGAAGTCGTAAAATTGAAAAACTTTCCTGAATTTTCATGTTTTGTAATAAAATTCTCCCATTCTCAAAGATGAAGAGAATAATTAATAATCTTCGAATAGTTTACAAAAATTTTTGATTTTGAGTGCAGTTTTCAAGGGGCATTACAAATTATGAAAACATATTACAAATGCTCCACAAAGCGCAAAGAATGATTTCGCGCAAAGAATGATTTCAATTTTTTGAAAGTTGACTGAATTTTTCTATTTGTGTCAGTACATTTCAAAATTTCAGGAGTTACTTGAATCTTACACCAAATCCTGCAAAATTAAGAACACGGGGATTGAGTTTTCAAGAGAAGTCGTAGAAGTGAAAAATTTTCCTGAATTTTCATATGTTTTGTAATAAAATTCTCGCATTCTCAAAGATGAACAGAAAAATTAACAATCTTCAAATGGTTTACAAAAATTTTTGATTTTGAGTGAAGTTTTCAAGGAGCATTACAAATTATGAAAACATATTACAAATACTTCACAAAGCGCAAAGAATGATTTCAATTTTTTGAAAGTTGACTGAATTTTTCTATTTGTGCAAGTACATTACAAAATTTCAGGAGTTACTTGAATATCACACCAAACCCTGCCAAATTAAGAACACCGGGATTGAATTTTCAAGAGAAGTCGTAAAATTGAAAAACTTTCCTGAATTTTCATAAGTTTTGTAATAAAATTCTCGTATTCTCAAAGATGAACAGAATAATTAATAAAATTCAAATCGTTTACAAAAGTTTTTGATTTTGAGTGAAGTTTTCAAGGAGCATTACAAATTATGAAAACATATTACAAAGCCTCCACAAAGCGCAAAGAATGATTTCAATTTTTTGAAAGTTGACTGAATTTTTCTATTTGTGCAAGTATATTACAAAATTTCAGGAGTTAGTTAAATATCACACCAAACCCTGCAAAATTAAGAACACGGGGATTGAATTTTCAAGAGAAGTCGTAAAAGTGAAAAACTTTTCTGAATTTTCATGTTTTGTAATAAAATTCTCGCATTCTCAAAGATGAACAGAGTAATTAATAAACTTCAAATGGTTTACAAAAATTTTTGATTTTGATTGAAGTTTTCAAGGAGCATTACAAATTATAAAAACATATTACAAATACTCCACAAAGCGCAAAGAATGATTTCAATTTTTTGAAAGTTGACTGAATTTTTCTATTTGTGCAAGTGCATTACAAAATTTCAGGAGTTGCTTGAATATCACACCAAATCCTGCAAAATTAAGAACACGGGGATTGAATTTTCAAGAGAAGTCGTAAAAGTGAAAAACTTTTTTGAATTTTCATATGTTTTGTAATAAAATTCTCGCATTCTCAAAGATGAAAAGATGTAATTAATGAACTTCAAATGGTTTACAAAAATTTTTGATTCTGAGTGAAGTTTTCAAGGAGCATTACAAATTATGAAAATATTTTACAAATAGTCCACAAAGTGCAAAGAATGATTTCAATTTTTTGAAAGTTGATTGCCTATTTGTCCAAGTATATTACAAAATTTCGGGAGTTGCTTGAATCTTACAGTAAGACCTGCAAAATTGAATTTTCAAGAGAAGTCAAAGTGGAAACTATCCTGAATTCTCATGTGGTTTGTAATAAAATTCTCGAATGCCCCCATATGAATAGAATCTTCAAATAGTTTACAAAGATTTTTGATTTTTAAGGAGCATTACAAATTATTAAAACATTTTACAAATACTCCGAAAGTTGCAAAGGAAGATTTCAATTTTTTGAAAGTTGATTGAGTTTTTCTATAAGACAAACAAAATAATAATGAATCTTCAAAGTGTTTGGGAAGATTTTTGATTTTAAGCATTACAAATTATGAAAACATTTTACAAATACTTCAGAAAAAAGATTTTAATTTTGGTGTTAGTGCAGATATATAATTTTAGGGAGTCGCAAAATTGAATTTTCAGCTGGTTTTTCATAAATTTCTCAGATTTTTCATAAGGAACAACATTATTAAGTTTGTCGGAACGTTAGATGAAATCTATTAAAAAATGAAAATTTTTCAAAGAAGCTCAGGAACGTTATTCGATACACAAGTAAAAGAAGGTCTATAATTTTAAGTTTGAAATGTCGTTCGTCTTATTCAGTTAATTCCTTTAAATGGTTTCGAGTTTAACTTGACTTTTGCACTTTTATAAGAATAGTACAAGTGATAACGAACAAATCTATCAAATACAATGACTGATTAATGTTACATTTCCCCATGAATAAATCGATCCGGCCGCACACTTACTTTGATGGTTTTTATTCACTAAAGGCGTTTTAATAATTCACAGTTATTGTCCTGGTCGGAGCGGTGAGGTCGCAATTAGTTATAGATAATTTTTCGATAATATCATTGTAATCATATGGATTACTTCATTAAACGTATTGGATTCTACGGAAGAATGGGGACGTCAATCGAACGTAGCCACTTTTCGATGTTTTCCGAGCGGAAGACGGCGCATTTCCCATTTATTATTCATGGCGAAAGGGGAACTTTATTAATTGATATTATCAACAATTTCACTTATTGACGATATCGGCGGGGCGGTAATTTGCGTTAAAACGTTACCGGATCGATTTCGGCCATCGTTTTTGTTACAACGTTCGATTTTCGGAGCGTGCGGGAAAAATGACGGAAAAAAAATAATTTTTTGACGCCGAGTTCCCGCGTGGCGACACAGGGCATACTTGATGAGGGCAAAGTGAATTGCTCGCGTTCCATTCCGTGAATTACCCGTAATTGTTGGGGATTATCGCGAAATGGGCGATGGATTACTACGCCCCGTCAGAGATTGCCCGTCCGGACGACTCTTTTTTTCGGCCCACCCTCGCCTCGGTCGGTCGTGTCTCGTCGTCGTGCCCCGCGGGTCCTTTCTTTTAACCAAACAATGGTTAACGGGGCTCGTTAAAATCGAAATAAGGGCGAAGTGGAACGACGTTCGCGACGACGTGTATAATGAAGAGATTTTCCGCATGAATCTCGACATTATTAGCCTTATTTCCTATGGGACGTTCCGGCGGCGGTGGAGAGGACGAGCGGAAACGATCGGGTGGCGGCAAGTGTCCGCGGCGGTAAACCCCGCGGGGACCGCACCGAAGGGAGGTGGGGATTTTTCGAATTGGCACGAAAATCATTAATCACGACCGTTTCCCATTTGGGCCCATCGGCAATTACGCAAATTATCGAATTTCGAACGCTGTCCGGATATGTGTCGTCATCGTAATTGTTATACGCAGTCCTTGGGGGGGTCCTGTGGACCGGTCGTCTCTGTGATGTTTGTGACAACAAAGTTTCAAAGTCAAATGAAGAATGGAGTATGGCGAGCAAAGAAAAAAGGGCGGAAACGATGTAACCGGTTTCGTTTCATAACTCCCCAAAATTGTTAAAGGGCAGCCCTAATCCTTCACCGAAACCAAACGAAGGGAGTGCGGAAAAAACGCCGAACCGTCTCTTTCCCCATGCGGAACGAACGAACAATCGAATCCGCCAAATGGACAAAAACAGTTCCCGACCTATGTGAAAAAAAAACGAAAATCGAATCGATGAACGGAACAAGACGCGAAACAGACGTAATTAAGTCCCTATAATTGAAGTTAATTAATCGTCTCTTAATTAGCGAGCGAGTTTTGGCGGTTTTGTTGAAGTTGCGGGGATTTGGGCGGCGAGACGACGGAAGGGCGGCGGGAAAGGTTTAGTCGGATGGATCCCTGGCAATTAGCCGTGGGTGGTTGACAGATCCGGGCGTAGCACGTTGAAATCGGGGTTTTTCCGTCCAATTCGTCGATACGTCCGGTCCTGCACGCGTATCCCTCTGGGGCGGTTTACGCCCCAACCCCCCCGTTCGAATGTTAACCGGCAACTTACGCCTTGTAAGTTCGCTTACGATTCGCGTTCGTATGTTGATTTTGCCAGCTAATTACGACGGATTATATGATTCGTTTAAAACGGGGTCATAACTCGAACCGACTCCGCGCAAATTCGCATAATTCGCGTAATGTGGTTCGGTTTTTATGCAACGCGCTCCGGGGACCGTTCCCGCTTTTTCGAGGCCCTACATTAACAAAATAAAACAATTTCCTTCTGCAAACAATCCGCTCCGACATCATTTCATTCGGAAGAAAGTGCGCCCCGGGCGATCCGAAAAAGATAAACGCAACCGTCTCAGACATTCAATCATACCTCCCATACCCATAATACAAATTTGCCGATCAGAAATCGCGATTTTTTGTCTTCTCGGGGTGGGCCCGAAACAGCCTGTAGGCAGACGACGGACCGCCCCTCATCCTCCTCCTCCTCCTGCGGTCGTTCCAGTTCAAACAAAACTCTCTCTCTTTCGAACTGCTGCTCTTCATAAAATTGCCGTATTAATAATTTATTTAATTACATAAAAGAGATGTACGAATGCAGTGTGCAAAGCCCCCGGACCACTTCGACCACCGTCGCCCCCCTTCGCCGCCACCACTTTTTTTTTCGCGAGCCGGAGGAGAGCAATCCAAACGAAACGATAAAATGATGGGGTTTATTCGAATCGGTTATTAATTAATATTAATTGATGGGGTTCTTTTTTGTACAAGTTGCGGGATGACTAACGGTGGGGAGCTTCGTTGCGCCCGCTAAATTTTTGATGAATCGATTTTTGAAATGCGTGTGTACTCGATGCAAACCAATTTTAATTTTTTTTTCTATTGTTATTCCCTATTCAGAAACAGATTTCTTTATTATTTTCATCCTTCCACCAGCTTCTCTTTCTAAAGTTTCGGTTTTTGCACATACTTTGTTGATAAACTGTTCTCTTTTCTCAATTTTACCAGTAACATCTTTTGCTGTTTTGGTTATGGTCATGATGTTCCAGTTGGTGTTAACATCTTCAAAACGACTTTTATTGATGTGACCTTCTATTTTCTCTAGATTCCATTTTCTTGGTCGGCCACAAGAAGTACTTGGCCTTGTTTACGGAATTCTTAAAGCATTTGCTTACGCAGATATAATCAATTTGGTTCTTTATTGCGCCACCACGTCCCCCTATGATTCCTCATTCTATTAAACATCCAGATGGTTCTTTCACTTCAAATCTTTCCGACTCTGTTAATATTATTTTTGATCGTTTATTTCCAGCTGATGATCCCCTTTTAGATTCTGATCTTCATAAATTAATTAGGAACGAAGTTAATAATTTTGTTCCAGTTTGTGACATCAATGATTTTATTTCTTTCTCAATTGATGAGCTTAACTCTGCTCTAAGATTCGTTAGAAAAAATGCTGCACCTGGCATCGATTTAATCAATTTTGAAATTCTTTGTAAAGTGTGGTCTCTTTATCCGAATTATTTACTAGAAATCTATAATAATTGTTTATTTTTTGGTATTTTCCCTATTAGTTGGAAATGTGCTTCTTTATGTCTGTTACTCAAATCTTCAGATAAACCCTTGGATGATCCTAAATCATATAGACCTATTAGCTTACTTTCTGTCTTTGCTAAAACTTTAGAAAAACTAATGTATCAACGTTTTAATATTATTTATTCGAATTCTGTTTTTATTTCTCCCAATCAATTTGGTTTTAAAAAAGGTTTATCTACAGAAGATGCCATTAGAAAAGTTACTGATTTCGTATTAAAATCTGAATATAAATATGTTGGTGGTTTATTCCTTGATATTGAAGGTGCTTTTGATAATTTGTGGTGGTGTAGTATTTTGAAACGTGCTAAATTAGTTGGTTTTTTCCCGTTTCTTCTAAGATTACTGCAAAATTATTTGAAAAATAAAAAAAATTATTCTTAAACAAGGTTCTTCTTCTTTTCATCACACACTTTCAAAAGGATGTCCCCAAGGTTCTATTTTAGGTCCATTTCTGTGGAATTTGGTTTTTGATGAACTACTATTCCTCTTAGATGTTGAAAATTGTACTTGTGTTGCTTATGCGGATGATTTAACGATTCTTGTTTCGGCAAATAGTCGTAGGAATTTAGAAAATTCTCTACAAAATCTCTTGAATATTTGTCATAATTGGGTTTCGAATAATAAAATGTCCATTTCTGTCAAAAAATCTGTTGCTATCCTTCTCAAAGGTTCCTTGAATGTAAATCGTCCACCTACTCTCCGTTTGAATAATGTTTCTTTGAAGTGGGTTAAAGAACATAAATATGTAGGTATTATTCTTGATTCGGGTCTTTCTTTTCTTCCTCATGTTAAATTCATTCGTGATAAAATTTCTTCAATTGTGTCTAAATTAATTCGTATTCGTAAATCTATTCGTTTAAATTCTCGCTATAAACTTTCCATTTATTATAAAACTATATTTTCACCTATTTTATCTTATTGTTCTTCTGTATGATTCCATCGTGTCTTCAATTCACATGTTAAAAGAGTTTTGATTTCCGCACAAAAGAAATTTCTTCTTTTAATTTCTTCAGCTTGTCGTACTTGTTCAAACACTTCTTTACAAATTATAACTGGTTGTATGCCTGCTTATTTTTCTGTTATTTTTCGTGCTATTTCTTTTTATCTTAAAAAAGGACTTTCTTTTGATTTTTCTAATAATAATCTTAATTTTCATTATCCGGCTATCCCATTTGATACTGTCAATAGAAAATATGTTATTGAATCCACTTTATTTAACTGTTTTAAAAGTTTATTGAATTATTGGCAGTTTGAATGGGATTTGTGTTCTTCTTCGAAGACTTTTGCTTGGTTTCCAAAAATTGATTTCGTTTTAAATAATTCATTTCCTCGTTTAAATTTTTCCCTTACTTGTTTTATAACGGGGCATGGTCCTTTCAGGGACAATTTGTTTAGATTGAATTTATGCGAGAACAATCTTTGTGTATGTGGTTGTCCTGAGAGCAATATTCATATTTTAAGATTTTGTTGTTTGTTTCACGATTTAAGAATTCAATTTGATGTTCAAGCTTTAGAAGATGACCAATTTTTAATTTCTGATTTGATTTTTGACCATTCTTTTTTCTCCAAATTGCGTTTATTTGCTGATGAAGCTATTGAATTATTAAACTTGCTGCATGAAAATTGAATGTTTGAAAAAAAAAAAAAAAAAAAAAAAAAAAAAAGGAAGAAAAAAAAATAAAAAAAATATATATATATGAAAAAAAAGAAAAATGAATTAAGAAAAGAAAGGGGAAAAAAAAATAATTTGATGAAAAGGAAAAAAAAAAGTCAGATGGAATGGAGAATTTTATGGATTAAATTTTTCAATATGATTGGCTGGAGGAAGGATTGGAGGAAGGATTAATGGATATTTGGAATAGAAAGTTATTGGTTGTTATAATAATATGGAATGGAAAGAGTGTTTTATGGTTTTATGTTTCTGATAATTGCAATGGTCAAATGGAAAGCTTAATTGGAAAGGAAGAATTTGAAAAAGGCAGAATGAAAGAATATAGAATGGAAAGAATTTCTCATGGTTTTAAGGATTATTTGTTTTATATTTTTGATAATTGGAATGGTTGAATAGTATGAAGAACTTTATAGATTGGATGCTTTAATGTTGGATTGGTTGACTAAAGAAGAAATTGAAAAGATGTTCGATATTTGGAATGGTCAAATGGAATGGAAATTCTTATGAATTATATATTTTGATGTTTGGAATGGTTAATTTGGAGTGAACAATTATTGTGGCTATATTATTTTGGATTTGGTTTTTCGATTTTGATGAATCAAATAATGAAATGGTATTTGATGAATTTGAGGATATGACTTAGGTTTTATGTATGTGTTTGCAATCGTCAAATGGAATGGAAATCTATAGATTGGATACGTAAATATTTGGAATGCTCAATTGATGGAGAAGGATTTGAAAAACAGAAGAAGGAAAGAATATAGAATTGAAAGAGTTTTTCATGGTTTTTATGGATTATTTGTTTTGCGTCTTTGATGTTGATTGAACGAGAAGAATTTGAAAGGATATTTTTTGATATGTGGAATGGTCAAATGAAATGAGAAATGTCATGAATGAAATATTTTATTGTTTGGAATGGTTGACTGGAATGAAGAATGATTGGATTCTATTATGGTTCAAGAAGTGGAATATTTAGTTGTTTATTATTAATTGGGGGTTAGGGGTTATATGTTATATATCATTTTATTCTAATCTTTTAATTGTTAATAGTTATATTATGATTTAGATAAGAGCAATTGGCTCAGGTACTAGATCTGAAATAAATTGTCTGTCTGTTCAAAACAAGTATTAGATGAAGATGTGTTACTCTGTTTGAAGCTCAACAAGTTCTTTACCTGAAGTATTGATCGTACCAGGCCATGGAAACCGACTATATCTTCAAATTTTGTGTTGCCAACTTTTGCATTAAAGAGTTATCATAAACATGTCATAAAATTCAGCCTACTCTTCATAATTTCTCTTATTATTTTGGTTTGAATTTACTTATAAAACGTTTCAGCCGTGTATAGTGATCGGGGCGTTCGCCTCCGCATATCGACATTTTGATATTGTCATCAATTGAAAACGGTCGTTCCTTCCTTCCAGAAAAGACATCCGCCCAAGTCAGTTGCGCGGTGTGCGGCCTGCAGCTCGGCCTGCACATGCCGTCGCGCGCCCTGGCGCCCAGCCAGGCGTCCCAGTACGGGCTGCGGGAGGATCAGGTGCCCGCGAATTCCAGGGTGTGCAACACGTGCCGTTGCAAAATCGTGCGCTCCCGTTACACCCATTGCCCCCTGCCGAATTGTCCGAATTCGCGCGGTCGCGTCAAACGGTTGCGCAGCTTTCCCCAGCGCCTCCAAGATCTGCCGGCCGATCTGAAGGATCCGCTGCTGGCGGAATTCAACGTGCCGAGCGGCGTGACCAAGTGCTGTTCGGCCTGTTTCAATCGGATCCAGCGCAGACTCGGCCCGGTCGAGGAGTGGACGGAGGAGGAGATCGGCAAGCTGAAAACCGCCCTGACGGAACTGGGCGCGAACTGGCAAGCGATCGGGGAGCGATTGGGTAAAACGCCGCAACAAGTGCGCGGTTTCTATGGCACCAATAGAACTCGCCTCAACTTGGAAGGTACTTACAGAAACCGTTTCGGCTTTTTTTATAACAAAACTCGCGTATCAGGTTGTCTTGGCGATCGCAAGCCAACATTGACGGACGAAGAGGAGAGCGGCAGCACGACGTCAAGCTGCGAAGAGCAGCCGGTGACAACGTTGCGCAGCAGCTCGACGGTCGTGACGGAACGAGATCGGCATTCGAGCGACACGGCGAGCGCGGCCGAAAGTCCGCCGGTACTACCGGGCGGCCCCCAAGTAACCATCAAGAAAGAAGATTACGATTCCAGCGCGACCGAAACGGCAGACGAAGCGCAAACGCCCGACCACTACCAAGGCTCGGCCACGATCACCCCCGTCGCGGCCGACGGTCAGCCGAGACAGAACGCCTCCCCTCTGAGCGTCAAAGATTTGGTCTTGAACGTGATCGAATTTTCGTTGATGAAAAACGCCGGCAATCAACCGCCAAACCCGAACCCACCAACAAGCAGCGGCATCACCCCGACGATCTCCAGCATTCTAAATAACGACTCCAACGAAGTGACCATCGTGAGCGAGTACAACTTGAGCACCCCACAAGCTCAGGCGGTCGTCCAGCAGCAGAGACAAGTCAGGTAATCAAATCCCATTCTCACCCATCCCAATCACTTCACCGTTATTTCGTTAAGGAACGACATGAACATCGCCAAATTGGTGACGCCTTTAATCGGAGCAACAATCACTCCGGTCACCGGACCGATACCGCAGCAACCGCCCCCCGAACAGATACAAAGCGGACGCGACGATCTGGTCGTTCTCCAAGTACCGGACGCGAACCGCGAACCCGAAACGTTAGATCTGAGCATCAAAAAACCGCGCGAATTCCACCAGCACCACCATCTTCACCACCAAACGGTCATGCATAAACAAACCGCGCCGCAGCCGTCCATCCATCGGCAGCAACCGTCCCCTCAGCCTCAATACATCTACCACCAGGAACGCAAAAGTCCCGCCTTCGTCAGAAACCAGCAACAACCGAAACAGCCCAGCCCGAAACTGGCCAATCCGAACCCGAAGGCCGGTTCGATAACCTTGGGCACGCCCATAATCACCCCGCAACGTTACGACGGTTTGCTGCGGCAGATGGCGCCCGAACCGAAAATGGGAAGCATCACCCAGGGCACGCCCATCCACATGCCACCGCACCTCCAAGCCGACAAAAGGGTATACGAAATCTATAAGAAAATGGGCGCGGCGCAACAGCAACAGCAGCAACAACAACAACAGGTCGTACCGCCGCAACAGCAATCGTTCCAAGCGCAGTACCGTCACCATCAACCGTACAACGTGGAACAACAGATGAGCTCCCGGCAGATAATCAACGACTATATCACGTCACAACAGATGCTCGGCAGACGAAACGAGAAAACTTACTACCACCAAAGCGGTAGCGTTCACCGAACGCCTCCTCCACCGCCGCCAGCGTCATCGGGCTCCGCGGTCGTCGTGCAGAATCAGCAGAGGCAAGGGGTCATTCAAAGGCACACGAGACCGCCGTATTTACCACCGGGACACGAAGCGCTGTCATCGTTGGTCGATGTGGCCGTACAACAACCCAGTTTACCGGTGCCTGTCACACCACCACACGAGGGACTAGGTAAACTTAACCTAAATTTCAAACTTTACTAAAATTCAAAATTCTGAAACGTTACAGGTAAAACCATGGCCGATAACATCCGGGAACAGCCGCATCGATTCCAAATAATCCAGCAGCAACATCAACAAACAGTCCGACAGCAGCAACATCAGCACCAACGACTCGAAGAGCAACGTCGCGCTTATCAACAACAACAGCAGCAGCAGCAGCAACAGCAACAGCAAGTGGTGTCGGTGGCTCAGTCGCGCCAGCAAATACCCCAGCGCCCCAACGATTCCACCCTAACGGCCGCGAGCCTGATCGACGCCATAATAACGCATCAAATCAATCAAACGGCCGAAGGTGGTCGGGGCGAGGTGATCTCGAACGCGCGCGAGCCACCCCGCGCCAGCGACATCCTTTTCCAGAGCTTCCACCGCGACCCGCCCGGTCCCGGCGGCGTGCCGGACAACGTGGTCGTTGATCGTCCACCGTCCGTAATCAACGTCGATCTCGATTCGGATCCGGTCAGCAAAAGTTTGACCGTTAAAGAACTGACCGATTCGGTGATCAGTCACGATTTTAGCGCGAGACAACCCGCTTACTATCACATGACGCAGGAGAACGTGACGGATCAATGGAAGAGACGCTTCCAGCAGCAACAGCAACAGAAGGAAAACGAAAAGCGCTCGGGCACGCCCCACGACGAACGCCAAATTATCCGGATAGCGCAGCCGCAGAAGTACCACGTGGAACCCGTATCGCCTCCCGAAAACAACCATTGGAACGAGCAAAACTACAGACGATTCCAGCAGCAACAACAACCACAAAGTCACATTTCACCGTTGGACTACGTGAAAAATAGAATAGTGGAGGTGATGAGAACGGAGGACGATAAAAAGGAAAACCAGGAAAACCACCCGGACAAAGGTCGTTGCGACTCCCCCGGCGAAATGGTGATCGACGAAGAGAAAAACGATAACGATTATCAGAGCGGCGCTAGTCAACAAAATGCTTACACGTCGTACCCATTCGTCCACAAAGATATGTCCGTTAGCGACGCGTCGAATAGAAACAATGAACCGAAGCCCCTGCTATCCGCGCAGTACGAACCACTCTCGGACGAAGATTGAACCGCTTTCGGTGTGAGGTTAGGTTAAGACATTAAGGTATATAATGTATATATTGGATTAAGTGATAAAATACTAGAGTTACTGTTGTTAAACGATGTCGTCGGCGTTTTCCAAGTCATCCGATGGGTTCGACACACATTCCAGCAAGTGATTTGGAAATACGAAGAATTTATGTCGTCCACATTTAGGTTTTAAAACAAATATTGTAGATAGACATTTTACAAGATAACCGAAATTAAGCTGTAAATAATTGTAAGATTAAGAAAAGTATATGGTTAATCCTCACCCAGTGTGTTAAGACGATTTCAAATCCTAATTTTGACTATTATACAGTGGTGCATTTGTTAATTTTAATAGCGTACATTTTTTCGATTATCCAACAAAGAAGACGTTCGTGTCCCGACTTGTGTATAAGATAGTTTGTGGGATGTTTACATGAATTTGTAAATATATGAATCACTTATAAAATTTAACGTCATGAAATTTGTATATATTTGTGATTTTTTTTTATTTTTTTTGTTCATACGGATGGATTTAAGTTAAAGCTTTCGCGTCGCTAAGTGTTCCTTCTGTTCTCGAAGGAACGGAGACGAACTGATAATTTTTCTACACTATGACATGCTTCCAGATATTGTATGTATTACACTGTCAAGTTTTTAGTTTGTAACTTTCAAATGATGACTTGTTATTTTGTTGAAATAAATGAATATCAGTTGGCTTCTTCTTGGTGTTGAAGTTGTTCCGCTCATTAGGTCAGACGATTTGTGGCAGGGGCGCGTGTTTGAAAGATTAAGTCGCGCGATCGATGATTCGCCTTAACTAGATCTTTAAATGTGTAGATGCCATAGATAAGTCGGAGGAAGAAAATTATTATTCTGTGCAAGGTAGTAACCGTTACTTTGACAGCTATCAAATTCAAATAGTGTTAAATGGTTGACGGCATTTTGTCAACATTTGAATAATGGATTCGTATTACAATGAGGAAGATGGAATAGCTTGGGGTCCTTTAACGCTTCCAGAGATTAAGAAACACCTCGAGTTAAAGCGCAAGAAGTCGAAACGCAGAAAAACGTACGTACTCTTTAGTTTTTTATGTATAAGGGTTTTTATCATCACCAATAAATTGAAAATGGCGGTACATACCGCCACACGTGAAATCTACATAGATTTCACAGCGAACAAATCGAACACGTCATGTATCCTCTATTTAAAGTTGTGTAAATTTTAATCAAAATTCACTTTTTTTCAGGATTCATTCCATTGCTTTAAAAGGAAGTAAAGGAGCAGGTATGAAATCGTTCTGTCTTATGATCACAGAATTGTGATTAAATCAAGCTTTGACATTACAAAATATTTATTAGTCCAGTATATTAATGTCCAAGCAAATTTAGTTACCTCTTAACCAAATTTGGTAAACACTGTAACCAACGTCAGTTTGCGATTTGTCTGCAGGACTGCTTATCGAGTTGGACATTGATAAATCAGCAATTTGTTTCACTGCAAATACGTTTTTATGAGAATAGTTGACGCAAATAAATTGGACGTAAACACTCGATCAACACTGTTGAGAAAAAAAATGTTATAAAATAGTTACAAACTCCTCATTACTGAATAAATTTATAGTCTATAAGTCTATATCATACGAGAAGAAACAGATTTTCATGTTAATAACATTCATATAAAGATGTAAAAAAATATAAAATTTTTATTTGAATAAAATAAAATGTCATGTGTTGCAGGTGAAAGCGGGAGCTCTCTGGGAACCTCACAAAACAGTGAATCCTGCGAACAAGGTAACTCGGTTAATATAAAACTCTAAAAAAATTTGATAATCTTTAGGTGATGTAAGAGACGAAGACACCAATTTATTGGAACATCAAGAAAGTGCGCTACCCATTGCGGAATATTCATCAGCGGAAGATGATGATGGTGGGATATGCACCGATAAAGGTAATATTTGATTGCTATTTCTCTAAGAAAAAAAAATTTTAATATCACAAAGATTCGTGCAAAATTGATTTTTATTATTTTCTTTTATGTATTTGTAAAAGTTGTTTCAACAATCTCGAGTAAGCAATCTCAAGTATAATAGACATCTGTCCTGTTCTCGAGTGAAAATGTAAGCGAAAGTATGAAATATCTGTTCGGATGTCCTTTCTTACTGAGACTTCAGACGTATCAAAAATGCCTATTCGAATATTGATTTACGTTGTAATCGGTCACTCAGCAACCCATTTTAATGAACAATTTTGATCCGTCTGTAGTAATTGTACAAAACATGATAATTTAATCAGTTGTAACATTTTAATACCAAGTTGTTTTTTTTTATATAATTATCTAACTGGAATTTCCAGAAATAAATTTGCATCTCAATATATCAACAATTACTCTTTCGTCTGACGACGATTTTGAAGATGCAGATGATGAAGTGGAAGAATCGTTTGAAGCTATTAAACAGTCGTTAGTAACAAGTGTTGGTAAGTACAGGTCGTCAGTTCAAACTGACAGTATTGAACAAAAAAGAGAATTTTAAAAGATCAACAAAAAGTACGAACTTTTACTTACTTGAGGCTTCAATAGTGCAAGTCAGAAAATTTCTTTATCTTTAATCGTTTAATAACATTTCAATTATTTAATGATATAAATGAAAATTTTAGGAACAGCCGAGAATTCTAAAACTAGCATCGTCGTACTGTCGTCCGACGATGAAGATACTAAAGAAAAGTCATTAGATGTGAAACAGTCATCAGGAAGAAAGTCTATTGGTAGGTGGTTCGCAAATATATATAAAATTAAAGAATGTAATAAGAAAAGCATGTTTATCTTTATCAGTCAATCCGTACAAAATTTGATTAACAGAGATTGTCCGCAATCGATTTGAACAGAAAATGTCATTAAATAAAAATTGTTTCAGTTTCTCCAACGAGGAAAACACTAAAACCAATGCAATTGACACCTTATCCAACATCTAAAGTTAGAACGTGCTCCAAGGAATACTCTTTCGATTTTACAGAAGACGCAGACTACGCAAATATTGATCCAAGTGAGTTTTGAAAATTTGCACAAGAAAAACAAAATGAATAATTTTTTGTAGGTGATGAGTACAAAGAAACTAAAAGATCGTTGTCTCGTTCACGTTATTCTCAGATCGATGAAGAAACTTCGGCAAAGCAAGGTATACAAACACAGGCAGCAACTTGTAATTTGCTAATATCAATTAATTTCATCTAATTGCCTGTTTATTAATTTTAGATCATCTGGAAGAACGTGCCAAAATTCGCACTTTAAATTTAGGTAACGAAAACTCACCTCAGCCACCAGTCGCCCAATTTATTTCTTCAGATGACATCGAAAACCAAACAACTGTTTACGAAGAATACGAGGATGAAGATAAAGAAAACAAATCGACAGTCGATGACTTAGACGACACGTTTAACGATATGCAGAATTTCCTCCACAGTCAAAACGACAATAACTCCGAGAAAGATCGAAGCTTCGACACCATAACCAGTACAGCGCAATCAAAAATACCCGTTTTCAAATTACCACAACGACCGGTCAAAGCCAAAAAATACCTTTCACCGGCGAAGGATAAATTCAAGAACGTTGTTAGCCCTGTTCGACTCTACATCAAAAATTCACCGACCGCTCCACTGAAAACCAAAGTTACTCCACGCGTTCTCAATAAAAAAGAATTCATTAGGCGAGCATGGGAAATACCATTCACTGAACTCAGAAGAACGAAACCGTTCAGAGAATTAAAGCAGGTTGTATACAAACCGTCAACTGTGGTTCACGAGTCAACCGAGGGGAGATTAATCATCCCGAACAACATTAAGAGCTTAATAAAGGAGACCACCGTCGTTAAACATGTCGCGCGACTGCGAGCTCACGGCGATACATCCATAAGCGAAATGCTGGAAAACTTGGATCTCTCTCACGTTAGGGATGAGAAAGAAAATGTATCTATTCATATTGTGCAGTCTGGTCTTAATTACAATTAGAATTTGTTTCAACTTTATAACTTTTGTACTAAAATAGTTTGATAAAAAAACAAACGAAATTTTCATAGATTTAATCCCTTGCTTTGTAAACAGACTAATCATCCTTTTTTGTTTCCACTTTACCACCACGAATCCTACCAGTCCTCCTGGCGGCAATAAGACCCACTTTACGACCAGCCGATGTACCTCGCTTGACAGTCGATGCTTTACCAATGTGTTGATGGTTACCACCACCGTGAGGATGCTCGACAGGGTTCATGGCCACACCACGTACCTTCGGCCAGCAGTTACGTTTCACCTTATACTTGTGGTAAGCGCGACCGGCTTTCAGAATTGGTTTGTCGATACGACCACCACCGGCGACTATACCAACCATGGCTCGATTGTTCGAAGGTATCACTTTCTTAGCACCGGAGGGCAGCTTGACTCGAGTTTTTTTCGTGTCTTGATTGTGAGCTATGACAGTGGCGTAGTTACCTGATGCCCTAGCTAAACGACCTCTGTCTCCAGTTTTTTCTTCTAGGTTGCAGATAATTGTACCTTCGGGCATCGTTCCAATTGGTAGAACATTACCTAAACAGTAGGAGCCGTTAGCAACTTAACACAGGTAATGTAATAATAAGATTTTCTTTTGTTTCACGAGACATGAACCCACCAATTTGCAGATTCGCCCGTTTTCCACAATACACAGATTGACCTGTGTACATTCCTTCAGGGGCGATGAACAACTCTTTTCTGGTTTTAAACTTGTACGGATCCCTGAAGTGGACAACCGCCAAGGGGGCTCCACGACCTGGATCGTGTACGATGTCCCTGACGACACCTTTCAGGTAACCGTGTCGTTCCGCATAATCGAGCGATCGCAACTTGGGTGCCCCTTTCCTTTTTTTCGTGTGCGACTTAAATACTGATCCTGCACCTTTACGTTGAGCTCTGATTACGCGACCCATGGTGCTAAAACGTAAACAGAATGTTAACCTCAATTTGACGAAAATATTTATTTCTAGAGGAAGATTGGGCGTTTCTAATTAGGTTTCAGGGATGAGAATTCGAGGGTGGTTCTAATATTAAGGGATTATTTGGGATAATTATTCTGATTTGTTTTAACTAACCTTATTTATTTTCACAGAGAAATGGATTTTTTGAACTGTCTATGACTTTGACGTTGAAGTATTTTGATGCCCGATTGTTGAAATTAGTCCATTGGGCAATAGATGGCGTTCGGAACCGATTTATGTAAGACGATTATTAAATTTGAATTTTTTTAACGAAAATGATGTAATTTCGTTTTATTGACGGTTATATGAGATCACAAATCAATTTATCCCAAGATAAACACTAGAGCGGTTTTATTAATATTTATATTACTTTCGGTGATATGCTGTTGAGCATATTAATTTCTCATGATTTCAGAAATTTTGCGAAATTCCTGAACAATTATTCCAAAGTACAAAAAGTTATTAATAGTTTCTCAAAATTGTTAGAGTATTGAAGAGAATTGGAAATCATATTTTTTCAGTAAAATGTAATAAAAACCAAAATGTCAAGTTATCCATTTAATTCAATGACAAATGTGTCAAGCAATTTCAAACAATTACAAGCAAAATATAAAATAGTTTCTTTTCAACCATTAAACGTTATCTAAAATAACAACGTTAACACTTCGAAGATATTGTATTTACCTTACAATTATTCAAATCAACTATTTCAACCGATCGGTTTTTATCACATCGAGATTATTTTAACGCCTTTAAAATCGTATTCAACTGACAACGACGCTAATTTATCATTTAAATAAAATATATGTCTATATATAAACAAATTTACAATTATTTCAAGTACATTTAACATAGTCGCGACACTAAAAATTTGCGGATATGTGGATTTTAAGAAATTTATTTGTCAGCTTGGCCACGTATTGCTTTTTTGAAGGCAGGTAAAGCAGATTTTGACAACAATGGAATAATATGTGAAGGAAGTTATTGACTATATTTTAATGGACGACTGTTTTTCTACTCGCAAATTATAACCGATATGTGTGATGAATTTTAAACAATTTTGAGCTTGAGCAATATCTTAAAGACATTATGGTAAAAGCGATTTTAAGTGGGGAAGCAAAACATTTTAGATATTATTTTGGGATTGTGTTTTGTTCTTAATATTTAAACACGGAATGTGGAAGTAACAACGAAGACAACGTTCAGTTATTGCTTCCCGTATTAAAAAAGCTGAAATTGAGGAACTTCTTCATCTGACTCGTTTGTTCGTGCATACTAATTTCTGCCCTTTCAGCTTTGTTTATTAGACTGTCCAAACTGTTGACTTGATTATCCAGAGCTTTATCCAAATCACTTTTTCTGATTGGTTCGGCTGGATCGTCAACGTTCGTTTTCTTATCACTATCACAGCTCATTGACTCATCGATCTCGTTTCCGTCTCTGTTATCGTTGTTTGTCGGAGTGGATCGAGTGTTATCATTGGCAGATTCTTGGTTTGCTTGAGATTGGGACGGATCTGCCAAATCCGACGTTCGTCCCAGTTTGATCTTTAAAATATTCGTGAGCGAACTATAGGAAGCCTAAAAAAAAAGATGACTATTAAATTTTTTAATTCGTAACTCACCTTGAAGGAGTTCAATTTTCGTTGCGTTCCTCGAAGTATTTCGTTTAGTTCGTCTAATTTACCTCCGGTTCCACCTAAACTTTCATTTTGGTGCTCTACTTCCTAAAAAATTGCGATCGTATCTCGTATACTTTTGCGGTGCACTTACTGCTAAATTTTGGGTTTCCAGCTCTTCGTCATCTATAATTGAGGTTTCCGCTTTATTTTTTAGGTATTCTTCGTACGTCGGTTTTTCCACACCGAGTAATTCCGCTCGCGAGCACTCATACTCATAGGAACCTTCGCTCATCGTTAATCGAGGAGTGCTGGATTACTGGAGCGCTTTGGAAAACGCTTATGAATTGGGAGATCCTGGTCTGTGTTGTTGGCAACGATGACTTATTGATCGGGAAATTGTGGAGAAAATCAGCGTCGCGTAAGTATTACTTTTTTGAAATTATAGAGGTCGTTGGTTTGAGGAAAACCGCAACCTTGCATTTTGAGTTGCAAGGTCAATATCAATTACAAGTAACGAGTTTTTGAACATTTAATTGTTTGTTTGTTTATAAAACTACAAAATCGCTTTCTTGAATATTTCTAGAGATTTTATACAAGCATTGAATGATTAAATCAGGACACACCGATATTTTTTTTGTACTCTTCATTCGTTATTACTAATTGCAATCTACTTAATTTTTTTTACGAGTCAATGCGTGTACAAGTGGCATTGTCTACTTGTGTGTGGGTAGCTTAAAATTCAAAATATCAGAAACAGATATTCTTATTGTCTTAATCCTATCAGTCTCTATTTTCTAACAAATGGTCGAGAATCCAAAATATTTTTTATCGCCCGAAATTCGTAATATGCACTGTGCGTAATAATAAAGATTAAATTACATAATCACATTACCATTGGTAATGCGATATTAGGCAGGATTCGAATTAACCGGTCGCAAAATTAATTTGGCAATAACGATGTAGGTAGCGCTGACGTAGCGTCGACGTGCGCAAGTATTGCCAACGTGAGTGGCGAAAACCCCGCTCGCGCCAGTGTGTTACGTGAAGTTTTGTGGAAGGTGTGCGGTTGCCTGGTTCTATTCTATTTCTTTCAACGAATTCAGTCTATTTCAGTCGGCGTAGGTGCTCGACGTCGGTCCGGTCGTAACCGCTAAATTCGTCGTCGATATATCATCAGTACCCGTCAACCGGTGCAGGAAAATCTCGGATAAAACTCGCCTTCGTCCGTGTAATGGCTTTATTGCGATCGGTGTTCAAAAGTGAAGTACTCGAATCAACCAATAATTCGACAATAGCCCAATTATTTACCAGTGCGCTCTCATTATTGTGGCCAGATGGAGTGAAACATGACAAAGTGTTGCTATTTGTTTCTGATGCCGCTCCATACATGAAAGCAGCTGGAAAAGTTCTGCAAGTTCTATTTCCAAAAATGGTTCATGTGACGTGTATAGCTCATGCATTGCATAGAGTTGCTGAAGAAGTGCGAAGTTTATTTCACGATGTCGATCTGTTAATATCAAACGTCAAGAAAGTTTTTTTAAAAGCTCCATCGAGGGTGCAAATTTTCAAAGAACTTGCACCAGATCTGCCATTACCACCTCAACCTAGAATAACGAGATGGGGTACATGGATATCTGCAGCTTCAATAAAAATATGTAAAGATGTTTTGTCCAAAAAGAATATCCAGTCTGATTTAGCATACATACTTGCACATTTTCATTCAATTCCAACATCAATACAAAAACTAGAAGAGAGGAATTTTATTACTAATTGCAATCTACTTAATTTTTTTGCCTTTTACGAGTCAATGCGTGTACAAGTGGCATTGTCTACTTGTGTGTGGGTAGCTTAAAATTCAAAATATCAGAAACAGATATTCTTATTGTCTTAATCCTATCAGTCTCTATTTTCTAACAAATGGTCGAGAATCCAAAATATTTTTTATCGCCCGAAATTCGTAATATGCACTGTGCGTAATAATAAAGATTAAATTACATAATCACATTACCATTGGTAATGCGATATTAGGCAGGATTCGAATTAACCGGTCGCAAAATTAATTTGGCAATAACGATGTAGGTAGCGCTGACGTAGCGTCGACGTGCGCAAGTATTGCCAACGTGAGTGGCGAAAACCCCGCTCGCGCCAGTGTGTTACGTGAAGTTTTGTGGAAGGTGTGCGGTTGCCTGGTTCTATTCTATTTCTTTCAACGAATTCAGTCTATTTCAGTCGGCGTAGGTGCTCGACGTCGGTCCGGTCGTAACCGCTAAATTCGTCGTCGATATATCATCAGTACCCGTCAACCGGTGCAGGAAAATCTCGGATAAAACTCGCCTTCGTCCGTGTAATGGCTTTATTGCGATCGGTGTTCAACACAAGTGCGAATAAAAAGTACGATTATCTGTTTGGGTCGTTGAAAGGCGGCAGATTCGGTAAAATTAATGTCGGTCTGCTGCTGAGAGCGAATTCGAGCCAGTATGCGGCTGTGGCGCCGATCAATGCGGGGGGATCAAAACCCGACACCCTCGACGTTTCATTCAACGATGCGAAGGCGGCCTTCAAGAGCAAAACCACTTGGGAACTCATCAGAGCGTATATCGTCTACACGATTTGCTCGTTCGACTATCTTGTGGAGAATAACATGAAGGTGAGCGCCAGCCGGCGATTTTTTTTCCTTTTACATACATCCTCAATCGATTTATGTAACGTTTTTTCGGTTACGCATCCCGAAATCGACCCGGTTCATATTGGAGACTTTTCGTCTGACCGGTTGGCAACGTGTTGACGTCTTATCGATTTTCGCGTTCCGCTTCTTCTTCGAATCGTTTTTTTTTTGGACCGTGCGAAACGTCAGCGGCGTAGTTGCGAGCGCCGAAAAGGGGGGCGCGCGCGCGGAATCGATAACGCGAGCACCGAATTATCCGGAAATGTCAACAGAACCGCTCGCGCGGACGATATAAACGAGCTACTCCGATGCGCGGGTGGCGGTAGGTCATATACCATCCGTCCAACCGGCGATATTTTCTGCGAAATACGTTTATTGCGAGAACCGTTAAATTGAGTTAGTCCACGGATAATTGTTCATTTCGCGTACGTGTGTTGAAGAAAATTGGGAATTGTTTCGTTTAAATGAGTTTCCAGTGTTGCAAATTGGCTTCGTTATTTTATTTTCATAGTTTTGTCTGTCAAGGTTGATTAATGCTCGAAACTGACGTTACGATACAAAAGTGTCGCAGAATTTTTACGATATAGTAGATGGCGCCAACGTTTACGTATGCATGTTCTATGTCTAATCGGAATTACTTTACGAGAAAAACGAAGATGGCCGTGAAATTTGTTTCACGGTTCATCCGTTGAAATCGTGTCTTTTAAATGTTAATGAATATTGTGCATCTTAAACAACAATGCGGTGAGTGACATTTGATTTGATTGTTAACGAATTTATTGCCCAAATTATTTTGAGATATTGTCTTGGTCAAGTTTCGCCCTTAGGCATTCATGACGTGGATGAAATCAAGGCAATGTGGCTCATATTTGAAGGAAGTGAAAAGGACCGGCGGTAACTATTCATGAATTATTATATTTTTATTAACGCCTACGTTTTTTTTTGACAGCGTATCACTTTCGATCTTCAGCGAATGTATTTCCGTCTCCATTTTGTTATCCACTGTTGGATTGACGGACAACCATAGACAAGCTCAATCTGATTTCTGTGTGCTTAGGATAATGTGTCTGCGGAAATTAATGACCAGGACCGGAATAGGAATTCGCACATTTTCTTTCCAGTAGTGTTGTAAGTTTCCCGAATTCCTAAGAAGAAATTTAATTTTGCAAAAAACTCATTGAAGTTAATACACTTGGGAAATTTCTGAAATTCCAAGGGAATCGCAGAAAACCTTAATGGAATATTAAGGAGACAACGGAGCAGTAACCCCAGTTTATAATCAATTCATAGATCGAACTAGTAGTATAGTTTGTTGTACTAAGGTCACTAGTCAACCTGACCCCCGAGTTTTCGCACTCCTTCAACGACTAACTAAATTTAAAGTCCACTTGGTCCAGTTGGTCGACGTCGCGCGACCGAGCAAACGAGTCGACCGACGTAGCGCGCCAAGGAGAATTCCGCGAGTCTCAAGGTTGGAGGTGTGCGCTTTTTCAGCGTTCTCATTGGCGTAGCCGCTTTTCGAATTATGACGAATAATCGTTCGATCGTGATGATCGATTAAGCGCCTCACTTTCTGCTCGAAAGACTCATCCTAACCTAACCGTTCAGAGCGAAACGTTATTTTTGAACTTAGCTCGAGACAAAGACGGGCGCGAACGTCACTCAAATTATATAAAATTCTGGCGCGGATCCAGAAAGAAGTTGATCGATGCAGCCGCTCGCAGCAAAATGAACGTTTTCGACGACCCATCCAGTCTTTTTTTCATACAATAAAAACGACGATTAACCGACGTCATTATCGTCTTCGTGACTCCAGTCGATTAAATTTCACGCGCGCATATTTTCGTCGCGAGCCATTGTTCTCGATAATTTCGTTTCCCCAATTTACCATCATGTGACAATGTGCGACTAAGTAAATTTCGGCAGTTGACAAGGTCGTCCACGCAAACTGTGATACATGAATCGTTATATCGGTTACGAAAATACGACTTCGATATTACGGGGCCGGTGGTATGAGTGTACATACCCGATTATCTAACGTGGAGAACGCCAGACTAGGCGTCGGACGGTTTTATCGATTTTTTTTGCGCAAATCCAGCGACCCAATAACACGCACCATGCCAATACATACAACGTTCGCCGATTTGATGAGGCTACAACTCCAAATTCGACGATAAACGTTTAAATATTTTGGCAACGTTGATTGATTGCGAGTATAAAGAGGCAGTTGTTTTTACTTTCACGTATCGGTAAATTCCTGCTTAAAATATCCTTCGTTTTTTCTATAATTAACAATACAGTTTGCGCCTCCACGCACAGGGAAACGTCGACGGGCACAATTTCAAGATACTTTACTTGTACCGATTTTATTTAAAATTAGGCAATTAGAAGAAAAAGTAGACCAGGAATCCTAACCGGCTCCACCTAACCGTCTCCATGGCCCATGTTATCATACCCTACTTGGCTTTAGGGCGAATCTGCCTCTTTTTCGGCGGTCCCCAAACAGAAGTATTGTAACGCATCGTAACGTTTTGCGTTACGTAATACTGAACGACCCTAAGATCGGAAAAAATTCCTGGAAACCTATCGATTGGGATCCAAGAAGAAACAAAACAAAAAACATATCTTTAGTGGATACAACAAATATGCTTAAGGCTTGTTCCAAGCGACCACCGAATCAGTCCGACACATGCGCAGTACTATTTTAGGGCACCGAAAATCTTAAAGCGCAAGCGTCTGACTTATTCGGAAGTGATTTGGTGGTCGATTGGACTTCAATTTGGACATCATAGAGCAGAGATAGTGGAAGTGGCCAAAAGATTCATGTTATGAAATAAAAATCGAAACATCAAGTTTTTAATTTCCCCTAAATATTTCCCCAGACAAAGCTATTCGAAAATGTTAGTGTCGGAGCTGTAATCGGAAAGACTTGCATTAAATGTAAGCGTTTCCGTTACCAGATCCTGTGTCCTTGAAGATTTCGTACACGCTGTTTCCTGGCTGAGCTCATTCCTGAGTCGGCAGACGAATTGCGGTTTCTTTTTCGGGGTCACTGCACTACATTTATCGAATAGCTTTTAGTCATTCCTTTCCTTATTGTAACGTCGAAACGTAACGGCTCGGTACGATGCGCCCAGTTGTTTTATCACCTACGTACCTATTGCTGTAGTAATGATAGTCATACGATATGCCGGACGACCTAAAAAAGGAAAATTCCCGACGGTGTCAGGTTCCAGTTTTTGCATGCAACGAGTCATCGAGAGTACATAATTATAGGCCGGTCTTCCCGGTTGGAATTAAAATCGCTGGTATTTTTTAAAAATGAGGGATTCATTAATACCGTCGGAAATAATCAATTGCAATTGTTTTCGAACACAATACGCGACTAATTGCCGACTACCGCCGTCGATGAAACGAACTCCGGTCGCTAATCAAAGAGACGCCACGTAGGCCGTTCGCGAATCAATAAAAACCTATCGCTCTAATTAAACCACTAATAAGCGCCGTTTTTTTTTCTACCTTGCAGATGATGAAATTGACCGAAACTCTTTTGGGCGAGAAATTATTCATCAAGATTATGAAAGGCACCTTTTACGGCCACTTCGTGGCCGGCGAGGACGAGGTGCGCATCAGACCGACCCTCGAACGTTTGAGATCGTTCGGCGTCAAACCCATCCTCGATTATTCCGTTGAAGAGGATCTGTCGCAGGAGGAAGCTGAGAAACGAGAAGTCGAGTGAGTTTACTTCGACACTCGAAATTTCGACGATCCGCACCGCTTTCAATGTGATGGTGAAGGCTGTTAAAAATTATGGGCTGGTAGTCTTCTCAATGTAAAATCGGTTGCGAATTGATGCAAATTTAATTTGTGTCAGCGCTCAATAATTCTGTCGGGGTGAGGCGCTTCGTTAAGATTCCTCCACATGTAGAAAGGATGCTTTGAAGCAAGGAGTAGGAAAATATATTCGAGAAATTCGGTTTCTTCGTCTCAAAGAATAAAAAACGAATGAAATATTAAATGATACCGTAAGATATGATCTCCTGTATGTTTTGGTGGAGGCACTCGAATTGTTCTTCGCCTTGGTTTGCACGTTTCAATCAAATTATTGTAAAGATATTACCGTTCTTTAAAGTCTTATCAGTCGATTAACCTTGAGTTGAGATTTTATTCTTTTTTTTCTAACTGGCGATTCAACGTTGGAAATTATAACTGACTCAAAAACGGATATTAATTCCTAAAAATTTATTTCGAGGCTAACTGCCTAATAATTGAAGACTTTTACTTATAACCCTTGAATCGAATCGTTCATTGAAGGTTGCATGTCGAGTTTGTTCGTTTCGTGATATCTTCAATCATCGTAGATTCTATCCAGATCTTTGGAACAAGGTTTCATCCATCACATTGAAAGCGTTAACCCATAAGCAAATTTGACATTCGTTTGTAATAGCGTTATCTGAATAACCGATAACGCTTAACGCAGTTTCTATTTAGGTATATATATTGGACATACCGAATGTGCTTCTGTGTTATGTTTAGGGGGTCGGTGTCAGAATCGGGGGACACAATCGAACAAGGTGATATGAAACAGTACCACGTGGACCGGACCTTCGCCGATCGTCGTTACAAAGTGCAGTCGGCCCGTACCTATTTCTACCTCAACGAGGCGACCTGCGAGAGGAACATGGAGATCTTCATCAAATGCCTGGCCGCCATCAAAGGTAAGACATGCGGTGACATTGGGTCGATGGGCGCCGCGCGCGTCTTTCAGGTCGCCGCACGATGACGAAAGGGGGGGAGGGCGGGGACATCGCGTGAGTTTTTATGTTGTGCTTTTAAAACGCTTTTCTGTTTCATGTTTTTAATTTTTCCGATTTAACTCATCATCGAACGCGACGGGGTTTTTTTCGTGTTTGATTTTAACGTTGGTTGATTGTCGATGCAACTTGGATGTGTCGTCACGATTGAGACACTTTAGGGTATGGGTATGAAATGAGAAGCTATCGTCATGCCATCTATGAATGTACATACTGCTTGCTTATCATTGATTATGCGAGCATAACTCACTTGTACTCCAGTCAATAGAGAAATTTCATGGAAAAATTAATTACAGGTAGCGACCTAGTGGAAGTTGTTGAGGGTAGTGAGTATAATATGAGGTTTCCATAAGGACTGCTATCGAGCGTCCTAGGGGGTGGGGGTGCAGTTCAAACTTTCGAAATCACACGTTTTCGCTTCTAAATTTTGAACTATTGATTTTATTGAAAATGTCTTCGAACAAATGTTTTAGATACTAAAATACCTTCCATTTGAATTAGGTTTTGTTCAATTTGGGCGAACGGTTAACAAGAAAACTGCAAAAAACTGCTCAAAACAGGCGTTTTTTGCAAACGTGATATTTACGACGCCAATTTTTTTTTGAAATTTTTTATCATCTCAAAATGAAGCTCTTATAGCATCAAATTAAACTACATGGAAACAAAAATTATTACATTCATCGTTCACGAGATATAGTAATTTGTTTATAAAAAATTGCCTTTTCTACAGGGAAACGTGCTAGTTGTGAGCAATATTTTTCCATTTTTTTTTATTGAGTATTATAGAAGAAGACCTATATTTTACTCTACTGAAAAGTTTCAGGCTATAAAATGCGGAAAAGACTACTTTTCATAACATGGAAAAAAAGGTACATTTTTTTCCATAAAGAAATTGCCTCGGGCGGTTTATTTTGATATTCAGAGGTTCCATTTTCTCGCGAATGAAAATAGTTATTGAAATAAAGAATTTGACACTTCAAGAAATCTTCTACGACCTTTTGAACACCAGTTGCATTTTTTTAAAACATCACAGTGGCTTTATAAATAAAAATTTAGGAATTAATTCGAGTTCATACTTTTCGTAATGAATTATATTTGATGATACTTTAGGGGAATATGAAATAATCCATGTGTTTGTTGAAGAAAAAAGATGATAATGTGGACGGGTCGTCGCATTCTCGTCTTGCGGTCGACGGGGTCTTGCGAGGGAATAGCAGTTCGACGCGTATCGTAGTCGTGACTGCCTTCATAATCTTCGAGCGATCGTTTTGAAAAACTTAATCCAAAATTACAAACAACAACCCACTCGAGTTTCAAAGCAAAGTGCCGACTACGTCGACGGGACGGAATACAATCACCCTCCATTCGGATTGCAGATGAGTATGCAACTTAACCGAATCAAATTGTCACCTGTTTATTTGTATCAAGAACAGGCATATTTTTATTTTTCTTTGAAAATAATAAAATATAATTCATTAGGAAAAGTATGAACTCGAATTAATTCCTAAATTTTTATTTATAAAGCCACTGTGATGTTTAAAAAAATGCAACTGGCGTTCAAAAGGTCGTAGAAGATTTCTTGAAGGGTCAAATTCTTTATTTCAATAACTTTTTTCATTCGCGAGAAAATGGAACCTCTGAATATCAAAATAAACCGCCCGAGGCAATTTGTTTATGGAAAAAAGGTACCTTTTTTCCATGTTATGAAAAGTAGTCTTTTCCGCATTTTATAGTCTGAAACTTTTCAGTAGAGTAAAATATAGGTCTTCTTCTATAATACTCAATAAAAAAAAATGGAAAAATATTGCGGACAACTAGCACGTTTCCCTGTGAAAAAGGCAGTTTTTTATAAACAAATTACTATATCTCGTGAATGATGAATGTAATAATTTTTGTTTCCATGTAGTTTAATTTGATGCTATAAGAGCTTCATTTTGAGATGATAAAAAATTTCAAAAAAAATTGGCGTCGTAAATATCACGTTTGCAAAAAACGCCTGTTTTGAGCAGTTTTTTGCAGTTTTCTTGTTAACCGTTCGCCAAAATTGAACAAAACCTAATTCAAATGGAAGGTATTCTTAGTATCTAAAACATTTGTTCGGAGATATTTTCAATAAAATCAATAGTTCAAAATTTAGAAGCGAAAACGTGTGATTTCGAAAGTTTGAACTGCACCCCCACCCCCTAGGACGCTCGATAGCAGTCCTTATGGAAACCTCATATTATACTCACTACCCCAAACAACTTCCACTAGGTCGCTACCTGTAATTAATTTTTTTTTATTTAGCACTGGTACGTTTCTCTATTGACTGGACTATTGTTGAATGTCTGGTCTTTCCCAAGATAATTTCATATCTTACCTTAAAGTTAAAGTTTAAATAATATCACCTGTTTTTAAATTTTTAAAATTAAAATCTAGAAAATGAAAAAAAAGGTTTCAAAATTCAGAAACGATCCAAAACAAGCAAAAAGTGCTCTCTGACATTTTTGGTTTTTCTTTATTTTTTTTACACCTCGGGAAAATTTTGTCAAAAGCTTTCTAAAATTCAAATTGAAATTCAGAAAATAAGACAAACAAAGAATTATGAAAAAGCCGAAAACCGCGTTAAACATTCTCTTAAAAAAATGTAACAAATGTACGTAATAGTTTATAAAGTTTTATAAGTTTCAAAGATTCAACGATTTATATTTCAGAGATTGTATTGTTTAAATATTTACAATTAGATGTAGAACAATGGCAAATATTAGTCAGACTTTTCTCGAATCGCCAATTCGTTTTTCGATTACCGGAAACGACGTTAATATTTCATAATTTTTGTTTACAGCTTTGAAAATTAATTTGCCACCAAATTTACATCGCAGTAACTCACTTTTGATTATTTTTTCGACTACTGCCACAAGTCACAAAACTGTCATATTTATCAAACTTTTCGCAATTTTATCGCTCTCATAAATGCTTGATCGAACGGTGTTTTAAATTGTACGCCGACCGAATCACCATTTCGTATTGCATAATCAAAATCGGTCGTAATTTCAAGGTCGCGGTTCCATCGATTGCACCCGACAATCAACCAACAAACCTATCCTAGAGTACGAATTGCAATTCTTGCTGACGTTACGAAAAATCCCGGTCCGGCGACTTTTTCTTTTCGTTTTTTTATCGGACGTCAGTTACGCAAGTTTTATTTAACTTCGAACGAACGGGCGGCCCGGCCAAAAACTAATAGGTCCACACAACCTACTTTTAATTTCGACCTTCCCGCCGCGATAATTTCATTCCGAAGGCCACATTCTGGTCGCCAAATTCGGAAAGATTCCCGTCGTTGTTATTAACTAATTTAGAATAATAAAATTGAAAAAAAATAAAGAAATAAATAACCGCTCGCGATTTCGATTGTTTCTATTGTATGTATGTACATTTTGATGCTTTGTTATAATGCTGTGTTTTCTCCCAGACTTTCAGATCCCATCTCAGCAAGGTAAAGTAATCAAGTAAGCACCAATTCACTACTTCTCTACGAAAAGAAAGGTCGAAAGCGATTAAAAATAACACGAGATTAATCGGCTTAAACGAAACGAACCCAAAACACTAACACGATGAGTAGGTATAAATCTATGGTATGGAATCATCGATTTACCTTCTTTTTTTTTAATGTTGTGTAACGATTTCTATTCAGCCTTCGGCATCATATCGATTTTTTTGTCGCCGATTATTATGTTTTTTTTTTACTTTTGTTGAGTAGCAAATTTTTCGTTTATTTTCCTCGAAAGATCTTACAGACACTGTTTTTCAGATTTAAAAATAAAAACTTACAGAAAGAATAGATACCAGTGGATTAAGGTAGGTGGGCGCATTTATTCGCAATCTCGATCGCCTCAATCTTTCTTCTTCTTCATCTTCATTTCGGCGCTTTCACGCATCCCATCCCGAGGTTATCCTGACACTTAAAAAAACCAAAACTTTTTTGCGTTATTGTTCTTTCAATTTATCCCGACGGAGGTATATACGGCGTTTTTCGTCAAATTGCATTTTTCGTTTTTTTCTGGATTTCAGACTCGACTTACGGAACCGGTATAACCGCTATCAAACTAACCGCTCTCGGCAGACCGCAACTGTTGGTAAGTTCGACACGGATTTTTCCTATTTTCGCCCTGAGGTTCAATGAAAATTTTTCGTTTCGCATTCGAATTAGATTTGTTATCGCTTCTAACGTTTAAAATTGATTGTGACTCGAGGAACTTCTAGTCCAGGAAATGGGCGACGTTTTTGACTGTATATAATAGTCAAAAATTTGCCTCCTTTGATAATTATGAAGATTTTTTTAAAATTATTTCTCTATAAGTTTAAAAAACTTTTCTTTAACTGTCGACGGGGCGTTGACGTGTTACGTGACGCAATTTTGGAGATTTTATTGCTTTTATTGAATTTGTTGCAACTGACCTCCAAACCAGTTGAACGCATGCGCTTCAGTATTTTCGACAGGGCTCGAAAATATCACGATATTTTCATAAATATCAATCAATCCGATATATGTATATCATAAATATCATGATATATATCAAAATGTTGATATTTATAAAAAAGAAAAATACTACAGTTTCACGTGAAAGATTTTTGTTTATTTGCTTTCAAAAATAAAAACGACAAAGTGAAAAAACAAAATGCTTATACAAGAAAAATCAAATTCGTACTTATTTCAACATTTTCGAAATAGGTATATCATCGGACGAATCGCTGGAAACGCTTTCTTCAGTCTCAGCTTCATTTTCCCAAATCCAATCCAGAGTTCCCGACTTTTTTTCTCCCTTTTGATTTAAGTATTTATACATAAAAACTAGTTTGGCAGCTTTTTCATTTCCCAGACTGTTCCTAATTTTCGACTGTACGAGCCCAAATGTGGAGAAACACCGTTCAAGTCCCGCTGTTGAAGTAATTGCTGTCATCAGCTGCTCAATTAAAACCATGAACTTATCTTTTTCTCTTGGCCATTTTTCATTGGCGAGACTCAATGAATTCCACCATACCAAAGGTTTGACTTTTCGGAACTGCTTACCGAATAAATATTTTGGAAATGGATCTGAGTTTGCTAAAAATGTCATTACAAATGGTATGAACTCTGGATTAACTTCATTAATAAATGAGTATCCTTGTTCTTTCTGTGAATGAGAAAGCCGTTCACCTAAAAATCTCGGATCCAACATATTGGCCGCATAATGAGCAGGTCCTAAGGCCATCTCTCTTCTTTTTAAAAGACATTTTTTCACTGATAACGGTTGATTTTTCAATTCATTTTCTAGATGTATCCAAATTTCCACTCCTATTGAGATAGTGGTACAATCTCGCTGCATTTCATCCAATGCCTTTGAAATGGGAGTGAGTCGGGAAATCAAATCTTTGGCGTTCATAACGATATTAATATCATTTACTATTTCCCAGACATCATTGTCAATTTGATCCTTGTCCTGACAAACCCGGACCATTATGCCTCTATTCTCCAGAAATGATTGAATACAATCATTCATTGTATTCCACCGTATTTCCAAAGGCATTATGAGTTTTTTACCTCCTCTTTGCTTGTACCAAGCAGCTGGCAAATGTTTATTTCTGAAATATTTGACCAGTTTCAAAATTTGTTCGGACAAATCAGGGACTTTTAGATCTTGTGCCAATGGATTTAAAATATGTGCACTACATCCGTATTGTATTATATCTAAATCTTCACCAGCCAGCTCTCTTCTCATCTTCTGAACGTTTCCAGTATTGTCAGTTACAACACTTCTTATTTTACAGCCAAATTTTTGCTCGCAGTTTTCTATAGCATTTATTGCTACAGTTTTCAAGTATACGGAATTGTGAGCGTTTCCGGACGTATCTACCATTTCAACCAAATATGAATCACCATTCTCTTTTACTACAGCACAGCAGACAAGAGGTTCGTTTCTAGTGTTAGACCAGCCATTCAAAGATAGGGAAACCGTTTGGCCTTCAAGTTCTTTCTTGGCAGTCTCTAAAATATTTTTATGGACTTCTTCCAATACTGGACCTCCAATCTGGTACGCAGAAGGAGGCTTGAAACCAGGTCTCAACATGCTAATAATTTTTTTAAACTCTATATTGTCTGCATGGCTGAAAGGGGTATTAGTGGCGAAAAAATATCTTGCGATTTGATTGTTCAACTTTTCTGCGTATTCTTGACTAGTTACAATGGCATCTGAATTCCTAGCGATTGCGAGAGTTCGAGTCTTTTTTGGTGGTGGAGGTATATTTTCAAAATTTAAATATTCATTCTAATTTTTCTCAAAAATAAAAATGCCTATTTAACCTACCTGTACTCGTACTAGGTATTGATTCAATCGGGTTTCCTGATTCTTGCGTCCTTGTTACTTGAACATTTTCAGCATTACATTTCTTTATATGCACTAACATTCTTTGAGGAATGCCTTGCATCTCTTTTTGATAAGAACGACATCTTGCCCATTTGCCTGAATTATCAGTTTTCTTTGTACATTCAAATTTATTCCATATTTCGTGCTTCGGCTTAACCATTTTGAATATTTAGAAACAATATTAACTCACAAATATTATTACTTTTTGTTAAAAGTCATTTATTTCACAGAAAATCAAATCACGTTAGACCCAATGCAAGCTGCTGCCATGTGGCGTATATTTGTAATTTGTACAGTCAGGGGAAGTCCCGTGTTCGTGAAGTGGTTGGAAGTAGTCCTACGCTATGAAATATTGTAGCGACGTTGTCAGAGCTAACTAGAAATCCTTATGAACACAAAACAATTGCCTTTAGAATTTTTATAAATATCATGATGTATATCAAGCCATGAATATCATGATATATGTCTTGATATATATCAAGTGATAATATCGGGTATTCGACCAGTAATTAAAAAATCGCTTTTCTTTTATAAAACTCTATATTTCGTTCGAAATTCGAACCTCATCGGGAGATGATTGACAAGTGAAAATTAAAATTTCAATGCTAACTACAAATAATTAAACAATGCCAACTAGAAAAAACAATTCAAACAGGTCCAGTTCTACTCTTGTCGCATTTCAGAAGAAAACTATAGATGTTGCTGAGATTATTTGTGTCAGTCTTCTTATTCATAGTTTGATGTTGATCTATGTGACACATCTCAAGGAAAAGTCTCTTCTTATATTTGTCTTCTTTTTCTAGGATCGTTACATCTTCAAATTTCATAGCATGACCAGTCCTACGAACATGTTCACCTAACGCACACCTTTCTGGTCTCAGCCTTGCGTCGCTCTTATGCAAAGCTAAACGTTTCTTTAATGCTTGGGAAGTTTGACCAATATAACTTAATGAACAATGTTGACAGTCGATTTTGTACACTGTATTCTTCAATTTCATTTTCGGAAAAACATCTTTTGTTGGTGGAATAAAGGTTTTAGTGTTACTAAATTTGAATTGGAGATATTAATATTTGAATATTTCTTGAATAATTTTCTCAGCTCATCAGAAAGGCCAATGGTATAAGGTAAAGTGATAAAATGTTGCTGAACGTCCAAAATTCTCCTTTCTCTCAACGTATTTTCACCAAAATCAATTTCTTCAAATAATTTCTGTTGTAACCATTCCCTTCCATCATTAACATAAATCTTTCCAAGGCACTTTTTAGGTAATCTGGGTGTGTTATATTGTTTATACGATTCTTCATATTGATGATCATGTTCGATTTTATGCTCGGATGTTGATACGAAAGATTGTTAATGTATCGATCAGAACTGCACGGCTTCTTGTACCAATCTAATTTTATAATGTTGTTTGAGGTTCGAATAACTAATGTGTCCAGAAACGGAACTGAAAAATTCGTTTCCTTCTCTAAAGTGAATTTTATGTGTTCGTCGAAGCTGTTGAAGACATTCAAGATTTCATTTTCTTTTCCATGTGGGATTGCTGTGATGACGTCATCGACATAGTGATAAAGGAAAGGTAACTGGAACGATAATTTAGAAACAGATTCCATCAGTAGTTTGTTCATCGAGAGATTGGCAATGATGGGACTTAAGCAACTGCCCATAGGACATCCGAACAGTTGACGGTAGAACTTGCCATTGTATATGAAATAATTTGATTCAAAAAGGAACTTGATGACTTCAAGAAAATCTTCTTTGCGAATCAGGTGGTTCTTGATATTGAATCCCAGTTTTCTTCAATTATTTGAACAGTCAGCTCGAGAGATATGTTTGTGAAGAGAGAAACAGCGTCTAATGAAACAATTTCATGGCCCTCAGGAAGTTGAAGATTATTGACTTTTTCTGAGAAAATTTTGGAATTCTTGATTGAAAATTGCCTGTTTTGATCGAGCGAATTCTGGAGGATGTCGGCTATAAATTTACTTAGACCACTCGTGGCTGCTCCGATGGTACTGACAATTGGTCTGATTGGTACATTCGGTTTATGTACCTTAGGAAGACCGTAGAATCTTGGAGAAACGCATCGTACACAGTGAGCTGCTTTGCCAAAGTATCAGTTAGATATGCCTTCTGTTTCAAATTCTTGATCAATTTATTATTTTTGGTTTCTATCGCATTTGTGGGATCTTTTCTCAGTTGAATGTATACATTTGAATCATTGACCAGTTCTTCACATTTTTGATGATAGGAGCTTTTTGATTCAAATGTATACATTCAACTGAGAAAAGATCCCACAAATGCGATAGAAACCAAAAATAATAAATTGATCAAGAATTTGAAACAGAAGGCATATCTAACTGATACTTTGGCAAAGCAGCTCACTGTGTACGATGCGTTTCCTCCAAGATTCTACGGTCTTCCTAAGGTACATAAACCGAATGTACCAATCAGACCAATTGTCAGTACCATCGGAGCAGCCACGAGTGGTCTAAGTAAATTTATAGCCGACATCCTCCAGAATTCGCTCGATCAAAACAGGCAATTTTCAATCAAGAATTCCAAAATTTTCTCAGAAAAAGTCAATAATCTTCAACTTCCTGAGGGCCATGAAATTGTTTCATTAGACGCTGTTTCTCTCTTCACAAACATATCTCTCGAGCTGACTGTTCAAATAATTGAAGAAAACTGGGATTCAATATCAAGAACCACTCCGATTCGCAAAGAAGATTTTCTTGAAGTCATCAAGTTCCTTTTTGAATCAAATTATTTCATATACAATGGCAAGTTCTACCGTCAACTGTTCGGATGTCCTATGGGCAGTTGCTTAAGTCCCATCATTGCCAATCTCTCGATGAACAAACTACTGATGGAATCTGTTTCTAAATTATCGTTCCAGTTACCTTTCCTTTATCACTATGTCGATGACGTCATCACAGCAATCCCACATGGAAAAGAAAATGAAATCTTGAATGTCTTCAACAGCTTCGACGAACACATAAAATTCACTTTAGAGAAGGAAACGAATTTTTCAGTTCCGTTTCTGGACACATTAGTTATTCGAACCTCAAACAACATTATAAAATTAGATTGGTACAAGAAGCCGTGCAGTTCTGATCGATACATTAACAATCTTTCGTATCAACATCCGAGCATAAAATCGAACATGATCATCAATATGAAGAATCGTATAAACAATATAACACACCCAGATTACCTAAAAAGTGCCTTGGAAAGATTTATGTTAATGATGGAAGGGAATGGTTACAACAGAAATTATTTGAAGAAATTGATTTTTGGTGAAAATACGTTGAGAGAAAGGAGAATTTTGGACGTTCAGCAACATTTTATCACTTTACCTTATACCATTGGCCTTTCTGATGAGCTGAGAAAATTATTCAAGAAATATTCAAATATTAATATCTCCAATTCAAATTTAGTAACACTAAAACCTTTATTCCACCAACAAAAGATGTTTTTCCGAAAATGAAATTGAAGAATACAGTGTACAAAATCGACTGTCAACATTGTTCATTAAGTTATATTGGTCAAACTTCCCAAGCATTAAAGAAACGTTTAGCTTTGCATAAGAGCGACGCAAGGCTGAGACCAGAAAGGTGTGCGTTAGGTGAACATGTTCGTAGGACTGGTCATGCTATGAAATTTGAAGATGTAACGATCCTAGAAAAAGAAGACAAATATAAGAAGAGACTTTTCCTTGAGATGTGTCACATAGATCAACATCAAACTATGAATAAGAAGACTGACACAAATAATCTCAGCAACATCTATAGTTTTCTTCTGAAATGCGACAAGAGTAGAACTGGACCTGTTTGAATTGTTTTTTCTAGTTGGCATTGTTTAATTATTTGTAGTTAGCATTGAAATTTTAATTTTCACTTGTCAATCATCTCCCGATGAGGTTCGAATTTCGAACGAAATATAGAGTTTTATAAAAGAAAAGCGATTTTTTAATTACTGGTCGAATACCCGATATCATCTAATAAATAATAACACGACCGATAATAAACTGTTCATAATATCAAGTGATATATATCCTCGAGCCCTGATTTTCGATGCCCTAAAACCGTATTGCGCAAGCGTCTGACTGATTCGGAACTGGTTTGGTGGTCGGTTAAATTTGGGCCTACTAGGCCCAAAAATCGTCACTTGGTGTTGCTTAACAGGAAAGGAGGTAATACTTGAACGCCCCATCGGTTCGATTTGTTTCCGATTTTAGAAAATATTTTCGATTTAGTTGCAAGTGTCGGAGGTGATCATGCGGACGCGTAAATTGATGGCCGACATCGTCGGCGGCGGCGGTAACGTTCTGTCGCATCACATGCGGCCCGAAGAACTGGAGAAAAAATTCGCCGACGCCAAATTCAAAGATATGGACGGCGTCAGAGAATTCCTGAAGAAGGTCACTTACGATAAGCAAGGGTGAGTTCGCAAACAAGAAGCAAAATGCTTTTTTTCTTTGAGTAATTTTTTTGTTTAAAAAAAACTAACCGCAATTTCATGTTAATCGTTTTAGCGAACACGAGGACGAGTGAGTATTACCACCCCTTGATTTCTTTCAAGCTTTGGTAGGTAATACTCACCAGTCGTGCAGTGTATCGCTTGTATAACACAACGTCCCGATTGAAACTGACTTGAATCTAATGAAGGCCCTTGGTCACCTTTGCCCGTTTTCAGAATCCTCCACTTGTTCCCTTGGTCGGGAATCGTAGACGATAACAAAGAACTGAGTAGCACCTTCCGGATACCCGATCTGAAGGAAGGCCGAATGGTTAGACTGATCAAGCAGATGACGCCGAAAGAGGAGGAAATGTTCCGGAACATGATCAGAAGGTAAATCGCGCCAATTGAAAAACGTCGCTCATTAAAATTCCGTCTTCAGACTGACCACCATCGTAAGCGCAGCAAGAGAAATGGACGTTCGCATAATGGTCGACGCGGAACAAACTTACTTCCAACCAGCCATCGCTCGTATCACACTCGAATTCATGCGAAAATTCAACAAACAAAAAGCGATCGTTTTCAACACCTACCAATGTTACTTGAAAAACACCCTTAACGAAGTCTCGACTGATCTGGAACAGGCGAAACGTCAAAATTTCTTTTTCGGAGCGAAGTTGGTGCGAGGCGCGTACATCGAACAGGTGAATACGATTTGTTAAAAAAAAATCACTCATGACCTATTTTGACAGGAACGTGCCAGAGCGGCAGCTCTCGGCTACGAGGATCCAACAAACCCGAACTTCGAAGCAACCTCTGACATGTATCACAAAACCTTGTCCGAGTGTCTTAGGCGAATAAAGGAATTCAAGGTGAAGGGCGAGGACAAAAAAATCGCCATCATGGTCGCCTCTCATAACGAAGATACCGTCCGGTTCACTTTGGAGAAAATGAAGGAACTCGAAATACTACCCAGCGACAAAGTGATCTGTTTCGGGCAGCTACTCGGGATGTGCGATTACATTACTTTCCCATTAGGTAACTGAAGTACAAATTAATTATAAGTAATATCTCGAATCGGTTTTTAGGTCAATCCGGTTATTCCGCTTATAAGTACATCCCTTACGGGCCGGTCAAGGAGGTGCTGCCCTACCTGTCGCGACGCGCCCAAGAAAATAAGGGCGTGCTGAAGAAAATCAAAAAAGAAAAGAAACTGCTATTAACCGAGATTGCCCGTCGTATTGCCACCGGTCAATGGGTGTATACTCCAAAAGGAACTTACACCCCCGTGTAAAGTGAGTACAGTTCCGGTAGAAGAAAGGACCGATCAAAATTAATACGAAAATTGTCTTAGTCTAACAAAACTAAAAAAATACAATTCAGAATTGATTGGAATTGTTTAAATCGGTTGAGGCAGCTGTTTTTTAATTATTAAAATTGACCTCAGTGCGTAACTTGTCATTTAGTGATTAATGATGCAATTGCGCTCTCGACGTTATTTAAATGGAAACAAAAATAATTTCATTCAAAATTAATTGATCAGCCTCGAGGAAATTCAGGTTGGGCCGCTATTTGACGCTGATAAACTTTTCAAACAGACAATTTATAATCTATTTACAGATTAGTGTACACAATCTTGCGTAATTTATTCGCAGTGTTGCTTAAAGTTTGGAAAGAAGTACTTCGCACCGAATGAATAATAACGTAAACCCCAATTTTTGAATTTCGATACCCAAAAACCTCCTCCCTCGTAAACTCGTATCTACTTTTCTTCTTTATTTTTTCAGGTTTACCCTGGCCGTACTCCGTTGTGTACAGCGATCTACTACACATCCACTGTAGATAGGTAGTCGATAAAATCTGAAAGTCAACAGAATTTTTATCGAGATTCGTTTAAAAAAACAAAAAAAATAATAGAGAGACATTGAATCCGTTGATTTTAGACCGGAAATCGTGTACAGTATTCACTTTCGGATTTTACGTTGGTTGTTCACAAGATAAATTTCTTGAACAAAAAAAAAAAGCTAGAGCCCAGGGTCTTGTAGTTGTATTGTTAAACGATTCTCAGTTGTTTTCTTAATTTATTGAATTTTAATTAAATTTGCTGCCTTTCGAAACGAAACCTTTTTGTCCAACTACACACACGCGTGCGCACTCGAAACTTCTTTTACAGCAAAAAAAAATTAAGATCCATTTGCTTTTTTAATTGATGGAGTTACAAATGGATGTAAATCACTAGAAGTAAGATGATAACCGTTCTTGCAGAAAACTTTTAAGTGTGTCGTCATTTAAACAATGATGTTTGACAATAAGTACAAGTAAATAAAGTTTCAAAGTGTCGATCGATTTATTTTGTTTTTTACCTTATTAATATGTAATTTTAGAGTAGCGGATAATTGAGCATCACGTCTTGACGCGCCAGCTCCAACAACATGGGATCGTCGAAGAATTTATTGATGGACACGTCTTGGCTCAAACCTTTCCGTCGTCGCGTTTTGATCATAAACTCGCGGGCTAAGTGAGTGGCCGGTTGAGGTTCTAGCGGTCTGATCACTATGGACTTATCCAACGGGTCTCCCGGAACGATCTGTTACGAAACTTTGTAACAACTTTCAAACGATGTTATAACCTCAGCAAGTACCTGCCAGTGGTGAAACACCGACAAGCAAAACGCTTGTCCTTGTGTGTGCGTTCTCAAATCAGTTTCGAAGCCGAAGCTATCGATGGCCGGAATGAACGCTTTGATCGTGTATAAAGGTGATCCCGGCACCGGAGCGTCTTGCGTAACGTGGCCCCTCCGCTTCGCCAGCACCGTGTAAACGGCGGATACGCAATCAGCTGGCGCCTGCACCTCTACAAACAAATAGGGTTCCATGAGCCGGGGTGTGGCCATCAGAAAAGCCGAGTAAACAACACGACGCGCTGTGGGAATGATTTGACCACCGCCTCGGTGTAAGGGTTCTTGAGCGATCACCGCGTCAAGTATCTTGAATTTCGTATTCCTGATCGGCTCCTCGCAAAGCGGTCCCTCGCGGGTACCCCATTGGAACCCTTGAACGATGGGATCTTTGACGGAATTCAGAAGACCTTTATCGACTTCGGATGGTAAGGTGTCGTCGACTAGGATGTTCGGACCTGAAATCACTCCCTGGATAACCTAAGTCGGTAAGAAAGCTATCTAAATTACCCGTAACGTCCGGCCCGAAGGCCCAAATGCTTCTCGCCGCGAGCAAATCCCAATCGTATTTCGTTTGGAAAAACTCCCCGAGTTTCTTTTTATTCCAACCGATTTGAACGCTCTCGTTCTCGATATCTTCCGCCAGACCTTTTTCCAACGGTTCGGCGATCATCGTGATTTTATTCTTTTTGTTGGGCGTTTCGGCGAAACATTTCAAACTGGATGTCTCGACGACGGTTTCGCAGAATGCTACCACTGGGTCGGCCACTATAATAACACGTTTTTATTATTAAATCGAGATTTGATATAAAACCTTACCTTTAATATCAATTTCCGAATACATTTTCCTCAGATCGTGCATAACGCAATCCAGATACAGTTCCCCAGTTCCAAGCACCACATGTTCACCCGACTCCTCAACACGCGTCGTTAATAACGGATACGACTTGTTCACTTTTCTGAGACCGTCTAACATTTTCGGCAACTCCGAAGGATTCACCGGTTCGACTGCAAATCACTTCATCAGTATTTAATCCTGTGACATTTCAAAGTACCCACCGGCTATTTTAATGATGCTTTGGGTGTTGAATTTCAGCGGTCGAAATATGTACAAATCTTTATGTATCGTCAAGTCGGTGATTGTGGACGTTTTCACGATTGACTGATCGATACCTTCGATTAACACCCAGTTTCCGGCCGGAACCCGATTCAACTCGATCTTGTACCTGGCTTCGTATATCCACAGCCTGCCAACGGTCAACACCCTCGAATCCTCCTCGTCTTGAGTCGTGTAATTCTCGCCGAGTACTCTCACGTCCGTGCCAGCGTGCAAGGTACCGCTCATCACTCGTCCCAAAACTTGGAAGAACGTACAATCTTCGGTGGGGTACATTTTCGAACTGTGCACCATTAACAGTCCCTCCTGATCGCAGTGCACCATGTGATCGTAAATTTTACTCGTATTTGGACCCGTATAAATATGATCGACCTTGTTTTTCGCATTATCCAACGGCGATTTGATGTGCTCGACGCACATATTAACGAAACCGTTAAAGTCGCCTAGAAACTTGTTGCACACCAACCGGAGCAACGGTCTGATGTTCAGTTTCATTTCGTTTTTCGTAAGTTTAATGCCGAGCTCGTCGAGTACGTCGGGCAGCGTCGAGTCAACATCACCGACTACTTGAGCGAAAATTTTATACATCGGCTCCAAGATGAATTCAACGAAGCTTCTTTGAGACGAATTGTGGGGAGCTTTCTTCGTGAATTTGCGACTGAAATTCCGATTATAAAATAAGTCATAAAAATGAAGTAACTTACGTTTTGCTGTTGAAATAGATGTCGCCCCATAACCGTTTGGCAAATTCCTCGACATTCACTTCTCCGTAATACAAATTGTAAAGGTTAGCGAATGATTTCAAGGAAAAACAAATCGCGTACTGAGAACTGGCGAAGCAAACGTTACCCAATACGGGAGACACGATTTGCGGATTTGCATCCACCGAATACAACCTAAAATCCTAATTATTAAAACGCTGAAAGTAGTTGTTCGCGTACTTCTCACGTTAATAATCCGTTTATCTCTTCGACGATATGCCTGAGTTTGTAATACGCGTCTTGTGGAGGTAATTTCAATTCCAGAATTAATCGATCGATTTTGTTGATGCAAATCGTGATTTGCATCTGTTCTTGAACGGCGTGTTTCAGTAAACGTTCGGTGTTCAACATCACGCCTTCGGCGGCGTCGATGAACAGGACGACGCCATCGCAAAGCCGCATCGCCGCTGTTACTTCATCGGAGAAGTTCACGTGTCCGGGCGTGTCGAAGATATTCATCAGGTAACTTTTATTTTTAACATCTTGAAGGACTAAAGTGATGGGCGTGGATTTAATTGAGCATCCCCTTTCTTGTTCCGTGAAAAGTGTGTCTGTATATCTGTAAATGTATGAAATGTATACGAACATCTATTGCGTTGCTGTTTACCTCAAGTTCTTTTCTTCATTATCCTGATAACCAGGATGAGTTTGTCGTATTAAACAATCCATAAAGGTCGTTTTGCCGTGATGCAGATGCCCGATCAAAGCGACATTTCGTATAAGCGACGTGTTATCCATTAAATCTGCTAAAAATCTATACAAAAAAAAGTTAGCTTTTGATAAATGAGAAAAATTCACTTACTCCATCCTATATGTGGTTTCCGGTAAATCCTGTTCCCTCACTTCGAACCTTTTCTTTTTCACAGGCTCTATTAGAGGTACATCCAACGGTAACTCGTCCTCCTCCTGTACGATTGTTTCAACGTCCGGTCCGTACACTTGCATCGCGCTCGGATAATATTGCTTGTCTTCATGGAGAACGATCGCCATCGATTGGGGCTCCGTCTCGTCCATTTGTTCTTCCTGTTAAGGTAAATGGGGTCGCTAATGTAATCGTTAGGGGTAAACTCACATCGAATTCGGGCTGCTCCTCGTCTTCCTCAGGCTGGTCGGGCTCGTCGTCGTCGTCGTCGAGATCCAAATCGGGACCGATGTAATTACCGAATTCATCATACAAATCCGCATCCATTCTTCAATTTAACGCGAAACGGTTCTTGAAAACAGTGTTAAAAAAGCGAGGTTAGCGGTAGCAAAACGAACAACAATCGTTGACACCACAGAACGGAACATAGAAAAATGTTAGGCGCGCCACCTAGTGATCAAACAGTTACACTTAGCGTTCGTCCGTTTTCGTATCTAAAAACAGATGGCGCCCTAACTTTTCATTACGGCACTGCGAATGTGTATCGAAGAAAGTTGTTTCCATAATTAATCGGCGACGATTTTTCCTGGTTAAAACGCAGCGGGAAGCATATTTGATGTATGGGTGATATTTCGAATTACGTAAAACGGCGACTAGAAACTAGGTGAATGTAGAACAGGCAGTCGGTGAGGTAGTGAAAGTTCATTGCACTCTCACGATCAGTCGATAATTGTTGGGAACTCACCGGTCCCACATGAATACAAATGAACCACCTAGGTATTGTATTGCAACATTACTTTTATGTTAATTCGCGTTATAATAATTGAAACTCATGATTAACCATTTCGAACCGTAGATATCAAAATGAAATTCGCGTCACGAACTCATGACAGGTAACACGCATAGAAAATGGTTACTAACCATCAGTAAATAATTTATTTCATTTAAATACATATAAAAAACTACTCGGTAACAATAGACATCCCAACGCGTAGCGACTCGGAATACATACGATGAGTCACCCACCCTCCAGTCGACGCGATTCGTTAACGATTCCCCCACCGGGTTGGGGCCACGTCGAACGATTCGTTCTCTACGCGCGAAGGCGCGGCCGCGGAGCGCGAACCGCACAATCTGCGTCGGGGCGGAGCGCGGTCGCCTCCTAGCAAGGGTTCCTTTGTTTGTGGGAACACGAAATTCGACCATTTTTTTCCGGGAACCATCATTAATGGGCCCCACGACTCTTGGTCCGGAATGTTGTTGCACCATTTGGATTGAACATCGAAACACTACTGACGAGTGACGTTTCGTGATAATTGACGTTTAAAAAAATGGAATAAATTATCTACGGATGCACGGACAAATAAACTACTTGAAAATTAATATCAACATGAATTTATGAAACAACCTATTTGTTGATTGGAATTGAAATATAGAATAATGAAACTTTTTTAATTGCGGAAACAAAACACGAAGTTGGATGACCTGTTGAAGTTGAAAATTTACGATGTGTTGCATTGTAGTGACGCTGCGTCATCAGCTCCACGCGATCGTTCAAGCTAGAATTTCATCTGACATTGTATTGACAACATGGTGATTATTACGAAATTATACAGTCACAAACACTGATGCGTTATGTCAAACGTCATTTCGCAACCGAAATGGAAATGTAGGTCAAATGAACTATTCGAAACTTAATATCTACAAATACACATGGGACTATGAAATTATTAATTTCAACATGGCAATGAAAAATTGAATAATTGACAATATTTCGACGCCTAGTGTTTCACAAAAAGCGTCGAATTTAAATAAACACTGCGAAAACGTATACGACTTGTATTTATGAGTGTTGTTTCGTCGCATGCGTGATGCACTCAGGAAAAAATTGTAGCTACTAGACATATTTGTCAAATAATTTGTCACTGTGAGACATCGACGTTTTTTGTCAGTTGTCCTTCCAAGAACGAAATAGAGATCTGCAGTGAACTATTCGCCGAAACAGCCCGAACTGAAGGTATCTCGGAATCAGCGGTCATCAAGTTTACACAAACGAGGCGAAAGCCTGGGGCGTTTGTGTTTGGGATTGTTGCTTTGTCGATCGCGTGCGCGCTTTTGTTTTTCGCTGAAATCGGGCCACTTGGAAAAAGTCATAGCGACATTGTTTGTATTTTATTCGCGCATGTCAACTGTCATTTCAGGAACGACATAGAGGTCTACGAAGAAACGGTCGAATGAACTACTCGGAATATAATATCTACCTACGATATGTTCACATGCACATGGGACTGGGATGCGATTAAAATGTATTTTGTTGTATACTATACTCTTGTTTTTGTATCTTAATTGTACTATTAAGAAATTATACACTTGATTGAACTACCGTTGAATTATTTGCCATAATGATTGCAGGTGTTATGTCAAATGTCAATTTACGAATATAGAAAAGAAAGAATGAACTACCCAGTTCGAGTCTCAGGAAGCTAAATGAACTAAATACAAATGCATACTTGTGGTTATTATAATCAAGACTTTCGAATGAACTTCTGAGATTCGATCTGTGTTGGTCAGTCTCTACGATAGTAGGTTAGCTGTAGGCACCACGCAAAGCTAACCGAATTAAGTACTATTTGTCGATAATAAAAAGAAAAAAAAAAGATATTTTGAGACTTAAAACAACATTTTGAAGCTTTTGCAACAGGCTTTTTTAGATGGCTTAGGAGTCTGCTTAACTATAATCTAATTATAGTGACCCTTCATTTAATCGTTAATTTCTCTAACGTTTTTTTGTCTCTCTCCAATTTTATGTTTCCTGGTACTTAGCTGAAGGCTTCAATAGTCAATGACTGTTCGTTTTAATCCCCATCGGTTCTTGTTTTTACGGTTTCCGATTTGTTTCCTGTAACGCGAAGGGTTGCTCCCTTCTCTAATGGCAATCACAATGAATCATTGTCGTTGGGAAATCTGCGATTTTCAGGCAGAGGTGGAATGTGAACGGTGTTTTAGTGATATATCTACTTCATTTCGAGGGAATTCGGAAGTATTAAACTGATACACTCAAGGGAAGCAACATGTCATTAAAACGTAAACATAATTTTTTTTCTCTTTGAAATCTTCGAAAGTTTTCCAAATAATCGATTACGTTGTTCAAATTGTAATTCAAATAAATACCCAGAAATCGAAAATTCACCAGAATTTTTCTTCGTTTTGTTGTTTTTTTCAAGTTTTTGGAAAACTTTTAGGAAAATCTACCAAATTTTCAAACGAGCTAATGAAATTCTGGAAAATCACGTCGAAACAATTCAAACAACGATAAAATTTTATTTTTATTATTTATTTACCTTTTTTTCTCGAATTATTATGCATTTTTTGACGTTATACTCGGTTTTTGGAGATCTCTTTCTCGAATTTCCATCGGATATCCAAGAGAACAAGAGTGCGGGTTTTGATAACGTAATCTATAGGTATATAGTGATCGGGCTGTTCTAAAGTAAGAAAGCAGACCGATGTTTAGTCATGAATAGAATAAGATTTGCCGAACTTTCAAAAGGAAGCCATTAAAAACCTGAGTAACCGTAAATTTCACTCTATAAGACCATTAATGATAATATTAATAATCGAATAATATTGTGCACACTAATCAGCTTATGATTTCTTTTTATGATAGGCAAGAAGATTGCCTATTGCAATCAAAAATCTGTGCAGACGGTTTGTAAACGAACGAGGCAACGGTAGTCCCCAATATCGACGCTTTCAACATAATCAAACTTATGCTCGCACAAAGACCTAAAAAGAGACGGAACGTACGCAATTCGCGTCTGTCAGCCAACCTGCGAGTTTCAGATGTCGGAGCAACACGATCGACGGTCCCGTGAACGAGTGCAATGCAGACAGCACATCCACGATGTGCCGGCAACGTCGCTCCCAGTCGAGTCGTTCGGGAACTTCCGTCCGCGCTCGGTCGGCCTTTATGTATAATTATTATTCCGTGAATCATGCCGAGTACATAGGGGAAAGACGGTCGCCTCGTCCGTCTCTCTTACGACCGCCGTAAAAACGATTAACCATCTCCGTTCCGCCACGTTTTATAAATGCGATACCCACATATATACGTCGGGTATATAAGCAACTAGCTGCCCGTTCTAATTGCGATCGTTTGCTTTTTTGACGATATACGCGAAGAACCGTCTACATTCCTTGAGCGTTACTGCAAATTTTTCCTACATCTATATCTGCAATGTATATAAAATATACCTCATCTCTGATACCAGTCTTTGAAATTCCCCAAAAACCTCCGTTTGAGCGTTTCTTTATCTATATTTAACAACACCAGTCTGACCAGTGGTTGTTAGGCACCAACTATTTTGTAACGGTCCTTCTAGGAATTCTTTTGACAAATGATTTGTCAATTGGTTTTAAAGGGAGAGATATTTACGGAATATTCGAAACCATTGTGAGTTGGGTCTGTTTATCTTTCTAATTTTAGCTTGAAGCGCAACAGCGAAACTTTTGAGTGTCCGCTTGCTGCCTTTTAATTAATGGAGCGTCCCGCTTAATTGTGCGAATTAAGTGGCCCATTTTAATCTTTCGCAAAAAAGTGTGGTTTAGGGAGACTGAGGTCGCCTCTTCCGTGATGTCATCTTAGTCTTACGAATGGGAATGATAACCTACAAACCTCCGAGTGCCGAAGAATCGATTTGGGTTATGAATCTAAATTAAGATATTTAAAAAAAAAGATTAATAAGTTACTCGTTTTTTATTGAAAATTTCAAAATATCAATGTACAATTCCCTTAATTAAAAATAAGTATATGATACAATTTATACAATTGAAAAATAATTTCAACAATAATTTAGTTAACTTTTTCAACAAAGCGCGAATAATCAACGAAAAAATTATCAATACACAACATAATCCATCACTGGCGCGTTAAAAACGTTCTCGTTAACCGAAACAACAACTAAAAAACGAACGACACGTATTTACGATAAACGTCAATTCTCCTTGATTTTACCCAAGATCGTATTGTTCGACGACGCGGCGTTTAAACTTTGCAGATATTTTTCGAATTGCAACAACGGACCGGGATTGATTGTCAACCATTTCTGTCTGTTTTGTAATTCGAGTTGGTTCAGCAGCATGGTTTGATGCCAGTTCGGCATCTGACCTTTCAGGTAACTTTGTGGCATTGTCGCGGCGTTGAAGTTGATGCTGGCCGAGAGCTGCGCCAGGTTTTGTATGTTGTACTTTTCGAGCAGCTGGTTCGGCGTTAGGGACGGCGCGGAGCCGGGCGATCGGCTTTTCGGCGCCGACGCGGGCGATTTGCTTTTGGGCGCGGACGCGGCGAACGAGGACTGCGCCGTGAGATTTTTCGGCGCCGGCGAGGGCGATTTTTTCGGCGCCGGCGCCGGAGGGGTTTTCGGCGCCGGTGGGGTTTTCGACGCCGGCGATTTCATTTTCGGCGTGGGGATTTTCAATTCTTGCGACACGGGACTGGTTTTCGCCGATACTGTCGCCGGTTGATGATCGGCCGTCGGCGCGTGCGACAACATACGGGTGGACGGCGTCGCGTTCGTGTCTTTGCCCACGGAAACGGTGTAATTAAGGCCGAGACTGGTCGAGTGGAGGTTCGTTAAGGTTTGATCGTACTTTTGGTTACGTTTCGGCGGTTTGACGACTCTTTGGTTAGTCGGGCGTGACGGTGCGGTGACATCGGTTGATGCGGTGGTGGTGGTAGACGTTGCGGACTCCGTTTTTTGTAATTTTGTTTTCTTGTACAGCTCTTGAGCGATATCGAGGATTTTTCGTTTACCAGGGACGGTGTGTTCGTTGGTGATTGTTGTTGTTGTTGTTGTGGTGTTGGTGGTTGTCGGAACGGTTGGTTTCTTGATTGATTGTTCAAATATTTTCTGGAAGCTTTGTGGAAGTTTAGTTGGCGCATCTGATGGCGTGTCGAATAATTTTTTGACTTGATTCGGGGACACCTTTGTTTCCTCCATTTTTTTACCGTTTTTCTCGTCGATTTCTAGTATTTCGATGAAATTTTGCACCGGGGGTCTTGGGACGGGTTTGCGCGACGTCTCGCCGTCCTGTCTCAATGTTATCGATAACGAGGACGGGATATTTAAGCGACAGTGAGGGAATAACGATTGAAAATCGTTTTCATTTTTCGTTTTGTTGCTGTCTTGCGGTTTCGCGTGGGCGTGCGATGACGGGGATTTCGCTTTGGACTGAATGGGCGTGAGTTTCGATTTTTTCGGTTCCTTTTTTATCGGACTCGGATTTTTTCGTTTTACTCCGTTGTTCGTGACCGCTTTCAAGTGAGACGATGATGATTCCGGTTTGGAGTTTTGAGGCGAAGTAGTTGGCGTTTTGATGATGGGCGATTTCTTTTCGGGAGTCGATGTCAATGAGTTTGACGCCGATTTTGATGTCAGCTCGACCGATTTTAAGAACTCGCATTTTTCCTGTTCTGTCCTAGTTTCTACCGATTCCTTAACCTCATTCGCCACTTCTCTTTCAACCGTTAGGGCTTCCCTTTTCGCAACAATGACTTCTTCATCGTTTTTCTTGATATCTTCATTCACCGCGACAATGTTCGTTTTGTTGGGTACGATCGCATCTTTATCACAGTTTTTAGCGTTCTTCTTCCCGGGTTTCGGCACCGTCAGAGGTTTCTTCTTGATCGCCTTTTTCTTCTTCTTGACGACCTTTATGGGGGTTGACGTTGCGGGTGGCGGTAACGCTGGCGGGAGTTCCACGGACTTGTCGTCGAGCGTAAACATTTTGGTCATGTCGGGAAGTTCTTCGTTGCCCTTATCGATGATGCGGAAGAAGAATCGCATCGGCTCGTTCTGAAGGAGAGAGAAAAGGGATGTTCGCTTGAATCTAGTTGGTAGAAAGGGGAGAGCGAGACGACTTACCCTTTTCCATGTGTAGATGTAGGCGACGTCAATGAGGGTATAATGGTCCGGCAGGGGCAACGGAACCCTTTTGTACAGTACGTCGATCTGAAATTTAGCGAGAAATGAATATATTTATGTATTAATTGAATATTTTAGAAACTCACTTGGAAGATGTCGGTGTTAACGTTGTACTTGTTACGTATGAATTTTTTAATGACATCAATCCGGCACATACCGGGGCATTGGAGGTAACGCTTCAGCAACGATTCCTCGTCGGTCTCCGTTTTCTCGTCGTCGCCTTGCTGTGTTTTCAACGAGGACTTCAAATCTTTCAGAATTAAACCGGAAGTGGCAGCGTCGCTGTAACAAAGAATTACGAATATAAAATTGTAAAATATAGATGCGATTTTGCTGCGCTAGCACTCGTTAAAAAACGAAACCCTCAAGGAGAATATCCGGCGTTTAATATCCGCTTTTATACGAGGCAATACAAAAGGAAGAAAAGGGGCGAGCCGCTCTACATGTATATATGTATATATGTATAGATGAGCCACTAATAACCGCTTGATTATACGGGGGCGAAATGATGGATATCGAAAGAGTAACAGTCGCCAGTTGTTCGTTTTTTCATTGTGCCTCAATTTGTAGGTACACGCGATAGTATCGACTATTGTTCGAGCCGTTAATCAACGACTAATGTTTTTCGATGCTGACGTCTTTATAGCGGGCGAATTGGCTTTTTCCGAAACGTTGATGTTTAATTAGATTTTCTATGGAGAGGGAGGGGAGAGCCGTGAGCGACGCTAGAAAAGAAGAAGCGCGAAACACGCGTGAAGCGAAGAGCGAGGCGCTTCCAAAACGACTAATTAATCGGTGCCAATTAGCCCAAGCGCAACTTGTTGTCGCGATCGTTATTTACGCCGCTCGGCGGCGGAGAACTCGTCTTCTCGTAGCCGTACCGTTCGGAGGAGGCGGCAGCGGAGACGACGGCGTCTGAGCGAACCGTTTTCGCCTCTCCTCGAACCTCGACCCGCTCCCGGCGAGAATCGGAAACTTTTATCTCACGCGTCGCATCGTTATGTCCCGTTTACCTCTCGCTTTTTCCCACTTCTTTCCACTTTATCTAATGTATTCAATTCTTCTATATACGTATATATATGTGCAGAGTCACTAGTACGACCTAAAATCGTCTGGCAGCTGAACCTAGGTTAACATAAGTTATACGATTCATCTGCAATGTACAATTAATTTGTAATGAAGTATAGATTATATTGTTGAAATATTCGAATAAAGAAAGTTCTCGTACCAATTACACGAACCACTAATACCGGCTTACGCATTTCCTAATTAGTCATTTTCCAAGACGAATCGAGTCTCGCTATTCAAGTAACTTCAAGTTTCAAAATATCCCAGCGATTATTTCCCCCCGATAACCCTTTTCTCCCCCAAAATTCCCGAACGTCTTGACGCGGCGGGGAAAGTGCCGTCGGCATCGCCAACTTACGAGTGTTGTAATATAATCCGGAGTATCGGTTTCCGTCGTCCTTTTAAAATCGTGTCGCGCGAGAAGACTTCCGAGACTCGGAAAGAGCACATCGAGCGCGCGGAGGAGAGAAAAGCCTATTCCGGTAGGCGTCGGTGCGTAACTTTGCAGGAACGGCCCGGAGCGTATTTTAGATGGCGTAACGGTAGCCGTAAATTACTTATTGTTGTTCGGCGGTGCCGGCCGCGGATGCGAGCCAGACGCGCGACAGACCAACAAAGATCGCGCGCGACTACTCTTTTTTGTTTCTTCTAGTTTCGCGATCGATCCGGCAACGCCGTACCGAATGTCGGTTCCGAAAACGGGTTCGGCGACATTCGTATGTACGGAATATAGGTGCTATCATTTTTTCGATTACGAATTGTGAAAGACAAAATCGCCGCTCTTTTACGATCATTGGATGGAAAGCGTACAAATTAGCTCTTTTGTTTAATTTGAGGTTGAGTTTCACAAAAACTCGTAACGTCGCGCGTTTCTCGTTACAAGTTTTAACGCCAAGCTTCGCGCGATAACTCGCACGGTTCACGCCAATTTCTTCGATTTTTTATATCCATCAAATTAGCTTTACCACGTCCGTCGACTGCACAACGATGAAATAGGCGCGAAGCGACAGATGATCTGTTGAACGTTTGTCGCTTCGTGACCGGTAAATAGATATTCTGAAGAAATACTTAGTTGTGGAGCTAAAAAGTGAAGCAATTGTCATTCGCAGGCTGATTGAACAGTCGCAAAGCTAAAAATGAACGTAACTGTTTGGACAGTTACTTAGAATTATCGTCTAATGTCAAAGTTTGCTGAGTTATCTCGAAAATGCAGGAAAAAAGCTACTATTTTGAAAAGGGGACAAACTGTCAATCTATATGAGTAAACTGCAAGCTAAGTTTGTAAATGTCAGTGATGATTTATTCAAATCGACTGAGAAAAAAGTAATCTGTCAATATTCCTCCCAGAGATTTCGTGCGGAAAATTGTTCCTGGACTTCCAAAAAGCAGACAGCTTAGGCCTACGAACAACCCTCGCGAATTATCTGCCATATGAAATTCATTCGTTCCCTTCACTCACTATCCGAACAAATTCCACAGAGACGCGTTATATGAGGGTTCGTTCTAAAAACGCGCATCGACCACACTTCCCAACAATCGGACGGTATATAACAAAATAAATGGATAAATAAATAAATAAAAATAGATATGTACTATATATTGTTTGGATGGATACTGATTCAATATTGCATTTTTTTATTGATATGTAATAATTGTGCAATAATTATGTTGAAACACTCCCAGAACGTGAATTCAAGGGGTAAGTTACTAAAAATATTGCTTTTTAAAATCCGCGGTTTCGAAATATTTTCATTATTTTATAAAACATTGAAAGAATATTCCACAAATCCGGAACTATTCACTCAATCGCTGCACAAAAATATTGGATTGTATATATCGAATCATTGATAACGAATAATTTTTTATCGAATAACTGAGTTGACTACTATCGAATTATCGATAATACTCAAGGGGGGCGTCTACGGCAGACCGTAAAAATGACTAACTTTGCGCTACCATATCTTATGACCACATCATCTGATTTGCAATCTGAAAACTGAAATAGGACCTGTGAACCTTTACTAAGGTCACTAGATGTTTTTAATTTCATAGATCTCGTACCATTTTCCGTCAAATCAATTTGAAAGTGATAAAAAATCGAAAGAAGTGGTAACTATAAGCTACCATATCTTGAGGAAAACGGGTTTTCTCTAACATATAAAATCTGAATTTCATTCTTTGAACTATATTTAAGGTCGTAAGTTATTTTTAAAGTTCAAAAAATCTCTCAAGACAACAGAAAAAAATCAGTTTGTAAGGTAAAATTTTGTCCGTACTCTATCAGTTATAATTCTAAAATTAGGAGTCCCTTTCCAGAGCTGGGAACTTTTTTTGAGTGCTAACATTCAGTTCGATTACTCGGCCCGTGAAGACATTGTCTAGAGCAGCTGTAGATCGCTGAAAAACGTCCAGGACATTCGGAAAATGTCAAGAATTTGGTTTATTTCAAAGCACATATCGTGCCAACAAAAAAAATTTTTCGAAGCAAAAACTTCTTTACACGTCTAACAAAGAATTCATCTTTCAAATGAATTAACATACTTCACAGTCTACTGTTCAGAACATGCCAAAAAAAAATAGGGAATTTGAGTAAGTTTCAGTGAATTTCAAATAAAATTGTTTGATGTATCTTAAAGAATAAAATGCATTTTTGTTAGTAATTATCAACAGACACAATTAAATAATTGTGAATACATCGAGAAAAGAATTTTTAAAGAAGGTGAAGTTTTTTCGAAGAAAACAACAAAGATTATTTTTCAAACATTATTAAACGACGCAGTTCTCTGTACCGTATAGTCCAAGCTATATGAAGGTGATGGCAACATCAGCGGTCAGGCCGTATTCTAGGAAACTTTACAGGACCGGAGCAGAATATTTCAAGAGGCTTGTAAAAATTCTTAAAAATATAAGGTGGAGATATTGCAATAATAGTACCCGTGAGTAATAAAGTGGTTTAGACGTTTATGTATCTAAAAAAGCGATCTTTTCAAAGATGCTTGTTGTGTACTACCTAATGCCAAAGTAGGCTTCTTGGTTCTCAATTATAAAGCTCAAAAATACTGCAAAGGTGAAATAGGTTTTCTATATTCAAAGAATAAGTTATTGCCGATTAATGACCGACCTTCTGGACGTTTTTGTTTTTCAAAATAGAAACTCGATCACGACAAACATAAAAATCTATACTATACACTGTATACCTTTTGATAACACTTTAAAAATGATCTGCATTTATCCATGGGATTGCGATATAAGACGTCTCAGATTATTTTATACTAGACAACAAAACGCTTGTTATTTCGAAAGATCTCTAGAAGAGGAAGTATTGATCTTGACAATTAATAAAAGCAGGAAAAGTAGAAAGCGAAAAAAGCGGAAAATTAAAAGCATGTGTCAGTTAACAGTTTTTATGTTACCACAAAAATATCAAGAAAATAAATTTGTTTCGATAAAAATGAATATTTGTTTGATCTAAGTACAGAAATGAATTAATGAAAAAATTTAGATTCATACAAAAATATAATTAGTTAATGAATGCATAAGGCTTAGCGCCGACATGGAACTTTCAGTCATTCAACTGATCTGATTTCTTTGTCGGCATGTCGGCGCGCTCTCATATAAACGCATAGGACACAAATCAGTTGAATGACTAAAAAGTTCCATGTCGGCGCTAGCCCTGAAATATATGTTGCTTCGCAAAACCCAGAAGTTTTAATATAGAGAAACGGTAAATAAAACAAGAAATTGGCTGCGAAAAGTCATCGCTAAAAAACCCAGTTTATTCTTGTCGATTCAATGAATGAATACAGAATAAAAATCATGCTAGGAAAATATCCATATCAAGATATCCTTTTCTTCTTTGTTAATTTCTGGTTTTCCAATAATGAGTTTCTTTCAAGCAGCGGCTTTTCTGGCCCATAATTTGATGACACGATAAGTGAACGCTTAATACTGAAAATTTTTAATAAAATCGCAAAAAGCAGTTCCTTTGTGGAAGATTTTCCAAGTGAAGTAGCACAACACAAGTTCACTTTCGGAATGAATCTGAAACGGTCGGATCAATTTCTTTTATTTTTTACATCTGCATACTAAACTTATTTTGTCTAACGTATTCTAAACATAAATTGTTATCGTCACGTACAGCACCGGCCGCGAGAAAATGAAAGTAAATAAAAGACAAAGTTGTGGCGCGAACATTTCGGTACTTATCAATAGCGTCTATGCATCATCAGTTGAACAGCCCATCAAGGCGCCAGATATTTTTCGTTGGTAAAAACAACTCGTCGCAGTTTTGTGATTTGATACAGCGATAACTCTCATTCGAAAATATAAATAGGAGTATACATTATTTCATCATATGTAATTGTATATTCCGTTGGGAAATTGGAATAAACGTACCTATTATTTACATGTTTAATTTCTATAGAATCGAGATGTCAAAGTTATACATTTTTATGCTCGTCTGTATCTTTAATGATGGATTATCAATTAATTCACCTACCTACATCATACAAAGTTTACTTCGCCTTGAAAGTTTTCTTGAAATAATCCTTTACTTACCTATAATTCAAACAAACACATTTTGAATACATACCTCGAAATTACTGCACAATAGGATATCAACTTTCCATAAATATCACGAAAATATTTTTAATTGTAAGATGAACACCCATTTTTATTAGGCAATAACAAATAACGAAAAATTATTTCCATTAGTACTATTAATTCAGTAATGTATAAATGAATACAAGTCACAAAAATACTCATTGTCGTAGAGCAATGATAACGCCGGATACGGAAAATATAGTAAAAGAATCTAAATACCATACTGGAAGCCGTCTAACTTTCATGAAACGCATACGCACGCAACACACATTACTCTAAGATGCTTGACTCAATATTAGTTCGAGTTTTGTCCATGCAGCGCCAATTATTGGCGAAATACTGTACGAGAACGCCAGCCTCAAACAATTCTATAATTCCGGTCACTAAATCCAATCGGCTTGTAAAGGAGTTCCTTAAATCGTTAATTGTTAACTCTATTCATTACTCCGTTGCTTACACAAAAATATTCGATAGCAGGTACGTATCGAATCATTGTTAACGAATGATCCCTTAACGAACTATCGATAGTTACTAAATCATCCAATCGCGTTGTAAAGCTATGCACAAAAATCCGGAACTATTCATCCTAATTCGCTAATCGCTAATTCGTTCGTTACACAAATATTCGATAGTTAACGAATAACTGAGCGTCTTGTATTTTTGTTTTCGATTGCTCAAGTGCTGATCCCAAAGTTCACAATTTCATAAAACGCTGACGGGGTTGGCGGTTCGACCGACCGCCCTAATTGGACGTCTGACGCGGGTAATTAGGGTCGGTATATACGCCGCGACCGGAAAGGTCCGTGGAGATGGGTTTTTTTTCTCTTCGCCAGAGAGTTTATCGAAAATTAATCGACCGTAGTTTGTTCACTTCGCGCTCGACTTGAATAATTTCACTTTCACGACCTGACGGTGTTTGACGATTTTAGGGATAATAAATTATGATCTGGTAATAAATGAGTCGAAATACGTTTATTAGACGAACGAAATACTTGAAAAACTTAAAAAATGATATTTAATATAAATGGGATGTCGTAAGAAGGATGCAATATAAAGAGACGAAATACGCGAAGAATTTCTCTTTTTTCAGCCCCTCGTCCGCCCTTCCTCCCCCTCAATACTTTCTCGGTCGGTAACGGTGACGTTCGTTCGTTCGTTCGTCTGTACTGTCCGCATCATCTAATAACGTAATAATATTATCTGACGTTAGAATGGGAATCGTTTATTCGGTTCCGAGGGCGCGATGTATCACGTGGGATTAGGGAGCCGGCATTTTTATCTTCGATCGCGACCCGAGATGATGGGGATAAATGAATGGACTGAGGTAGTAATAAGATAAACTTTCTGAAGTCCAATGCCGTTTTTATCATCGAAGACACAAAAAGTATTCTACTTATTTCGGATCGATAGAAAAACTCTTGAGTGTGTAAAAGTTAAATATATGCCACTACTGTATACGCTTGCCCAGCTCACGAAGTGAGCGATTATACTTTGCCGTCCTTACGCTATCGAGATAGTAATTCGTCCCTCTCCTGACGAATGGGCGTATCTCAAAAAATTGCGAAAATGAGGTAAGACTGAAATTGTGCTAATAAAAGAATCATAAACGTTCACACGAAGTGGCGTATCTCATGCACCGCTGCCTAAGCTAATACGCATCATAATGCTCGAGACTTATCTCAATTGTCTAGTCTACGGTATCATACGAATAGACGCCTTTATGAGCTGGAAATTTTCTGAGAGAGTGTTTCAACCATACAGGCGTATCTCATATTTTGCAGGCATTAGGCCGCGTAGGTGCCGTATGCTTGCAACTTATTAGTTTGTTTGAGTCGTTTGGTGAAAATGGATGTGCTCGTAAAGTGGTCGGATAATACCTACTACAAACGTTGTAGCATGTAAAGAGCTCCAATTATTGAAAAATGAAACCATTTTCAAAATTGGTGCAAATGTTAAAATGCTCTATGGTAAAAAGTATTACTATGGAAAGATTATTGATATTGAAGACAAATATGGTGAAAGCTGGTACTCTGACGATGATATCCCTTTAGCTTTTCTTTTTAAAAATACTAATAATGCGAGTAAACTGATGCAACCTATAACAATACATTCTGGAGAAGAAAAAGATCCCTTGAATGTTGAAGACGTCTGCAGTGCTTCCAGTGGTAGTCCCCATTATGACAGTGATGCTGATCCACCCTATGGAATATGTGAAGTGAAGTACTGTAATGAAGAAGTATTCAACTCGTGCCATAAATGCACGATATTACTTTGCTGGGACCATTTTCAAAATAATGCAGGTTGTCTCATTCATAGACAAGATTTTCAAAGTTTTAATGCTTCACGAGAAAGTTCCACCGAATTGACTAATGAGGTAATTATTACGCACTCATACAATAAAAACTGTTTGACTAGAAGTGTTTTGTTTTTAGCAGGCTATTATGATGCCGGAAGATTTTCAGATGGAAGGTTCTAACCGCGAGTTCATTCTCACAAAAAAAAAGAGTGAACCAGAAGAAACTTAATGAGCAGCTAAGAAACGAAGGAAAAGAGTATGTACGTGAAAAAACTAAAAATATAGTTCGAGCACGTACTTTGCAGACAAGATGTGATGGAATAATTTGTGAAAAATTAGGTAAGAATTGCAACAAGTTTAATGACAAACTGAGAACAGAAATCTTTGAAAATTTCTACAAGCTGGGAAATTTAAATAACCAAAGAGAGTTCATTGTAGGGCATGTTGAGTCAATAGATGTTAAACAGAGAACAGTGAAGGATAATTCTTTCAGGCACCAAAAAACTATAAGATATTCTTTGACTTTGGAGGGACGACGTGAAAAAGTGTGCAAAAAATTTTTTTTGGTCACACTTAGTATCTCTGAAAAGGCAGTGCAAACTGTTCTGGACAAAGTTCAAGGGACATCAGGTATATTAAAAGAAGATAAACGTGGGGGAAGACAATCGAAGGCGATTTTAGACCTAGATAGAGAGCAACGTAGAAACATAGAAAACCGTATAGATAGGTTTCCAAGAATTGAATCACATTACTGTAGAGCTAAGACTACTAAAGAGTACCTCCATGCTGATCTTTCTGTTAAAAAAATGTATGATATGTTCGTGGGAGAATATTCATCTGAGCATAATAAACCTAGCATTTTTACATACCGTCGAGTATTTCACACAAAAAATCTAGCATTTCAAATGCCTAAAAAGGATCAATGTTCGCTCTGCCAAATCTTCAGAGATGGTACGGAAAGTGTTAAATTAGAAATGAAACCACAGATAGAGAAACATAATGCGGAGAAGAAGACGGTTCGTGATTAAAAACAAGATTGCAAATTGCAAGCTCAAAGGAATAGACAGTTACTTTGTGCCAATTTCGATTTGCAACAAGTGATAAATTTGCCCATAAGTAATGAAAGTGCTACTTTTTACAAACGTCGTCTGTCTAATTTTAATTTAACATTTTATAATATTGCCGATACAAACTGTACATGCTATGCCTGGCATGAAGGCTTAAGCAAACGAGGGGCATCAGAAATATCCACCTGCGTTTTCAATAGCCTTCAGACATACGACGAAAAAGGGGTAGAATCTGTTTATCTGTTTTCCGATGGCTGTTACGGACAAAACAAGAATACAATTATCGCTACAATGTTCTTATATACGGTTACCCATGCTAAAAATATTCAAGAAATCTCACTTAGATTTTTTGAGGCATCTCACGGTGAGAGTGAGGGGGATTCGGTACATAGCACGGTCAGTTATGCTGTCAAACATGCTGGAAATGTGTTTACCCCAGCACAATTTCAAACAATAATAAGTATGGCAAGAAGAAAAAATCCTTACCAAGTAAGTCCTCTAGAACACCAGGATTTTATTGACTTCGAAAGCCTTTCTCGGGAGCTACGAGTGTTAACAGTGCGGAAGACAGATTGTGGAGAAACGGTCAACTGGACGAAAATTGTAGAAGTAAGGGTACTAAAAGAATCCCCTGACAAATTTTACATAAAATACAGTCACCTGGATTCCGAATTTAAGGTAATAAGCCTCAAACGCCAAAATGGAGGTAACTCGAAATATCCTCTGAAAAAACTAAACCAGGAGCCTTTGAAAATATCAAAAGATAAATACAATGATCTGTTGTCCCTTTCACAAGGTCCTACTCCTGTAATACGGTCAGCAGAATGTGTACAGTTTAACGCTTCGTTGCCTCATAATGATTAGCACTAGCATGTTTTTTCTGTATAGCTTATTTTTCGTTTTTTCTTTGATTTTCTTATTCCATCGCGATCGTAATACTAATTCTCCAGATATACTCGAAAAACTGCAAGAGTTTCCCGAATTTTTTGTAACTCCACTTTCAGAGCAGGTCGCGAACGAAGCGAGCGATCTGGTTTATTATAACTTCAACGCAAAACGTTACTAACAGTTTCAAAGAAAATAATTATTTCGAAGACATTTCGCCGGCAATGAATATATTTCGGTGAATACAGAAAAAGTAAGAACTCGTGCTGCATGAGCATAAAAACTAATTGGTGCTCTGTGGATGATATTGGAATAAAGGAATCCTGAGGGGACCGCCGCTCCCAATGTTCAATGAGCGGGAAACCTATAATTAGTGAAACAAATCGCCCCTAATGCCATTATAAAGAACGGAATCATTATTATTTTTGTGTAAACTTTCAGCAATTTCTATTCGGGGATATCGTTAAAACGATACAACTGCCTCCGTGTTTAGTACCACTGATTTCAGTAGAAACCGCGCGTAATGAAGGACGTATTTCAACGCGGATCGCTCCGGGTACCGCAACGATAAAAACAGCCGAAGGTCGAGGAGAGCTTATCGCACGAACGTCCGAAGACTCCGAAGCAAAGACGAGACAGAATGTGGAACAGCGTTTCGTATATTATAGTGAAACGGTCCCGCAAAGCGACGTTGCCATCCGTGTAATACGGAACAGCTGTGTCCCGTACCCTCTTCTCTCTATCTTTCCGTCCTTTCGCCCCATACACCCCCGCCTGTCCCCGACGCCACCCTCGTCAACCCGACCGGGCGACGTCACCCCTTCGCAGTCGCCCCCGCCGCGACGGTGACGTCCTTTTCGATTTCTGCCCGAGGAAAACTTCCCGTCGTCGAAATTATAATCACTTTTCTATTTTCCACTCGAAATTAGAGCGCCACCGGGAAAATCGTCGCCGGTCGATTTGGGAACGAGTCGTGGTTCGCTTACGCGACAGATAAAATAGAATGTTCCGTAGTTAATCTACATAAAACGATGAATTATTCAAGTGAGAATTCTACGGTCCGCGGACCGTGTAAACAATGCTTTAAAACGAAACGGACGTTGATGATGGGATACGCCGGGGGGGCCGGAGCCGCGCGGCGGCCAGACAACGATGGGGCTGGTGTACGCTGGTTTCGGTAATGCATCAAAGTAAAAAAAACACTCTCGAAGCCAGCCTCTTGCTTTATGTTTCTGTATCAAATTACGTTTTAATTACTAATATGTGAAAATATATATGGGTCAATCAACTTTTAAGTGTACAGATGATAAAAAATATGATTTTATTTTTTCTAACTAATTTTCAACATCTATATATTTTATTTAATAGAGAATTTAGTTAACTTTATAATTCTATAAAGAGCAGAGCTGTTTTCATTGTAACGTGTTGGTTTTTACAAAAAAATGTCAACTCCACAATCGAAATCTGTCTCCTGGACCACTAGTTGAATATAGTTCTTAATTATGTGGACGTCAATTTCAATTAAAACAAAACATTGTATCTATTGAGTATTGGATAAATTATTCCTTTTCAATAATTTTGTTGAAGAAATAACTTTTAATTGTGCATTTTTTTCAGTTAGTTCTGTCCCCTGGACGACAATTGTCTTCAAAGCAACAAAACTTTCTATTAAAACAGGAAATAATAGTAAAAATAATTTATAGAATCTCAAGTGCATTTGTTATGAAATATGTACTATTATTAGTCTTCAAAATTTATGTGGTTTATTTGCAATTTAAAATATAAAGTTGAATGACTAAACGTTTTCAGCATGGGGGACAACTCAGTTGTCATATATTTGGTTGTCCAAAGGAAAGTAAGATTTTAAAATCCCGATTTAAAGTATTATTCTTATATTTAAAAAGGCAAAGATTAAAACCGGTTTAAGAAGGTATCAAATATATTTTATAATGTTTTACATGCCTAAAAACATCAACATTCTCAATAACATTAAAACAAAATTCTAAATCAAACAAAATAATTCATGCCGATCTTGAGGTATATTGATTTCCTGCAAAATAGACGGAGAACTTGGGGGTGTATCGTTCAGTATATCACGAACTCTTTTTATTCTTTTTCTCTGTTCTTGTTTTCGCAATTTCCAAATAATAATACAATTTTTTTGTTCCTCTGGTTGCATATTTACAACCAACTTTTTGCTTTTATGATAACTCTCTTTTCTTTCTCTTTCGTTCCGCCAATTTTACTGAGTCTGCTTTAAGTCTTTCTCTATAGCGTCTTGATTTTTCTTTCTCTAAGAGTCCCATTCTCTAAAAAAATTGCAAACAATAATTTAACGAAAAATTATTTCACGAAATATATTTAAAAATCCTATTGCTTCATTTTCGTCCTATGGACAAGCACACTGTCCCACGGACAACCATTCGGACAACCAAATTGGTTGTCCGAGTGACTTTTTCGCAACTTTGAGCATTTTATTGATTATTAATTAATTTTTGTATTATATCTCACCTTCATAGTTAAATATAGATAAAAAAGCAACTGGTGCAATATGATTCATTGTAAAATATTAATTACCTACGTATTTCAGACGGTTGTCCGATGGACCGACAATAAACATACCCACGCTCACCAACGCCAACTCGGCCAACTGAAGTCGTGGCTTTTGCGAAAAACAAATGGTGGCAAGCTGTTCCCGCTTAGCGGAACTTCAAACTTGTTGTCACTTGTATACCACGCCATCATGTTTTGAATCCAAAACAAAATTATGGTTGTCCGGAGGACTTGAAACATATAGGCGTTTATTGGGGACGAAATTAAAATGGAATAAAAACGTGTATTTGTTACAGTAAATAAGTATTCGACAATATTTCTTAACAATATATATACATATGAATAATTTTGTATAAGTTTCAATAAGTGCGTAATAGCTTTATTTTTACTAATAAAAAGTTTTGGCGTGCTCTATTGCTTAGGGACAAACTGTGATGCTTAGAAACTGGATGTTTGGTCTTTTGGACAACCATTAAATAACGTATAAATTGCAAAAAATATATAACTATTTTTAATTGTTAGTTAATAACTGTTAATAATAAAACAAAAAAAAATATAAAATAACCCCATATTTCTTAACAGAATTTTTATAATCGATCAGGGACTGGGTAAGGTGGTCGTGGGACAAATAAAAGTTGATTCGCCCATATATCTAGCGTGATAACGTGATTCTCAAAAGAACATGAAAAAAAAATTTCAAAAGCATATGTTTATTACGAAGAAATGAGCGATCACTCTTGATAATATTATTACTTATCTACTGTATTAGAGATGGCGCCTCAGTTTGTTTTCAACTGTCAAACGAGAGCGGCGCGTGCGTAGTTACATGCACCCAATTTTAGACATATATATGTAGTCTAAGCGGATCCAAATCGTCGTAATCTACGTCGCGTCCGTTTTCGTAGACAACGACCATAAATAAATATGGAAGTATTTCCAATAAGAACTTCTCCAATTCGCAGCAATCGCTTCGTCATCCAATTTCCCGGCCGAGGCACCAAACGACATCGGACAATTCGTTTTATGCCAACGCGACGCGACGATCGCATATAAAATGTGTCGTCGTCGTCGCACGTTTTCCATTCAACTTTCGGCAACAGCCCAACCCCTAAAACCGATATCGCCATCACACTTCATACGCGGCGGCTCGTCATCGCATCCCTTCGCCGCGATATATAAGAGAGCGGAAGGGTATGAGCGTAATCGAGCGCGAATCGTATAAATCAGCCACTTTGGAACGTGACAGCGCGTGGCACAGTCGATCTCGAACGAACGAGAAAATTGAATAGTTGCGTAGTTTCGAAATGCGGGGATGGAAATTTTCCGCGGTGCCGTCGAACGATCGATGCTCCCCGGTCCGCATCTCGCCGCGGGGCACCCCCGACGATTTTTCATAACTAACCAGAGGGCGTCGGGTCACGTCCGAATCAATACGAAAAGAAAATAACGACCGCCATCAGCCGCCGCCGACGAGCCGCGGCCGATCGCGCGGAAACGTCGAACAAAAAAAAGGAAAGAAAGAACGAAAGCCGCCGGGCCCTCTTTTTCACGGATTCTAAATAGCGGATGCGATCGACGTTTTAAGCGTTTTCGTCGGTAACATCACATCGTCCCCGATCGTTTTTCATAAACGCGTCGAAACCTCGTTACGGAAAGATCCGTAAAGCTGGCGGATTAATAACTGAAATTAGGTTGAACGAGGGTTGTTTGCTAGGGGACGTTCCACTAACCCCAACCCTTCTAGACGGAATGTAATCGAGATTTTTTGACAGTCGATCGCGACGCCGACATGACCTCTTTCAACTGACAGTTGAACGTCAACTGTCCGTTGGGAAACGTTAACTTTTATAATAACGGCCATTAACGCAGTTTCTTTTGCTAAAGCATCTTGCAGAAATTGTATCCGCGCACTTGGCACGGATCGTTCATTTCGAATTCGAATGCAATTAAATTTATTTATGTATAATGATTGCGGAGATCCCAATTCGAGATTCAAGTACTAGTGAGTATGTAATAAATAAAGTACTCGACCCCGACTCGTATGTCGTTTACGTTACTTTCTCCTCCGCGCGATTTGCTGCGAAATAACAGAGATTCGACACACACGCGTATAGAAAGTCGTCGGCGAACGAGCGACCGTCGCCGGACGGCCACCGCGGCGGCGACCGACGCGAAGTTTCGTATATTTCGCAACCTGTTGTGCATTGCGAAACGCGAAACCGTCTCGTCGGTCTCAGTCGTGTCGGCTCTTCGAGCTACCGATTGACCGTTTCGCCGCGTTCGCTTTATACGACGAAGTGCACCTTTGATCCCGGCGCGGCGTGGGTCGACGACACTTCCTCAAAACTGCGACGCGGGAAAATCGAAATAGTACACGATCTCGCCCACGTTTCCGCGTCGCCGTTCGACGAAGACATTACCTGGCCATTCCCATTCTCAATAAACACGACTCCTAACATTTATGTAGGTTTTCGTGACGTTTTACTGCTTACCTAATCGCAAGTTTAGAATTTTGACTCAAAATGAAAAGTTGTTTGGTCTTACTTATCTTTGAAATGTAGATCAGCTTAAGCTTTCTTTCGTATAAAAACAGCGATCTATGGGTTTAGCGCGATCGAGGCCCAAAATATTTTTAAACATATAATCAATTTATGATTGATAAGATATAAATGCAGTTTTATTTTTAAATCCACGTCCTTTAATTTAAATAATAAGTAAGATGCTCTATTACCAAAGCAGCTTCTTGCTGTATATCAAATGAAAAGTACTGTCGCAATACGTTCGACTATAAATTAAATCGCGAGAGGAACGATTGCGATCGCGCTAATAAATGCGTAAAAGCCGGCAATCGCAACGTTGCCGATCGTCGAGCGTAATCAGTATTGCGTAGCGTTCGCGTAGTCCGTAATGTACCGAGAGAGAGTGCCGCGGACGAGGTCGCGGCGCGGCGGCGGACGTATCGTAAAATCGATGGGCGAACGTGACCGGATCGCTCGGCGCGCCTCGATTCGTCGACGCTCGGCCACCTCCTCGCCTTTCTGCCGCCCTGTTCTTTGCGCTCCCGATCGGCGGGTTGCCTGCCGGGCCGTGACGCCCACGCGGCCCTCCAGTCAACTCCCATGCGGCCGCCAGACGCCTACGTTCTAATCTCGCTTTATTCGCTACGCCGCTGGCGCGCCTCATCCTCTTTCTTCCTTTCTTTCTTCCTATCGACGTTTCGGTTCGGTGACGAAAGTGAAAGGACGAAAACACATACTTTCGTATTACGGCGGGGGGGTGCAATCAAACAGTGCGAGCGTTTTCTCATTAGCGATAACAAAAAATCGAATCGATTACTTTGAAAATTTTTACCATACTCGAGGACAGCATGAACGACATAAATAGGTTTGCATTTGAGTTTATAATATATTATATAAATATATTGACGAAGGATAGTGCACCTAAATTTAAAAAATAAATTGTTCCTTGTTGTTGCGATTGTTGGAATTTTTCCAAAAACTTTTGAAATATGAATTTAAGTGTTAGTATGGAAACAATTAAATAACAAAATGGTTAATTTTATGAGAAGAGTAGATGATGATTCCTTTTCTTAGATTCTTTGTTATTATTATATAGCAGTTGTCATAACCGCTAAATTACGGTAGCGTGAGATCGATCTGGCGAAAAAATGTGCGTCGCACGAATCGATCTAGAGAGGTTAGCGGGCCGAATTTTAGGGATAGGGGGTTCATTTTTATAGCGCTCAGTGGATCTTGACATTCTTTTGAACAAGTTCGAAAACGGACGTAACCGGTCCGTCCGTTATCGACTTATCGGCTGTGGCGCGCTTTTTTTTTTCGAGAATTTTTTGTGACGGTCCGCGAAGAATGGTTTTTTATCGTGGGTATTTTTACTTGCTCTCGAACCGAAACTTAATACGATTTTTTTGCGAAAAACCAAAAATCCCCCATTTTCGCGAAATTTTCAAAAGCCCTCATCTCGAGAAGTACGTACGATTGGAAGACGCGAGATACGTTTTCGAAAAGGGCAAAGATAGTTCTTTGTTTTTTGTCTGCCGCTCGATTCTGCAGCTACCTCCCTCCTTGGAGTAAAAAATTCGTAAAGGCGAAATTTTTCGTTTTTTGCTCTCGGAGGCGGTACGTCGGACGACACGACGATCTTTTAAAGGTGTTCCTCAATTATTGCGAGCAATCTTTCGTTAGAAGGTTCCGAAATTGTAGGACCTATCGTAAGAGAAATAGATAAAAGTAGGGTGCCGCGAATCGATTTTCATCGGGTAAAGCTACTCCTAAAAAATTTGGGATGCCTGTTTCGAATAGATAATTAATACGGCTTTCTTTCTTCTCGAGACGTCGCGGACGTAGAATTTACCGATTCTCCTCAAAAAATTCCAAAACTAAACCGTCCGCTCCAAAAACGTTTCTTCTGGTAATATCTCCTTTATTGCGTCACGTATCGAATTATCGCTCACACGAAAATATTCAAAAAAAAATTAGCTACGAATCGCCCGAAAAACTTAAGGCCGTAGGAATAGCCGTTTTCGAGGAAAACGGCAGAAAATTTTGAAAATTCGAAAAATTCCTCTTGTGTGCCGAAGGTATACGATTGCGCTCCGGAAAGTTCCGAACGGACGCGTTGACAGATGTGAATTAAAGGAGCCGGTCTGGCCTTTGAAATGTAAATATCGATGTACCTATCGAACAAACTGAATAAAAACTATAAATTCCGAAGATTCGCCTACCGATCGCGTCCGGATGGAGTCTCGTCGTTATTTCGAATTCGTTCAATTCGCAATGAGTTTGTTTTAATCCTTAAATTGGACACTTTTGTGTACGCCTTGTGGTAGTCGAGTGGTAGGTTACATAGTGAGTGATCTTGGGTTCGAAACCTCGATGGTGAAAAATTTTTTTTCATCGACGTATCATTGTTTAGTTATCTCCGATGGAAAAAAATAAATGCTACGTTATTATTACTATTATAGCCAACTGCATGTATTCAATGTTTTAACGAAAAATCCTTGGTTACAAAGAAGTTTATCGTTATGAAAGGCAAGAACGAGAAATCGATTATCTGCTCCGTCTATGTCTTCTGTCTATGGTAACGTAACATAACATCGACGATTTATTTCAATCATTTTCGGTTGTTTATCGTTTCCAGAGTTGTTTCTTTCATTGAAATGGAATAAATAATGTAAGGCGCAAAACTAAAATTGAATATTGGAAAAATGCCTAGATATAAAAAAAATGGAATGGTATTCACCTTCAATAAATTTTGCTCGCCCACTATTGGGAACGAATTTTTCACATCACAAACATTAAGATGTAAACGACAAAAAAGCAGATAAGATTGTAAAAGTTGAACTACAAAGTGAAATACTATGATATCCACTTGTGAAAAAAAAGTACGCAAAACAACAACATTGTGGAAACTGTAATAACATTTTGGTAAATTTAAATTTCTTCGATAATTCCAACATATATGACATTTATTCCATATCAGAATAACTGTTCACAGTGAGTTCATGAAATTAAAACACTTAAACAAAAGGAGAAAACGAGTTAATAAAAAATAAAAAATGAATACAGAAATACGTTATTTTCCAGTTATGCATTTCATACATTTATCCAGTAATTTACAACCGTATATCATCGCTGTGGTTTTAGCACAGCCAAGATGACAAAAAAAAATTGACTCTCAAAAATACAAATTTACAACTATTCGAATCCCTTTATAGAAAATGAAAACCAATATTGCATGTAGAAAAACAGCAGAAAACAATAATTTTCTTCTTGATAGAGTGTCAATATCGATTGAAAAGATTGAATCCCCAAAAAAATATAGTTCGTAGCATACTAAATAAATGAAACAGAATTTGCTTTCAATATAAATTGTACTCGAAAACTAATTGAAATTTCGAAACGCTTCTGCGATTAAAACATCAGATATCATATACACACACCATACTTTACAACCGCTATATCTTCGCTGTGGTTTCAGCACAGCCAAAATGATGACAACGAAAAGATTCATAAAAATTTAAAAATTAATTTGCAAGTCGTCGGTTCCTTTTATAAAAAAAAATTGATTGATATAGGAAGAAAAATACATATCTTCCACCACACCCACGTCCCATGTCCACACTTTACAACTGCTATATCATCGCTGTGGTTTCAGCACAGCCAAAATCAAGGAAAAAAAATAACAATTCGAAAAATAAATTTACAAATTTTCAATTTCTATTATAAATAAAAGAAACTAATATTATAAGAAAAAAAATGGAGGAGAAAATTATATCTCTTTTTAATGGAGCGTTATTAATAATAATATTGAATAATAATAAAAAAATTTATATCGTTCACGGCTTAATGAAAATAAATTAAGCTGAAATTAATAATTAGTATCTTTCGATATAAATACTTGAGAACAAAAAATTGAAATTTCGAAACGCAATTTGACTGACGACAACACCAGATATTCTCCAAAGCCACTTTATAACCGTATATCATCGCTGTAGTTTCTAGCGCAGCCAAAATGGCAAAAAAAAATAACCTTCCCAGAAAATAATAAATTTACAACTAAAACGAAGCAGAAATTGCTGCACACTCTTCAATATGAATACTTGAAAAACAAATGAAAATCATTATCCGCACACTTCAAAATCTTATATTATCGCTACATTCCGACCATAGCCTAAATAAAAAACAGTTTCTTTCATTCCGTGACATTCAGATCGAAAATCGACTGCATTCCAACCAAACCAAGCGTTCTTTTGACAAGGGGGGCGCTTGGGCCCCCCTCCTTGCTTTGTGAGGAAAAAAACTATTCGATTTATTTGTCCGCTGGCTCAATTGAAAAAAAGTAGGTATAGCGTTTAAGATAGAAAGCAGCGATTGGTAAACTGACGTATCATTCCAATGGGGCACGAACGCACTTAAATGTGGAACGTGATTAAGAATTTTCCATGAAACAATGCCCAGTATCTAGGATTCAAGTCAAGCCACCGCTTGGCTTGAGTCGACGTACCGTCACGAGTCTGCGCTGTTCATCAAATGAAGCACATTTTACGAACAGCGCAGAATCGTGATGGCACATTGATCGTTCCAGGTGGCGTTGTGAGCGAACTTTAATATTTCACTATTTCAGCGCATTGCACGTTCCACTTAGTCCTAACATTTATTTTTCAACACCTATATACATTCATGGATTTCTGTGAAAACTTCTTTTACCCTTTTTTCAATAGATTGTTTCAAAAATTTTGTATGAAATTTGAATACCATCTGGTCAGTGTTGTTGGTTGCCTTTGACATCGCGGTAATGTAGATACGTTGCTCTGGACTTTGTTTTGCTTCGAGAAAGATAATCTTCCTTAATCCTTTCAAAGTTTGTAACTTGGATGAGTCACCAAAGCTGTAGTTCCTTGAATAAAGCACCACCAAAAACATCGAGCGTAAGTGCGTAAAAAGATTTTCATGAAAATGAGAAACCAATCGATCTGTAGAATTGTTGCGCAATTGTATGTACCGTACCAGTGAAATCCCCTCCAATTGTCCTCCTCCCGCTTCGACCGCCGTTGTTTTTATTATAAAACGGAACGCGATGGAAATTTACGCGTGCTGTACGCGATTAATAATAAAATTAGAATACGAAACGAGACGGTTAGGTAACCGCGAAATTATTCACGGCAAACGCGACCGTACGTCGCTGTTTTTTTCGCAACACGTGCTAAAGCCTCGTCAAGGTCGGAGATTTTTAAATAAATATCCGCACGTTCGGGGAACGAACCTTATTTGCCAACTGGAGCGTACATACGTACATTCCAAAGCGGACGCGGACGTTCTCATTACTGCGGCGCGTAGTACACGTACGCACTTTTTCGTCAAACAAACGATTATTGAACTAAAATTCAAATTTGTCGCTTCGCCTTCATTTGTGGGATAATATTTGACATTTTTATAATTTTGGTATGACACATACGAGCAGCTGTCCAATCCAAGATTTAACGAAAAATTGTTGGCGTAAATTTCGACTAGAAAATCATGAAATATACAAAAGACGAAAAATATCGAAGGGTGCAAAAATTTATGAATACAACGACAATACCGCCTTCGCCTTAAGACGGTTTATGGTCTTCGCTTTGAGGGAGAGGTATCTTGTGAAATACGCTAAACAATAAAGCAATAAAAGGTTGGGTATTTCCATTCCCCGAAACCTTTTCTTTATTTACAGAGTGGTAGAGTAATGCTTTTTTTTCGATGTTCACGCTCTGTTCAGATTTTGACAATGTAAATATTGTGCCAAACGAAAGGAAATATTGCGTGAAGAAATCAGGAAACAATAATTTAATCGTCGTAACAATAACGAAGATCAGCATTGAAATTATTGGTTTAAAATCCCCGGTTCGAATGAATAAAAGACAAACAACAATTTTCATGATAAAATGATACTTATTTAGAAATGTTTGTAACAAAAAGTAAACAATCTCTTTGAAAAACGTCGTTCGCTCGCTTTGATGCATCTTCCGACTACTGCCCCCTCAATAAATCACAAATTCCTTTTTTTTTCGGTCACAAAACCGTAAGTACACTCCGTGAAACAAGTTAACGAAATCGGCTTTTCGAGGTGGTAAAACGAGGATGGAAGAGATAAGGCACGGTGCTCGACGCTTATGCCCTCCGGCACGGTCGCTATGTTTATTATACCAGTTCCGCTTGGTCGACAGAAGTTCTAGGAAACGAACGGGACGCGGGCAAGTTTTACCGCGCGTATCCGACTACGAGCGGACCGGTCGTGCGGACGCGCCCTCACAGTTGCGCTTTGCCGCGTCGTGAAACTAGGAAAAATTAGTCGCGCTATTTACATCAAAGCGGGTTCGTTAAAGATGGCGGTAATGAGGATGCGAAGATCGGCGCGTCGTGGAAATATAAATGACAAAAATAAATCGTTTTACGGCAAAACGGGAACATGTGCGCGTCGGGAAGCGTCCGCCGCCGAGGGCCTCATTATTGCGCCATCTCGCATTTATCGAGCAATCTAAGATAATGAGAACGTAGCAACGTGACAACGAAAACCGTAGGACACATAAACAACTAATGTTTATCTTCGTTCCATTGGCCGTAACAACTATTATGTGACGTAATCCGTAGCGGAGCTTACGCGACGATTGCACAATCGTAAAAGGAACACCGCGCAAATCTGTCAAGTTCCAGAAGTGTCATACACGCATTCTTATAACGATATTGCAATTAATTCTAGGAACGACGCCGCGCAGTTCGATGTAATAAACGGAATGTTTGGTGGATTCTCGTATTCAAAAATCTAACAATTACTTCAGTAATTTGACATCAGCTTTGCAGGGCTGCACTCGGGTGATTGCCATTGTCCAGTCAATAGAGAAATTTCATGGAAAACATTAATTACAGGTAGCGACCTAGTGGAAGTTGTTGGGGGTAGTGAGTTTAATATGAGGTTTCCATAAGGACTGCTATCGAGCGTCCTAGGGGGTGGGGGTGCAGTTCAAACTTTCGAAATCACACGTTTTCGCTTCTAAATTTTGAACTATTGATTTTATCGAAAATGTCTTCGAACAAATGTTTCAGATACTAAGAATACCTTCCATTTGAATTAGGTTTTGTTCAATTGGGGCGAATGGTTAACAAGAAAACTGCAAAAAACTGCTCAAAACAGGCGTTTTTTGCAAACGTGATATTTACGACGCCAATTTTTTTTTGAAATTTTTTATCATCTCAAAATGAAGCTCTTATAGCATCAAATCAAACTACATGGAAACAAAAATTATTACATTCATCATTCACGAGATATAGTAATTTGTTTATAAAAAACTGCCTTTTCTACAGGGTAACGTGCTAGTTGTCCGTAATATTTTTCCATTTTTTTAAATTGAGTATTATAGAAGACCTATATCTTACTCTACTGAAAAGTTTCAGACTAGAAAATGCGGAAAAGACTACTTTTCATAACATGGGAAAAAAGGTACCTTTTTTCCATAAACAAATTGCCTCGGGCGGTTTATTTTGTTATTCAGAGGTTCCATTTTCTCGCGAATGAAAATAGTTATTGAAATAAAGAATTTGACCCTTCAAGAAATCTTCTACAACCTTTTGAACGCCAGTTGCATTTTTTTTTAAAACATCACAGTGGCTTTATAAATAAAAATTTAGGAATTAATTCCAGTTCATACTTTTCGTAATGAATTATATTTGATGATGCTTTAGGGGAATATGAAATAATCTATGTGTTTGCTGAATAAAAAAGATGATAGTCTGGACGGGTCGTCGCATTCTCGTCTTGCGGTCGATGGGATCTTGGAGAGAATAGCCGTTCGGCGCGTATCGTAGTCGTGACTGCCTTCATAATCTTCGAGCGATTGTTTTGAAAAATTCAATCCAAAATTACAAAAAACAACCCAGTCGAGTTTCAAAGCAAAATGCCGACTACGTCGACGGGACGGAATAGAATCCCCCTCCATTCGGATTGCAAATGAGTATGCAACTTAACCGAATCAAATTGTCACCTGTTTATTTGTATCAAGAACAGGCATATTTTTACTTTTCTTTGAAAATAATAAAATATAATTCATTACGAAAAGTATGAACTCGAATTAATTCCTAAATTTTTATTTATGAAGCCACAGTGATGTTTTTAAAAAAAAATGCAACTGGCGTTCAAAAGGTCGTAGAAGATTTCTTGAAGGGTCAAATTCTTTATTTCAATAACTTTTTTCATTCGCGAGAAAATGGAACCTCTGAATATCAAAATAAACCGCCCGAGGCAATTTGTTTATGGAAAAAAAGGTACTTTTTTTTCCATGTTATGAAAAGTAGTCTTTTCCGCATTTTCTAGTCTGAAACTTTTGAGTAGAGTAAAATATAAGTCTTCTTGTATAATACTTAATAAAAAAAAATGGAAAAATATTGCGCACAACTAGCACGTTTCCCTGTGGAAAAGGCAGTTTTTCATAAACAAATTATTATATCTCGTGAATCATGAATGTAATAATTTTTGTTTCCATGTAGTTTAATTTGATGCTATAAGAGATGATAAAAAATTTCAAAACAAAATTGGCATCGTACATATCACGTTTGCAAAAAACGCCTGTTTTGAGCAGTTTTTTGCAGTCTTCTTGTTAACCGTTCGCCCAAATTGAACAAAACCAAATTCAAATGGAAGGTATTCTTAGTATCTAAAACATTCGTTCGAAGACATTTTCAAGAAATCAATAGTTCAAAATTTAGAAGCGAAAACGTGTCATTTCGAAAGTTTGAACTGCACCCCCACCCCCTAGGACGCTCGATAGCAGTCCTTATGGAAACCACATATTATACTCACTACCCCAACAACTTCCACTAAGTCGCTACCAGTAATTAATTTTTTTTTATTTAGCACTGGTACGTTTCTCTATTGAATGGACTAATTTGCAATAACTAAAAAGGATGAATAGAAAAATGTTCATTTCACGAATTTGCCAAATAGGTACTGCAAATGTTCTAAATTAGTTTGTCGTCGCTCGAAGACCGGTTGAAGTGCTTTTCTTGTAACATGTTCCTCAAAAATCGTAAAATCTTGGCCGCGTCGCCGGTTCAGACAAAGAAACTTTTTCGATACGTTACCTATGTAAACTTTTAGCAATAAAATAAATTAAAAACTACCCCGCAAGTAACTCGAGAAACTTCAATGGATTGGACTCGAGCGATTCATTAAGGCAACTTTTTCGACTAGCGCGGAATTCGAGAATCGAGATTATAAAAGTATAGAAGACGTAAATCACGTTTTCCGGAAAGGAAAGGGGACGAAATTTTCCTAACAGTTTTCCGGAAACACATTTCAATGTATGTTGTAATAAAACTATAGGAGCGTTGCGTATTCTCGACGCGTACTTCGAATGCCGCAACTTTTATAATTTGTTTTTTCGGGGCTTCCGGATAATCTCCCGGACGTTGCGCGGCGACGGAGGTCCTTCGGGCCGTCCTCGTTTGCATAATGCCCCGCGGGGCAAAATCGACGAGGGGGATTTTCCGTCGCGCAACGTTTTCGTCGTCGTCGTCGTCTTCTTTGTCCATTCGATTGAATCGTCACGGCGGAAAAACTGTCCGTCCTAACGGATCGTTTCGACGAAACAATAACGAGATAAACGTCGAACTTTATGTTACTTTCCCTTTACCCCATCTTCCTACAACTTCGTCGAGTCGATGTCGGAGAAATGATAAAAATTCAACAGGTTTCCGGTTTCCGTCGACGTATAGCGGCGGCTTCATTAGCCGTTTGTGTCCGTATTTCGAATTTACGAACGAGACTCGACCGGCAGAACGGCGAGGGTGATAATTCAAACGTACAAGGGGCGGTTTTGGGAACGTGCAAACGCCGTCGTAATGGATGCCGTTCGATTGTTCCTATCGTATGGAGTGATGAATTCGCCACGAAATGTTCTTCCGATTGAGTGTCCTGTGCGAACAATATTGTTCATCTAACAATGACTTGGATTTCAATATGTAATTTAAATTACGATGACAGATTGAAGAGGCTTTTATCGTTGTCATTAATACAACCCGTAAGTAACAAATCAGTCTCGAATAGGTTCGACGCTTGCGCTTTAGGAATTTCGGTGCCCTAAAATGGTCCTGCGCACGCGTCGTCAAGTTAAATAAAATATCGATTAGGACGCGTGTAATCGGTAAAACGGTCGAGATACAAACTGCGCAAAAATGTTTTTTCATTTATAATAAGTTTAAATAGTCGCTCAACCAGATTAATGAAAAAACATTTGTGGCACTCGACGTGAGGATGAACCTTCGATTCCGCTTCGAATCGATTTGTTACTCGGCACAAAATTACAAATCACGAACAATGTATCACGTTGAATATGTTAAAAGGAAGGACACCGATCCCCTCTCACTAAACGCTCGCATCATCGCTACCGTGTGAAAACGGTCCGTCGTCAAGCTATTATCGGTTTTTGCGTTCTGCCATTCGTTTCTTTTTGGCCGAAATACAAATTGAACGGGAGCCGAATTCGAATGCGAAAAATGTTTAACTGTAACGAAAACTTCTTCACGTTTCTGTATTGTTTCGTTGTGATCATTAAGAATTGTTCGAGTTCTATTGTGGGCAGCATGTTGAATTACCGTTAAGTTAGGCGAAACGTCCGCAGAAAGAACGTTTTGAACTTTTGCTATTGAATTGCGAATAATGAATCCGGGCTAATGTTAATGTATGTGGTTTGTTTGTTATTACGTTTACGTCCCACGCGACTGCATGGCTAAATGAAATCGTATACTTTCATCTCTCGGACATTTTTGCATTCATTTATTTTCAATATTAGTTCGTTACAATTTGTACTAATTCAGAAGTCGATATGGACAATCGCCTTTTTATGTGATTGATGTGTACGGTTTTTAACGAGATGGCTTCCGAACAGCTATTTATCTATGAATAATGTTACAGTTATATCGGTGCTTTCTGTATAATATTGTTGAACATTATTACCAGTGCGATTGATGTTCATTATTCCCGCTCGTCGTCCAATCATAACATTTCAATGTTCATTATTTCCGCCCGTTCCCCAATTATAAAATTTCCCAGTATACCTAAATCAAGTTAGGACACACTCTTAAAAGCGCCTTATGAGGGCTGGAAGCTTTGTGAAAAAAATGACTTGTATTGGTTGTATATAGAATAAGAGCGATTTACCCAAAACGCAGAGATCAATAACATGACTGATAGCGCTGATAACGATCTCCTTTTTCGGATTCTTCTACTAATTCCCGTGCCGTTGAAAAAAAATTCGATCGTATCGACGGCGGCGGTGGCGGCGGCGAAACGGGTTTCGGCCCAGTCCCCACGTATATAGAAACGTATACGACGGCGCATTCCCGCAGCTTTTTAGAGCCGCGGTGGCGACGAGACTGGCTCGACGACTTGTCGGATCAATTAAAACGCTTCGATTTTCGAAAACCGCCAAATGTATTGCGCGCACGCCGCCCCCCTTCGCCCGAAAGCGTCGGTTCGCGCTAGACGACGAGACGTTCAATTAAACAATTAGGTTGGCTGTTAGATGTCGCTTGGCAATCTGACGTTTTTAAATGACCACTTTCACAACGTCACCGCCACCGCTCGCTCGCTACAACACCGACGAGCTTGACGCGGGGCGGCCACTTTCGTAACGATCTGTCGGCATTGCCGCCATACATCGTCCCCTAAAGTGATGCGGGGAAAGAAAATTATAGAACCTAATTACGGTGGATTCGAATACAAAAAAACGGTAGTTATCTATTAGAGCGTGGCGTATTGGTGCATAGGTCGATTTTATGTTAAAGAAAAATGATTTCGGGGGAGAGCGTTTAAACGTTAGTTAATTAATTGGTACTTAATTAAAAAACCCCACCTGGGGCTCGAACGCAAATTGCTTAAACCGAGGTGCATTGGGAATCCCGAACACGTAACGAAACTTGTACGTGGTTTGCGAAGGGTCGTCGCTCGCTTCAATTTATGAAGTTACGACTAATACAAGTTGCAAAACTGTTATTCAAATGTATTGAAAATTTTCGAGGAACTTGCGAGGGGCTTCTTCCATCTCTATCAATTCGGTGTATGGTTTAATCTGATAAGGTATTTGGAACTGGTTATAAATCAATTGTTTTTATTCGATTCTGCGCTGTTCGTAAAATGAAGCACATTTTGTGAACGGCGCAGGATCGTCACAGTACATTGGCATTTTATAACGTGGGTTGGAACAAACCCTGTTTTCCACGAAAGAAATATTTAAAAACTTCTCTTTGATTCTGATTACGTGTAAGGATTCTGAATAAGATTTATTCTTATCTCGTCAACTTAGACCAGAAACGAAAAAAAATCCAGATCGCTCGCTTCGCTCGCGACCTGACCGGCCTTCGGACGGGGAGGGTTGCCCGACTCAACAGAATACTTGGTTTGGTTGGAATGCGGTCGATTTTCGATGTGAATGTCACGGGATGAAAGAAACTGTTTTTTATTTAGGCTATGGTCGGGGTGTAGCGATAATATAAGATTTTGAAGTGTGCGGATAATGATTTTCATTTGTTTTTCAAGTATTCATATTGAAGAGTGTGAAGCAATTTCTGCTTCGTTTTAGTTGTAAATTTATTATTTTCTGGGAAGGTTATTTTTTTTGCCATTTTGGCTGTGCTAGAAACTACAGCGATGATATACGGTTATAAAGTGGCTTTGGAGAATATCTGGTGTTGTCGTCAGTCAAATTGCGTTTCAAAATTTCAATTTTTTGTTCTCAAGTATTTACATCGAAAGATACTAATTATTAATTTCAATTTAATTTATTTTCATTAAGCTGTGAACGATATAAATTTTTTTATTATTATTCAATATTATTATTAATACCGCTCCATTAAAAAGAGATATAATTTTCTCCTCCATTTTTTTTCTTATAATATTAGTTTCTTTTATTTATAATAGAAATTGAAAATTTGTAAATTTATTTTTCGAATTGTTATTTTTTTTCCTTGATTTTGGCTGTGCTGAAACCACAGCGATGATATAGCAGTTGTAAAGTGTGGACATGGGACGTGGGTGTGGTGGAAGATATGTATTTTTCTTCCTATATCAATCAATTTTTTTTTATAAAAGGAACCGACGACTTGCAAATTAATTTTTAAATTTTTATGAATCTTTTCGTTCTCATCATTTTGGCTGTGTTGAAACCACAGCGAGGATATAGCGGTTGTAAAGTATGGTGTGTGTATATGATATCTGTTTTAATCGCAGAAGCGTTTCGAAATTTCAATTAGTTTTCGAGTACAATTTATATTGAAAGTAAATTCTCTTTCATTTATTTAGTATGCTACGAACTATATTTTTTTGGGGATTCAATCTTTTCAATCGATATTGACACTCTATCAAGAAGAAAATTATTGTTTTCTGTTCTGTTTTTCTACATGCAATATTGGTTTTCATTCTCTATAAAGGGAATCGAATAATTGTAAATTTGTATTTTTGAGAATTAATTTTTTTTGTCATCTTGGCTGTGCTAAAACCACAGCGATGATATACGGTTGTAAATTACTGGATAAATGTATGAAATGCATAAATCGAAAATAATGTATTTGTGTCTTCATTTTTTATTTTTTATTAACTCGTTTTCTCCTTTTGTTTAAGTGTTTTAATTTCATGAACTCACTGTGAACAGTTATTCTGATATGGAATAAATGTGATATATGTTGGAATTATTGAAGAAATTTAAATTTACCAAAATGTTATTACAGTTTCCACAATGTTGTTGTTTTGCGTACTTTTTTTTTCACAAGTGGATATCATAGTATTTCACTTTGTAGTACAACTTTTACAATCTTATCAGCTTTTTTGTCGTTTACACCTTATTGTTTGTGATGTGAAAAATTCGTTCCCAATAGTGGGCGAGCAAAATTTATTGAAGGTGAATACCATTCCATTTTTTTTATATTTAGGCATCTTTCCAATATTCAATTTCAGTTTTGCGCCTTACATTATTGTTCCATTTCAATGAAAGAAACAACTCTGGAAACGATAAACAATCGAAGATGATTGAAATAAATCGTCGAGGTTATGTTACGTTACCATAGACAGAAGACATAGACGGAGCAGATAATCGATTTCTCCTTCTTGCCTTTCAAAACGATAAACTTCTTTGTAACTAAGGATTTTTCGTTAAAACATTGAATACATACAGATGGCTTTAATAATAATAATAACGTAGCATTTATTTTTTTCCATCGGAGATAACTAAAAAATGTTACATCGATGAAAAAAAACTTTTCACCGTCGAGGTTTCGAACCTAAGATCACTCACTATGTAACCTACCACTCGACTACCACAAGGCGTACATAAAGGTGTCCAATTTAAGGATTAAAACAAACTCTTTGCGAATTAAACGAATTCGAAATAACGACGAGACTCCATCCGGACGCGATCAATAAGCGAATCTTCGGAATTTATGGTTTTTATTCAGTTCGTTCGATAGGTACTTCGATATTTGCATTGCAAAGGCCAGACCGGCTCCTTTAATCCACATCCGTCAACGCGTCCGTTCGGAACTTTCCGGAGCGCAATCGTATACCTTCGGCACACAAGGGGAATTTTCCGAATTTTCAAAATTTTGTGCCGTTTTCCTCGAAAACGGCTATTCCTACGGCCTTACGTTTCTCGGGCGATTCGTAGCTAATTTTTTTTCGAATATTTTCGTGTAAGCGATAATTCGATACGTGACGCAATAAAGGAGATATTACCAGAAGAAACGTTTTGGAGCGGACTGTTTAGTTTTGGAATTTTTTGAGGAGAATCGGTAAATTCTATGTCCGCGACGTCTCGAGAAGAAAGAAAGCCGTATTAATTATCTATTCGAAACAGGCATTCCAAATTTTTTAGAGCTAGCTGTACCCGACGAAAATCGATTCGCGGCACCCTACTTTTTTCTATTTCTCTTACGATAGGTCCTACAGTTTCGAAACCTTCTACCGAAAGATTGCTCGCAATAATTGAGGAACATCTTTAAAAGATCGTCGCGTCGTCCGACGTACCGCCTCCGAGATATAAGCAAAAAACGAAAAAATTCGCGTTTACGAATTTTTTACTCCAAGAAGGGAAGGAGCTGCAGAATCGAGCGGCAGACAAAAAACAAAGAACTATCTTTGCCCTTTTCGAAAACGTATCTCGCGTCTTTCAATCGTACGTACTTCTCGAGATAGGGGCTTTTAAAAATTTCGCGAAAATGGGGATTTTCGGTTTTTCGCAAAAAAATCGTATTAAGTTTCGGGTTCGAGAGCAAGGAAAAATACCCACGATAAAATACCATTCTTCGCGGACCGTCCGAGCCCCCTTCCGATCCCTAGTCCCCCGACGAATGTCACAAAAAATTCCCGAAAAAAAACGCGCGACCGCCGATAAATCGATCACGTCCGTTTTCCAACTTGTTCAAAAGAATGTCAAAATCTACCGATCGCTACAAAAATGAACCCCCTATCCCTAAAATTCGGCCCGCTAACCTCTCTACATCGATTCGTGCGACGCACATTTTTTCGCCGGATCGCTATATAATAAAGTTTGGTGTTAACAAGGCGAACAATTTCGGCGCAAAAAAAATATATATAGATATCGATCCGAACGAACTTACCCGATGTACTCGAGCGACAGGCTGATCTTATCCTGAGGGTTGAATATGGTTCTTTCCGTGTCTTCGCCGCGTTGCTCGGGCGACACCCCTCGGGCCTCCCCCGGCCTCTCCGCGTAGAAACGTTTCCGCCTCAGCATTTCCGCGAGAAAAAGTCCGGGCACCAACTTGTACACGATGTCCTGCAGCGTCTTGTCCAATCTGCGCCGGAGGAAAGAAAAAAAATCGATCGGAATAAATTCGAGAATTCGTGATATTTACGAAGGGGTATGTACATGGATAGTAGGGCGGCGGCGGCAACCTGCCGCCGCCACCGCCGCCGCCCCCGTCCCCGTGGTGTGTCGCACATTAATTACGGACGGCGCTACGCGGCTAATCGCTCGTATTGTGTACAGATGCGTCCGGCACAAAGACGAATACATCCTCGTCGTCGTATCGACGGTAATTCGATAGGGTCCGCCCCTCCCGCCACCCTTTGCACGTCACTTCCGTTTTCATTCCGAACGCGATTTTCCTTTATTCCTTTTTTTTCACTCGATTATTAAAACCGGCTCGAAAGTCGGGCCCGCGCGACCATTCCGAACGCGACTTCTCTTTCCTTCGCTTTCATTCGAATAAACCGGAAAGTCTTTGATCTCGGTAATATAAGCGCGTAAAATTTTGCGGCTAGATCGTAAAGACAATTTCCTCAGAGACCGCCGCCGCGCGGTCACCGCAAAATGCAAACCGTAGCGCATCCCGACTAAAGGATTGTGTTGTTTATAGTAGGATCGTTTCGACCGACCCGCAAATTAATTTCCAATAGTCGGACGCTTGCGCAATACGAATTTAAGGCCCCGAAAATCCTAAAGCGCAAGCGTCTGACTGATTTGGTGGGCGGTTGAAACAAACCAAAAAGCTGACTCATCCTGACAAGAATAAAAAGGAAGCTCGCCAAATTTAAAAATAAATCTCGATTTGTAACTAAAAGTAATTGAATTTACAGGTGATTTTAAAAATCTTATATTTTTCATCAAATTTTGCACGGAATAACATGATTCAGGGAGTTTAGAAAAACGTTTTTATATTATCGCATTAGCTACTAACTGTGGTATGAAAAAGTTCTTTCTAAATACGTGTTACAGAATTCTATTTCATGAAGCGCCTTACGGAAAAAATCTACGAGATGGCGCAAGCGTTTAACCGTCCCCATCTGGCCAGCGATTTATATTAATAATGAAGCGCAACAACGATACCACAATTCGAATTATGAGATATAATGAAACTTGATGTTGAAAAACGAAATTAATTAAACGAATTACATTACAGAATCGTAATCGTATACATTGCATTTTACGAGTACTCACTTTAAGTTGGGCTTCGCCTTGTTGATGATCATCTCGCAAACTGGACAGTAACTTTTATCTTCCAGGAACTTGATGATGCAGCCACGGCAAACTGAAATGGAATAAAATCCGGGGATAATCGTAAAAAGTCGGATATAAAATTCTCTTACATGAGTGCAGACATTCGGTGATCGTGGTCGCATCGATCAAATAACCCTTGCACAGCTGACAAATTAGCGAAGGGTTGATCTCCACCAATTTCACCTTTTTCGGATCGTGGTCGGGGGTCGGGGACGTCCCCCGTTCCTCTTTATCCGTCTTCTTCTCCTCGCCGGAAGATTCGGTAGTCGGATCCATCACGCCGGTTGCTGCAACAACGAACGACGTGCTTTAAAAATAGAATAGGGATCGATAAGCCGGCCGCGGAATTTTCGCGAATAATCGAGGGGGGAAACGTGAAGGAAGGGAAACAAAGCCAAACCGACATGAAATATGTATCGAAAATCCCGTCGCCTCTTTTTATCCGACTTCTGATTTCATTTTCTTCCGTGCGACGTCGAAACAACAAATTTTCCGGCGCTTGGTGCGCCGGTCGGGTAACGTTATTGAAAGTGTCCGGAGTTTGGAGGGCCGAAGGGTCGACTGACCACTCAATAGGGATCAGGTACAGTCAGCGATGCGTGCAATTATACACAACGTCAAATAATAACCTCCGGCCTGCGATAGCCCACCAGGCCAGACGGTCGGTCGTTATTAACGTGTTTATCGGGAAGTTACGGGGCGCGCATCCAGAAGTTTCCAGTTTTTCCGATCGGTTCTATCATGCATTTATGCATGAACCTTTCCCCCACGCCGCGGAGGGACGCGGGAGTTGGAGAACAGTTTCCGGCAGGCAATTTGGAAAAATATGTTTTTCGAAAATCACTATTGGAGAATATTGCCGACCTAATCGGTGAACCCGAATCAACACAACAACGTAATTCGCACGGATCAGGCAAGGATTAAAGACTGACTGGCGGTTGAGGCAACAATATAATTACACGCCCCCTTGACGCCGCGATCATTCTAATCTGTCGAGCGACAAATTGCGAACGCCTTGTTTCGAAAACCTTCAACGGACGGCTTGCTTATCTTAAATTTTTTGACTCTCTATACAGAGATTGAAAATCAAATATTCACCCCAGTTGTAGAAACAATTAAAAATTGAAGTCCAACACAAATCAAACATTTGGTCCTTCGGGCCGGACTTGAACGCATTCCAAATTGTATTCAAAACATCGAACTTAATAATTTCTATGAACTCGAACCCGATATGATATCTGATACCGAAATGCGATAAACCAATTCGCGCGGATTTCCTCGCATCCAGCCCTTCCCAATTCGGTAAGGGGTTGCGTTTCGTCTCGTTTTACGCGTGACGAAAATGGAAAACCCGCGTGGACGTTGGACCGCCACGCTGTTTTACGTTAGGAGGGGTCAGAGAGAACCGGGGGGCGGCGTGTAAAGCAATTCGCCGTCGCCGGGGGTAGTTATTGAGTTTATGCAACGACGATATTGCCGGCGTGCGGATTGAATTCCTGCGAGAGGGCGGAGGATTGTTAATTTTATCCGACTACGGTCGACGACGAAGCCGCGGATCTCGTGCCGCCGCCGCCGCCGCGACCGCCACGTAGGATGCGAACGCACACATGAATAAATAAGTAATAACGGCGAGCGGCCGGGGCTCTTCGGCTCTGTCGATTGTCCGATATCAGGAGATGGACGTATGAATCGTTCGGGAGGGACACGAAGGGAAAGAAGAGGGAAACGATGGACGGGCAAGTTCAAAAAGTCGAACGGGAGGGTATTGGGAAATGCGTCGCGACTCCGATCGATATATATACGCTCGCTCGCAAGGAGAAGTCTCTCGCACTCTCGCCGACCGTTCATATCATAGGCCTATCGCATACGAGCGATTTTCATTTGTCGTTTGTGGCATTGTTATTTATTGGTAATAAGTCGCGATAGTTGGTGATGTTTCGTTGAAATCAGATTAAGCATCAGATCTTATTCTTTAACAAGATTGTTTCAAATCAAAGCAGTAAGATTGCGCTCGTTATACAGACAGACAATTTATTTCAGATCTATTAACAATTAAAAGATTAGAATAAAATGATATATAACATATAACCCCTAACCCCCCAATTAATAATAATCAACTAAATATTCCACTTCTTGAACCATAATAATAGAATCCAACCATACTTCATTCCAATCAACCATTCCAAACATTAAAATATTTCATTCATGACATTTTTCATTCCATTTGACCATTCCACATATCAAAAAATATCCTTTCAAATTCTTCTCGTTCAATCAACTATTCCAAATATTAAAACATTCATAAAAATTCCTTATTCTATTTGACCATTCCAACCATCAAAGACGCAAAACAAATAATCCATAAAACCATGAAAAACTCTTTCCATTCTATATTCTTTCATTCTTCTGTTTTTCAAATCCTTCTCCTTCAATTGAGCATTCCAAATATTTACGTATCCAATCATTTCATTATTTGATTCATCAAAATCGAAAAACCATATCCAAAATAATATAGCCACAATAATTGTTCACTCCAAATTAACCATTCCAAACATCAAAATATATAATTCATAACAATTTCCATACCATTTGACCATTCCAAATATCGAACATCTTTTCAATTTCTTCTTTAGTCAACCAATCCAACATTAAAACATCCAATCTATAAAGTTCTTCATACTATTCAACCATTCCAATTATCAAAGATATAAAACAAATAATCTTTAAAACCATGAGAAATTCTTTCCATTCTATATTCTTTTATTCTGCCTTTCCATTTGACCATTGCAATTATCAGAAACATAAAACCATAAAACACTCTTTCCATTCCATATTATTATAACAACCAACTTCCTCCAATCCTTCCTCCAACCAATCATATTGAAAAATTTTAATCCATAAAATTCTCCATTCCATTTGACTTTTTTTTTTCCTTACTTTTCTTAATTCTTTTTTTCCTTTTTCTTCTTTTTTTTCATAAATTCAATTTTCATGCAGCAAGTTCAATAATTTAATAGCTTCATCAGCAAATAAACGCAATTTGGAGAAAAAAGAATGGTCGAAAATCAAATCAGAAATTAAAAATTGGTCATCTTCTAAAGCTTGAACATCAAATTGAATTCTTAAATCGTGAAACAAACAACAAAATCTTAAAATATGAATATTGCTCTCAACCACATACACAAAGATTGTTCTCGCATAAATTCAATCTAAACAAATTGTCTCTGAAAGGACCATGCCCCGTTATAAAACAAGTAAGGGAAAAATTTAAACGAGGAAATGAATTATTTAAAACGAAATCAATTTTTGGAAACCAAGCAAAAGTCCTCGAAGAAGAACACAAATCCCATTCAAACTGCCAATAATTCGATAAACTTTTAAAACAATTAAATAAAGTGGATTCAATAACATATTTTCTATTGACAGTATCAAATGGGATAGCCGGATAATGAAAATTAAGATTATTATTAGAAAAATCAAAAGAAAGTCCTTTTTTAAGATGAAAAGAAATAGCACGAAAAATAACAAAAAAATAAGCGGGCATACGACCAGTTATAATTTGTAAAGAAGTGTTTGAACAAGTACGACAAGCTGAAGAAATCAAAAGAAGAAATTTCTTTTGTGCGGAAATCAAAACTCTTTTAACATGTGAATTGAAGACGCGATGGAACCATACAGAAGAACAATAAGATAAAATAGGTAAAAATATAGTTTTATAATAAATGGAAAGTTTATAGCGAGAATTTAAACGAATAGATTTACGAATACGAATTAATTTAGACACAATTGAAGAAATTTTATCACGAATAAATTTAACATGAGGAAGAAAAGAAAGACCCGAATCAAGAATAATACCAAAATATTTATGTTCTTTAACCAAATTCAAAGAAACATTATTCAAACGGACAGTAGGTGGACGATTTACATTCAAGGAACCTTTGAGAAGGATAGCCACAGATTTTTTGACAGAAATGGACATTTTATTATTCGAAACCCAATTATGACAAATATTCGAGAGATTTTGTAGAGAATTTTCTAAATTCCTACGACTATTTGCCGAAACAAGAATCGTTGAATCATCCGCATAAGCAACACAAGTACAATTTTCAACATCTAAGAGGATAGTTCATTAAAAACCAAATTCCACAGAAATGGACCTAAAATAGAACCTTGGGGACATCCTTTTGAAAGTGTGTGATGAAAAGAAGAAGAACCTTGTTTAAGAATAATTTTTCTATTTTTCAAATAATTTTGCAGTAATCTTAGAAGAAACGGGGAAAAACCAACTAATTTAGCACGTTTCAAAATAATACACCACCACAAATTATCAAAAGCACCTTCAATATCAAGGAATAAACCACCAACATATTTATATTCAGAATTTAATACAAAATCAGTAACTTTTCTGATGGCATCTTCTGTAGATAAACCTTTTTTAAAACCAAATTGATTGGGAGAAATAAAAACAGAATTCGAATAAATAATATTAAAACGTTGATACATTAGTTTTTCTAAAGTTTTAGCAAAGACAGAAAGTAAGCTAATAGGTCTATATGATTTAGAATCATCCAAGGGTTTATCTGAAGATTTGAGTAACAGACATAAAGAAGCACATTTCCAACTAATAGGGAAAATACCAAAAAATAAACAATTATTATAGATTTCTAGTAAATAATTCGGATAAAGAGACCACACTTTACAAAGAATTTCAAAATTGATTAAATCGATGCCAGGTGCAGCATTTTTTCTAACGAATCTTAGAGCAGAGTTCAGCTCATCAATTGAGAAAGAGATAAAATCATTGATATCACAAACTGGAACAAAATTATTAACTTCGTTCCTAATTAATTTATGAAGATGAGAATCTAAAAGGGGATCATAGTGTATCTCCGTCATTTCGGCTCAACCGAATGAAATATAATTTTCCGAACTTCAATCGCTCGAACTCTAGCCACTCGGTCAAAAGACCTACAACGAAATTTCAATTTCGTAGCTCCCCCGATTTTTAATAATCACGTCGCCGCGTCTCTGCACCCGATCGCACCAATAACAATCTCCCGCGTTGTCTCGACGATCACCCTTCCTTGCGGCCGGTTTCCGCCGAAAAAAATGGGTTAGTGTATCGCCTCGCTCTTCCCTTTCGCAAGACAGAAGGGTGGTATCGGTGTCGCGCGAAATCGTTTTATGCCCTTTTTAGTCGGTGAATTATAAATGAATGCGAAAGTCTGGTCTCGCGACGCGCCGGTAGGATGGCTACGAACGCGCGTGCGGCGGTGGGGGACGGGGGATTTAATCTCCGGGACGGCCGCCGATGCCCGGAATTTCCGGGCATAGAGTATAGTCGGCCGTTGCCGCCACCGTTGCGCCCGGTTTCGCAACAACTCCACTTCCATTTGTTCGCTTAATTGGCTTTCCCCGGGGGGCGAGGAGGCGCATCCCCGCACCGTTTTGGCAAGACCGCTCCGCTCCGTCTCGGACCCGCCGCACACTCCCGGGATTCGGCGGTTGTAATCGGACTTTTTCCGTTGTTTATTCCGGTTGTCCCGCGTCCAATTTTCCTTAGTCCGGGCGACCCTCTTACATAAATCTTCGGCGGGGCGATCGGAATTGCCTCGACAATATCCACCCGGACCGTTTCCTGGTGTCGTAACTTTGCCCGAGGAGAACCAAAAGGGCGATTGTGGGAGGTGTGGCGATTGATGAGTACTTTTTTTTTTAATTTACGGTCCGGGAGTGGGGGAAGATTTGCTACTGTACTAAATTTTAATGGAAATCGCGTAGAAATAGTTGGATCCGACTCCGATCCGATTCCGTGTAGAAAGTCAGATCGGTGCAGAATCGGAAAGAGGATAAGATATATGTCCTACTTGCTTCACACTTTCCGATTGTCTCAATATAATGATCATCCTCAAATCATTATTTCTTTGCGCATAGTCAACAGAGAGGTTGGAAATGTATTCAGAATCCTGGTCCACAACAGTATTACGATGAGCCTAGTATAGCTCATTAATTTACAAAAAAATTCATAGTTCAAATCGAGAAACCACCCTTGACAAACTTATCCGACTCATCTTCGCAGCTGCAAAACGAACATAGTGGGAGTCGGATCGTTCTGGGAACACACACTCGTCCGATTGTATAATATACATACATATCATCCCTCTCCTGACGAATGGGCGTATCTCAAAAAATTGCAAAAATGAGGTAAGACTGCAATTGTGCTTAGAAAATAATCATAAACGTTCACACGAAGTGGCGTATCTCATGCAACGCTGCCTAATCTAATACGCATCATAATGCTCGAAACTTATCTCAATTGTCTAGTCTACGGTATCATACGAATAGACGCCTTTATGAGCTGGAAATTTTCTGAGAGAGTGTTTCAACCATACAGGCGTAACTCATATTTTGCAGGCATTAGGCCGCGTAGGTGCCGTATGCTTGCAACTTATTTGAGTCGTTTGGTGAAAATGGATGTGCTCGTAAAGTGGTCCGATAATACTACAAACGTTGTAGCATGTAAAGAGCTCAAATTATTGAAAAATGAAACCATTTTCAAAATTGGTGCAAATGTTAAAATGCTCTATGGTAAAAAGTATTACTATAGAAAGATTATATCGATATTGAAGACAAATATGGTGAAAGCTGGAACTCTGACGATGATATCCCTTTAGCTTTTCTTTTTAAAAATACTAATAATGCGAGTAAACTGATGCCACCTATAACAATACATTCTGGAGAAGAAAAAGATCCCTTGAATGTTGAAGACGTCTGCAGTGCTTCTAGTGGTAGTCCCCATTATGACAGTGATGCTGATCCACCCTATGGAATATGTGAAGTGAAATACTGTAATGAAGAAGTATTCAGCTCGTACCATAAATGCATGATATTACTTTGCTGAGACCATTTTCAAAATAATGCACGTTGTCTCATTCATAGACAAGATTTTCAAAGTTTGAATGCTTCACGAGAAAGTTCCACCGAATTGACTAATGAGGTAATTATTATGCACTCATACAATAAAAACTGTTTGACTAGAAGTGTTTTTTTTTAGCAGGCTATTATGATGCCGGAAGATTTTCAGATGGAAGGTTCTAACCGCGAGTTCATTCTCACAAAAAAAAGGAGTGAACCAGAAGAAACTTAATAAGCAGCTAAGAAACGAAGGAAAAGAGTATGTAAGTGAAAAAACTAAAAATATAGTTCGAGCACGTACTTTGCAGACAAGATGTGATGGAATAATTTGTGAAAAATTAGGTAAGAATTGCAACAAGTTTAATGACAAACTGAGAACAGAAATCTTTGAAAATTTCTATAAGCTGGGAAATTTAAATAACCAAAGAGAGTCAATAGATGTTAAACAGAGAACAGTGAAGGATAATTCTTTCAGGCACCAAAAAACTGTAAGATATTCTTTGACTTTGGAGGGACGACGTGAAAAAGTGTGCAAAAAATTTTTTTTGGCCACACTTAGTATCTCTGAAAAGGCAGTGCGAACTGTTCTGGACCAAGTTCAAGGGACATCAGGTATATTAAAAGAAGATAAACGTGGGGGAAGACAATCGAAGGCGATTTTAGACCTAGATAGAGAGCAACGTAGAAACATAGAAAACCATATAGATAGGTTTCCACGAATTGAATCACATTACTGTAGAGCTGAGACTACTAAAGAGTACCTCCATGCTGATCTTTCTGTTAAAAAAATGTATGATATGTTCGTGGGAGAATATTCATCTGAGCATAATAAACCTAGCATTTCTACATACCGTGGAGTATTTCACACAAAAAATCTAGCATTTCAAATGCCTAAAAAGGATCAATGTTCGCTCTGCCAAATCTTCAGAGATGATACGGAAAGTGTTAAATTAGAAATGAAACCACAGATAGAGAAACATAATGCGGAAAAGAAGAAGGTTCGTGATTTAAAACAAGATTGCAAATTGCAAACTCAAAGGAATAAAAAGTTACTTTGTGCCAATTTCGATTTGCAACAAGTGATAAATTTGCCCATAAGTAATGAAAGTGCTATTTTTTACAAACGTCGTCTGTCTAATTTCAATTTAACATTTTATAATATTGCCGATACAAACTGTACATGCTATACCTGGCATGAAGGCTTAAGCAAACTAGGAACATCAGAAATATCCACCTGCGTTTTCAATAGCCTTCAGACATACGACGAAAAAGGGGTAGAATCTGTTTATCTGTTTTCCGATGGCTGTTACGGACAAAACAAGAATACAATTATCGCTACAATGCTCTTATGTTCGGTTACCCATGCTAAAAATATTCAAGAAATCTCACTTAGATTTTTTGAGGCATCTTACGGTCAGAGTGAGGGGGATTCGGTACATAGCGCGGTCAGTTATGCTGTCAAACATGCTGGAAATGTCTTTACCCCAGCACAACTTCAAACAATAATAAGTATGGCAAGAAGAAAAAATCCTTACCAAGTAAGTCCTCTAGAACACCAGGATTTTATTGACTTCAAAAGCCTTTCTCGGGAGCTACGAGTGTTAACAGTGCGGAAGACAGATTGTGAAGAAACGGTCAACTGGACGAAAATTGTAGAAATAAGGGTACTAAAAGAATCCCCTGACAAATTTTACATAAAATAAAGTCACCTGGATTCCGAATTCAAGGTAATAAGCCTCAAACGCCAAAATGGAGGTAACTTAAAATTTCCTCTGAAAAAACTAAACCAGGAGCCTTTGAAAATATCAAAAGATAAATACAATGATCTGTTGTCCCTTTCACAAGGTCCTACTCCTGTAATAAGGTCAGCAGAATGTGTACAGTTTTACGCTTCGTTGCCTCATAATGATTAGCACTGGCATGTTTTTTCTGTATAGCTTATTTTTCGTTTTTTCTTTGATTTTCTGTTCCATAACCAAACATTATTTTTTTGTTGCTATGAAAAAGTTACTGAATATATTTTATGCTAAGCTTTTGTTATTTTTTCTGAAATAAACGTTTATTCTTTGCAAAAATCGCTGACCAATTAAAGGCGCATCTACCAAAGTCTGAGATGATTAACTTTCCTAAATCCGACGTAAAGGCGTATCTCCAATTTTCGAAAAAATTTTCACCCAAACTTGATGACATCAGAAATTATGCATATCACACTTTCATTCTTTTGCTACCTACTATTTTAAAAAGAACTGAGAAATTAAGCCTCAGTACCACTCAGTAAAATCAGTAAGAGTGCTCCATTTTTCAAACAGCTCTCCTGAAAACTTGACGAATTTGAGTTACGCCCTTTCGTCAGAAAAGGGACGATATGTATACTACATATACTAGATATTCGGAGTCGGATAGGAAGCTTGCAAAATAAAGATGCCGTTCAATAGGGGATTGTCCGAAGAAGCTGATGTGCAGCAACGAGCCCTTCATAAATAAAAATAAAGATTTACTCTCGCGGTATGTAAATTACGTCACCCGAATCGGTCACGGAGGCCCGATGCCCACCGGATCGGCAAGCCCATTCATAAATTTCCGATTTTCGGTCCTGTTACAAGTGTTACAACGGACCCGTCGTAAAACTGACCCTCCCGCTTTGAAGAGGTCCGACATTTATTATCTATTATATCCGAATCCTATCTCGTCCGTTCCGTGCCCTAGCGACGTTACATTATGTACTTCTCCGTAACTTCGGGAAATAAGCGGAAGGGAGAGGCTGCGGAGACGACGACCACGACTGCCGCGGCGAAGAAGTGCAAAGCTGGAAAGCGCCGAACAAAACGTCGGGTTTAATGTACAGTTCGTTCCGAAAAAGTCGTCCGTCATCTGGCGGACTCTTCCGTTCCGAATGTACGTCCGAAATGTTAATAGTTTGCGAGGTATTTAAATTATACACTTAACACTCTCTCTCTCACTCGCTCCACGCGCGGATGAATAGGCCCGGCTTTGGACGAGGCCCGGGAGGGTTTTTATTATATTGGCTTAGGTAGAGGCGGCGGATGGATCTTCGCCTACCACCCCCGGGGGCGAACCGCGAACGGACCGGGACGGTCGTTTCCACGTTGCGCGCGCCCGTTTATCAGATTCGCATTTGTTTTTTATACCAGAAAGCGAGAGCTCAATTCTTCGCGATTGCTATTTACCACCGCAGGAGGTCGCCTGTTCACCGGATTATCGTCCCAAGTGAATATTTTAAGAACCGATGGGTTCTATTTGTTACTCCTAATAATCAACTAGATTGTTAAGACGGTTAAGCAGTAGTAAATGCAAGTTGGATCTAGAACAGTCGAGTACCATTTGGCATGAAAAAGAAAATCTATTAAGCGTAACTATACATTCACAAAGAAAACTAAACATGACAAGAAATTCAAGAACATTTTGTTGCAAAGTTGAAAGTAGAATGGCAGCGATGCACTGTTATATTCAACCATCAATCGGTGCAAGGTCGTAAACTAACGGTTCTTCCTCGCACGAAACTCAGGTACCCGGCACACGCCCATAAATCCGACTCATCATCCCCCGGATCCGTCGTCGGATCGTAAACGCGACGAATTCATCAATTTGCCAACTCACACAGGCCGACGATCGTACCTAATAGGAGCACGTACATACATATATAACACGTGAACGTATACATAGCATGCAGAAAAGTGTCGGGGAAACACAATCTGCACTTTCGCACGCAGCACAAACGTTTGCGCGGCTGTTGCCTCGAGATAAACCCATATACGGGGTCAATAGGAGCACGACGGACGGAGATGGAAAACGCGGGACGAAAAGAGACGGCCGCGAAGAGAATTCGTGCGACGGGAAAAGCCGCCGACGGGGGAGTGAGAGCGTTACGCGAGGGTCGACGCGGAGGGTAGATTTTCGCCGAAAATCCGACTTTCCGGACATAATTCACACAGCGTACGAGCCGAGCCGGCCCTGTGGCCTGCGGTTGAGATTAAACCGTATCTACTTCAACAGCAGATACACAATCAGTCAATTATACCATATCGTATCAACTTCATAAAATTTGGACGATAAAAATAAAACGTCAACTTCAGCATGAATTAGTGGTCTTGCGAGTCGAAGCCATCGGCGATAAATAACTTCGCTATTTCTATTACTACGCGTCTCTACAATCCACACAAAACGCAGAGCGACACGACGCGACGAATGGATAACAAGGTAAAATTCCTACCCGCTATCTAATCTACAAGTTCGATAAACTCACATCAAAAGAATCTCCACAACAGAAATCCCTCTCGTTTCTAGGACGTTTCAATTCAGCGTAAGATCCGACGCAAAACCGATATTGAACCTTCGGTTACGTTTGTACGTCTCATATTTTAATCGTCGGCATCGTCTTCGCTTCGAGTTCCAAAAGATTGAATCAAAGATGACAGCATATTGGGACGTCAATTACTTTTTGCAACGCGAGCGCATGCCCAGATCTATGAGGGGGGCATTGCTCGTGTCCGAATTTCAGAAATATGGCATGAAAAAGGTTACTTTTGTGTTTACCAGACCGTTAGATCTTTTTCAAAATGTGTGATTTCAAGTCCCCTTTGAACTCTTTTATACCTTCAGCTACGCCTTACCGTTTTCGAGAAAATCAATGAGATACGTAAAATCGGTTTAGCTTATAGTCCAGGATACGGTCGCTCTTTTTGCAAACAATTAATATAAGATTGATTTTTCCTGAGCGGCTTCATTTTATCAAGTCCTACAAATTTTTCCTCTGCGAAAATGTTGGCAAAAGGGGCCTTCGTATTCTAAGCAGTTGTCAAGGATGTCGAGTTGGTGATGAAAAAAAATCGATTAATAGAGGTTACTTTTTTTTAAAATCCGAAGATAACTTTAGTAGAGATTAGAAATCATATTTGTCCTACAAAAAATATGGGTCCATCACCTCTGTCCCCCACTTCGAACATTTAGACGTATGAAAAAAAATAAATTGTAACATATAATGCTGAATTTTTTTTTATAGCTTGCCAAACATAAGCGAAATCCAAATTTCACTTTGTCCTACAATTTATTTGGGGCCTTCTTTCAGTCCTACATGTCAAAGTTGTCGACTTCAGGAGAAAATCATCCTCATTAATATAAGTAGGACACCAATCTCGGATGAGACATTAAGATAATTGTGACTGAAATCAATCAATGTCCTACAAAAGAATTGGGTCCTTTGCGTTAGTCCTACAAAAAATATAATTAATGTCCTAGTCAAGTGTAACATATTCACATCGAAATTAATAATAAAGGCGTGGCTTAATGGTAAAGAGCTCGGAATAGGGTTCTGTAAGCATCTGGTTGGATCCCCGGAATGTATGACTTTTTTCTTTTTTTTCAACTATTTTTATCGGTATGATACAAATACAATGTTTTATCTTACTTTTTAGCATATTATTTTCAAATACGGCGATCTCAAAGACGCCCACATTCAATTCGGCATGATTTCAAAAGAGTTAATGGGGCTGCTCGGCGCAGCTATTGCACGTATCAATGATTTTCTTTTCTACAACAAAAAGTGTTGACAGAAGACACCCATCAATAACGGAATCATTCTTAACAACTTAAGTAATATCGGTTTCTGGCACAAAAAGACCAAAAGTTGGGATCGCCAATTTAGAAAATGAACCACATCGTAGAGAAGAAAACACCTGCCAAATCCCTAAAGCATTTGTGAAAAGTTATATAATATAAAATGAAAACGACGTATTTTACCGTTTTTCCGCAAAAAGCTGAAAACTGAAGCTGTGAATTTTTTTGTACGCAAACGAATAGGTTATAAAAGTACCTGAAAAAATATTACATGTTCAAGTCTCGAACGCAAGACGTTCACATATCTGCCTTAGGCAAGAACCACTGCACCAAAAAAAGAATTGAAAAATCGCGCATAAATACAGGATATATTCAACACGTTCTGATTCGATAGTATATCAGACGCGATAATAGCGAATTGGACCCTTTTTTTTTGTAGGACATTTATTGACATTGATCGGGAATACGCCAATATAGCATTTTATTCTTATTTTAGAAGTATATTAATGAAAATTATTTTTCGGTAGAGTCAACAACTTTGACATGTAGGACTGAAAGAAGGCCCCAAATAAATTGTAGGACAACGTGAAATTTGGATTTTGCTTATGTTTGGCAAGCTATAAAAAAAAATTCAGCATTATATGTTACAATTTATTGTTTTTCATAGGTCTACATGTTCGAAGTGGGGGACAGAGGTGATGGACCCATATTTTTTGTAGGACAAATACGATCTCTAATCTCTACTAAAGTTATCTTCGGATTTTGAAAAAAAAGAAACCTCTATTAATCGATTTTTTTTCATCACCAACTCGACATCTTTGTCGACTGCTTAGAATACGAAGGCCCCTTTTGCCAACATTTTCGCAGAGGAAAAATTTGTAGGACTTGATAAAATGAAGCCGCTCAGAAAAAATCAATCTTATATTAATTGTTTGCAAAAAGAGCGACCGTATCCTGGACTATATACACATAATTTAAAAACAATGACTATTGATGATCTAATTATTGTGTATCAAACTGGGGTAACAAACATTCTGCACCTAGTAGAGTGCAATTATACCACAAAAACAATGTTTTTAATGGAACGGTCGCGGCTGTAGCATCATCGGGTGATGCCGATCAATCACGTTCCGCGTTAAGTGACTCCGAATCCGCTTCTTGTTTATTAGAAGATCGATGACCGTAGTAAAACGCCTCCACATGATAATTCGTATCAATCGTATACAGTCGCAGCACGGATTCATTATTCATAACCTCAAAAATATCTTCGTCAAGAAGAATATTTATGATCACCATAAAACAACCGAGTTTGCGTTCGAAATAGCGTTATTTATTTCGATGTATGTATTAAATTATCCTTTCGATCGGTGGTGCGGCGGCGGCGAAACTGGGACCCGGAAACGGACGCCCATGCACGGGAGAGGTAAATTTGACAGCTGCTAACAAACGCCCGACCGCGACGGCACATACGCGAAGGCCCCGATGATCTTTTAATGGGCCTCGTCTTCGAGACCCGTTATCTATCCCTTTCTCTCTCGCGCGCGCTCGTTCGCTCGCTGTGCCGTCACCGCCGCCGGCCGCCGCCGCCGTCGCCGTCGTCTCTTCATCTTCGTCTGGTAGGAGTGAAAACGAAGAGAGGGCGTGGCGTTCGCGACTAAAAACTCCGTACGCGGAAGGCCCATTATATGACCATTAATACACGGTACACACGTCCGCTGCCGCTGCCGCCACCGTCGACCAACTCGACCCGATGTATTCATTATGCATGCACGGACGGAGTGTACCTGCACTCGCATACACACATGCACGCACGGTGCTTCTCTTTTCCTCTTTTTCTTGCGTTTCATCTGCTTTATTTCGGCGTTTATCGACCGGGCCGATCCGTGGGATTAACATATCGCGAACGAATCGCCGATGCGGATTCGAGACGAAGGATTTCGCTCCGAATGTTCTTCGCATCGTCGCGGTCGACGACACAAAGTGACGTCACGACGCTGTCATCGCCAGGTGCGGGACATCGATTTCGAGTGCGTCGGGAATCTAACCTAACTTCTTTGTTTTCGATTGATCATAGAGAGTTATTGCAAATGACATTAATAAGCTTTCACGTTAATAACTTGTATTTCGATATTGCGGACGCCTACTGTCAATAAAACGTATACATTAATAATGTTGACACTTGCAATATCTGTCTATTCCCATTTAAGGCAAACGTCAATTACATGTTCGATGTTTATAATTTTCAATTTGAAACGTTTTCCCGAGTTTCAATAGTTTGTTTTTTGAAGCTCCCATATTTACCATCTTTAATGCGATCTTCCTGGTTGACCCAAGTTAATAAATTGCTTTTCACTCTTTGAATGTTCTTCGAGATTGACATCATTCACAGTGATTTTTCGTTCTGGTGTCTGCTGCGTAAGCGAGGAGGGCCCATCCGCTTGCTTATCATCAAACAAACCAAGCTGACGTCAACTTAGCGAAACATGAATAAAAAACGATTGACAATTCACTTTCGTTGTTTCTCTAAGCTGACGTGCAGCGGTGGCGCTAGGCGACAGCCTCGCGTTTGCGGAACCGAGTGAGGACCTTTTGGAAATATCACAATAACCCCCGACTGAAAGAGGGGCCCCGCGGAGGCAGCAAGAATCGAGTCAAGACCTTTTCTTCAGTCAATGACAAAATTCGTCGCATAGGCTGCCCCCGCAGACGTCAATATGTCCATTAGAGCCGCCACTCTTGATGTACATACTTTTAAAAACTACAACTACTGAACTACTGAAGCTGATTATCTATTCTATTCTACAGTAAACTATAATGAAACAATCATTCACTTACATAGCGTCTAAGTCAAATACGAACAGTAAATAGTATTCCAACTACTAAGAAGTGTTTTCATACAGAACTATTATTGCATACATGTACATACTCAATGTATCAAGCCAAGAGAATGCATCCAATGTTAAAATTAGTTACTATAAGTACTTATTAACTACAGTTTCATCAGGACCACACCCAAATATAAGATCTCGAAGTTTTTCCGTTATTGAATACAAGTTTAAGACCGAATTTCGGCCGAAACGTCGCATCGAATAATCAACCCAATCAGTACCAAATACATATTTGGAATAAGTTGAAATTCAGACACGCCGAGTAAGGAATAGGATGTTATTTTCCGTAACACCTCTTAACATCCCACTTTCCCGCGCTATCCCGTTAATAGCACTTAATTCACAAAGTAAAGACGCCGAGGGTGTCGTTTCCTCTAACCACCCCGAAGTGAAATAAATGGCAACATTAGTATACGTTCGTAGATCAAACCGTACAATCTGAAGGCCCCCCACGAATTATTGTTCTTCGTCGCAAGACAACAAATATAATCTAAGTTTTGCAGCGCGCCCCTAGTTCAAATTAACATCCAACTAGTTCACATCATTTAGTTCCGTACACTTCATTGAAATTAACATTCCATCGTTAAAATCAAAAGTGCACGATCTCTCATAGTTTTATCCATTACATTGCCCAAAAGGTGCCCTTTTCCGATACCTTCCACCCTCCTTCACGAATTCCCCCCTTCGAAACGAACAAATGTTTTCTCTTGGCCGGCGAACGGAATCGATTACGTATTCGAATCGTTGCGTCGTCCTCGCGTACACCGACCGGGGCGTGGATGATAACAGGAAACTCGCCTTCGCAAAAGAAGAAAATCCCAGAAAAAATCCAATTGAGCGACGGGGGTGGGGGGGCTTACGGGGGCGCCGTAATTTTTCTCATAGATATTCTGATAGCGTGTTATGGTAGTAGATAGGGCGATCAGATTTCGCACCTAATCTGTACACCCCGTCGATTGTTTCGCATCGATCGTCTTCGAAGTCCTATCGAAAATTTCTAAACATTTCCACCCGAAGAAGCAAAAATAACTTGATGTGCTTCAATGTAGGGTTCAACAACTTGGTTTTGGATTGAGAGAATATTTAACTGCTGAGTACTTTTTGGATCCGTCCGAATGTTTCGTATTGATAGTAGCCATCGAACAATAAAATTGCGGGATGGTGAGTTCGGTTTATCTGTCTTCCAGATGAACATTCGAAGTTTAAATAAAAACTTAAATCAACTTTTAATTTTGCTAGAGACCTTTGGCGACAAACTCGATGTGATTGTCCTAACGGAAACCTGGAGTATAGAGAACATGGATATGCTGCACATTTGTGGTATGATATATATTATAACGAGTCCCATTTAAATCAAAAGTACCTGGATGACCGAGCTTCGCTCGTTTGGCTTATGTCCTTCATAATACCCATTCGGTGGTATATAAACTCTACAAACTAATAAGTACAGAAGAATGTAGATGCGACGAGAAATAGTGGTGTTATGTGATTGTATTCAAAGAATATTATATCTCCAGCTGCACTTATTATTTATAACATATTAACTATGTAAGGCAAATTTCGGATAGTGTTGCGTCGGAAAAGTCGGCTATTTGGAGATCTACTGTAGTTAGTTTTAAAAAAAGGAAACGTTAAATAAATCGAACATTTTACTGGGAAAAATCATCACTAAAAACCCAGTTTATTCCTATCCATTCAACAAATTATTCAATATTATAGATATACAAACACGTAAATCAACATTCATTTCGATTTTGTTAATATTTCTTTCCACACAATATTTCGTGTATGTTTCGGATTTTCGGTTGAAAGAAGGACCTTAAGTGCGATTGGTCTCTTAACCCGTGAAAAGGCGACGTATAACATGCCAGGCATGAAAACTGGACTCGAATATTTTCTTTGAAAAGATAGAATAGTATATTTCATAACGAGTGCGGAAAGTTAATGATTTCATGCGAGTGTCAGTTTGACGAACGAGGCGAAGCGAAGCGGAGCCGAGTGAGGCTAGACACGAGCAATGAAAACTGACTTTCCACGAGTAATGAACGACATTTTTCAGGCGACCACAAAAAGGAATTATACGATAATTACTTTGATAACAGAATGAACTTTTCATCCCAAGTGAAACTGAATAATGCAATCTTCAGGTTCTAGCTAGATGATTGTTAGCAATAACTTCCACGAGTTTAATATTTCTGGATGGATATTTCCGTCACTTTGCTTGTTATAAACGTTTTGTTGGCTTAGATGAATGAATACTCGAAAATACTTTAACCACTTCGAACAATATTAACGACGCTTTATTGAGAAATGATAACCACCGAATACATTTCTCATCTGTGGTGACAACTTAAAATCCAATTAGTCCAAATCAGCTTTTTTCTGTAATGTCTTCCTTGCAAGTAATATTTAATATCAAATATATGAACTAAATTTCCCATCTATGTCTGGTTTCGACGTTTGCTCTACTTACTAATCGGATGAATTTAAGCTCTTCGTTAATGATACGATATGTTCTGTTAACTCATTAGCGTTATCAATATTTATTGAGAAATACGAACTAAACTTTTCATTTACTTCTATCTACTTGGCGTGGATTCATTTCAATGTCACCACTTTCCCGCACGGATCAAACTGGTTTTACCCGTGCGGGAAAGACATTCCCGCATAGTTGCATGTAATTGTCAACTTTCTACGATAGGTAGGCGCGGCGATATATACCACTTTCCTACGTGGTCGCCTGAAAAAGAACTTAAACTATTCAGAAGGGAAAGCATTAATTATGTTTTTCAAATCCCTTTTGAAAATTAGGAATCTACCTTACCTTCATGTCAAACAATATCAAACATTGATTACGCTACCCTCTACGAGATGGCGCAACTATGTTTTCTTTTTATCTCAAAAACAGGCTGAACGAGAAATTCGGGAAGAATGACACCTAACTAAATGGATTTTTCATCCCCGAATCCCCCTGTATACCAAATTTCATGAAAATCGATGCAGCCGTTTTCGAGATTCCGATTATATATATATATAAATATACAAGAATTGCTCGTTTAAAGATATAAGATGATGGTGCCTTTATGTATGTAAGGGAGAGATTGACTCATAGAGCGGAGATGAAAACTATTAACTATTAATTGAGGGGGGGGATAGTCGATTAACCTGGGGGATACTCCGCGACTTTACTAATTAATACAAAAAAGGTAGCTCAGCCATAAAAAAGATAGTTGTAGAAGGAAATGAAATTACTGATCCTAGCGAAATACTTAACAATGTGAACAAATATTTCTAAAACGAATCCAATATCTTGTACAAATACCAATTATAACAGAAATACTGTTTGTATAGAACTGACAAATCGCTAAGAGGTTGCAAAATATATAAATGAATTAAATGAGAAAAAAGCCTCCGGTTATGACAACATATCCCCAAAAACCCTAAAACAAATTCTACCTTGGATCCTGGATCCGCTTGTAGATTTATTTAATGCTTCGGTAACCGAAGGGTATGTACCAACGTGCTTTAAGATTGCAGTTATAACCCCTGTCTTTAAGGGAGGAGATAAATTTCTAATAGAAAATTATAGACCGATTTCTGTGATATCTACCATTGCTAAAGTTTTCGAAAAAGTCATATTTAAGCAACTAAGACAAATTTGGGATTGTATCTTCGCGTCAATTTGGTTTTCCACCTAATAAATCATGCGTAGATGCCGTTAATTGTCTGATGGAAAAGATATATAGAGCTCTTGGTAATAACAAAAAAGTACCTACTTTGCATTTTTAAGGACCTCCGCAAGGCATTTGATACCCTAAGTCATCAGATCCTCCTGGATAAACTTTATAACATTGGCATTCGTGGTATAGGCTACAATATATTTAAAAGTTATCTTTCTGATAGAATGCAATTTTGCAGAAATGGTGACCTATTAGGCGATATAGCGAGGGTGACATGTGGGGTTCCCCAGGGAACTGTTTTGGGCCCCATATTGTTTCTTGTTTATATAAATATAACATCTCTGGTGAGCTTATCTCCTTTGCAGATGGTACCTGCATTTTCTTTGAAGACATTAGCTGGAAAAGTCTGACAGCGAATGCGACAAGGGATATGAAATACATCAAGTTTCATCTTGTGGTGAAGTCCCAACTTTCCAACCGTAGTATAATCCTTCAGTATATGGCTCTATTATTTCTCATTGATAATTTGTTATAATAAAAAAAGAGCTGATTTTTCAATGGACAGCTAACGGACACTTGCATGATAATCACTAATCAATCAGAGCGGAATTCTGTTTACCGGTTACTTACTCAACATTGTTTGGGATAGGGGAAAAAGCACTGCAATGATTCAATCACCCTAATGTTTTCTTTCCCGTGTTGCAACCACCGCTTAATAGCCAATGATCAGGCGTGCTGCTACTCCGCAAAAGTAGTAACATCATGACATTATCGACCAGATATGACTAATAATCGAAATTATATGACGGTTGAAAAATTTCAATGAATGTATTGCAGAGAAAACCATTCTAAACGTCTAGATAAGTGTCGGACAGCATAAACGACGGATAATGATTTATCCGACACACTATCTGAACGCAGTTTACAATCAGACGGTTTTGCGGTCTAGTCGGAATGACCGATTTTTTTTTTCAGAAAACCTTTTTCTATAAATGTAACTTGCAGTCGCATAGATCTGTCGGTGGTGGTACAGGGTAGACAAAAAGGCTGGAGACAAACGGTTTTAGGCGTTTTTCACGACTATCTTTCAGGTAAAGCTGATTGAAAGAAAACAATCGTTTCTTTTAGTTCTTTCAGCTATGACTTACTGTGGACACTTTACTTGTATCTTCCTATATGGGAACATATTCTGTAAACCTTCGATAGTGAAATAATTTACGCTTTTAATTAATGTCCGACGATCATCGGAAATTATTCAAAACTCCCGCATTAAATGCGCATCGATCTTATTGATTCCAAGAAACTTCGAATTAGGCCTACTGGACATGTAAAGCATCGCCATAGTATACATAAGATGTCGCCACGAGCGACAAGTTTGACTTTCATGAAAATATATAAAATAACCTTTTTTGAAAACCGATAAACGATGAATTATTAAGTTAGGCCTACAATAACTGTTGAAACGTTTACTTAAAAAGAAGACGTGAAAGGTTATTAACAAAGAAACGTCAATACTTACCCCGAAAATTTCAGTCGTTCCTTCGAGGAAATTGTTTAAAAAATCGAACTCATGTTTTTCTCGTCTGCGATATTCGATTGTACATTGATTTACAGATAGAGAAACTTTTAATAAACAAATCCCGTCAAACTAGTTTTGAGGTATGAAACGTCATTTGGAACTACAGATGTCAACTACCAGGTAGCTCGAACGAGCAAGATGCACCCCCTAAAAGCGTCGTACCCGACACCAATATCAATATAGGCGATGGTTTGTTGAAGTTGTACCGTTTTCAATCGTTTCGAGGCGAGGTACGAACGGAAATGAAGTCGTTTATTCGAATAATAAAGAGGACGTCGCGCGCCATTACCAAGTAGTTCCAACGAGTAGAATGCACCCGCGGTAGAGCGGCCGCATCAAGTAAACAAAACGGAATCATAATCAATGATACACGTAATCGACCAGTTTTGCACCGTTATCGTGGGAACGTAAACGACAGTAACAATTAAATTTAATTACCTGGTTCGTTCGTGTCGATAATCCTTCAAAAACGACGTACGTAATCCAAATAACGAGCAGCTCACACACTACGCACTCAGCACGGCCGCGAACGAAGAAGACGACGATTCATTTTCTCCTATTTGTTATTATTTCGTTGCGATCCGTTTCACAGCCACCCACGCTTTATAACAATTTCACTGTTTAGTCGCTTCGCTCGCGCAAACGATTTTAGTGCGGAACGACGACATCACGATTCCGGGGGCACATTCGAAAACAAAAGTGCGGAAACCGTAGTTGTAGGACCGATCGCGATAATGGCCCTTAACGACTCGGCCGCCTTAACCTCAAACGGCACGCATTTCGCCGGTTTTTCCGCGACGACGACGGTCGCGTTGACACAACAACAATAACAAACGGACGGTCGTCCGGCGTTTTCGATCGTTTCCTCGACGGTGGAAATTTCTCGCGAAAACGTCCACAACACAGAGAGAGCGTACGCACGACGACAACTCCCGACGATCTCACTCGGCAGACTGATGCGATGCGTTTCTGTCGAACGTACACGGCGGCGTTGTGCGCCAGACAAGGACGGCGCTAGTACATAGGCCCGGTTATGTACCCGTTTTCCCCTTATTTATTTCGGGTACATAGAGCGGTTGTAAAAGCGCCGGCTGTACGCTCCTCTCCTTGTAGCTGCTTTTCTATAATAAGACCGAAATAATATACGCCAGTTAGCGGCGATTTTTAACGACTGTTTCGGGGAAAAAATATGATCAACTGTCGTTGTCCGGTGCGTACGTCGTTCGATTATCGATTCGTTTGGCACTGATATTAACCGTCGCGTAATTGTTTCGAATTATTAATTGTTACGCGAATGGCGCCACGGTTGCACAGGACCGTAACCTTCATATTGTACTCGCCCAATTCAGTTAATATCACCAACGGGGTTATTCATTATTCATAAAACGAACGTTTTGATGAACCGCCTACGATCGTTTCAATGACAGGTCATGATCACAGAATTCATTGTTATGGTATCGTAACTACCTCGGTAACTACGAACTACGGAATGCTGATGGCCGATGGGCTAAGCGAAATTTGATAACGGTTCAATCCTTGCGTTGTCACTAAGGAAGCGTTTCGAGTTTCGGGACTGGAATTGAACCACTGAACAACGAAATAGAACCCAAAGGCGACTATAGGCGGCGCTGTCGTAACAACTTAACTATACTAATCTGGTAAGCAGAACTGCTCCGACTTTCGATTGTGTATGTTTATGGGTGAATCAATTTTTATTGGTCGCACGACCACCTTACCCAGTTCCTGATCGATTATAAAAATTCTGTTAAGATATATGGGGTTATTTTATTTTTTTTTTTTTGTTTTATTATTAACAGTTATTAACTAACAATTAAAAATGGTTATATATTTTTTGCAATTTATACTTTATTTAATGGTTGTCCAAAAGACCAAACATCTAGTTTCTAAGCATCACAGTTTGTCCCTAAGCAATAGAGCACACCAAAACTTTTTATTACGAAAAATAAAGCTATTACGCACTTATTAAAACTTATACAAAATCATTCATATTTATATATATTGTTAAGAAATATTGTCGAATACTTATTTACTGTAATAAATACACGTTTATATTCCATTTTAATTTCGTCCCCAATAAACGCTTATATGTTTCAAGTCCTCCGGACAACCATAATTTTGTTTTGGATTCAAAACATGATGGCGTGGTATACAAGTGACAACAAGTTTGAAGTTCCACTAAGCGGGAACGGCTTGCCACCATTTGTTTTTCGCAAAAGCCACGACGTCAATTGGCCAAGTTGGCGTTGGTGAGCGTGGGTGTCTTTATTGTCGGTCCATCGGACAACCGTCTGAAATACGTAAGTAATTAATATTTTACAATGAATTATATTGCACCAGTTGCTTTTTTATCTATATTTAACTATGAGGGTGAGATATAATACAAAAAGTAATTAATAATCAATAAAATGCTCAAAGTTGCGAAAAAGTCACTCGGACAACCAATTTGGTTGTCCGAATGGTTGTCCGTGGGACAGTGTGCTTGTCCATAGGACAAAAATGAAGCAATAGGATTTTTAAATATATTTCGTGAAATAATTTTTCATTAAATTATTGTTTGTAATTTTTTTAGAGAATGGGACTCTTAGAGAAAGAAAAATCAAGACGCTATAGAGAAAGACTTAAAGCAGACCCAGTAAAATTGGCGGAACGAAAGAGAAAGAAAAGAGAGAGTTATCATAAAAACAAAAAGTTGGTTAAAAATATGCAGCCAGAGGAGCAAAAAAATTGTAGAATTATTTGGAAATTGCGAAAACAAGAACAGAGAAAAAGAATAAAGAGAGTTCGTGATATACTGAACGATCCACCCCCAAGTTCTCCGTCTATTTTGCAGGAAATCAATATACCTCAAGATCGGCATGAATTATTTTGTTTGATTTAGAATTTTGTTTTAATGTTACTGATAATGTTAATGTTTTTAGGCGTGTAAAACATTAAAAAATATATTTGATACCTTCTTAAACCGGTTTTAATCTTTGCCTTTTTAAATATAGAAATAGTACTTTAAAATCGGGATTTTAAAATCTTACTTTCATTTGGACAACTGAGTTGTCCCCCATGCTGAAAACGTTTAGTCATTCAACTTTATATTTTAAATTGCAAATAAACCACATAAATTTTGAAGACTAATAATAGTATTTCATAACAAATGCACTTGAGATTCTATAAATTATTTTTACTATTACTTCCTGTTTTAATAGAAAGTTTTGTTGCTTTGAAGACAATTGTTGTCTAGGGGACAGAACTAACTGAAAAAAATGCACAATTAAAAGTTATTTCTTCAACAAAATTATTGAAAAGGAATAATTTATCCAATAATCAATGGATACAATGTTTTGTTTAATTGAAATTGACGTCCACATAATTAAGAACTATACTCAACTAGTGGTCCAGGAGACAGATTTCAATTGTAGAGTTGACATTTTTTTGTAAAAACCAACACGTTACAATGAAAACAGCTCTGCTCTTTATAGAATTATAAAGTTAACTAAATTCTCTATTAAATAAAATATATAGATGTTGAAAATTAGTTAGAAAAAATAAAATCATATTTTTTACCATCTGTACACTTAAAAGTTGATTGAACCTTATATAATTCCACTTGTAGGCGAACGAGAATTTTGGATGTAGTCTACCCAGGTTGATATTTTACACACTCAGTGAAATAGAAACCTCACGTAACTCAATTGAAAACACTCAATTCTTGCTATTTTATCAATGACTATTTTAAAAATTGAATCAAATTTGTCTAATATTGTAACTTGTTTGTGAAAAATAGAAAGAGAAATCGCTAAGAAAAATTGAGAAGCATTCGAACGCTTCGTATTCGTATTTTTTTTCTACCGCCTGTCACTCCGTTTGATATTCTGCATGGAAGTAATGGCGCGCACAGAACATATAATTGAAAAGAAACGGCACTCCTATACAAATCGTCGTTCCCTTATTTTGGCACGCACAGAACGCAAATTTGACAGTTAAAAGCTGGGTACGTCTGTCTTGCCAATATGATTTAATTTAATAATTTAATAATTCGTGAAAGTGATAATTGCGTTATTCGGCATTTAGTGCTCTTTTTACGTTCTAATACAGTCAGAAACTAATATACCTACCCGAGTGCTATTAATTAATGTTACGCACCTGTTGCCGTTCTGATACATTTTTATCGTTGTACAGTTTGTTGAAAGGAATTGCAATTTAAGTAGCAAAGTTATGTAACATTTTTCAATTATTGGTAATCAATTTTCAAACATTGGTAAGTTTCCGAATGTTTGTTTTTCCGTTTCTTGGAGTTGGGGATATGAATGTGATTTTAACATTAGATATTTGATAAAAATCGAAATTTTACTGAGAAATACTCACTTTTCATGAAGAAAATGTTTTATGATAGATTTTGCATGGTTTACAATCTGCGCTCATAATTTTTATATGAATTATCCTTTATTTTACAGTTTCAAGTAATATCATTGTAATGTCCGTTGAAAAAAATTTAATCCAACAACCATTTTTCGTTTTCCAACATCTGAGTGTTGTTATACCATTATCAAAGAATATTTACATACTGAACAAGAAGCGTCACTCCTACGCAAAATTTGTATCGAATTTTTAGTGCGCAGGTTCCCCAAATATAACGGATTGACATAAACAGCTGATTTCGCACCAATAAGAAATAAAATTTCACTTTGGCGCTAAAACACCTTTAACACTTGCCAGGATTGGATTTAAGGGGACGACGGAAATATGTTCCAAAGTTACGTGAGATGAATGGTTCCTCTTCGTTCAAAACTCATTGTGTTAATCAGAAGTCAAAACTTTATGTCTGATTTGTTTCCATCCTATTTGACTTAACGATAATCAATTCGAATAAATTCCTGAGTCCGTGCTTTTAGCGTTCTGTTAGTGCGCGAACAATCTTTTAAAATAAACAATTTTGAACTACTCTTATTACCACTAAACTTATAAAAAAAAAATTCTAAAAAGTTGTAAAACAATACGCATGGCTCGGGAAAATCTAGATTAAATAAATAAATCAATTTGAAACATATATCTACTGCTCTTAAAAAACTGGTGAAAACGTATCTCACATCATCGAAATATATGATGATTGATGTGATGTGTAATACATCTTCACCAGTACATATTATGAATGGTTGGATTGCCCTTTTCCCTCTTTTTAAATGTTGTAAATAGTCCTCCACTTGCTGTGTGCTCCGACCAATAAATAAAAATGACTCTTGTGAATCTTTAATGGTGTAACGGACTTTTCCTCGTTTTGATTTAGAACCCGTTACAACAGGTACAAAGTACCCGTGCAGTGCCCAAAATATTGCAGCATCTTTTGCATCTGAAAATAAATAAGATATTAGGTAGATTTTAAATATTAGTGACTAGTTAATATTATGTGACCAAATGAGTTGTACATGTAAAACTTACTTGATGACAAAGCTGGCAAGTCATTCAATTTTTGTAAAGTCTCCTTAATGTCTTTATCCTTGACGTTTGTCATAAGAAATCTCTAATTGCGACTGAATACTGCTCCCATGTCTGTAACAGACCGTCCGTTTTATTTCTTTCGAATGCCATTTTAAAATCCATGTCAATCTAAAATGGGAAAAATGTACTATTATAAAAGTCGTAAGCATAAAAACATATGCAATATAGGTATAGTTTGGATTTTCAGTATTTTTACCCCTGAAGTTTCACTCACCAAACGAGCTGCTGATGGGGCTCTATAAAATGGCCACAAATCCAGTATTTCGGCTGTTGAGGTACTCTGCTGCAATTGGGTTAATCTGAATTTTGCACAAGCTTTCCAGCATGCATCGAACTCCTCGATTGACAGTTTGTCATATTTCAAACTGTTAACCAATTGCTCCGCGTCTTCCTCAGGCACTAAAATCGAAGCAAAATAGTATAAACATTTTTGGTATCATTGGATATCTAAAGTACTTTAAATGTACAATAGAAATTTCCCATTCTACTTACAGAAGTGATTGGTATATCGAGTTCTTCTCTCTTCCAATTTTGGCTTTTTTGTGATAAAGGGTTTTCTACAGTAGACTTAAAGCAATGTCTCATATTTGCAAATTTGTTATAAATTTTTCCTCGCTTTGACAGACGATAATATTCCTGAAATAGAATCATATTAATATTCACATAAAACTTTGAATAAACCATTGATATGAAATATATTGTAGCGACTCTTTTGATGCTATTATACAAATACAGAATACACTTATCCCATCATCACCCATACTATGATAAACGCCAGATGAATTAAAAATAATTAAGATATAAAAAGAAGAAAACAACTTATCTACTCACAAGTTTTCTGTAGGAAATGTGTCCAAAATTTCTCTTTCTAGCTTATAGCTGAAAGCAAGACTTAGATGGACTGCCTTAGTGTCATATGCGTTTGCAATTATGTTGATGAGTGATAACCGTTGCTCATTATTGAATTTTTTAAATTTTTCGTAGTATTCTACCAGCGAAAGTCCCTTAGAACTTTCTAGGATACAACCCAAATTGACATACAGGTCGGCGGCCATCTCTCTCGTAGGGGTGTCAGCATGTGAAGAATTGGATGCAGAAGTCGATCCAGGGCTCATACATCCGGATGTTGATGGTACATTCGGAATTGTTGATATCAGTGGTTGCCCAATTGATTCTCTCCATTTTTCCAAATTATGTTCGAATAAAATCGCCGTTCCCATATCGAAATTTTCGAACAATTTCTCGATGTGATTTTGTTTAATGACTTTCAATACAGGAACATAGACTCTTTCACCTACAATAAAATAAACACAAGAAAATTGAGAATTAATCAACTTCATATTAATTGTTTGATACGAACTACTCGAATACAACAAAGATACCGTTATTGGTAATTGCAATTGATTCAAATATAAGATTGCCGCTTGGAAAATGAATGGTTTATTCTAACCTAATAACAGTTACACTCGAAATTGTAATTTCAAATAATTAATACCGTATTATTGAATTCTATTCGAAGATTACTTATAATTGAATTTAGAAAATCTATATACAATAAAATTAAGTATTTTTAATTTTTTGGTAAATAATTGTGCTCACCCATCAAGTGCGACAGCAAATGTTCTTGATTCCAAGTTCGCAACAAATTTGCAAGTTCTCTTTCGTTGGATAGGTCTGCTTCGGAGGAAACGAGGTCCAAAAGAATTTGAACCATTCTCCGATGCTTCTTCATTGGGCACTACGTTGAGCGGGTGTTCGGTTTCCGAATAATACATGGTGGAAAAGGCTCAATTGGAGAAAAAAAAACGTTGACTAAAATGATTACAAAAAAATACGAATAATTATTATTTTCATTATACGATAAATGTGCATAAATGTGATGAATTTACATAATCTGAAGCTCTTCAAACTCCTACAAGTTTATCGAAGTATAATACTCTTTCACCCTAATCATTTTTGTACCGGCAGCTGTATTTATTATATGTAATGGTGGTCCAATCACCTCTTTGCTTCCAATTAACGAAAACTCACCTACAGCCTCTATATCTACTTCATAGGCAATAAAATGTTGTCTATATACTATGTCAAGTAACCTTTGAGAAAAGAATACAACTCTTGAATTTACCGCAACAATGTCAACGATTTTATATAGATGAATATCACTTTTAAGACTGCAATAATATCGTTACATTTAAACTGAATGCCATTATTAGTTAATTTGGAATAAAATTCGACATGTGATTTATCTATCTGCAGGTTGCTGCATATAATGTTTTAAAATTAGTTTCTTTTTTATCTTTCTTGTCCAAAGTTATAGTGGACGTTACATTTATTCCTTTCATGATCTGAAACGCGAACTTCAATTGAGATTTTTTCGACATCGTTAAACATATATTTTTTCGATTGTTAATAACATGGCAGTAACTTTTGAATTGTACATGATGGGCCTCATATTTAAAACACCATAGATTTCTTAAAGGCCCAGACTGACGAATAACTTCAGGGTAATGAATTAAGTTATGAAATTTTGGCTTCAAAGTATCATGAAACAAATTGGTATAGTTGCTATTATGTATTTCTATTTTCTTTTTCAGTAGAGTAATATCAGAGTTTCGTACTTCAAAGCTCAACAACAAATCTATTATTTCTACGAAATTAATTAGGAAACCCCATACTTCGTCATCAGCGGGGATCATATCGCCAATCATCAAAGGAAAAAACATTGCAAAAGTCATCATCTCTCTAGCAGACATTTTTAATTTTTTATTTTTCAGATGGTACGTTTCAATCCTTCCAGATATATTACCAATTTCATGTTGTCCGTATTCGAAAGTCTGCTTTCTGAAATTTAATGTATCTAGATCTAAAAACTTCATATCATCAATAAGATAATTAATAACATGACAAATTGTGTAGTGACAAACACCTTCAAACAGGTCGTGCATTATATCGACGTAATAATTATGAATAACATGGAATGAAGGAATATCATTCAACAGCGACTTTTTCATGATTCCTTTCTGATCATCCGAGCTCTCCGAGTGTAATGCATAGTTGTCAACTGTGCGCATTAAGTCTTTGTTTTCTAAAGTCAAAGACTGACAATTTAATTTTTGGGCTATACAGAATCGGCAATAAAATTTCGAAGAGAACGATTTTGAAAAATCTAAAAAACAGTTCAGCCCTAAATTATCTCCTATAATTAACCCTAATATGAAGTTTATGCGTTTTGTAGAATTTTTGCTTATCCTTATATCTAAACCATCTATTTCCAATTCTTTAATTTCTTCTATCAACTTGTGGAAACATTTTTCATTTCCCCATTTCTTCACATCGCTGGATTTGACTGTTGCGCAATGAAAGAGATTATTTGATGAACTAACATATTCTGGAAGGCAAGGAAAAGAGTAGTAAATATTACAAACGCTAGAACAATGCGATCCTAATGGATTATTTATTTCAAAATCGTCGATATAAAGGAAATATGGCAACAAAATTTTGTTAGAATATAATGCTTCTTTCGATTTCCACAACTCGCCTTGAATGAAATTTTTTAATGTAGGTTCCGATTTCATATTATTCATGTGTTTGATTGTTTCACCTAACAATCCATTTCTTTCAAAAAGCTTTGAATTGAAATTTTAAGGGCATCAATACACCAGTAACTCTTTTGTTATTAGTTACCAGACTACCTTTTCTATGCATATTACTCACTTCGTCATTTATTAAAAACTCAGTCACGTCTTCAACATAGCCTTCTTTCTTTAGGTGTTTAAATAATATGTATTCCGATTTAGAATATTCAAACAGATTTCTGAAATTTGATATAAGAACAGAGAATTCATCATATAATTGAGTATTTGATATGAAATGACTCTCTGAAAAATTAACTAATACATCCAACAAAGGCTCAATTAAAAGACTTTTTATATACTCCTGAATCTGAAAAACGTTCTTTCTAGAGAAACTGTTGTTATTGTGAAGTGTTAAAACAAATTCTCGAACATATTCTTCAAATTGCTTTTTCAGATCAGGTGTTTTTTTTGTTAAAACCTCCGGCTCATCCGATAATTGATCATTTGACACAATATTCTCATGATTATCACTTTCTTGGAAGTATTTATTTGAATTCAGTAAAGTTGGTTTTTCAATTTGTGATTCACAACTTGAATTTGTTTGGGATTGTACAACGGAATTTTCACAGTATTCATGGGTTGCCGCGTCTTCTACTTGTATTGTACCATTTGAATGTATATTTTCTGTTTCAGTTTGAAGGTTTTCTAAATGTATACTATTTATATGTTTACGATTCATATGTTTTTAAAACTACCTAAATTTTGAAACAATTGATTACAATCTGACTGACAACATCTAAAATTACTATTGCTTCTTAAATCGTGGCTCCGTTTGAAGTGAAAAATAACATTTTCAATGTAATGAATTTTCTCTTACATAAAAACAAATCATTTTTATGAATGAATAAGTATAAACAACCAATTGAGCTAACTACCTGTTCCACATATACCGTACCCGCTCAAAAATTTCGGTATAAACAGAAAACTGTAAAAACAATTCTATTTTCAATATAGATAGTTTAAATATGAATAACATGTACCAACACTACCAACCAAGCAAACATTTTCTCAAATGAACGATAAAATGATGTACTCACCTGATAAAAAATGTGGAGCAAAATAATGTGTGGTAACTTCTCGAATGCTGCCTAGTGAGAACTGAGAAGCTTCAACTTGCAATAAAAACTATTCCGCACTTTTGGGTCTTCTTCACGCACTTTCTTCGGCCCTTGAAATCAAAGGCGTACCAACGGTTTTATCAATGTAAAAAGTTGAGAGCAATACATTCTTTATCCTTTAATAAATTATTTAACAGTAGCAGTCTTGTGCTTTTTCAGGACTTTTACGGACATGGTTGCCCAAATTGTGACAACGAAAATATTCATTGTACTTCATTGCTCAAGGTCACAAAAATCTGTTAGTACGATTTTGTTCCTAAATTACCGAGAGTGACGCTTCTTGTTCAGTATGTAGATATTCTTTGCCATTATCATGACGGGCTATAATTCGTGGAAACCCACAAGGAAGTGTCCACGTACCAACAGAGAATCTGTGGATGCATTCTTATTGACAAATTTGTCTCTCATCTTCGATCGCGGACTTGGTATAGATGATATTATTAGATTCAGATTCAGATATTTAAATTTGGCGCGCCTACGACTGATCGCGGTACTCGAGTACGATTGATTGTGGTTCCTCACGCATGTGCGTCGAGACGACGGTAAACGTCTCAGGCAGACACTGCTTGACTTGAACCAAGTGAGGAGTGAAAGAAAATCTAATATCAGGTGTGGGGTACCGTGTATTCTTGTGTTGCCACGAAGAAGTCTGAAGATTTGACAAAATCATTGGAGGCGATAGCAGATGTTCTTGTTAATTTGAAAAAGCGCGTCGATGCCAGTGAATCTCGAACATCGGATCCTGTCATCTAAAAAACTCCAACTTCCCTGGTTGTGCCTAGCTTTGACCTGGATTGCACCGATACTAATATTTGGATTCAGAAAATTGAGGGGTATAAATATGAGTTTGGTTGGTCACATCGAGAAACCGTGAGTAGAGTTGGCTCCTTTTTTTTAAAATCTGCTCGAGAGTGGTTTACTGCATGGCAACCTATCGAAGAAACGTGGGAAAATTTTAAAATAAATTTCGGCATTTCTTTTCCTAGACAGAAAAATTTGGGGAAACTTCTGGATGACGCCGTCAATTATCATAGTTCGGAAGCGGGAAGTTATGTTGAATATGCGAGAATTAAATTTGAAAAGCTGAAACGTACTCACGCGGGCTGGTCTGAAACAGATATTATCGAAATTATTGGGCACTCCATTGATGATTCTGTTGTTCGAACTGCAGTTTTTAATTGTGGTGCATTATCAGTGAGTGATTTGATAGCATTTCTTGGAAATTACGTTAACGTTCGTAATTCTCATAAAGAACAACCTAATCTTAGCGACACAAAAAAAAATCTTACGTCATCTAAACGTGTTGAATGTTCCTCCTGTGGACAAGCGGGTCATTCTCGAGAATGTTTTCATCCAACGAATTCTGCGAACTGTAATAAGTCAAAAACATTTTGCCGTTACTGCAAGAGAGTGAACCACAGTATTGAATATTGTTTTCGTAAACAAAACAAACAAAGCGAAGAATGAGTCATCATTCGTCGAAAAATTCAAACCCGAACAAATGACGATGAATGCCCCGATTCAAGAACAAAACACTTTGAAAACTCAACGTATCGTTATTTCTGGAAATATCGTTGATTGTTTGATAGACACCGGCTCAACTTGTTCATTAATTAAAGAAACTCTAGTTGATAAATTACAACTCGAGAAAATACCTGGTACTACCTCATTACAGTGATTTGACGGAACGATTCGTATGTGTCGACACGTCACTAATGCTTTGGTTGAATTTCACGATACTAGATTGCAACGTTGTTGTATCGAGTGGTCACTCTCGATATGACGTTGTTTTAGGTGAAAACATATATGAAAATACATAATGTTGTTTTAGTCAAAGATAAAAACAATCAACGGATTGTTGGTTAATAATAAAATTCTTAACGATTTTGATCAAATTGGAAGTGTTGCTCACTTGGATCTGACGGATAAAAAGAAGTTAATCGAATTACTCGGTAATTATTCCCAAATGCTCACTACATCTGGAAATTCACTGAGTGTCGAAAATACTGGTGAATTGACTATCACATTGAATGAAAACAAAACCGTTTATCATCATCCCTATAGAATGTCGGATGCTCAGCGACAGATTGTACGTGAAATTATCGTTGATTTGATTAACGGTGGAATTATTCGTGAAAGTAATTCTTCTTTTGCAAGCCCGATTATTTTAGTCAATAAAAAGGATGGTGGTCATAGACTTTGTGTTGACTTTCGCGCATTGAACAAAATAACAGTAAAAGATCGATTTCCGCTTCCGCGCATAGATGATCAGTTGGATCGTTTGGGTAGAAACAAATTTTTTACATCACTTGATATGGCTTCTGGTTTTCATCAGATTCCTATCGAATCACAATCAATTCCGAAAACTGCTTTTGTTGCCCCGGATGGTCAATACGAGTACCTGAAAATGCCTTTCGGTTTAGCTAAAGCTCCTGCAGTTTTTCAAAGATGCATCAATAAAGCACTGGGTACGCTTAAGTATGAATTTGCAATTGTTTATTTAGACGATATCGTTATTCCTTCTAATTCAATTGATGAGGGGTTAAATAGATTGAATTTGGTATTAGAAGCATTGCAAACAGCGGGATTTACATTAAATCTTCGAAAATGTCGTTTTTTCATGGAAAGAATTACATTCCTAGGCTGTGAGATTTCAATTGAAGGTATTCGACCTGACTCTAAGGAAATCAAAGCCGTAACTGATAGTTCGCCTCCTATTAATATAAAGCAGGTTCGCCAGTTTGTAGGACTTGCTAGTTATTTTAGAAAATTTATTCCCGCATTTTCTTCAAGAGTTGCTTGTATAACAGATTTAACAAAAATTGGTGTCCCTTTCATTTGGTCCGATGAATGTGAAAAAGCAAGGAAATACGTAATTAATGTTTTAACAGAGAAACCTTTGCTCTCAATTTTTGATTCAACTTTGGAAACACAACTACACACCGATGCAAGTAGCCTTGGTTTCGGTGCAATTCTGCTGCAAGAACATGAGAATACTTTTCGCCCAGTGGAGTATTTCAGCCAAAAAAACATCCCCAGATGAGGCTGTATACCATTCTTTTGAACTGGAAACACTCGCAGTAGTTAAAGCCTTAAGAAATTTCCTTCTTTATTTGCTGGGGTTGAAGTTTGTACTCGTTACTGATTGTAATTCTTTAAATATGTCAGCTACAAAAAAAGACTTGAAACCGCATATAGCTCGTTGGTGGGCTTATATGCAGGATTTCAATTTCGAAATAGTATACCGTAAAGGATCTGACATTTCGCATGTGGACTTTTAAGTCGAAATCCTGTCGAACATATTGCTCATATTCGTTCGACATCTTTCGATCCAAGAAACTGGCTCACAATAGCTCAAAATAAAGATGAAGAGAGCTTGAAAATTATAGAATCACTTAAAACTGATAATCCGAGTGAAATAACCCGAAATTATAAATTTCAAAAAGGTACTCTGTTTCGTGTGTTTACTTCTGCTGGTAAGAAAAAGAACAATTATTACCTTTTGTACCTTCTAATAATAGATTCAATCTTCTAAAAATATTCCACGATGATCAGAGTCATATAGGATGGGAAAAAACGCTTGCTTCTATCCAGCTCTACTTTTGGTTTCCTCATATGACACGCTATGTAAAGAAATATGTCAAACACTGTTTGTTGTGTGCTGTACAGAAAAATCGAACTGGTCCTAAGCAAGGTTTCCTCACCTCTATCGAAAAACCTAATGAACCTTTCCATACGATCCATGCTGACTGTTTAGGTCCACTTTCGAAGAATCCTCATAGCTACAGATATATATTCGTCATAGTAGACGCTTTTTCAAAATTCTGTCTACTCTAACCCCAGTCATCGGTGACTACAGAAGAATCCGTTCAAAGTTTCTCCAACTTTATAAGCATTTTTGGAACTCGAACAAAGCTGATTCATGATGCTGGAACGAATTTCACGGCAAAACATTTCAAAACATTTACAGAATATTTTGGCATCGAAGTGCACGTAACGACCCCCGGTGTTCACCGCTCCAATGGTCAGATAGAACGCTACATGCGAACCATCACAAACTTGCTAAGAATCGAATCAAAAAGTTCATCAGATTGGCCGAACAAATTATGGAAAGTTTAACTTGTACTAAATACCACCAAACAAAAAACAACCCAGTTGTTTTTCCCCTTTTAAAATAGTATTCGGACAAGAAGGGCAGACCCCTCAAATACGAACAATTTTGAAAGATTTACCTACACTAGAAGAGAATACAAAAATTGTTCTCGATTATTCCACTATTTCGGACCGGATCAAGAAAAATGCGGCAACGCAATTAACTTCTTCTAATGAAAGAAGGCGGAATAATAAGATATTTGAAATTGGACAGGCAGTTTTATTGAGCAGGGGTCAAAGACGTGAAAAATTTTCTTGCGAATTTATTGGTCCGTATGTCATTAAAGCGGCGTTACCTAATAATAGATTCCTCATTACGAAGTTGGGAGCTCATTCGATAATCAAATGCACCAAAGACCAGCTACGTCTGTGGCCTAGTGATTGGACCCCTGAAGATTTCCAAAATCTTATAGAATTAGATGAATGTAAGTACTTTGGTATCTTTTTTGAGCCGTGTTAGATTTGTAGGCATTCTAGAGATTTTTAAAATGAATTATTATCCAATTAAATTTATTGCACAGTATTGATTTATGATTTTGAGTGACCCATCGTAAGTACGTGCATGAGCAGTACTTCCATCGTGTCACAGGTGCATTGTGAGATAAAATGATTCCGAAGGAATTTTGATTTAAATAATCTTTATAAAAACTCAAACAGTGTGAGTAAAGAAGAGTTTCTCTTTCTAGAAGCGAATGCGGAGATGGACAGTCGCACTGCTATGGATTCTGCAGAAGAAAATTAGAAAGAAGTTTTTTTTGTTGTCTTACTCCTTTTTTTTGTATTTTATTTTTGTCGGCAAAATTTATTTTTGCTTAATCGTATTTTTGTATTTGGTTACTTTGTTTCAATTATGTTATCTGAATATTAGTTTTGGAAACTTGATATTTATTAATTAAAATATTTTTAAAAAAACCCGATGTGCCAATGGTATCTATCAATGCTCATAACATTCCGAAAGCGGAATGATGTCAGTTTGGTCGTGTTAGGCCCGTCGCATACTGAACCGCCGAGTCGCGCGTTTCGTGCCGAAAGGAAAGTCAAAGGAAACGGTGGCAATGTTGCGACACCGACAAAGGATATTCCACCCGCTTGCGACTCGTTCGATACTCGATTCGCCCCAAGCGCGATTTTGGTCGTAAATTTTAATGGCCTTGTTGAAAGATGAGGGTGAGCGCGAACCGAACTCCTGAGAGATATGGGATTCCAGTAATCTACGAAATAGGAAAATAAAATTAATTGTGATCGGATCATGAGATTATTTTAAAATTTTGCAGTTACCTGCGTTCTTGTTTTAAATATAAACATTGTTGTAAATGCACCCTTTAAAGATCTTTCCCTATTGAAAGGATGCACCTGATATTTATGGTTCTTCACTTCCCCAGAACAAACATATTTGTTAACTTGAGAGCAAAATGCAATTTTCCTTTTGAAAATCTCTGCTTCCGCTTCAGTTTCAAAATACAGACATGAAAATGGTTCCATTTTGGACCACTTTTAAAAACTCACTGCATATGGTACCAATTCCGATTTCTGACCTGAGCGTCAGAATAAATACTGTCGAGTTTTATCGGTTTTATGTCATGTAACGACTCCCAACTACTTCTGTAAACCTTTTGGCACGAATCGCGTGATTCGGCGGTTCAGTATGCGACGGGCCTTAGATTCAGATTCAGATATTTAAATTTGGCGCGCCTACGACTGATCGCGGTACTCGAGTACGATTGATTGTGGTTCCTCACGCATGTGCGTCGAGATTATTTTTTGTTAGGTTGGTTCAACTGAAGCTTCTGAATAACTTTTTCGCCCTCATTCACACTTAATAACGTATATGTTACGACGCAAGTGCGGCTGCGCCGTCCCTGGCCGCAATGTTGGGATAAGGCGCCTTCCAGAACACCCGATTCTTAAAACAACAACGATGCATCAGAAGCGATCCGAACGTTGAAGACGACCGACGGCCAGTGAAATCGTTACTATTTCAATCAGCTCATAGCATTATATCGTTTAATTCCAATAAATTCGTTAAAAAACAAATTGGTCCTTCGAGCATTACGAACATTACGAAACAGTATATTTGAGCTCAGAATTTTCATAATAGCTTCAAAAAGTGAAGATTCATCATATTTTATATCCATATTGGTGATTTGCTACGAAAACTTTGATTACAAAATATGCACATAACCTCAAATACTAAAAGATTCTCTTCCTGTTCAATTGAATTGCTTCGCTTTTTTCGGATACTGGCTAGCAGAAATTGTAAACGGGAACTGAGATATCATTCGATTTATCAAAAATATGAATACAAAACAGTTATTTTTCATGTTAAGTGTTTAGTGCTACATTATTCCACCAGAATCAGCTTTTAGAAAACGTTTCGCTGCAGTTGGACTCGCGGTTTAAATAAGTAATTACCGCACATCGACGACGACCCTTTTTTTCTGCTTCATTTTGAAATCCAATGATCGAATAATTCAATAGTCTCTAAATACTCAATTTTCCACGAATACGTTTAACATTTAACTACAATGAGCACTTTATACCAGAATACCACTTCAGAATTATGTACTATATGAACGATCAATTATTAGAAACACATTTAATTGTAAGTTTTGTAATCCAAAAAATATCCACTTCAAATAATCAACGTCTTTTATAACGGCGTCGATTTGGAACTGGAGTTGACGGTTGACGTTTTATCCTTATATCTGTGGTTCTACGAATGGCACAGACTTAACAATTTAATACATTTTAACTTTATGAGGTTGGCACAGACTTGAAAATTTAAAAATTTTTAACTTTATGAGGTTGTCAATACCAACGTATCCAGGTCCAAATAACGGCCTGACCTTGGCTATGGGAGTGTCGTACCCCTGATGGCGCGCACGGGTGAATTTTGTCACTGTGACAAAATAATTTGTTCAGGCGATCACGTAAGAAAGTGGCATATATGCAATTGTGCGGGAATGTCTTTCCCGCACGGGTAAAACTAGTTTCATCCGTGCGGGAAAGTGGTGACATCGAAATGAAACCGCGCCAAGTAGATAGAAGTGAATGAAAAGTTCAGTTCGTATATCACATTGAATATTGATAGGGCTAATGAGTTACCAGAACTTAACTTGATTCGATTCGCGTTTATAACATGCAAAGTGAAAAATATCCCTCCAGAAATATTAAAATCGTGGGAATTATTGGTGACAAATCTGAAAGGAAGGTACGAAATAATATAAACAAATAAAGTTATCTATTATTTTCTTTACAACGCCATCTAGAAGTTGAAGATTGAATTATTCAGTTGTGTTTGGGTCGAAACGTTCATTGTGTGTTCTCAAAGTAATTATCGTATAATGCCATTTTTTTGGTCGCCTGAAAAATGTCGTTCATTACTCGTGGAAAGTCAGTTTTCATTGCTCGTGTCTAGGCTCACTCGGTTCCGCTTGGCTTCACCTCGTTCGTCAAACTGACACTCGCATGAAATCATCGACTTTCTGCACTCGTTATGAAATATACTATTTCAGGCGACGTACGAAAGTGGTACACATCAGCGCACTTACTTATCGTAGAAAGTTACCAATTGCATGCAACTGTGTGGGAATATCTTCCCTGCACGGATAAAATCGGTTTGGTCCGTGCGGGAAAGTAGTTACATGGACATGAAACCTATGCCAAGTAAATGAATCTCGTATAAAAGAAATTTAGTTCGTATATCTTATATCCAATATTAAATACGTGAATGATCTACATGAACGAGTATCATTAGGTCTATTTCAATAACGGAACAATCAAAGTAGTTCAATTCGTCATTACTGCAATCACAGTTTGCTGAACAAATTATTACATTGAGGAATCTGTAAGAAAATACTAACAACAGGAGAGTCTGTAGTAAGATTAGTAATAGAGTCTACTTTGTCAATAACACTTCGAGTATTTCTGAAAAAGAATTTATTCGCACAGTTCCCCCTTCAACAACAACATCTAACACTGTGCAAGAAACGGAACAAGAATTTGTTAATCGTTTGTTTATTCTTAACTATTCGAATGATAATATCACGATCAACTTCGTAAATGAAAATAAAAATCATTCTTAAATACTTCAAGTTTTAATGTCACTTGAAAGTTTCATCTAACTCAATGAATGTCACATTTGTTATATTAGCCTGGCTATCGTTTTCCAATCCACCGTTATCTCCACAGTCAACAAGATCAATAGTTCTATTTTTGAAAAGTATTCTGGCTCATCGCGCAATCGTATTTTATTGGGGACTGGAGGCCATAAACTGGAGACCGAATCGGACACAGATCGGCAACGGTCGGACGGTGGGCACTCTGTGGGGAACGACCAGTTTGCAGTGGTAGGTGCGGAACTGTGCGAACAGTTTGCACTTGTGCGTGCTACTAGAGGAACTGTGTCGTTATTTCGAAATTTTTACTCGGTTTGTTACCTGTGTGCGCACTTCCATTGAAAGTATATAACAAACTCGGTGATAGTTACGACGTAACGTGCTCTCATCTCCATAAAAATCTGTGGACCGGACGGTAGTGCCGAAAGTGAGCCGTGCGCGCCAAGATCAAGAGACATGCAGTTGCAGCTGTTACAATTGAACAATTTCAATTGGAATTCGTTGAAATTGTTCTTACACGAATCCGTTGGCGACTGATATTCCGAGCGAAACGTGTCCCACGTCATCTGGAAAACACGTTTGCCGAAGATACTGCATATAAGTATTTTTATCAATATCGTATTATTTCGACAAACATTGGTAATTAATTCGATCTTTCTGTCGAGCAAATGAACACTTCTGCTTTCGCATAGGAAATGCAATGTTTTTCTCTGATATCTGGAGAACGAATTTTACGATTGCCCTCGAAAGGAATCAGACTTAAAGACCACAAACGTCGTTCCACGTGCCGCCCTTTAGCCTGTAGCATGAACAGAAAATCTTTACGTAGACATGCCGCTCTCTTGATTCGCGGGCAAGCGTATACAATACATCAGACTATCAATACGCAACCACAAGCAATTACTTGTCACAAAGCTTTCAACTTAATAAACGAGGTACAAATTTCCTTAGAATATTGGTCGAAACCTCATTTAGAGTCATCAAACGTGTTTTGATTGTTAGTTTTGGCTGAAACTAAAGAAAAACCCGAAATTTTCCGATAGATAATAAACTTTAGAATAAAACAAAATGCAAATGCCGGATAAAAAGGACCGAGGCGCGTGTGGAGCTCACCGAGGGTGCCCAAACATGTTTCCCATCATCGCGGCTATGGGGTGAAAATATATTATCCCTCATAATTTGGAAACAAAACATCGAAGGGAGAAAAACCGACGTCACGTACGAGCCAACATTGGAAATCTCGATCTCTCAATAACACGACAAGGTGAAAAGCCGAAACTCACCCCTCGCCTCGACCCAAATCCCCGCTAAAGCGCGTGTAAACGTTCGCGCGCGAGACTGTAAAAAAAAGGGCGATGTCCAATTTACAAATTGAGCGTCGGAGACGAGAACGCAAAAAAAAACAGCGAGTCGATAGATATTGCATTACCATAAGTCGGCAGTAAATCTCATCTTTATTAACCTGTTGCGTCATTTCGCGCAGCGAGAAACCCGATATACGCGAAGATGTTTCCCGAGGATAGAATTAACAGAACGAACGAACGATATTTCCTTTCGCAGACACACAAAAAAGGGGAATTAAAATCACGGAAATTATCCCATCAGTTTCGCATCAACATCGCGTGGAAGAAAAAAAAGCCGCGTTATTTATTCATAATTCACTCCCCTTTGCGCCGCCCGCATTTTCTGTCAGCTACATCATCATAACCGGGAGCTTGTATAAGTGCCCTGTAAAAATGGCATTTAATCTACCGCCCTCCCTCGACGCCAGGAATTTCATCTAATTATAGCCCTTCTCGCCCCTTGCAACCGAAGGGCACCCCAATACGAGTATAACCGATTCCAGTAATCCGTTTATTTATCCATCTAGGTTAGGTACGTCTTCGTTTTACGATTTCACGATTTTACGTTTTACGTACTGCTTAGTACAAAACAAATACGCAGTGTGTACATAATGCTGAACCCCTCGACATTCTTATTGTTGAAGTGCGCGTGGAACGAGTTTCGGATAGAGACGAAACGAACGCATCCCCCGTGTTACGTCGTAGGATTTCCAACTTTCGAGTCTGTCATTGTTTTGGTTTCCGAATTATCGATTGATTCCAGGGAAAGTTGGGGTGTGGAAGGAAAAGCCGTCTAGTTTTGGAAATTATGAATTTTCTGTCACTTTTTTTACGTTGTCGGCAATCTGGTGCCGCGTTCGGAGGGAGGGTGGCACGATCGACCCGCATCGCACAACGAAGTATTCGTTAAAATACCCCCGTCGATCGAATACAATAGTAAAAGTAATTATTATGTGGTGTTCCTCCCACATTCGTTTTATCTTTTGTTGTTTTCAATCTTTTATCGCCAATTCCAACCTTCCGCTTCGTTTTATAAAAGTCTTTATTGATCTTCTGTTGAAATATCATTTTCTTAATTACGAAATACAATTTCAATGTTAATCGGTTACCGGAATAAAAAGGGAATATTTATAAAAATCCGAGAATTAGATTATAACAGACTCCCCTGCTTCATTGTCGTTCTAGAGTGTCTCCACATCACTCCCCACCAGTACTGGACAAAGAGATGGATGGATGGACAGGACGAAAGCCGGAGCTGTGCCACGGTACCGTGCGGCCGGGTGATGTGCACCTAAGCAGAATCGCGGCACCGCGTGTCGTGACTCAACGAGAATGATCACGTCGGGGTCACCAATATATGGAACTATAGATCCGCGATGTTGTCGGATCACATTGTTCATTAGGTATGTGTTTCGTCCCGGGCACTCGTACTAGACTCATCAGTATGGCTGATGTACGTGTGCCCTGCCGTATACGCTAGATGTGAGCCCCGAGATGGAATGGAGCAGAGGCCGGTAATAAGCTACGACGGACGGGTGATAAACGAGAGCGTTACTCGTGCGCTATATTTATCAAAATTCACATTTTATTCAACCAACACTGGTTGCTTCTCGATTCGGTAAGTGTTGATTACAAACTGAAATACACATATGTTACCTATTTTAAATGTGAATCATTCTTTACTTAGCAAAGCTCATTCTTGTAACTATACCACATTCTATTTCTATTTATTTTTCGAGTTTTGAATGTCTTCGATTTTACAGGAGCCGGAATTGGTGTGATAGCAACAGGAAGCCTTTTCACTAGACATTCCTATAATTTTTTTTATTTACTTATCAGGAATGTCTATTAATTCAATTCATTCACTAATGATTTAGCATGATCGAGAGCGCTGTAAAAAGAAATTCATCATGAATCAATTTAATGTAGCGTCTACATAATGGCCCAGCATTTGGGACCAACATCCCATAAATTTCGATACCCGAAAATCAACTTGAAAAGATCTTCTGCTGTGCGAAACAGCGATGCCAAATCTATCCATGGTAATTTGATAAGATTGTAATGACATTTTTTGGCCGTATTTCTTGTATAGATACACCGAAATGGTGAATTAAAGTAATGAAAACCATATAAATGAAAATCCGTGACTGTTAATATGATAATATTTCGTATTTTACAATAAACAATAAGGATAAACCGTTTCGTACTCGTAATCGTATTCGAATATCTTTAGGGTAGCAGAAAAGTCAAGTGTGTTATCGTCTAGGTGACGAGCGATTTATAACGTCACCAGCATTGGCCGAGGATGGCTTCGTTGTCGGTTTTTCTGGAATACTTCAAAGGAAGAGGGTACAACTAAACTGAAACCCTAGACGGCTTCTATAAAGATACGGCAAAAATTTCTTGCGATCATAGAAAGAAACATGTAGTTTTAACTCATTAGTGAATTTTGAATTGAAAACATCATCATCTAGAAATATGAGCAAATGGAATATTTGTAGAAGTGCATTCCTTCGATGTAGAAACACGCAAAGAAAATATAGTAATGCGTTTATAGTTTGTACTCATCTGATTTCTGGAGAAACTGTTCGTTGATTAGGGTGAAACGGTAAAAATCGTCAAAATGACCGCATTTGGACAGAGTGAAATTTGTTTATTAATCGTTATCGAATTAAGAACTCTCAAAGCCTTGAACCATCTGTTGATTTATAAAGGTCATTATTTTGCAAAAAAATGTAATATATATTCTAGATTACATTTATCCACATAATATAGCACAAAAAATTTTTGTGAACACGATTGAAAGATCATTAATTTTCGCTTGTTCCCGAATCGTTCTGAATCAGGTAAGCATAGGATCAAAGGGATCAATGGGTGGTATATATTTGAAGCAAATAGCTTCTCAAATGTCTATAATCTTGGTTATTATGAATGATTTGTTCTTTATTTAGGTTCTAATAGAAGAAAATTGCCGTTTCACTTGTCATTCTTATAGTTTCGTTCTATTTTCATTATGATAAAAGGTCGAAAAGTACTGAAAATCTGTTCCAGGATGTGGTTATTATTGTTTTTACTTATCATTTCAAATAATTTCTATCTTAATGAAGTGTGAAACTTATCCGTACTTTTGTTATAACGAAGAAAAATATTGAATGTGTGACGAAAAACTTGACTTTCACGTTGAAATGATCATTTAATTCAAAATAGATTTATAATAAGACATGAGAACTCACCCGGTTTTTCATTTAATATCATACAAAAGTACCCCTGCTAGAATACCAGAAGAATGTGATGGGAGGCAAAACCTGTTACAAAAAATGTACATATATCATTCAAGACCAGAAGTGGGGTTTTGAAGTAAAACAAAGATCTATCGAAGGACATTTCCGACCTATATAGGAAGATTATAAATGAAAAATTGAGAAGAGTGTTGTACTTTATTTTTTATTATATATTTTAAAACTTCAATCTTCATATCCTTTTTGATCAATTTCTTTTTTCTATACTCAATAATTTTCGAAGTTTCACACGATGTTTTTCAATTTATATTTTACCTATTCATTTTGTCGTTGTCATATTTTTATATCGGCAGTAAGATTGCCAATTTCGATATGATCATATTCGATATGATCATTTCAAATTAAATATCAGTTTTCGTTATAACAAAACTACGGATAAATTTAACATTTCATTAAAATAAAAATTATGTGAAATGATAAATAACAATCAGAATAAGAATATTCTGGGACAAATTTTCAGTACTTTTTGACCTTCTATTATAAACAAAATAAAACGAAACTATAAGGATGAAAAGTGAAACAACAAGTTTCTGCTATTAGAACCAAAATGAAAAACAAATCATTTAACGACAACCAAGATTATAAACATTCGACAAGTTATTTGCTTCAAAGATATACCACATAGCCCATAGGTATCACTTTGATCCTATCCTTACCTGATTCAGAACGATTTGCGAACAAGCGAAAATTAAATCATCAAAACTCTATTTTTCATTCGCGATTATTTATTTTATGTGGCAAAATGAAATCTAGATTATATAACATTTGTTGCAAAATAATGAACTATATAAATCGACAAATGGTTCAAGGCTTTGAGACTTCCTAATTTAATAAAGTTGTAAATAAATTGGAAATGTATTCTCATGAATACTCGAGGCACAATTTACAAATATGGTTAGAGTCGAAACTTTGATTAGATAATGTACCATATCGCAACGTTACTGGTAGCTAAATTTTATCTCACCAGGCAGTGTCTCGTTTCACAATTTTTGGCGAGTTTTTTGCAATTGAAATTTCAAAGTTGCTCGACGACATGCGCAAAAAATTATGGAATTCGATTGCCAGTATTGCTACTAAGTGTGCAAGTTGCTTGTTCATCGTAACACTAAAAAAATCAATATCGAAGTTGAATGAGTCACAAATTTTGCAAGCGCAAATACATAAAAATTAATCTACCTCTCATTTACTTATAGCTGCTGCCTCTAACGATTTTATTGGGGAACTTGCACACTCACGATATGCCAAGATCAATGATAATTCAACGACGGCAATTTCATATGGAATAAGATATGTAGAATAATTTTAGGACAAAGCTTCATTTAGCTTTCCTTTTTTTTCTACCTACTTCATAATTCATTGCCCTTTTAGAAGATTTTTCGGTGACAGAGTAGTTTCGGAGAACAGAACAATAATTTGTAACTCCAATGTCGCTGACGGAGTTTCTGTTTTCCGGACTTGCAAACATCTTTAATCAATAGTTTTTGAATTACGCTCCAAAAATATGTAAAAGGGTTGCGTACAGTATTTTATATGAAGTATTCAATGATTTCGTACCCTTATTGAATGTCATATTTATTTTTATATTTCAGCCAATACTTAATACAGAAGTTTAGGATATTCCAATGAAAAACTGTCATTAGACGTCGCGTAATTAAACAGATTTGGTAACGAAGAAGCATAACTTAACCTCTATCGAAACTCGTCTAAGGGCGTCTTTCACCAACACTAATACCGCTCGGTTAGAGCTTATCGTTCCGATAGTCGAAATATTTCAATGCAAAAACTGGTTTTAACTGTCAGGTACATTAACCGACTTCTGGTGAAAGACGGCCTAAGAAGCGAAAGAAATGTGGAAAAAATTCTTTCATGTGCTCTAAATTTCACATTCTGGCATCGCTGCACTAGAAAACAGGTACATGTGTATCCTCCGTTATCGTTGCACCCTCTTTTTTTGGTCCAATTTTGAAGTTTTACACCAATAAATCTCGAAAAACATGAAACCAGCACGCGCTAATGCGACGACCTTGCTAGTTGGAAGGCATAGTGGGCCATTATGTGGACGCACCATAAAAATGAAAGTTTTCTGTGGTGCTCGGTGGTTGAATTACTTATTGTAAGTTTAGATGAACTTTTTCGAAGGAGGTTTTGTAAATCAATCCCTGTTGTCAAAATTCACATTCATTCCTTTCAATTATAAGTCGTTATTCGAAACGGGACAGAAATTCAATCTCGCGTCAAAAAATTTCGTTAACCGCCGATAAATTTCCTCGATCGCTTTTTTATCTTGTATATATGACGGTCGTTTCGAAATGGTTCGGGCGGCACGTCAGCCGGTCGGCTCGCGTCGCGCACCAACCACACCCTTGGATGACGGTTTTCATAAAGTACACCGTCAACGTCGCGTAGGTATAGAAACTCGAGTGAATGCTAGCGCGATCTTTGGTTACTTTGGCAAGAGCGGGACGGAGAGAAATAGAGAGCAAAAGCAGACTAAACACGACTTGATTATATACTTTAGCGCCCGGAGCGTAGTTGCCGTCGTTAATACGTGGAAACGTAACCGAAACTGGATATATTAGCGATCGCTACGGTTTCGCAATAACTAGTCGACGAACGTAAATACGGTCGCGTTTTAATTGAAGCGATTTATCTTCGAAATTTTTCTACACGAAACGTCCGCTTTCTCCATCGACTCGACAACGTCGCTCTGGTGCCTCGATCTCGAAACGTTGATTACAGAAGTTGCCCAGGCCGTGCACCGTGGGTGGTATTTTTTTCACTACACGTCAACCGTCGGTTCAGCCGCGTTTGTTTGGTTATCCGGTGCCCACGCTCGAGTTGGGGTGTCTTTTGTTATTGGATTGGGTTTCCCAGTGTTCGCGGGGTTGGTTTTTAATTGATCCCGTTACATTATTTTCGACGTATACGCCGGAAAAGTGTCGCGTTTAAACGGAGATTACTCCGTTAATAACCGTAATAAATTAAGCGCTTGTTAAACCGTTCCATAACGATCCTCTGGTTCGGTTTAACGACGTTCCCGTCAATTAATCGACTCTACGCGTACGAAATAAATATTTAATTACGGCGGTCGAGATTATATCAAGCCCGATCGAGACACACACACACATACAGCGATAAGTTGTTCGTCATTTAAATAGGTCCCACGTAATATATCGCGCCCAATTAAAATTAATGCCGCCACCCCTCCCGTCGCCCTATGTTCCGATTTAACACGGGCTCGTCGTCACAGACGCCCATTAATTTTAATCTTGGGTTGACTTCGGACGCAGCGGCACAAGGACAACGGTGACGGAAAGAGAGAGCGAGCGCTCTCAGAGCGTTAACGAGTGAGACGGACACCAGAGCGATGTTATCGATGTTTATTTGAACTACTACTCCGTAGTTTTGTGTGCGTATGCCGATAGCTTAGTGTGCATCTGGTAACGACATCTATCGCGATGGTCGTAACCGCGGGGTTTCTTGCCTCACAGGACCGCACTCGCTCGAATTTAATTTCTTCCGATGCAAATCCAGGGGTGCCGATTCTGTCATCAAAGTACTTAGTTACTACTGTTGATTCAAAGAATTTCATATTTATTATCGCGAAGCGACAAGCAAAGGTCGTTTGGCAACTAATCAAGCGATGTCGAGTTGGTTGACTAGAAGCGAAGCGACAAGTATTTAGTTGACCTTTGTCAAATAAATACTCTTTTACTATATTAAAGGTCGCGGAACGACAAGCGTTCGAATTATCATCCATCTCCACTAGCAAGTTTAGATAGAAGACCAAAACCGAACTGGTTTGCGGTTACATATGTGTCGTTCGGTGGAAAAACGACTTAACCCCAAAAATCTAGTTTTGAGTAAAATCGATTTAAAGTTTTCAAATAGTTTTTTGACAACGTTCAAGTTAATTTTATGAAAAAAAACTTTGTAATCGTAAAGAGTAACTAATTAAGAAGGCAATCACATTGAATTCAGGTGTTCTTAATAAAAATAACCTACTTAAATATTTGAAGAGAAAAAAATTACTTAAGTCGTTTTTCCATCCGAGGGGTTCTGTAGGTTCAGTTTCATCGATTTTAAGTAAAAAAAAACATTAAAAAATTTTTTAATGATACCAATAATAATTTTAATGTTAAACAAGATGATTTATTCACATTTTTCAATATTTATTAATTAATTTATTAAAAATATCACTCCTATTCTAATTCTTCATCATCAGACATGAGGTCACTTGGTTCAGGATCATTTTCGCCCATCATTGTAACAGCTTTTAACCATTCTCGGTTTTCTTCGTTTAAAAATGGAATGAAAAACTTTTTATCTTTCTTTTTATCTTTATTAATCCCAGGTTTCTCAACAGGCGATAATTGTAAAGTAACTCTTGGTTTTTGAAGATTTTTAAAGGTGAGTATAACCACGATATGCGCGGACTTCGCTGAGACTGTTATAACGAATCTGGGCACATTTTTGAATAGAAAAAACTTTTTTCCTCAGCTTAGGGGTCTTTGCATACATAACACCCAAGCCTTTTGTCCAATCCATTAATAGATTGGGGCATAATTCTGCCTCGAAAGGTTTAGGATTGTACCTTGCTGTCTTCATGATGTTAATGTATTCCATAGGAGTCTCAATTTTTTCTTTTCGTTTTAAAATTGTCCCATAAATGCCAAAATTTCGGTCACATTGACAGTAACTATGACCTCGGACTGGGTAGACATGAAGAATTTCAACGTTAAGTTTTTGCGCCAACCAAGTGCAAAATTTGACTACGGTCAAATTTTTATTCTGACCTCCGGCAGAACCAGAAAAAATAACTATTGTTTTGTAGTTACAGTTTGTCGCTATTTTTTTTTTAATAAAATCTTTTAGGAAACTGCACACCGAATTTGCATTTTTTTTTCCATCGCACTCTAAAAAGTTAAACATTTTACTGTCATTGTAATTATGACAATGAATGTTGAATATGTACAAATTTAGTATTCTTTTGTAGTAGTATGAGTTAATATTAAGCTTTGGAAGTCCCAGGTTTTGGGCATAATTAAATTCTAGCACCAAAGTGTTTTTGTAGATTTTTTTTTCATCTGAGCTCCTGTTTTCTCGATTTTCTAGCACATACTTTTTTTTCAACTCTTTGTATTCCGCAACTTTTTTTAAGTGTTTTTCGTATGCAACTTTACAGGGGTCATCAGGATTAATTCGGAGCTTCACTAAACACTTAGTGCAAAAGTCACATACGTCAGTTTTTGGTGATCGAAAGCAATATTCACTATGTTCACGATAGTATCTGTGGTATGTATTGTACTTAAAAGGAACTTTTTTTCCGGTTTTCTTTTCATAATCTTCTGCAAAAAGATCGTAAAGAATAAGTGTATTTAAATCCAGGTTGTCAAGAAATTTTCTTTCACTTCTTTTGTGAGAATAATGTGATTTTTTTATGAGGTATACTGGCCCAATGATCTTCAACCATGTCCCAAGTATCTTTTGGAATAGCGTGAGGTCTATTCGAATGACTTCCACGTCTTTCTATTGCTGCCAAAAGACCTTGACTGCAAAATCCAAGAACCGTTTTCTTTCTACCTTCAGATATTTGAAATAATTTTTGCAAAAAATTTTTACATATGTATTCTCTCTTTTTTTCCATCCACAGATAAATTATAAATCCACGAATTACTTCTATTTTTTCTTTTGGGTCCTTCTTTTGCCATTTTTATATTGACTTTTTCAACATATCTCATCAAAAAGGTATCTTGATCCACTTTATCAGCTAATGTGTAGAAATTTTTAAACTTTTCTTTTTGATCTTCTAAATTGAATTTCTTATGACAATCGTAACGGCAACAATTGGTAATGAAAACAAATTTTTTTGGAGGAACTTCGGTTTTGTTTTTTTGAGTGACATAACCTTTACCGTGCGCACGCCTCCTTTTGTTTCTGTTTTTTTGCCACTTTTTACGTCTTGTACGTTTTTTCATACCTTTTGCAACACTAGCATTAGGCTAGAAGTCTCTGTTGTCGATTCATTCATTTTATTCACTACTTTTGACGAAAAACGAGTAACAAACAAATGTTTGCGCACTGTACAAAGACCGGTTCTTGCACGTGGGACGAATCAGCTGAGCGAGTGGCGGGCAGTGGGAGCACCGAACGTGACACATTTTCACGCGCTTTCTTCCTTTATTATCTTATTTTAGTGGTTCAAAATACTTTTTATTCAAGTTTTAAGTTCTGTACTAATAAATTAAGGTTTAATCCTTTATTGATGAAATTTACCCCTTTAGGGTTTACTGATCACAAATAAGCGATTTACGACACTTATATAGATATGGTATTGAGACTATTCAAAACGTAATCAGGTACACCATCAGAAGTGAGAATAAATGGTTTAAACTATGAAAGTTTCAATTAGAGGTGAGTGCATGATATAGTTTTCATTCACGATCTATTTTATCCGGGTCACTCACGTGCGTGATTCACGTGATTTTCTATTAATTCCTATAAGAATTACAATATAATTACTATGTAATAACTAAAACTTCAATTTGAAAGCGATTGTCAAAAGTCCTAAGCCCAAAAACGGTTGAGTTAAACTGACTTTGTTGATGATATAAAAATCACTCGCGCTCACGCTGGTGAGTCACGAGTGACCCACCGTGATCCACAGTGATTCACGTAAATCGCCCATCTCTAGTGTTAATGTCAATTGCGTACAAATAAAATAAATCATCGTCCAATTGGTTGATTAGATGCGAAGGGACAAATGACCAATGGTCTCGAAGAGGCAAGCGTTCACAGGGAACATCGTAATCTGTATGGCCGCAGGAAGGATTAGGACGGCGCGATGCATCGCCCGCAATCAAAAGAAATGCTGAATGAGCGCAAGTTACAGCAGCCAACGATATTTCTTACCAGACGCTATGTTGACAAGTTGTTTGTTCACTTCATTTATTTAGTTTGTGCCCTTATTTGTAATTTGATGTTCGAAGGATTCGATCTTGATTTTGAGTAAATAATTGCTTTTTCTTCGAATATGTTCAAAAATAATTGTGAGGAGGTACTCCTTGTTGAATGATGAAGCATCACAATTTTCCACAAATTTCAATTATACTCACGAAAGATTTCCTACTATGAACGCATTCAGAGATACTAACTTTTAAAAGAAAATATGTATCGATTGGCTTATTCATCGATATGATATAATATTAAGATCGCAAGTCGATGGGGGATAAACAAAATGATTATGCATGATAGGCAAGCGAAAATTCGTTTCCATGCGGATCTTTTCCAAAATTCTAATGGCATATCGCTATTTATATATGACCATAGATTATTCAAATTTAAAAATAGATTTACATTAAATATCGGCCGCAACCATTTCTTCAGATCTCCCCATTCGCGAAGTGCATATTTCTTATGTTGCCAAACTTATCTGTACGTCCGGAATTCGAATATATATATATGTTCGACATACGGACGCCCTATAATGTTCGCGGACGCACTAATGATGTAAATTTGTTAATGTATGCATCCTAAAGCCGGCTCTGCTTATTTCCTTCTCCCTACCGACCAACCCCCTGCGTGTAATCCGTCACATGTTTTTGGCCGACTTCCTGCGTGCCCCCCCTCCATTATCAAAATTGAGGTGACGTGGCATCTTCAGGCCACAGGATGTTCGGATATAGCGAGAGAGCGAACGAATGAAACCCCAGGCGATTACTGGTTAGGGTGAAACAAACCCGAAACCACCTTTCGGATTAATTAAAATTCATTTCACTCACTTTTCGGAATCGAAGGAACTCGAAGAGGTAAAAATGTGACAGTAAAAAAGTTGTATCTCCGGGCGGGTTGACCATCTTTCAAATCAACAATAATGTCAATACCGAAAGGGATCAAAGTAACGTTCCAGATGAACATTGGACAGCATGGATCAACCCCTTACATTGGGTTGTTTTCAAAATAGTCTTCGAAGTTTTAGGAATTTTAGTTCAGCATGACATTCCTCGAAACGGAGTGTTCAAACTTCTGTAATCAAGGGGGGTTGTATGTCATAATTTCGTTGCAATTCATTGGAATTCGAGATATTTAATTGGCGGGTGAGTGGGAATAACAAACTGGTCGACTGCGACACGAAACGATCAATACGATAAGAACGTTACTAGCAGAGCATGCGTGCTGGTTTTTAACAGGGTCACAGCAGAAGTGGAAGGCGCACGATTGCGAAGAGAAATAATCGGGGAGCGTTGTTCGCATTTCAACTCATGTGCACCTGGTTTTTCTGGCACAGACATTTTCATTTCGCTGACAGCGACAAGATGCCGTTTACTAATAGGAAAGACTAAGAATTGAACGAACATGATTACATTACAAATTAAATATCGATTAAATATTTGATTTTAACTATGGATGTTTCATCTAAAAATATTGATTTTATCAGGTTGCTGTAAGAAAGTTTTTGTTTCGAATTCTTCGCAAAACAGCGAAAATTTACATGAAATTCATTGTCGGTGTCCTCAGAACAGTGAAAAAACATTTATAATAAATATTCATCAAGTGACATGAAGTGATCGCAGATTGATCTTAAGTGATATTAGTTTATAGTGATCGAAGGAGGAGGGGGCTGAAGGCCTACACCTCCTCCTAAGTTCGGCCGGCGGCCGCACTCTGGTCTAGTGCGAAGCGAGAACCCATGTCTAGTAAATATTAATTTATTAAATAGTTCGAATTTGTCAGAATTTTCCAACGAATTTGTGTTTTGTTGTTGAGGAATAAAATTTCTCAAAAATGTTGATCGATTATATGGACATTAATCATGGAGAAATGAAAGAAAGTCCCCAAAATATTGCGAAATGCCACTACAAAGTTTATTTGTCTCTGAATTATTGGCAGCAATTCATTCGCGTTTTGTCGGTTTTTTTCGGTATAAAAGCAAAAATGTAAATATTTGAGAAGTTTCTCAGTTTCATAAGGTTTTTTATCTTAGATGTTTCCACAGAAAATTCAAGGTTTATATTGAATTTTGGAGGGATTGTCAAATTTTCAAGGAATGTTTCTAGTGATCTAATAATTTTTTGGTAATTTCGGAGAAAATTTTAAAACTATTTTTCAGGAATTTCAAAGAAAAATTTCGTCGAAATTGGAAGAATGCAACACAATTTCCAAAGAAATCCTTGTCGAGCTCCTTAGGATTTCAGAAAAATTACGAACAAGAAATACCTCAAAATTTCGACTAAAAATTTATTTTTATGAAAAAATGATAGATTTTGCTATATATGGGCATCTCGACTGATTGTTGAATAGGAACTTCTGGTTTTTTCTAAATGACAGTCAAATTGGATAAATAACAATACGTTTAATTATTCTATAACACATTTCGACCGATATTCGATCAAACACTTGTATGTATTTAATAAGGTTAAACTGGAATAAAATATAATTGCGTTTATTGCGATTATTGGATTCGCGCTTTGACTGTGTTAGTAATTTGTTTTTCTAAAAAATATCTATTATATGTTATAAATTATTATTAAAATTTTTTCAATGTCTGTCTTAAAATTGACAGCGTTTCTTTCTTTTTCAATATATTTAATTTTAATGATCAATCGTTTTTGGTAGTTTAGGAACCATGAACAAAAATTACACATTGCCATATTCAGCAGGAGCAATTTTCCATATCTTGTATTATGTTGGTGGAATCATTCTTATCAAAAAAATTCATTTGACATGTTGAGTGCATACCTGATACGGTTATTACTGCCAATGATTCCAAGACCTGATCATTTGTTATGCTTATATTGTTATAACATTCATCTCAGTTAAATTTAAAGAAATACAAAATTCTGAAAATTTGGCGCAATTGTACGCTGAGCGGGAACTCACAACGATAAGCTTGTTCCAACCGTCAGACGCTTGCGCTTTAGGGTTCTCGGGGACCTTAAATTGTACGGCGCAAGCGTATGACTGATTAGAAACTGATTCAATGGTCGGTTGGATAAACTGAATGAAATATTTCAGCATAATTCGCCGCTGAAATGCCCAAAATGGAGGATCGACTTTATTTAGTTCAGAAAAGTGGTCTCTACAAGATGATCAACTTTAGATATTCATGATGCGAATTTGTATAGTTGATATGTTTTTGCAAGTCGCTGACGCACGACACATCGCCTACGTCAAAATGTGCTTAAAATACACATTCGTCGCTATATATGCCACAATGAAACAATTCTCCACCTTTATCTCTCTATTTATATACATATTGATAAGGCCGTAACAACAACAATACAACATTCTTATTTATGACGAGACAGCGAACGATAAATTATTATCAGACAAGGACAAACATGTTGATGAATACGTTCACCGGAAGTTCTCGTATAACGACAACGTTGCCGACTAGGAGAAACGCCCAACCGGACAAATTATTATCGTCGACTAGGATTTCAGTCGCGAAGAGTTTGGACGAGCGGCTCAGTTGGCCGACCGCCAATCTTCGGTTAACCCTCAGACAGGAAGGAGGAAAGGACCTTCGGATGGTCGAACGTCGGAAAAAAAGGACAATTAGGAGAAAACAATTGCGTGTAATTCAGTCACGTCCGATACACGATTTATTCTGACGCAACGCGCCGGTTCGGCGATATCGTCGCGCGGAATCTCATTATGTACCAAGTAGTTCTCAACTACATAACATAGTGGAGAGAACACCTTTATGTGCATCTTGAAGAAGAACGAGAACCGGTCGAACGAAATTGAACGAGAGATAAGAAGGGCGTCGTGGAACTTATCGTTCGGAACGGAGGCACGTTGGGACATGCTTCTTGATCTCTGTGTCATAATTTTTTGAAGTGATAAAAACGTTTGTCATCAGTAGGAAAATCAGTAAAAATCAAATTGATATTTGGCAACCATGCGCGCGTAGTGCCATCGATTTGAACTTCATGAGTCTATAGAAAAAATCGTATGTACAGCAGTGGTGCTGTACATAATGACAATTACTTTGTACTATTGTCAAATGTAACGTGATTTCGATATATAGTAAACTACGATGGTAGGACTAACAATAATTTATCAATCACGGCAACACTAAAAGCGTAATTCCGATTCGCTCCTAGACTTTCGAAAATATTAATGCACCGTGAATAGAGCGAAATTCTGCTGGCGCTAAATCGAACCATTAGAGGCAACAAAAACCATGTAACATTGTGTACAAAGTAAAAAGCTAGTCTCGTATTAATAATAGAGTTAAAGTTGGACCTTTAAAAGTGTTGACAATGAATGAGGATTAAGGCTAAAAATGAGAAAATAAATTGTATTGTTTAAAAAAAAAAATGAAAAACATGCTTTGATGGCTATTCGAACTAAAATACCTATATCAAATAATTTGTAATTATCGATATTTGATTCAACAACAACAAAAAGTTGCCTAACTTAATATATTATAATGAAAATAATAATAATAAAGTAAAAATGAAGAGGTAAAAAGAAAATTAATTTCATTGTTTGAAAAACCGTGCGATTTCTAATATTATCTATTGTGAATAAATCAATATTATCTATCGATTCATAAAGAGTTATAGTGGAAATATAACGAAAATCACATCACGATTCTTTTTACAATGAAATGAATTTTCTTTTTGTCGCTTTATTTTCATTTAAGAATAGGTATAAACAAAAATGATTAAAATATATTAAGTTAAGCTATTGAATAAAATATCAATAATTAAAAATTGTTTTCTGCTTTTTTGTTTGAATTACCATTAAAGAGTTTTTTTATAATATATTTTTTTTTACCATTTTTAGCCTTAACTTCCATTTATTGTCAATCGTTTTTAGAGGTCCGATTTTAATACGACTATTAACTTGCTTATGGTGTCACACAGTTTTTGTTTCTCGCTAGCAGTTTCGCTATATTTTCCCTCAATATTTTCGAGAAGCCAAGGAACTAACTAATTTGAATGGGTCATCTGATATTTTAGCAATCCTGCCTTTTAGTGTTGCCGCGATTGATAAATTATTGTTATTCTGAGATCGTAGTTCAGTATAAATCGAAATCACATTACATTCGATTCCAATACCTACGTCAATGCGTGCGTAAATCGGTTAGAATCGATGGCGCTACTCGCCTGACATTCGAACATGTCGCGCACAGTCGTCAAATGTAACTTGGTTCCTGGTATTAACCAGGAATTGATCTGCGATAAACCAAGAGCGATAAAATTTATCAATCACTTCTTCTGATTGGGTCTGATAGAAAGAATTTTATTTAGTGATGAATCAGTTATATTATTTGTGTTGTAACCAATCTTTGCTACATACGCAAAAACAATTGGACTTTTAAACTTATAAACTTTATAAAACTTATAAAAGTGTGTTAAAAAAGGCACAATTTCGGTGTTGGGAACGTAAATCATAGAAAAGATGTTGTTTATTTCGACTTAACTTTGTATTCCGTAAATTTTTACTGTATTTGAATCATTCTTTAGGGTTGCATTTAGATGAATATTGAAAACAACTATTAGACGTTGCGACAAGACGGTAAACGAATATTTATGAAAATTGACGAAAGCATTTAGGCGAAAAATCTGAAAATATCGTATAACCCGAAGTAATACGTATTGCGTGCGGCAAAAAACTGCACCAAATGACCTGATTACGTGCAAAATGGACACCCAAGCAGCTAGTCGCCGTCATCGTCATCGCAAGTGCATAATATCGGCGAACATCGCTCGAAGGCAAACCGGCGAACATTTCAAACCAGGTCTGGCATCGCGGAGGCACGTGGTTTGCCTTGTCTCGTGCCTTCACTTGACGACGACGCGACGATCGATAGATGTTGCGCGACGTTGCCGCGTCGACCCTCGGCCGCCGCGCGGCAACGTCGCGCCGAAGACGAGCGTGCTTTCAGTCGGCCGCGTGGAATTCTCGATGTCGCGGATGGAGCCCGAATAGAGAGAAGGGAGAGAGAGGACGATATTTCGAAAATCCCCTATCTTTCAACATCGCTCCGGGGTTCACTTTGTTTGTTGATTGTTCGATGGGGTGCGTTGCGTGTTGCATACGCGATGGTTAAATTGGCGTTGGGGTTCTGAAGGGTGTACTCGACGTATTTAGCAAACGTTAAGGAATTTTTTTCCTTGCTGGTATGCTAACGCATATTATATATGTATTAGCATATTCAAACTGTCTAAGTTGTTTGTTCAACCTCTGGTTGAACTTCAGGTTTTACTTATTCCAAACGACGTTTCGACCGATTTACGATAATGGTAAACTTGCATACAATCGATGATTAGTGGTTTAATGTAAATAACTTTTTTCAAAACACATATGGAAGCATAATAATACTTCGATGACAATAGGGGCAAACACAAAATTTATCTTAGACGCTCGGATATGAAATTTCCATAGTTTAAATAATAATAAGATGAAAAAACAATGTCATGAAAAAGTTTGCTTTTATATCAAGAAGATTGTAATTTTAATTTATACTCGAAGATGAAACCATACTAATGAATGTTAAGTTCCTTTTTTTAAGTTTTGCTAAAAAATAGCTTACAAAAAAGTGAAAAACAAATTAAAATTGCATTTACGATGATGAATATTTTCTCTCAATACATCACAAATATAGTCCACCATTATAAAAGTATTCATTGTAGTTCATAATGTCCGGATGGAAACATTCTCCCTGCTATCGTATTGTTTTTAAATCTATCTAAATGGGCACGTCGATAGTAGAAGTATAAAACCCGTAAGTATAATTTTTTTCGAAGTAAAGTCTTGCACACATAATTAGATCTAGAAATCTGGACCAGTAATTTTTATGGTGCATCCACACATGGACGAACATTCGCGTCGTTAATCAGTCTAATTTAGAGATATGAACGACGTCTAGAGCCCATAAATAACCGAAATTCTTTTACTTCCATCGAGCAACACAACGCAGTATAAACCAAAAATCTCTTTCGTTTGATACAAAAAATGAAAAATTTTTAGTCAATTTTACCAATTTTTTCAGGATACTTGTAGGTATAACTATTTATATAAATTCAAAGTATCAAACGAAAAGGTTGTATCACTTAGTAATCATTCTCCCGGTCAATCGATACGTCATAAATTTATGAAAGATTTTAATTTCCCTAATGCAACGTCCCCGTTTTCGCGCTAATGGAACATCAACGGCGTTATCGGCGCGGCGCTATAGATTTATATCGACTATAATTTATTTTTAATGGACGTTTCTAGTTCCTCGGTAATCCACGCTGTTGGATAGTTCCGCAGTTTCCAGGTATACCATCGGCAGTGAAGTATTTCTTCTTAATTATATACACGTCGCCAACGGCAAAATTCGACGTGATTATTAGTATTTTCTTTTTCGAATAACGGCACGAATAATATCTTCAATGTATGATAATATCTATCGATGAAAACTAGGATTTTAGTTTGATATTTCATATTACCCAACAAACGATCACGAACTTCATTTTATATAAACTACTGAGAAGTTCATTGAAATCTTTTATGAATAATAAGTAAATAATTTTCATTACCTTCAGAACATGTCAAGATTATAATCTACACGGAATACCGAAGCGTAAAAGGCAAAAAGGTCTTCCAAGGTAATAATTAATGAGAACTAAACGACAGAAATATTACATTTTTAAGTAACCACGTACACAAAATAATGAAAATTCCTACTAGGATTACCTCATCGTATTTTACATAAAACTTTGTAATGTTTTTGAATTTGCTAGATTTTAATATTGCGTTTCGCATCATGGATTAGGAAAAACTTTCAAATAAAAATTAATTTGCAATCATTATCAATAATAAAAAATAGACAAACTTAAATGTGATAATGTTTTTCCGCGAACGGCAAAAGTTATTGAATATGGAAACTGGTTTTAAATATGAAAAGATATTTTCAAAAATAACAACAATAGAGCAACAAATGTATCTACAGCAACAAATCAATCGTTTACTTAAAGCGATCCCTCCAGAAGGATCACATGTAATTTATTAAGTTATTTGCTTGCTACGCGATCATCAATTATAGTTTTAAAATCATTTCGAATTTTTGTCAAAATGACGATTGTTCGAAGAAAAGGAAGTTTTATTTAAACCTTTGAAATAGTGAAGAAATATTCTTGAAATTATAGGTTGGGTTTTAAAAAAACAAATAACTTGTATCCTCAAGTTCGAGATGAAAATCCATTATGGAAAAAACGTTTTCGATCAATTTGCATCGGGAAACCGCACGATCCCCGAAGTAACCGCATCATCACCGTAATACGGTAAAAACCAATGAAATTTTTTCGAAACTAGTTTATGTTGCGAAAAGGTCGTAAACACGGCGCGTCGCATAGTTTCATCGGCGGCTGGCAAGAAAGGCGAGCGAACGGAGCGGCAGCAACAAATGGCCCTGTCGACTGTCCGCATCTTGGGGGAAGGTCGTAAAGAATTCGTAATGGACGTCGACTCGATGACTCAACTATGCAACCTTTCGGCTTTCGATATTATTATTTGAATAATGATCCTTTTGGCCCTAATCCGTCGTTATGTCATTTGTTTTGTGAATATTACCTTTTGATGGTTTAAAAGGTTTTTAATTCTGCATCATCGTAGAAATGACCCAAACACAATAGACTTCAGTTGAATAGATCGATGATATTAAAAATGACCCTCGTTACTATGGGTATAAAAGCTCCAACATCATGAACATTCGTCAGTTGGTTTCGATTTGTTCAAGTAGCGTTGCTGAAATTCGCAGTTTAAAATAAAATGTCCGAAAATCAAGAATTTACAGCAGAGTTGCCAGTTCACACTAGACGCGTCATAGTGCTGCGTAAAATTGAAGAGAAACTGTACTTGGTTAAAGGCACCTCAAAATTAAGTGGAAGATTCTACATTCATATGCCCGTCCATTATAAATATTTAACTCGGAACACAGAACTGATCGTCGATCTCGTCCCTGAGGCTAGAAACTCCCACGGACAATTTGTTCACCATCTGGAACCTGACGGTGTTAAAAAAATAAAAATTAATGGTAAATGGTGCGTACCAATACCGTGTGAAGTGTCCAAAAATGTAGAGGATGTAGAAAAAATCTTGGAAGGGTTCAAGCTTGAGGACAGTCCAACTAATGTCATGGAAACGTAAAAAAGTTCGATTTCGATGTATTAATAAGCTTATATTATATTATTTATGTTTATGTATTAGATAAGTTGTAAAGTATTAAGTTAAGTATTAAGTTAAATGTTAGTTTTAATGTATTTTAAAAAATTTGTGAAAATTGTGTACGTAAGAAAAAATATTTTCCGTTCACTTGTAATTTAATTTGTATATATTTTCAATTTGATTCAATATTAAAAATAATTTTCATTTATTTTTATTTTTTCCTTCGAACACTTTTTTTCATCAATTTGTTATTTACATTTAATTTAATTTTTATTCCAATTACTTTGTTTTTCAGTTAAGTTTTTATATTTTCTGTAGCTTTAATTTGTTTTCACCGTTATTACGTTCGAATTATAGACACTTTATTTTATTCATTTTAACTTGACGCATTTGAATAAAATTATGATTTATCTGTCTTAGTGCTTATTTTATTTTTCAATTTATCATTTCATTTCATTTTTATATTATATAATGTCCGTTTTTTTCTAAAATAAGTTATTATTTTTTTTAGTTTTAAACACTTTGTTTTCACGATTACTAGACCCTATTTATTCGATTATTTTATTTGTTAACAAATAAAATCACGATTTTTTAAAAAAGAAAAGTAATTGAATAAGTTTCCTTGCCGATCGATTTTCACTTCGCGAATATTCGCAGGTATAAGAAATTGTTTTTCGATTGCCACGAAAAATTTCACGAGCCATTTCACGATCGTAAACGCGTCCGAATGACGTTCGAGGTATAACAGGCGCGATAACGAAAACGATAAAAGCGACCTGCGAATAATCGGAAAATGGGGGGAACGTCTGGAAACTTTTCCTCGAGGGAGGGTTTCCTTGACAACTAGACAGGAACTCGAGGAGAATCCGTCAGCATTGCATTCTTATTTGCCAACGAAAATGATATTTGAATCTTGAAATTGATGATAATGTCCTTTAAAATGGAAAAATGATATAAAATAAAAAAAGTAAAAAATCTAACAATAACGTTTTAAGAACAACTATAAAAGTTATCATGTGGATTATTAAACGATTGAACATTTGAGCCGTTTGATTAATGAAATCAATCTTAATAATTTTGCTATCTTTGTATTAGTTGTAGGTATTAATACGGTTTTTTTATTTTGTAAATCACTTTAACGACCATTAACAGTTGCTGTTCTCTAAGGACACGAACTTGAGAAGGTAGATAAACTTGTTACAAAATTTCAATACAGCCTTCTACGGTCCGATGTGGATTCCAAGAAACCGTTTGCAGATGTTAACCATTTGTATTCTGAAAGGTCTTTCATTTTGGGCTCTCGGGTCGTATTCGGATCTTTCTCAGTTATCGTCGGCGAATTTCTTCGACCTTGAAGCCTTTTGTGTGATCATTGAACACGTTTTCTTTTATGTTGAATGGTAAACCTTCAAGTACGATTTGTGAGTACTAAAAGGAAGGCCTAGATGAGTACTCTAATTTGCATCCTTTGATTTTCGGACATTTTGAAATAAAATCACAAACAATTGGTTTGAGATGAGTTCATAAGCGCTGATTCCTTAAATCCATGGTGAAACCCAAACATTTTCTATTTGATGTACATCTAAACAATGAATATGATTTTTTTTTGTCTCTTCTGGAAGATAATAAACTCCCATCCCTGAGGTACTACAGTGATCATCTTACTGGGAGCTTCGTTTTCTTTATTGTTTGCTCTACAAAGCTAGTGCGGTACTCCAGATAAAGTCTTTAATAGTATATAGTAGGCGTGAAATTTGTCATTTTGAAAGTTCGTAGAACCGACAATTTTAAAATTGTTGCCAATCTGGAAGTTCCATTCTGATACGTTTTTATCATTGTACAGTTTGTTGAAAGGAATTGCAATTCAAGTAGCAAAGTTGTGTAACATTTTTCAATCATTGGTAATCAATTTTCAAACATTTGTAAGTTTCCGAATGTTCGTTTTTCCGTTTCTTGGAGTTGTGAATATGAATGTGATTTTAACATTAGATATTTGATAAAAATCGAAATTTTACTAAGAAATTCTCACTTTTCATGAAGAAAATGTTTTTGTGATAGATATTGCATGGTTTACAATCTGCGCTCATAATTTTTATATGAATTATCCTTTATTTTACAGTTTCAAATAATATCATTGTAATGTCCGTTGAAAAAAATTTAATCCAACAACCATTTTTCGTTCTCCAACATCTGACTGTTGTTATACCATTATCAAAGAATATCTACATACTGAACAAGAAGCGTCACTCACACGCAAAATTCGTATCGAAATTTTAGTGCGCAGGTTCCCCAAATATAACGGATTGAAATAAACAGCTGATTTCGCACCAATAAGAAATAAGATTTCACTTTGACGCTAAAACACCTTTAAAACTTGCCATTATCGGATTTAAGGGGACGATGGAAATATGTTCCAAAGTTACGTGAGATTAATGGTTCTTCTTCTTTCAAAACTTATTGTGTTAATCAGAAATCAAAACTCTATGTCTGATTTATTTCCATCCTATTTGACTTAACGATAATCAATTTGAATAAATTCCTGAGTCCGTGCGTTCAGCGTTTTGTTAGTGCGCAGGTTGCCCAAAGTCGCTCAAGGTCACAAAAATCTGTTAGTACGATTTTGTTCCTAAATTACCGAGAGTGACGCTTCTTGTTCAGTATGTAGATATTCTTTGCCATCATCATGATGGGCTATAATTCGTGGAAACCCACAAGGAAGTGTCCACGTACCAACAGAGAATCTGTGGATGCATTCTTATTGACAAATTTGTCTCTCATCTTCGATCGCGGACTTGGTATAGATGATATTGTTAGATTCAGATTCAGATATTTAAATTTGGCGCGCTTACGACTGATTGCGGTACTCGAGTACGATTGATTGTGGTTGCTCACGCATGTGCGTCGAGACGACGGTAAACGTCGCAGGCAGATACTGCTTGACTTGAACCAAGTGAGGAGTAAAAGAAAATCTAATATCAGGTGTGAGGTACCGTGTCTTCTTGTGTTGCCACGAAGATGTCTGAAGATTTAACAAAATCATTGGAGGCGATAGCAGATGTTCGTGTTAAATTTGAAAAAGCGCGTCGATGCCAGTGAATCTCGAACATCGGATCCTGTCATCTAAAAAACTCCAACTTCCCTGGTTGTGCCTAGCTTTGACCCGGATTGCACCGATACTAATATTTGGATTCAGAAAATTGAGGGGTATAAATATGAGTTTGGTTGGTCACATCGAGAAACCGTGAATAGAGTTGGCTCTTTTTTATTAAAATCTGCTCGAGAGTGGTTTACTGCATGGCAACCTATCGAAGAAACGAGGGAAAATTTGAAAATAGATTTCGGCATTTCTTTTCCTAGACAGAAAAATTTGGGGAAAATTCTGGATGACGCCGTGAATTATCATAATTCGGAAGCGAGAAGTTATGTTGAATATGCGAGAATTAAATTTGAAAAGCTGAAACGTACTCACGCGGGCTGGTCTGAAACAGATATTATCGAAATTATTGCGCACTCCATTGATGATTCTGTTGTTCGAACTGCAGTTTTTAATTGTGGCGCATTATCAGTGAGTGATTTGATAGCATTTCTTGGAAATTACGTTAACGTCCGTAATTCTCATAAAGAACAACCTAATCTTAGCGACACAAAAAAAAATCTTACATCATCTAAAAGTGTTGAATGTTCCTCCTGTGGACAAGCGGGTCATTCTCGAGAATGTTTTAATCCAACGAATTCTGCAAAATGTAATAAGTCAAAAACATTTTGCCGTTACTGCAAGAGAGTAGGCCACAGTATGGAACATTGTTTTCGTGAACAAAACAAACGTACTTCCGACGCGAAGAATGAGTCATCATTCGTCAAAAAATTCAAACCCGAACAAATGACGATGAATGCCCCGATTCAAGAACAAAACATTTTGAAAACTCAACGTATCGTTATTTCTGGAAATATCGTTGATTGTTTGATAGACACCGGCTCAACTTGTTCATTAATTAAAGAAACTCTAATTGATAAATTACAACTCGAGAAAATACCTCGTACTACCTCATTACAGTGGTTTGACGGAACGATTCGTATGTGTCGACACGTCACTAATGCTTTGGTTGAATTTCCCGATACTAAATTGTCGTTGTTGTGTCGAGTGATCACTCGATATGACGTTTTTTAGGTGAAAACATATATGAAAATAATGTTGTTTTAGTCAAAGATAAAAACAATCAACGGTTTGTTCCTTTGGTTAATAATACGATTTTGATCAAATTGGAAGTGTTGCTCACTTGGACTTAAAAGAAGAATTACTCGTTGTTGTGTCGAGTGATCACTCTCGATATGACGTTGTTTTAGGTGAAAACATATATGAAAATAATGTTGTTTTAGTCAAAGATAAAAACAATCAACGGTTTGTTCCTTTGGTTAATAATAAAATTATTAACGATTTTGATCAAATTGGAAGTGTTGCTCACTTGGATCTGAAGGATAAAAAGAAGTTACTCGAATTACTCGGTAATTATTCCCAAATGCTCACTACATCTGGAAATTCACTGAGTGTCGTAAATACTGGTGAATTGACTATCACATTGAATGAAAACAAAACCGTTTATCATCATCCCTATAGAATGTCGGATGCTCAGTGACAGATTGTACGTGAAATTATCGTTGATTTGATTAACGGTGGAATTATTCCTTAAAGTAATTCTTCTTTTGCAAGCCCGATTATTTTAGTCAATAAAAAGGATGGTGGTCATAGACTTTGTGTTGACTTTCGCGCATTGAACAAAATAACAGTAAAAGATCGATTTCCGCTTCCGCGCATAGGTGATCAGTTTGATCGTTTAGGTAGGAACAAATATTTTACATCACTTGATATGGCTTCTGGTTTTCATCAGATTCCTATCGAATCACAATCAATTCCAAAAACTGCTTTTGTTACCCCGGATGGTCAATACGAGTACCTGAGAATGCCTTTCGGTTTAGCTAACGCTCCTGCAGTATTTTCAAAGATGCAGCAATAAAGCACTGGGTACGCTTAAGTATGAATTTGCAGTTGTTTATATAGACGATATCGTTATTCCTTCTAATTCAATTGATGAGGGGTTAAATAGATTGAATTTGGTATTAGAAGCATTGCAAACAGCGGGATTTACATAAAATCTTCGAAAATGTCGTTTTTTCATGGAAAGAATTATATTCCTAGGCCGTGAGATTTCAATTGAAGGTATTCGACCTGACTCTAAGAAAATCAAAGCCGTAACTGATAGTTCGCGTCCTATTAATGTAAAGCAGGTTCGCCAGTTTGTAGGACTTGCTAGTTATTTTAGAAAATTTATTCCCGCATTTTCTTCAAGAGTTGCTTGTATAACAAATTTAACAAAAATTGGTGTCCCTTTCATTTGGTCCGATAAATGTGAAAAAGCAAGGAAATACGTAATTAATGTTTTAACAGAGAAACCTTTGCTCTCAATTTTTGATTCAACTTTGGAAACACAACTACACACGGATGCAAGGTGCCTTGGTTTCGGTGCAATTCTGCTGCAAAAACGTGAGAATACTTTTCGCCCAGTGGAGTATTTCAGCCAAAAAAAATCCCCAGATGAAGCTGTATACCATTCTTTTGAACTGGAAACACTCGCAGTAGTTAAAGCCTTAAAAAATTTCCATCTTTATTTGCTGGGGTTGAAGTTTGTACTCGTTACTGATTGTAATTCTTTAAAGATGTCAGCTACAAAAAAAGACTTGAAACCGCGTATAGCTCGTTGGTGGGCTTATATGCAGGGTTTTAATTTCGAAATAGTATATCGTAAAGGATCTGACATTTCGCATGTGGACTTTTTAAGTCGAAATCCTGTCGAACATATTGCTCATATTCGTTCGACATCTTTCGATCCAAGAAACTGGCTCACAATAGCTCAAAATAAAGATGAAGAGAGCTTGAAAATTATAGAATCACTTAAAACTGATAATCAGAGTGAAATAACCCGAAATTATAAATTTCAAAAAGTTTAGTGTGTTTACTTCTGCTGGTAAGAAAAAAGAACAATTATTACCTTTTGTACCTTCTAATAATAGATTCAATCTTCTAAAAATATTTCACGATGATCAGAGTCATATAGGATAGGAAAAAACGCCAGCTCTACTTTTGGTCTCCTCATATGACACGCTATGTAAAGAAATATGTTAAACACTGTTTGTTGTGTGCTGTACGGAAAAATCGAACTGGTCCTAAGCAAGGTTTCCTCACCTCTATCGAAAAACCTAATGAACCTTTCCATACGATCCATGCTGACTGTTTAGGTCCACTTTCGAAGAATCCTCATAGCTACAGATATATATTCGTCATAGTAGACGCTTTTTCAAAATTCTGTCTACTCTAACCCCAATCATCGGTGACTACAGAAGAATCCGTTCAAAGTTTCTCCAAATTTATAAGCAGTTAGTTTGGAACACCAACAAAGCTGATTCATGATGCTGGAACGAATTTCACGGCAAAACATTTCAAAACATTTACAGAATATTTTGGCATCGAAGTGCACGTAACGACCCCCGGTGTTCACCGCTCCAATGGTCAGATAGAACGCTACATGCGAACCATCACAAACTTGCTAAGAATCGAATCAAAAAGTTCATCAGATTGGCCGAACAAATTATGGAAAGTCCAACTTGTACTAAATACCACCAAACAAAAAACAACTGGATGTTCACCTTTTAAAATAGTATTCGGACAAGAAGGGCAGACCCCTCAAATACGAACAATTTTGAAAGATTTACCTACACTAGAAGAGACTACAAAAATTGTTCCCGATTATTCCACTATTTCGGACCGGATCAAGAAAAATGCGGTAACGCAATTCACTTCTTCTAATGAAAGAAGGCGGAATAATAAGGTATTTGAGATTGGACAGGCTGTTTTATTAAGCAGGGGTCAAAGACGTTACCTAATAATAGATTCCTCATTATGAAGTTGGGAGCTCATTCGACAATCAAATGCTCCAAAGACCAGCTACGTCTATGGCCTAGTGATTGGACCCCTGAAGATTTCCAAAATCTTATAGAATTAGATGAATGTAAGTACTTTGGTATCTTTTTTGAGCCGTGTTAGATTTGTAGGCATTCTAGAGATTTTCAAAATGAATTATTATCCAATTAAATTTATTGGTCCGTATTGATTTATGATTTTGAGTGGCCCATCGTAAGTAGGTGCATGAGCAGTACTTCCATCGTGTCTCAGCTGCATTGTGAGATAAAATAATTCCGAAGGAATTTTGATTTAAATAATCTTTATAAAAACTCAAACAATGTGAGTAAAGCAGAGTTTTTCTTTCTAGCAGCGAATGCGGAGATGGACAGTCGCACTGCTATGGATTATGCAGAAGAAAATTAGAAAGAAGTTTTTTTTTTGTTGTTTTACTCTTTCTTTTTTTTTTTATTCTATTTTTGTCGGCAAAATTTATTTTTGCTTAATCGTATTTTTGTATATTGGTGTATTTTGTTACTTTGTTTCAATTATGTTATCTTGATATTAGTTTTGGAAACTTGATATTTATTAATTAAAATATTTAAAAAAAAACCCGATGTGCCAATGGTATCTGTCAATGCTCATAACATTCCTAGTGCGGAATGATGTCAGTTCGGCCGTGTTAGATTCAGATTCAGATGTTTAAATTTGGCGCGCTGACAACTGATCGCGGTACTCGAGTACGATTGATTGTGGTTGCTCACGCATGTGCGTCGAGACGACCGTAAACGTCTCAGGCAGACACTGCTTGACTTGAACCAAGTGAGGAGTGAAAGAAAATCTAATAATATTATTAAGAGGACTGATTTACGGATGATGGATTAAATAATTGCAAAACGACAGATGATCAAATAAAACTTTGTCGCTCTGCGACTAGCTTGTTGTTGCGATCTCTGGATAAATCGATAATATTTAGATCCCTTCATGACTAGTCAATTATTTAAACAATGTTTCAATAGTCGCCAAACGACAGATGATCAAATAGATTTTGGTCGCATCGCGAACTTTCAGTTTATGATTGGATGAATGCAGTGATATTGATTATATTGTTGATGTATTACGTAACTGTCAATTTCTTCAATCGTGGCCAAGCGATTCGTTGTTTGACGCTCATGCGGTAAGGCTGGTCGCATACTGCGGCACAGTTGCGTTTGTTACCGCGCGCGGTTTCTTAAAGCAGATGTAAAAAACACGTAATCGCAACTGTGCCTCAATATGCGACGACGAAATCATAAATTATGCTCCACATATTATAATACAAAAATTTGTATAACATGAATAAATGTTTATTGTAAAAGCTAGTATTTACGTTGATCGAAAATTCCGTTCTCGCTCACATGTGTTTCTATTGTGTGGGATCAAAATTGCGATTCTCCTTTCCGCTTTTTCCTCGCTCCCCTGCTTTAGCATCGGTCTGCGTTATATCGTCAATCCAGACGTGCATACTTTTATTAATTTAGTTCAAACTACATTACGGGGACCGTCCTGCCGACTATCCCCTCTGTTTTTCTCATCCCCTACGGATTTATACGCTCTATACGTCGTTAAAATGGAAAGGGGGAGTTGATGGTACGAACATTTTGTTCCAATCGTCGAACATAATGAGCATAGTTGTTTTTAAACAAATTTCCGCTATTATTAACAGGACTTTGTTTAACAATGGGGAAATGCTATACCTAACATTTTTAATGAGGTTATGATATCTGTTTGCACAATTGTACTTATTATAGGATGAACATAGATACTAAATAGTTTTAGTTTCGTTATAAATATTTTGTTGTTTAATTAATTGCAATTTCCGACGTTTTTCTCGACAGATTCTTCCTGTTTTTCGTGTTTTTTCCACCATTTCTTGGTATGTTTCAGCAATTTCATGATATATTTGTCACAGACCTTGCTGACTTTAAATACTTAAAGATGAAAAATTTTTGGAAATTTGAAAATGTTCTAATGTTTTCGGCTAATTTCACAGTGCATGTTTATATTTCATTTTACGAATAACATTCTCGAGACTGCACGTCGTTCGTTTGTCTTGGGGTGAAATACGTAGGGAAATTACTCTAAATCCCGACAACAATATCCCCCAGGAATGTGGTTTATTGCAGACACTTCTATACCAGGTAGTATATTTCGCGTAAGTCTCTTAAATTATCACGGGCCGGCGCTTGTCTCCCTAAACGTCTCGCAATCTCACCCGATGGGGGTCAAATCTGGATTTCGAGCGGGCCAAAGAAATCGGATGATGTGACTCCCAACAAGGTATGCAGTAACTAACCGATCTGTGAGTTCTGTGTCTAAGAAAACCCATAAACGGAACAAAATACTCCTCTTGTGTGAGTTTAATGTTCCATTCCGAATAAAGGCTAACACCACTCGAGCTTGAAATTAAAAAACCAGTACAAAAAACAACCAAACCTTCCTTTCTAAAGACATTGACCAAGTATTATACAAACAGTTGAAATAAGAAAGCAGATAGTTACCATCATTTCTGTCTTCTTTAAATTTCTAAAATGAATAATGAATCCGGATACTACTCAAAATAAAAACTGTTCGTAAAGCGTCAAAGCGTTGATAGAGTTGGAAAAGAGGGAAACGGGAGCAATTGCATCAGTTGCAGTTGCTAATGTATCACCAACCTTAGTTATTTAGGTTTTCACGTCAAATGAATTCTAGTGTTTACCAATTTGAGAATATTGTGGACGGAATTGTGGTGTTATCTTAATTCATATGACACGTTTTGACGTTGTAGCTAGGACGTAAACGATAACGAGATGTCGCAATCAAACGAGTGATTCTTGGTGAAAATTCCGTATGACCTCATGTTATACAAACAACGTTACCCCTCGGGTAAACCGGCACGTTCAAAGCTCAAAGCTCGTTTGTCCCACAAGTAGGTACGAGAGAAAATTCCGCCTAATTAACAACAAACAGCAATCTCGCGCATTAACGAACACGTGCCCCGATACCCGACTATACGTATCCGGATGTGATCAATCATTATCGGATATCGATAGTGTCACCTGGCGAAACATCGCCATCTTAGTTTGAATAAGGCCATTTTAAGCTTTTATAATTTTACAACTCATCGGCGTTTACGATACGGTAATAAATTCCCCCGACCGAGAGCCGAGCGAGACCTACGTCTCACACACACACATACAGCGCCGTCCGAAAATCGAACGGCGCCGTATCGAAAACGTACCCGAAATAGCGGCTGTAAATAAAACGCACGTTCGGCATATGTTCATATAGAATAGAACAAAATGGAATGTGTACGCGACCCGGCGAGACGCCACCGTTTTTAGGCGATCGGCCGCGACCGCCGCGCGTCGGTCGCGTTCGGTGCAAATCCGCGTCCCCGATTGGCCGTGGGCGTGGCTTACACGGTCGAACTTGTGCTTCGCTACGAGGAAACCGAGCTCTTCTATCTAGTGTACTTCGAAATCGTACGCGTGGAACGTGTTATTACATTTTCGCCGGTCAATTTTTGCAAAAAACCGTTTTTCTCCGTTCCAACGACAGCATCCGATTGGGGCACTATTCGGGTGTTTACATTTCGAAAATCGTGAAGATTGAGGGTCGGGAACCCGACGAAATACGGTCGTGAATCGGAACGTATTTTAACATGTATTCGGCGGTATCTCTATGTAGGCGATGCGCCGTTGCCGGCTGACGTTGTGCTATAGAACGGCGCTGTTGCCGGGTACGCGTTCCGATTTTTAGAGTAATGTGCCACGGATTGCCGCTCCGTTGCTGATGTCCGGACAGTGACGGAACGCGACGACGACGGCGCAACTCTCAGGTAACGTAACTTTTTTGTGTCATTGTACGGTCGCGATGCATGACGACGACGCTCCTCGTGTAATACGGTTTTCGGTTTTGGAGCCTAGGCGAGGAACGTAGCGGATCTAGTTGGCGCGCAACCGTTTTTCGTCTTTCGACTCACGGTCGATCGGTCGGCGACGTGTGCGATCGGCCGGTTTCGTTTTTTTTTGTCGTCGTTTTTTTGCCCTCGCCGACTCTTGGGGCACACGGGTCACGTGACCCGTGTGGATTATACCACGCCTTCGTTTTTAGATGTTTGTCCCCACCCCGGGACGGTGGGTAATTAGATGTTGCGGTAGGTATGCGGAAGTTTTGGCAATTGTTTATAACAAATTTTGGGCGCACAGAAATACAATCGCGTCGTTGCAATAAACGCGTTATCAGAAATAGTGCAATGTATGAGCCAAAATTAGCAACAATGCAAAAAAGTGACATAGTGTCATAAATTAACAATAATGAATGTTTTTTATTGTTTTTGGATTTTCGAATATTTCAATTTTTTTTGGAAATAAATTGACGATTTCGAAAAAAATTTCGACAAAGCAAAAATCGCACTCTTTGGACGGTCCTCTGTATCATAAATTGAAGAGTTTTTGAGTTAATATTTGTAACTCTCATTTTATGTGGAGTGGGACGCGCGGATCAAAAACAGTTTGATCCGTATATAATTTTTTCAGCGAGGTTGATTGAAACAGGAATGCAGCGTGTAATCCCGAGCACAAACCACGAGCCCCATCTTTTTGTAACAATGTTAGTTTTCTTTTTGCCCTTTCATTCTGATTTTTGAATTAATAAGAATGATTGGAATTGTTTCTAATCGTTCTCTACTAGCAAATGCAGCTAGTACAATAATTCCTGTTGTCAGAAACAGTTCTTAACGATTAGCGCTTCGACACTTTTACGATCGCTCTCTGTTTTTAGTACTCAATCTTCTAAAGAACAAGGAAATTACGAATCGATACGCATAATTAGCCATGAACAATCAAATCGTTTATATTTTTATTGTTTATGACCTCACAAAATCATTATTTATCTGCACGCATGTGACAAGATTCGCGGATTTATAACTACGTAATCAAAAACGCAGGTAGGTACAAAAATGTTCGTTTCAAATTTTGGATGCCCTCAATTTTTATAGGATTTGGTCAAAATCCTCTCATTATTATGAAAAAGTTATTGGAAGCCACCAAAAACAAATTTGAAATGTCATCAAAAATGGATAATTTCTCAGGAAATTTTTAAAAATGCCTTATTTTCTTGATGTTTTTGCAGAGTTTGATGTCTGTTTCGGATATTTCACACTCAAAACCAACGGAGGGAGTTTATAAAAAATGTATGGCAAAAACAGAAGAAATTTAAAATTTCAAATAACAGAAAAGTAGTAGCTTCAAGTAAAAAACTTTAAACAAAATAATTAGAATAATACTGAAAGGTGTAACTTTCAAAATGCATATTTTCAAATTTTTAAGGTAAATTCGAATTCAACAAAATATGTTTGAGAAAAATATTTCGAATGAAGCTATTTCAAACTTCTCATTATTTGTAATTTTTTTAGAATCGTCGGCGATATTTTTAAAATTTTACAATTTCTTTCCTACCTTTAAAAAGTTCATTTTGTATAAAAAAATAATATTCGAATCGTAATAAAGTATGACGGTTTTTGCGTGATAATTTGAAAACAAACCATGAAATATTTATTCTTATGTGTTATAAGTAACTCTTGAAAAAACAATAAATATGCGTACTTTTTGGAGAATTCGCGACATTATTTGTGTCCAAGCCCCCGAATTCATCATTCCAGGGAAAACCACTTGAAAATTAGCGAAAACGACATTCAAAATTTCGTCGAAATTTGTGTATCGAAATGTGAATAATTTTTCTATTTCCCGGACAAGAGCCGATAAAAAAGTTTGTGGCAAGTCTCGAATAAAACGCCGAGATAACTACGATAAACCATTGAATGATCATGAACTACGGAAACCATTAAAGTCCATTAAATGCTAGAGAAATTCATTGAAAATTACTGGAGATTCGTTTTCATTTTTTTAGGTTCAAAAAAAAAGAGTTAGCTTTTTTAACCAATAGCAATTTAGCTTCGATTTGGTATCTGAATTTGACAGAATGTTTAAATTTTGACATAAAACTCAAGGTTGCGTTGAAAAATTTAATTTCGCTACACGACTCATGACAAAATTGGAATGCCCTTCTTTTTTTTTTGAACCTACAAAAATGCAAACGAATCTCCAGTAATTTTTAATGAATTTCTCTAGCATTTAATGGGCTTTAAAGTTTCCGTAGTTTATGATCATTCGATGGTTTATCGTAGTTGTCTCGACGTTTTATTCGAGACTTGCCACAAACTTTTTTCTCGGCTCTTGTTCGGGGAATAGAAAAATTATTTACATTTCGATAGAAAAATTTCGACGAAATTTTGAATGTCGTTTTCGCTAATTTCCAAGTGGTTTTCGCTGGAATGATGAATTCGGCGTGTTTGACACGAATTATATCGCGAATTCTCCAAAAAGTACGCATACTTGTTGTTCTTTCAAAAGGTTATTTATAACACATGAGAAGAAATGTCAAAAGTCGTGCAGCGAAATTAAATTTTTTAACGCAACCTTGAGTTTTATGTCAAGATTTTAACATTCTGTCAAATTCAGATACCAAATCGAAGCTAAATTGCTATTGGTTAGAAAAGCTAATTCAAATTCGATGTCAAGTCATAATATATCTGAATTATTTTTGTACAAACTAGTAGAAAAATTTCGTCTTAATTTTGCAACCGAAGGTTTAGTGCTATATCTGTTTTCAAATATTTTTTGATAATTTATAAACAATTTAAGATTCACAACTTATCAAATATTACTTTTACTGCAGTTCCTTATGTATTTTTTCTTCCATTGATACATTTATTTCTTCTTGTTAAAGTTTATAAGTATGATTGTTTTAGAAGAAATTTGATATCCTAAAATTTATATAATGGATTCCCGCTATTCTTATTCTATAGAAAAATTATTTCTCTAGTAATAATTCAAATAAATAGCCGATGCCCGTTTCACTGAACCATTTATAAAATTAACTCCGTAGACGTAGGTTACTGAACGTACGAAATAATTGATCACTCATCGAAAATTGTGTTTTTTTAAAAGTTTCCGAAACGGAAATTATCACATAGCAACGCTGATAATCAACAAATGGAACGATTAATTATAACAGCCACTGACTGAGTGCACAGAATTAATTATCGACCGACAAATATTGACTTATTCGTATCCACAAAGTAATAGCGAGGTTATATCGTCGCTAAATTTATAAATTGCTTGCTCCAACAACTCAGTCATATAATGGCTATACTGTTCATGCGGAAACGATTATAGATAAAAGTGAAAAGGATCTTTTTATGCTTTCGATTTAAGAGTTTGAAGCTTTTCGTTCATTTCTGTAAATATTCGAAATATTTCTAGTGTAAATCTTTTATTATTCATGATCACAAAGGCGTTTCAGCTCGACTTGCTATTTATACGACCCTAATTGCAAGCAGCATAAAGTTCCAAAATTCGCTCATTCAATCTGCGATTTGCGCAATCTTTATAGGAAAGTAATTTATTCCGATTGTTATAGTTATCGGACATTATTCAGATAACTCCTCACAAGTAAAGAGTAATTTAATAAAGTGAACGAAAATATATATTTTTTTCGAAAAGATAAGTTCATTGGAAACAATATGGCAGATAAAAACTACTTGATTGGTAATTACGAAATTTTGTTCTGTTGCCATGTCGCAGGTACTTAAATAAAATATATTGATCAGAAAAATGGAAATGATAGTTTTTATCGTTCTTTCCAGGTAGAAAAACTATAAGAAAAGTCATTTGATCCCCCTATTATTACCCGATTGTAGGTTTTTGTCCAGGTAAAATAAAAATGAATTCCGGACTCATAAAATTTTCACGATCTTGAAAGCTCGCCGAAACGATCCGCATAAATACGTGGATTGTTTCATTAGAGAGAAAAACGAGCCATTCGCCGCGTTTTCGTAATTGGTAAAACCGCAACCCCCGCGGGCGGTTACGTGCACAAAAGGCGAGAGAGTAATTTGTTGTCATTACCCAGTCCCCGTCGGGCTGTTCGCGAAGAAGTGGGCAAACACACACACACACACACAGGCATTTTGTTTAGATTACTGTATGACTTATGAACAGTATATAAGTGAGCCACGCCCTCGATCCATTGTAATCATTATCCCCACCCCCGTCAATAGGTCACGTCAGGTGAAGCGAGTTATTATTAAAGAGCAGCCGGCTCTTATAAGTTATTATGTGGCATCGCCGCATCGCCGATACGGCGGAGATCGGAGAGTATCCGACTCGGCTCCGCGAGTGCCGACTATTAATTCTTAATTACTTCCCTCAAGGGGAGTCGAGAACTCGGTGCGTATATTCCCTAGGCGGATTTTAACGCGACCTTTTCTACCGGACGTATTTTTTTTTACATTTCGTAGACGAAAACGTCTGCGAAACGCCACTGCCCTTCTCGGCTACGCTCGATTTCTTTCTGTTTCGGCACTGAACCGTGAGTTGTAGAAATGAGCGAACGTTAAAAGGCAGTTTGTGTCGAAATAATCCGTTTTTATACCTGAAAATGATGTCGTTTAGAATGTCAGTGGCGTTTGTCGTCGAAAAACATTATATGTAGTCATTTACATATTGTTATCGCCATAATGGTATTAAATAAGTTTCTTTCAAATTGAAATGTTAGGCAATGCGGATTGTTCAATTTATCGAAACAATCGTTAATATTTTTCACTTTACTGTTGATAATATATTGTCCTATCAAAATCAGTCATAGTCACGCAACGGTGAGGAAGTGGATTACACCCCAAATCAAAACGGCCACTTTCATAAATTTTCAATCGCTTTGTTTAAACTTGGGGAGTGAGGAAGCTCTAAGTAATTATAAAAATCTCTTGCAAACATCAAATAATGTCGATAAGACCCTAGTTCATGTGAACAAAACCATAACGCCCCCTAGTCCCTAGTCAAAACAAACGGCTATTTCGATGCAGAGTCATGATACGATCGACGAACAATTTTTTACTCGAAAGCCGTCCATACTTCAAGAAGAAATTGTGCGATTTCGCATTTTTGACTTTTTCGAAAAAACTTCAGTCAATTTGACTCCTCAAAAAATATATTTTTTTCTCAGCCTTCCTATTTCGCTCTCGCTTCCCAATTGAGGATATACATGAAAACCATGACACCTTCGCCGATAGCTCGCGAACCGCTCATCCGATCTGCGCCGATCGCGAACTCGGTGAAGATACTCACCCCGACGCTCTATCTACGATAGCGCCGCCGTAAATGATGCGTTGCACACATACGCGTGTACGTACCCGCGATTTCGTCGCGTCGTTTACGGCGCGCTATCGTAGATAGACCGTCAGGGTTTTTTGCGATCGGTAAGCAGCCATTGTTGAAAACTAATTACTAAAGCCCGGACTTTAGGCACTATAAATTCGTTAAAAAAAAGGCAGTGAAAAGGCAATAAAAACACTCAAAATAGGCACTTGAAATAGGCATTTATTATATATTGATAGATAAAAACAGATAAGATAAAACAAAAAAACATTCGATGTGAATACTTATTCTTTATTAAACATAACTACCAATAGTTTTCTCAAATTTTCAAATTTTATACTTTGTCGTCTATCTGATAAAATATCTTTATACAACGAAAAAGATCTCTCCACATCAACAGATGTCAAAGGTGCATACATAAATGAGGATATTTCGGTAGGGTTCAAGAAATTACTGACCCCATCTCCTAATAAAATCGAATTTATTTCGCGCATCTTGACCAAACCACTATTGTTCTGCAACACTTTTTCACATTTTTCTTTCATGAACTCTCCTTTTAATCCAGGCGCAGAATTGATTCTTTCAATTGTTTCATCCATAATGTTCAATTGCTCTTGTAATTTTAAATTCTTCTCTTCTAGTTTTTGTATTGATGTTGGAATTGAATGAAAATGTGCAAGTATGTATGCTAAATCAGACTGGATATTCTTTTGGACAAAACATCTTTACATATTTTTATTGAAGCTGCATCATTTTCGAGGTGATCCACTATTTCTACAATTTTCTCGAAATGGGTTGCGTAATAAATGGCAGCCGATATCCATGTACCCCATCTCGTTATTGTAGGTTGAGGTGGTAATGGCAGATCTGGTGCAAGTTCTTTGAAAATTTGCACCCTCGATGGAGCTTTTAAAAAACTTTCTTGACGTTTGATATTAACAGATCGACATCGTGAAATAAACTTCGCGCTTCTTCAGCAACTCTATGCAATGCATGAGCTATACACGTCACATGAACCATTTTGGAAATAGAACTTGCAGAACTTTTCCAGCTGCTTTCATGTATGGAGCGGCATCAGAAACAAATAGCAACACTTTGTCATGTTTCACTCCATCTGGCCACAATAATGAGAGCGCACTGGTAAATAATTGGGCTATTGTCGAATTATTGGCTGATTCGAGTACTTCACTTGTTAATAAATACGTGTTAGAGTCCTGGTGAGTTGATTGTAGAGTTCCAATAATTACGTTGGCTACGTAGCGGCCAAGAGCATCGGTTGTTTCGTCAATGGACACCCACAAATTTTTACATTCCGTTTCTTTTCTAATTTTGTTCATCTTTTCCTGGAACACTACATCAATATAATTTTTCCGGAGGGTGGACTCACTTGGCACGTGTTCTTTGGTGTACTTTTCAAGGAATGCTTTTAGAGAAGGATTTTCCAATTTCCAAAGAGGAATGTTCGCATCCATCAGTGCTTTACATAAATCCAAAGAGAATTGGGATTGTCGATTGGATATAACGCCGAAATTCGGAAGCAGACACGTTTTTTTACTATCGCAATTTTTCGAAGCAGCACTTTTATGTTTCACTGTTGAAAGGTGCTGGGATACAAAATACTTCTTCTCAAAATTCACTTTACAGTCACATATTTTGCAGAATAACACAGAACCGTCACTACTGAAAACGTCTTTACCGAATTCAAGTATTAATTTATTCAATTTTGTTTGCTCGGATGCTCTGACTTTAGGCATATTGGCTGGCGATAAGTTGAACCGAATGGGCGAATGGTGAAAAACAACTGAACGGAAATGGGTATTACGATATATTTATACCTATAGGTATCTGGTTTTAGGTTTTCCCATCAGTAACAGTTGTTGTATCAATTCCTAGAAAAAGGGAACTATCTCTTGTCTATGTACCAATCCTGCCTACCTGAGATCTTAGGGTTTCCCACTTTATACTATCATAAATTGTTCGAAATAGGCGAAATAAGTCATAAAATCCCATTTTAGGCAAAATAGACAGAAAATACGAAAATAGGCATTTTATGGCATTTTGCCTAACATCCGGGCTTTACTAATTACTGTTGCAATCTAACAATAAGCAAACTTCTTTACTTAGTTGGCTTCATGAACAAAAATTTGCTTTGAAAAACGCTTAACCGTTGATTTATCCCTTAACCGTCCGGTAGGTACAACGCGATTTTAAATTTATCACTATCTGGAATTCACAACCCCCAATTTGAAGAAATGACGAGCGGGTTTTATATTTCAACATGGAAAACGAAACCGAAAATCGGTGGTAAACTGGTAACGTTAACAATCCGGATGTATTTCCCCCTATACGGTTAACGGATCGAGGACGGTCAGTCAGAGCGTGTTGGCGGATTCGAATTTCCGCCGTCGATTCCAATTCGTTTAATCCCGTCACGGGAGAGTCCCCGTGTACACGGGAAACCGGGACACATAATCGTTATAAGCGTTTCAGAGCGCGCGACCGGACAACTCGGTCAACTTTACCAGTCAGTTAAATAATTCAATTATAATCGGCAATGAATAATCATTAGCCGAACGAATATCCGCGACGTGAATAAACAATTCGAGAACAGTGAGAACCTACCAGGCTTTTTGTATTTATGGGATAGGTAGTCACGCGACGATCCTATCGCCATCTCTATTTCGCCCGTGCGTAATCTACGGCCCGTCTTTATTGCGCGGACGACGTTGCACGATAACCAGCTTTTTCGAATCGATAGGCCGTCTCTCTTAAATTACACGCTTTCTCTCTATTATCGTCTTGTTTCGTTCAGCGTCCTTCTCTGTCAAAGTTATTGTTGCTAATAATGTTCACGAACTACGGCGGCGTATTACGCACAGTTCACTTTGACGAACACTATTTCATATTACCTATCGCTTCGCTAGATGCGTTGTGAATTTATTCAAAATTCGAATGCATCATCCGTTGCAAACGCGATCCCCTGACGATGTTTTTTAGTTTTCACCCTCTGCTAACCAAGTGAGGAGTGTATGAATGCGGAGGGTCCGATCCGAGAGAAGGACGGGAAATCTACCCTTGCATTGAATAACATCACAGAGGGTTCGTTCCTGAACAGGCGCTGCTACCGATCCGTTCTACTAGGGAGCTGGGTGCTCTAAATTAAACGTCCTATTCCCATCGACGAGGGGTTCGTTATTTTTTCCGAAATAATTTAAACCAAATTTAGCCTCATTTAGATGCAAGAAACCTAACGAAACGTTTCTGTTTTGTATGTAATCAGTGGACTATCATAAAGTTTTTACGATGACAGCGATAAACTTAATTGCGATTATTCTTCGAAAAAGGAATAATTTTAAAGTCTACTTTTAATGCACGAAAAAACCGGACAAGTTTGGCGATTGCAGGTCCGTACCGTAACTACGAGCTGGAACCGATAGCGTATTTTATAAATTCTCCTAAAAAATTTTCATTTCAAAATTAATCATTATTAATGGAAATGGTGTCTCTTTTTTAATGACCCAAAATGGAATAAACAAACCTTCCCGAAACTTCACTAGAGTTAGATAATTGCACCCTATCGCCAATGACGAACGTCGTTGATTATTTTTATGTACGTCTATGCGTGCAATATTCAAATGTCCAAATAACATACGCCACTGCTTCATTGTCGTGCGGGACAAAGACGCCAATATGCGTGTTTCAAAATAGTTCGATTTCTACGCATTGCACGCCCATTTCTCTTATGAATTCTATCTTGAAAGATAAATGACAAATTTTCGTGAAATTTCATTCAAAATTGGAAAAGTGAAAAGTTAGTTTTCCGGCGATTTTGTAACTTTGCTGAAAGCTTCGATTATAACAATTCCTATTAATTGGCTCTCGTAAAATTTTTGTATTCTAGTTATTGTTGTTTTTCGGATTCTCTTTGAAATTTTTCTGACATTTTCAGCAAAATTTTTCATAATTATTCGACTTTTTGAAGTTTCAGAGCGTTTTTAAAGAATTTCGCATATAATTCAGATTTTTGCGATACTTTTCTTACTAATTTTCTCCTTTTTTATGTTTCAAAATTCAATCGTGTATACTCAAAAATTTTAAGGAAACTTCTAGTTACGTTTTTCACCTGTTTTGGGCATTTTCTTTTCTTTCTCCTCGTAACTTTTAAACTGCCAAAATCCTACAGAATCAATCCAAATTTCTTTACACATTTTCGAAGGTTTTGTAACTTTTCTAAGATTCTATGTTATATGTAGACTTTGAATTTTATCAGTTTTCTGTTTCGATATATTTCAGCATACTGACACTTCTTGGAATTTTTTTTCTAAATTTTGAGGTCTTAATCAAATCTTACACATTTTCGCTTCTTACACTTTTCGCTTCAGTTTCTGCAGAGTTTTGGTAAAAGTTTTACACGACATTGACAAAAAATTCACTTGAAAAAATTGGAAACAAAAAAATGAATAAATAAAAAAATCTTCGAAAGTTGATTTTTATTTTTAGTCCCTATGGGAATTCGGAATATTGTTTTTTTCTTCTTCTTAAACGATTCGAAAACGTAGAATACACTTTCGAATGTATTGTAAATTTTCTAAAGATATGCGGAAATCGCCGAAGTTTTAGAATTTTGATTTATACAAAACTGACCAAGATTTTTGGGGAAATTTTCATACCCTCGAAGTATTGTTTTATATTTCACACGTAGGCTCAAAACCCCTCGAAGGAGTTTGTGAAGAATTTATGAAACAGTTACGATAAAAAAAATTAAAAACTACGAAATTCTTTCCAAAACTCTACGAAAACGCTACGAATGTCTTAAAATTCGCAGATTTTTAAATGCTTAACAATCCTTTTAGTCTGTCGCAAATATTTGGGAAAAGATCAAATTTGAAATCTTTCAATTCATCAGGACAATTATTTAAACACTATTCTTTTGTAATTTTCGAAATTTACAAAAGATAAATTGAACTTGCAAAATTTGAATTTGTATTATGATGAATTACGTATAATGCGAATTTTGAAACATGACATTTCTCGTAATATCTACTGACGAGAGTTCCGATAAAATCGATTTACATATTTTGAATTTCTATGGAAATTTTTAATATTGTTTTTGTTTGTTCTTCCAAAATTCTTCGATCATTTTCAAATGTCCCGCCGAAAATTTCTACCGAAATTTTTGATTTGTACAAAACTTTTCAAGAACTTTTCGAATGTTTTAGAACTTTTCTGAAATTCTGGGAGAATCCACACGGGATTTTTACGTATTTCTGCATTGCGTAAGAATGTTCTAGAAAATGGGCAAAATATTCCTCGAAATTCACAGATCGTTTTGACCAATCGGATAGATTTTCATGTCTAACATTCAACATTTTCGAGATTCTTCTGAAAAATAATTAAATTTTTTTGTTATTTGCTAAAATATTTCAAATGGTTTAGCTAATTTTCTTCATATGTTGTAACTACTGTTTCTGTGAAAACGCTAATTGAATTTACAACTAATTCAGTAGTCGCGGACAGACATGTTGACGGATGCAGCAATGAATGAATATAATTTAATTGGAATAGGATTTCTTTTTTAACGTACTTAAAATTAAGGAAGGACGTCTAGGTTTCTTATCGAATTCAAGGCTGTTACGTATTTAATTGTTTATGTTTTGCTATAATGGCAAAGAAATTTTATTCGTACTTTACAATCTTCAGGGGAGCGGGCACGTTGTTACAATTTTTAGATAAATGCCAATATCACAAAAGCTATCAAATAATGTATACATTTGATTGCTTTTACCGTTAGTATGTCTGTTCAGCTAGTAGAATATTATTGAGAAAATATTAAAATTTACGTAATTTTTGTCAGAATGGACAATTAATCAAATAAGTCGATTGTAACAACTTACCCTGACTTGGGGCTAGTTGTTACAGCTTCGGGGCACGCTGTTACAGTAAGTAAATAAACAAAATCATCAATGAAAAATCATTTTTTCTCATTATTTCAAAACGTTATCAACAAAAGAGATCATTCTAAACAGTCTTATAACATGTATGAGTAGTTGTAATATCTGTATCGTAATTTTTTATCTTTTAAAAGTGATAATCACATAACTTTGGCAGGAACTTTCTTAAATCTTATATAAAACGCTTTTTTATTACTGAATTAAATTTCGTCAGTATAAATATTACATGTTGATTTATTACATGTAATAAAATATTTATACTTTTTTAACTTGGCACTTTAGTCAAACTAAAATCTAACATTTCCAAGACACTGCAGTACTTCTGCCGCAGCAGATTCATAAACTTCTTGATCAGTTGTACCTCTTTCCGTTTTTCTTTTGTAGTTTCTCATTCTAAAAAAACAATGAGTATTTAGAATTTAAAAAATAATTTGACGATGAACCATTTTTCAAAAAACAAGGATGCGAAAATAAAGCTTTCGTTCCGACAGCTTCATTTTATCGGCGTACTAAAGAATACTACCTCCATTTATTCGAATTTTTAAGTACAACGTAAACATTTCTAAATGATAGTCATCGAAATGAACGGTAATAAAAGGTCCGAGGCTGGTAGTTACAATTTTTTGGGGTAAGTTGTTACATGTAACAACTTACCCCAAAAAATTGTAACAACCTGCCCCATGGTATGTTTTTAATTAAAATTAAAGTCGACATTAGTGGATATCAATAGCAATTGCAAATTAAAATTGGATACATTATGAACGTTCGAGGTTAAAAAAATTTAGAGAATAATAAATATAGACAGCAGGAATCAAAAATTTCGTAAAGGATTTTGTTACTTACTTTATCGAACTCAAGATACATGCACACAACCTAGCAGCTTGCCACTTGGCGGTTCACAAATTGTTTTTATGCAACGCACGATGAGTCCACTTACGTCTAGCAAAGAGTTCAAAATCCTGGTAAAAAATGCGTGTAGCTTCTTACCCCTGTAACAACGTGCCCCCGCTCCCCTACATCATTTTAAAGGGTTGTTTATTGATTGTTGTATTGTTGGTTGTTTGTCCCAATATGATGTCTTGATTGTTAAATCAATTTTCAATTAGGAGTTTTGGCTATTAGAAATAAAGTTGCATTTCTTAAAATATAAAAATTTGAAAAAATTCTTCATACCTCGTAAATTCGTTCCCCATTCAAGATTTTGTCATCAACCTTTCGACTTCATTAACGCAATCATTATCCATGGCGCCGTCAAAGCATTCCTCGGGCTCTTCTATTTTCGGGAGTAATATAACCGCGAAATGCCTCGTCGTCGTCGGGGAAAAAGTCGCGTGGGGAGCTCTTTCGAATTACCGTCCCAAACAAGACAGACTCATATTTTTGCAGCTGTCAGCCCGACAACTACCAGTCGCGTTCTTTAAAATTTATCGGGGAATCGCTTCTTCTTCGCCTCCTTTTCTACCTACTCGCTCTACCGATGCGTCCTTCTTTTCCCGTCTCTGTCCGAAACACGATACGAACGAGCGAGCAAAACGTAGAAAAAAAGTTGGGATTTCAGCATGGTTTAAGTCGACGGGCATAAATCGGAATTTACGTTTTACTTCTACAACATCTATACGGACGGTTTCGCCCACTTCGAATACTACGTCTCGTACCGAAATTACGCATAAAACAATAAACTTCGTAAACTCCCAAGTAAATGTTTACCCGTGTGTAACATTACGCGACTTCTAGATATCGCGTTCACGGAAAGTAATGAAGTTTAAAATTAGATTTTAGTGCTAAAACCGTCATTCTAAGCGATATTATTGCCCACCTACGCGCTTTGCCCGCTCGCGACGGAATCGGAAAATCAAGACGTATCATTGCGAAATAAAACAGTTGCGATGAATAAACGAATTGCTCGAAAAAAAAAAACGCACGAAATGGTGGGTTGGGAAATAAACAATTCCGCTTTGATGTTATCATAGTTTATAGGTTTCAAACGATAGTGTTGAATGATATCATGTTTTTTATATTTTACACGATTATTTGGTTTAATTTTCAATCAACAATAATTCTATTTATCCAAAAACCCTTTGTAGTTATTTTGTACAATATTATTTTGCTTCTATTTCTTTCATATCTTCCCTGCCGCTTTGTTAACTGAATACGATATTCGCGATTAACATAATTAACCTTTAATGATCGTTTAAATTGACGCGACGATTGGACGTGCGAATTTCTACATAAACGCAAATCGTCATCGGATGCGAAAATTACGTGCGCGAACGTAGTAATTATCAAGAACAAACGGTTAATCAAGAAATATATTCCGCTCAAACGCTAAACTTTCACCATTCTCTCTCGGTTTATTTTCTTGCGGCGCTTTCTTTTCTCATTGACGAGCCGACAGAGCGACCGAATACCCGAGAGAAAAGTTTTGTATTCCATCTAAACCGTCGTCGTGCGTCGATACCGCAATTAATAATTCGAGGGTTTAAATTGCCGGTTAGTTAACTATCGAACGGATCCGATCAGCGGAAACGCTTTACGGACTTCCATTTCGTATCGTTCGTTCGCATTGGCCCCAAATCGCCCCTCCACCCCTCCGAGCCCCTCGCACAAAATGACCTTGTTCAATGTCAAAACGAATGAGGGAAGCGCGTAGGGTGCGTGAGCCAAGGACCCGCCTACTACCTCCTCTTTTTTCTATGTTCCTGATACCGAGCCCTTTGTCACCACGTGTTTGGGGGTTGAAAGCAAGGTCGAGAGGGATGGAAGGACGGTTGCGTTTGTGGCCGAAAAGGGTCGATAGGACGCGTGACGGTGCGGAGTGCGTGTGCCATCGGCGCTGTTGCCGCTTCGACCGCGGCGAATGTAATATTGACAATCGGGGGGATGAGGATATATGCATGTACGAGGTTTCTGATGCTTTGAACTTTCACCTATCTGAATGGTATTCAATTTATTATCATTGTCCTCGTAGTTGCACAATTAAAAATAGGACGCGAAGCGACCTTTGTTTAATTGATCATTGGTCGCTTCGCCACCTATGTCTAAATGTGCATCTGCGTGAAGAATGATGATACTTTGAATATTATTTAAAGATTTGAAAGTTTATAGTATCAAAAATCTTGTTCATGCATCCTTCATCGCGACTATCGAGTCGATCGACTACTTAGTTCTTTAAGAACTTTCGAAAAATTGAGAGAATCAAATCATCACCTAGAAAATTGGAAGAAGGTATCGAAAATATCTTAGGAAAAGATAAAATCCTTAAAAATTTGAATAAAGAGTGATAAAACAACAAAACTGAAGAGAGTGACACCTAAAAGATGGAAAATAAAAAATGTGATTAGTTATTCAACGTACACATGATGAAAAGCTACAAGCGGAAATAAAAAAATGAAAAAAATTATTTTATTATGTATTATTATTTATTTATAACCGCTAAATTTCCATCTAAAGTTGGCAATTCGTTTTCTTATAATGAGTGTGAAAAAGTTCTTTTCCATCTCCCTCAAAAATTTTATTAATTTTTGCAAATTTTCCTAAATATTTGCATGGAAATTATTTGGACATTTCCAACTCAACGGAAACTTGTGACTTCTCTCAAATTCTTGGAAATTAATCAACATATTCGAAATTGCCAACGAACTAGTTTCGGGTTGTCATGAAAATAAGTAAATCATTTTTTCTATATGTATTTTTCAGGCTTTTCTCACTATGTGGTATAAAAAACTTCGCCAAAAACAAGATTCTCGAGTTTCGCTGCAAGGTTTTCATCAACTATTTCAAAAACTTGGAGATTTTAGGAACATTATTATTAACTGGTTGCCAGATAAAATTTTGAAAATTTGCCGTTCTCGCGAATTATGCATTCGTCCGTGGCTCTTTTATTCCTGAAATACGTCTCCACCAATCTATCTTATAGTTTTTTACAGAAACAAGTGAGTACATCGCAATAAAACGATAAATATTTACTTAAATGACAAAAATGCATGGTTACACTTGTTAATGTTTCTTCCATAACAAATGACAACAAACGTATTCGTTGTTGTTACTTCAAATTTGAGCATCGATAGTTGGCTTAGGACCTGTTTCACCACCTCTAGATAAAGTGCTATCTGTCAGATAATTAGAAAATTTCAATGAAAATAATCAGTTCATCTGACAGACATATCTGGACATTGTGAAACAGGCCCTAAGAACCTATTTCACAATGTCCAGATATGGTATTAGATAGCTTATCTCTTAGTTAAACTGAATATTTTCATTGAAGCTGTATTGACAAATACTTTATTCGGAGGTCAATTTTTGTTCTCTTTGAAATATTTTGGGGAAATAAATTATTTTCGGCTACTTCCACGAGTGTAACCGCAAAATGGTAAATGTTTTTGTAGACGCAACAAAACTTTCGCTTATTTACATATAATGGGCATAACTTATCATTCATGTTCATATGGAATATCTAATGTAATTTTTCAAAGGTGAAAGAATACCTACATAAATTATTTATCACATACACAAAAATTCATGTAATTTGCACCCTTTTTTGTCATTGCTCTTAAAAACGACGCAATATTAAAGCGGTTGCAGGAATATGACGAGAAGAGTGAAGATACTTTTTAATACAATCTAACTTAATTGTGGTTTCGTAAAGAATTATTATTGACAAGATAACAAAACAATTTCTACTATTTGACAATAGTTTTCCTAAAAATAAGTGTGAAATAAGTTAATAAATCAGAGCAGTTTTCTATAAAACTTGATTAGTTATATATAGATATCGCTGGTCGACGCGCGCCGTATTTTTTCTACGGTTTTGGATAAACAAAAAAGTCTCAGGTACGCTCTGTTTGTTCCGAGAATCGTACATTTTTATTATAACGTAAATTTAGAACGGAAACATTCCCTCCTTTAACCCTTTTTGCGTCGCCAAATGACAGAGCACCATCATGTGGAAGAGGTGTCGAGCCGGGAAAAAAAACCCCAACACCCCCGACGTCGAATTACCGCGCGTCTAATCGTTGTAATTTGAATCGAGCCGCCACCCCTCGGGCAACATCGCCCTCTCCCCCATGCTGGTGCCGACGACGTGTGCATTTTAGATTTGACGGGTGTTCGCGCGAAGCGACGAAGAACCCCCTGCGGCAATCGCAAAGTTGCCGGCACGGCGATGGGGCCACACGGCCGCCGAATCGTAGGACCACCCATCTCCTCCCCACTCCTACTCTCCTGGTAGACAACCCTTCGCTGCCACGCGTTTAGGGGTTGGTCTAAGGTCACTGCACGGATCCGGTGACGTCGTGGCCGTCGTCACTCTTCGCCGTTCGGCTCTGTGTCAAGTTGAAGGAGAAATTTTCGCGCCGGCCGGCCGCGGCGACGTTGCCCGTTCGCACGATTCGGCAACGCCGCGGGCCCGCTATAATGGAACCCGACCGCCCATTAGTTTCGTGCATTGTATACCACCCGTGATTTTCGGAGGTCGGACGGGTGATGGATGGGCTCTCCCGATCGGAAAGGGACTATTGTGGGCTTCCTCGAAAACTCGAGCTCGAGGACCGATTTCGTTATTTACGAGGCGACAACTGAATACTTTTTATCTGAAACGGCTCATTTAGCTATTTTTTAAAGTCACCTATTCTTTCCTTCATTACGTCATTTTTGTTCATTATTTTTTAAAAAACAAGGTTTTTAGTTTTATCATTCCAAATTCTTGGTGATTTACAGGTACCTACAATTTTATAGATCGGAACGATTTCTATAATTAAGCGGACACGACCGAACGCGATCTGTCACAGTTAGTTAATATTATCACCGGAAGGGGCGCTAATAAAATATCTTGCATCGGACCATAGAATATCTGTAGTTCGAATGAGAAAAGGGTAATGTAGCGTCTACATAATGGCCCAGCATTGGGACCATCATCCCATAAATTTCGATACTCGAAAATCAACTTGAAAAGGTCTTCTGCTGTACGAAACAGCGATGCCAAATCTATCCATGGGAATTTAATTTTTTGGCCGTATTTCTTGTATAGATACACCGAAATGGTGGATTAAAGTAATGAAAACCATATAAATGAAAATCCGAGTCTGTTAATATGATAATATTTCGTATTTTACAACAAACAATAAGGATAAACCGTTTCGTACTCGTAATCGTATTCGAATATCTTCAGGGTAGCAGAGAAGTCAAGTGTGTTATCGTCTAGGTGACGAGCGATTTATAACGTCACAAGCATTGGCCGAGGATGGCTTCGTTGTCGGTTTTTCTGGAATACTTCAAAGGAAGAGGGTACAACGAAACTGAAACCCTAGACGGCTTCTATAAAGATACGGAAAAAATTTCTTGCGATCATAGAAAGAAACATGTAGTTTTAACTCATTAGTGAATTTTGAATTGAAAACATCATCATCTAGAAATATGAGCAAATGGAATATTTGTAGAAAAGCATTCCTTCGATGTAGAAAACACGCAAAGAAAATATAGTAATGCGTTTATAGTTTGTACTCATCTGATTTCTGGAGGAACTGTTCGTTGATTAGGGTGAAACAGTAGAAATCGTCAAAATGACCGCATTTGGACAGAGTGAAATTTTTTTATTAATCGTTATTGAACTAAGAACTCTCAAAGCCTCGAACCATTTGTTGATTTATATAGGTCATCATTTTGCAAAAAAATGTAATATATAATCTAGATTACATTTATCCACATAATATAGGACAAAAAATTTTTGTGAACACGATTGAAAATTTGAAATATCATTAATTTTCGCTTGTTCCCCAATCGTTCTGAATCAGGTAAGCATAGGATCAAAGGGATCAATGGGTGGTATATATTTGAAGCAAATAGCTTCTCAAATGTCTATAACCATATGAATGATTTGTTCTTTATTTTGGTTCTAATAGAAGAAAATTGCCGTTTCACTTCTCATTCTTATAGTTTCGTTCTATTTTCATTATGATAAAAGGTCCAAAAGTACTGAAAATCTGTTCCAGGATGTGGTTATTATTGTTTTTACTTATAATTTCAAATAATTTCTATCTTAATGAAGTGTGAAACTTATCCGTACTTTTGTTATAACGAAGAAAAATATTAAATGTGTGACGAAAAACTTGACTTTCACGTTGAAATGATCATTTAATTCAAAATAGATTTATAATAAGACATGAAAACTCACCTGGTTTTTCATTTAATATCATACAAAAGTACCCCTGCTAGAATACCAGAAGAATGTGATGGGAGGCAAAACCTGTTACAAAAAATGTACATATATTATTCAAGACCAGAAGTGGGGTTTTGAAGCAAAAAAAAGATCTATCGAAGGACATTTCCGACCTATATAGGAAGATTATAAATGAAAAATTGAGAAGAGTGTGGTACTTTATTTTTTATTATATATTTTAAAACTTTAATCTTCATATCCTTTTTGATCAACTTCTTTTTTCTATACTCAATAATTTTCGAAGTTTCATACGATGTTTTTCAATTTATATTTTACCTATTCATTTTGTCGTTGTCATATTTTTATATCGGCAGTAAGATTGCCAATTTCGATATGACCATATTCGATATGATCATTTCAAATTTAATATCAGTTTTCGTTATAACAAAACTACGGATAAATTTAACATTTCATTGAAATAAAAATTATGTGAAATGATAAATAACAATAAAAATAAGAACATTCTGGGACAAATTTTCACTTTTTGACCTTCTATTATAACAAAAATAAAACGAAACTCTAAGGATGAAAAGTGAAACAACAAGTTTCTGCTATTAGAACCAAAATAAAAAACAAATCATTTAACGACAACCAAGATTATAAACATTCGACAAGTTATTTGCTTCAGATATATACCACATAGCCCCTAGGTATCCCTTTGATCCTATGCTTACCTGATTCAGAACGATTCGCGAACAAGCGAAAATTAAATCATCAAAAATCTATTTTTCAATCGCGTTTATTTATTTCATGTGGCAAAATGAATTCTAGATTGTATAACATTTGTTGCAAAATAATGAACTATATAAATCGACAAATGGTTCAAGGCTTTGAGACTTCCTAATTTAATAAAGTTGTAAATAAATTGGAAATGTATTCTCGTAAATACTCGAGGCACAATTTACGAATATGGTCAGAGTCGAAATTTTGATTAGCTAATGTACCACATCGCAACGTTAGTGGTAGCTAAATTTTATCTCACCAGGCAGTGTCTCGTTTCACAATTTTTGGCGAGTTTTTTGCAATTGAAATTTCAAAGTTGCTTGACGACATGCGCAAAAAATTATGGAATTCGATTGCCAGTATTGCTACTAAGTGTGCAAGTTGATTGTTCATCGTAACATTAAAAAAAACCAATATCGAAGTTGAGTGAGTCACAAATTTTGCAAGCGCAAATACATAAAAATTAATCTACCTCTCATTTACTTAGAGCCGCTGCCCCTAACGATTTTATTGGGGAACTTGCACACTCACGATATGCCAAGATTAATGATAATTCAACGACGGCAATTTCATATGGAATAAGATATGTAGAATAATTTTAGGACAAAGCTTCATGGCATTTACCTTTCCTTTTTTTTCTACCTACTTCCTAATTGATTGCCCTTTTAGAATATTTTTCGCTGACAGTGTAGTTTCGGAGAACAGAACATCAATTTGTGACTCCAAGGTCGCTGACATATAGTAGAGACGGAGTTTCTGTTTTTCGGACTTGCAAACATCTTTAATCAATAGTTTTTGAATTACGCTCCAAAAATATGTAAAAGGGTTGCGTACAGTATTTTATATGAAGTATTCAATGATTTCGTACCCTTATTGAATGTCATATTTATTTTTATATTTCAGCCTATACTTAATACGTAAGTTTATGATATTCCAATGAAAAATTGTCATTAGACGTCGCGTAATTAAACAGATTTGGTAACGAAGAATCATAACTCTTCTAAGAAACGAAAGAAATGTGGAAAAAATTCTTTCATGTGCTCTAAATTTCACATTCTGGCATCGCTGCACTAGAAAACAGGTACATGTGTATCCTCCGTTATCGTTGCACCCTCTTTTTTTGGTCCAATTTTGAAGTTCGACACCAATAAATCTCGAAAAACATGAAACCAGCACGCGTTAATGCGACGACCTTGCTAGTTGGAAGGCATAGTGGGCCATTATGTGGACGCACCATAATAATTCTTTTGAACTAACGATATTAATTTCGTTTTCAGAGCCAAGATGTCCCCGAAATTCGACAAAATGGAGACAAAAAGAAAAATACCAGTCAAGGATTTGAACCCCATGTTAACCTGCTCGTTGTGCGAGGGTTACTTAGTCGACGCCACAGTTTTAACCGACTGTCTCCACGTCTGTAAGTTTACATTTTCTTCAAATATATTTTGTATTAATTTTTTTTCTATAATTTTTTTCAGTTTGCCGCGGTTGCATAATAAAATATTTCGACAACTGCCGAACCGCCTGTCCCAATTGCAACATAATCTACAAGAAAAAAACGCAAATATGCTTTCGGCCCGATCATCAATTGCAATCGCTCGTTTACAAAATCGTGCCGAATTTGTACGCGAAGGAAATGCAACGGCGGGACGATTTTTACAGGAGCACGGGGGTGAGGGCGAGCAGCTCGTGCAGCGACGACAGCGTGATAGAGAAGGAACGTCTCGACTTGAAGGACCGCGAACTGGGGGTGAGTGAAAACGTCGTCGCGACGCGCGGCGTCTCCTAATTACAATTTTCGATTTTCGCAGCGCGAGTCGAACGTTCCGGACGACGACAAAACGGAATTCTTCAGTTCCGACGATTTGATTTCGCTCTCGATCGAATATTACCAGACGCACTTGGACTCGACGAAAGCGGAAAATGGGGAAAATCAATCGCCGCGCGACCCGACGAAAAACGGCGAGATCGACGTTAAAACTTTGGGGGCGACGGACGACGGGAAAAGGTTTTTGGAGTGCCCCGCGGCGGTCACGATGCAGCTTTTGCAGAAATTTCTCAGGATGAAATTCGGACTGACCGCTAACCATAGGGTAAGGAGAATCGGATAGGAAAATACTTTAAATTAATTTTTTTCGGGAAATTTTCCTCAGGTCGACGTTATTTATAGAGGCGAAGTGTTACCGGCTTATTTTACATTAATGGACGTGGCGTATACCTTCAAATGGAGCAGGGTAAGTGAATTTTCCCGATTCATAAATCGCCTTATCGGAGCGATAAACGGCCCGTTATCTAAGACCCCGATAATAAGTGAAATGTCGAGATAAGAATGTACGTCTGAAAATTGAAACGGTTGTAAATCACAAACGGAACAACAGTTTTATCGACACCAATATTTTCCTCGTCTCGATTTATCGTGTCCTTGACAGTGAAATAATTGCGAATGTCTCTGCACGGTTCCGCAAATTAATTTCGTTACATGTGTGTGTGTAAATGAAATTTACATCGAATTTCATCCTTTTGATGTAGAAGCGGGGAAAAATAATTGCTTTAGCAAGTTGTTAATGGGATAAAAATTATGTTTACCTTTCGTTGTTTTTAATACAGTCATTCGTTAAGTTAAATGAAAATTTTCCGTTTCCCACAATTCGGGATAATTGAACGAAGTAACGAACGCAACACTTACGAAGATAATTGACATATGTTGACGCAAAATAGCAAATTAATGACAACTATAAGCCAGAAATATTGCGAGACAACGATAATTTGATGGAAAAAAGAATGGAGTGTAGAGTTATCCAAAATCTTCCGACATTTTTATTTTAAAATATGATACCCTGTAAGTCCTGAACGCATGTTTGTATTTGAATGTTATTTTAGAGTAAAAAAATTATCTTATTACAAACTTATACTAGTGCAACTGCTACCGTTTTCCCTCTTTTCAAACACTCGTGGCTTCTATTGATTAGCGCATTCGTGATCATTATTTCAAATCACTCATCCGTAGGGAATGTTTTAACAAAAATTTCATTACATTCATCATCAAGAATGAATTATTTAAAAAAAACTCGTCGATTATCCATTCGAAAACAAAAATTTTATTGTATTGCAAACAAGAAATTTTTTTAGAGTTGTATGCAAAATTCTGATTTCAAAGCTACTCATCATAGGTATCACACCAATTTCGGAAAAGTAACAAAATTTCTGGAAAAATGTATGCGTTGAAATATTTAGTCCAGGATACGGTCGCTCTTTTTGAAAACAATTAATATAAGATTGCTTTTTTCTGAGCGGCTTCATTTTATCAAGTCCTACAAATTTTTCCTCTGCGAAAATGTTGGCAAAAGGGGCCTTCGTATTCTAAGCAGTCGCCAAAGATGTCGAGTTGGTGATGAAAAAAAATCGATTAATAGAGGTTTCTTTTTTTCAAAATCCGAAGATAACTTTAGTAGAGATTAGAAATCGTATTTGTCCTACAAAAAATATGGGTCCATCACATCTGTCCCCCACTTCAAACATGTAGACATATGAAAAAAAATTAATTGTAACATATAATGATGAATTTTTTTTATAGCTTGCCAAACATAAGCAAAATCCAAATTTCACTTTGTCCTACAATTTATTTGGGGCCTTCTTTCAGTCCTACATGTCAAAGTTGTCGACTTCAGGAGAAAATCATCCTCATTTATATAAGTAGGACACCAATCTTGGATGAGACATTAAGATAATTGTGACTAAAATCAATCAATATCCTACAAAAGAATTGGGTCCTTTGCGTTAGTCCTACAAAAAAATATAATTAATGTACTAGTCAAGTGTAACATATCCACATCGAAATTAATAATACCTAAAGGCTTAATGGTAAAGAGCTCGGAATAGGGTTCTGTAAGCATCTGGTTGGATCTCCGGAATGTATGACTTTTTTCTTTTTTTTCAAGTATTTTTATCGGTATGATACAAATACAATGTTTTATCCTACTTTTTAGCATATTATTTTCAAATACGGCGATCTCAAAGACGCCCACATTCAATTCGGCATGATTTCAAAAGAGTTAATGGGGCTGCTCGGCGCAGCTATTGCACGTATCAATGATTTTCTTTTCTACAACAAAAAGTGTTGACCAAAGACACCCATCAATAACGGAATCATTCCTAACAACTAAAGTATTAGCTAAACTAAAGTATTATCGGTTTCTGACACAAAAAGACAAAAAGTTGGGATCGCCAATTTAGAAAATGAACCACATCGTAGAGAAGGAAACACCTGTCAAATCCCTAAAGTATTTGTGAAAAGTTATACAATATAAAATGAAAACGACGTATTTTACTGTTTTTCCGCAAAAAACTGAAAACTGAAGCTGTGAATTTTTTTTGTACGCAAACGAATAGGTTATAAAAGTACCTGAAAAAATATTACATGTTCAAGTCTCGAACGCAAGACGTTCACATATCTGCCTTAGGCAACAACCACTGCACCAAAAAAACATTTGAAAAATCGCGCATAAATACGGGATATATTCAACACGTTCTAATTCGATAGTATATCAGACGCGATAATAGCGAATTGGACCCTTTTTTTTTGTAGGACATTTATTGACATTGATCGGGAATACGCCAATATAGCATTTTATTCTTATTTTAGAAGTATATTAATGAAAATTATTTTTCGGTAGAGTCAACAACTTTGACATGTAGGACTGAAAGAAGGCCCCAAATAAATTGTAGGACAAAGTGAAATTTGGATTTTGCTTATGTTTGGCAAGCTATAAAAAAAAATTCAGCATTATATATTACAATTTATTTTTTTTTCTTTTGTCTACATGTTCGAAGTGGGGGACAGAGGTGATGGACCCATATTTTTTGTAGGACAAATACGATTTCTAATCTCTACTGAAGTTATCTTCGGATTTTGAAAAAAAGAAACCTCTATTAATCGATTTTTTTTCATCACCAACTCGACATCTTTGGCGACTGCTTAGAACACGAAGGCCCCTTTTGCCAACATTTTCGCAGAGGAAAAATTTGTAGGACTTGATAAAATGAAGCCGCTCAGGAAAAATCGATCTTATATTAATTGTTTGCAAAAAGGGCGACCGTATCCTCGACTAATTGATGTTTGTAGCTTTTTTCAAAGTTGTTTCTAGTTTTCGAAGTTTGTTTGTAGATTCTCGAACTTTTTCGATGGTTCCTTTCAGACCTTTTTCAAAGATGTTTCAAATGTTTCTTGCTCAGTTCTTTTCCCCATTTTTTGGAAGATTTCTGTGTTTTTTTATGCTTTTTCCAGATTTGTATCTGCTTTGCTTTATAAGTTTTTTATTATTTGTGGAATTTCCGGCATTTTCCATTCTCTCCTTTGGATTTAAAATTTTGATGCTACAACTTACCTACATGTCAGAATATTTATGTTTTACTTTGTTTTTAATTTTTTTTTAAATTTGGTCTTTGAGTATTGATTAATTATTTACAGACTTCTTTAGTATCGCGTCAAAAGAAAAAAGTCATCTATGACTTTCAAGAAGCAAATCAATTTTCAAGAAAAATTTGTTCCTCTCGTAACAAATTTCAAGATTTCATCCCTCATACCTCATTTCATGTTTTCTAATGGACTGTTTCCTTAGAAATTTCAAATTAATTCGCATAGATTTTTGAAGAATTTCAGAATGTGAAAGTGCTGTTCAAATAGTCTGAAGTGAAGTTTTTTATCAACAAATATTTCGTTAATCGCAAAGAATTAATTTAGTAAAGGATATCAATACTTATTTAATTGCCGATTCAATTTTGTTGCTAACCTGTTTGGCGCTTACGAAATTCGATGATTTTCACTCTCCGCGATAATAAATAATCATTTAAAGTGATTTGATTACGGTTTTCAATGTCGCGTATTCAAAATAATCCCATACTTGTATTTAGAACTCAAAAAACATGAGTATAGACAAAAAACGTAAAATATGACACGATGTCCAAAGTTGTACAAAAAAGTAAGTCCTTGACGGTAGACCATCCAATTCAGTCCACGTCCCGATAGTTGTTAAAAGGAGACGCGGTCGTCAACTAGTCAAACAGCCATAGAAATGTAAATAAGGCTGTTATGACAACTAACGCTTCACAAATGGTCGGATATGACCTTAGCCGGCCGTTCTTTTCCGATGGAACTATTTTTAGAAGCGCCGCACTGCTCGCTACTTATATAAAATCCTTCTTATTCCTTCGGATTAACGCACACCTCGACCATTTCTTCTTTTTCCTTTTTTTTCTTCTTCTTATTTCCATCCGCCGCGATCTCGTGGCTGCGCCACTCGTTCTCTCGCCCCATATGGGCATGCGGACGGTTGTTTTTTTTTTCGTGTTCACGATCATCGTTTAGCGACCGGTTCCCATTCCGATCCGCGATCGGAAGTATAATGGGAATTTGAATTACGTCACGACCGTTTTCGGAAATCGTCACTAATCGACGTACGCTGGGTTTTTTTTTCGTTTTCGGTAAACATTTTCGCGGCTGGTTATTTTAGTACCTGAGAAACGTAATCGCTGCTGAATCCTTTGTATGTAAATGAAGACGTTTTCGGTTCAACCGGAATGTAATTCATAGAAATGAGGGCGCGAATGTTATAATTTGAGTTTATTATTATCCGTTTTTTCTCTTTTAAGTTCTCACGTTCTATTTTGTTTCTTATTACATTTTTTTTTTCTATTTCAGACGAAACCGATGCGTTTCTTCTATCGAATCTTCAGTCCCCTAAAAATAAAACCGATCAAAATCATCAATACCACTTCGACCACTGGTTCTAAGCAATTACAAGTCGTAAAGGCGAACGAAACGAACGCTAAAACCGACAAAATCGAACGGACGCTAATAGAAAAACCGCGCGAACTGATGGAGGAAACGGAAGATCAGAGTGCAAACAAAGAACGATTGATGGCTCATTTGCAACTGCAAAGCACGCACAAGAAGAAAGAGCCGCCACCGCCGCCGCCACCGCGACCGTCGCTCGCCGCCGAAAAAGATCCGGTTTGCGTGTACGAATACGTCGAACCAGACAAGGAGGAGATAAAACGTTTCGCGGAAAAACGCGATAGAGAGTGGGCGTTACAAAAGAAACTCGACGAAAAAAACGATGATTATCATTTTAGTAAGAAACGCAAAAAATCGAAACATTCCAAAAACGATTCGTTGCACAAAAAACGGAAATTGCACGCGGAAATCACGTCGAACGAAGAGGAAGATCTCAAATTGAAAGTGAAAATCACGCCGCACAAACACAAACATCACAAAAGTCACGAGATGAGCACCAAGGAAAAATTGTTACAAATGCGACAAGTACGACATAAACATTCGAGCCTAGAGGATAAAACAGTACAAACAACCACGTCGATCGTGGATAAGATAAACGAAAACCTAAAGCAACAAAAAGAGAAGGACTCGGAAAAAAAGAAGGAAATCGACACGAAAATTGTGAGATTCGCCGATACCCCGAAGAAAGAGGACGTCAAAGCGACCCCAACCGCCCCGGCGACGGAAATCAAACAAATCCCCCCGAAAGAAATCAAAGCGCACCCTTCGAAAGAAATCAAACCGCTCCCCGCGAAAGAAACCAAACCGCCACCGAACGTTTGGCTGGCTAAAAACCCTATGATAAAAATCGAACGAATGGAAACCGAAAAACAACAAAGCTTCCTCAAATCCTTCCAGTCGTACACGGAAAAATACAACCTCGAAAGGTTCAAACAAAACAACTTAGAAGCCAGACAGAAAGCGTCCAACATCGCCCCCAAGCCACCCGTCGTCCCAATCGAGAAAAAATCGAACAACGCGACGGAGCCGAAGAAACCAATAACCCCGCCGCCCAAACAGCCGGAAAACGCGGCGAAAATAATCAACAACTACCACCCCGGCTTCACCGTGAGCAAAATCGAAGTCGGCACCAAACGCAAAGCCGACCCCGAGCCTCAAATCGCCGACAAGCGTCCCAGCCTCGAAATAACGCTGATCCCGCAACAACCCCAACCCGCCCAACCAACCCCCAGTCGCAACGTCGCCGACAAACCACCCACCAAACGACCACTTCCCTCCACCATCCCCTTGGAGCGAATACGAAAAAACATCAGCCTAAAAGCAGCCGGCATCAGCATCATCGCAAAACCCAGCGACCTACGCGACAACATCGGCGCCCTCGACTTATCCAACAAAAGTCCCGAAACCTCCCCCAAACCCTCACCGAAACCTACCAACGGCATCGGCATGCTATTCCCCAACCGACACCCCATATCCTCCGACAACAAACTTAGCAACCTCCAAATGCTATCAAAAGTAGCCACCGAACATCCGATTCTCAACAAACTCCAACAGCAAACGCAAAACCTGACGGCGAAAACGGTGCGGAAAACCGCGCCGCCGCCGCCCGTGCCGCTCTCCACGGCCGCCGGCACGTCGACGGCCACCCCCAAACCCCACCTACCCAAACTACCCAACTTGACGGAAATCAGCAAAACGCATTTCAAAAATTCCGCGTTGAACGCCGTCCAAATTCGACCGCATCGCCCGAACCAAAATCAAAACATCCGAAACATCCCGAATCCCAGTTTGTTGGTGCGGCAGCAGAATCAAAACCGTTTGAACTTGATGGGCGCGCCGAGCGCGGACAAGGAGACGACGGCCGTCGTCGGTCCGTCGGGCAAGGTGAATAATAGTTTGGTGGAGAAGAAGGAGATTCCGGTTTGAAGTTGAATTTGAGAAGTTTTTTGTTCGTTGCAACGGAAAATTTGATTGCTGACGTGTTTCACCTTGAGGTAAGATGTTCATCTTCTTCTAGCTCGGTTGCCATTCGCAAAGCAAGGTGCGAGGTGATCGTATCGGTTTTCAATCCGGCCCGAAGGACCAATATAATATTCTGAGTATACTAGTAAGAGTTTGCAGTTTCGCGCGCTTCGAATAAGAAAATTAAAGCAGATTTTTTTGATACCAAATGAAATGAGCAAAAAAAAATTGGGGATATTATGGGTATAAAAGAATAATTTGTGGATAGTTTGAAAATTTCTTTTGGTAATCGTGGTTTATCACTAATGAAATCAGGATTTATTCAGTTATTGGGATCTCATACAAAAACAAGTTTTTATCCGGCCCGAAGGACCAAAATAATGTTCCAACTAGACCTCTGCTGTGCTTCGGATAAGAAATTCAAAACATATTTTACGTATACGGAAAAAATTCCGGGAGAACAAATTTGAATATTTTTCGTATATTCGTTCCAAATCGATTCGTTAACATGTTATCATGTGCTAACCGAAGAGCGAGTTATTTATGATAAAATACACTTTCTACCTGGCCCGAAGGACCAATATAATGTTCCGTCAAGTAGCGATAGTTTGCTGTTTCATGTACTTCAGATAAAAAAAATTACGCGCAAATTTCATTTTTTATTCTTCGATCGTTCTTTTGGAATTGACACAGAGTAATAAAAAAAGTAATAATTTTAGTTATGATAAAGCCATTTTTGGCTTGGGTAATGACAATGAAGATTTCAATGAAACGTTAGACGATCGTCAAGTAGGTCGAGGAATTGAAACAGCAATCAAATTTTCCGTACCGTATATTTTAATTTGGGCATTAACAACTGTTTTGTGTTATTGTTTCATTCGTTTCTAAGATAAGTTCCTGAACAGTGAAAGACTTCTATTTGCGTCTCTTTTTAAATATTCTATATTGTTACATTGTTTCTTTGTTTTATTTGATTTTAAGTTCTCTGTAATAATTGTATATAAGATTTATATAGTTTTTAGCGTTATACTGTGGTAGAACGTGAATCGAACTGATTGTTTGGTATCATTGTAGATAATAAATGTTTTCGTTTTTTAAAGAACCAATTTGTACATATTTATGGAAACGTTCCTTGAGCGATGTTGTCGTATTTAATCGTTCTTTCATAGACTGTTTGGCTGTAGGATAGACCGATTAAAATTAGATACCTATGTGGAAAAAAAAGTTGGATGTGAACGGTACTTATAGATACAAAATTTTTCAGTTCAATATCTGTGCATTATATTGATGTCGATGAATAAAAAAATGATGATCGAAGGATTTGTGTCGTTTTAATTGATGAAGCCGAAAAATTGTTGGGTGAGCACTCTGGAGCTTTGAGGTCGTAACTCAACCAGTCCATTGTTATGATAATCTGATCATAGCGAACTTCTCTACAGTTTATTGACTTCAATCACGTCATTGTTCGCGTGCGAGACGAATATCCGAAGAAGATGAAACGAAATCGTGCTTCGCTAGGTCCTATTTTATTATTTTTTTTAATCCGATTGTGTTTACGTCGTTATTTACAAAACCAGTTCGTCGTCGTCTTTGTGAATGGGGGCCCTCGAGAACGAAACCTCCCTTTGCTGAACGACTGACCCTTGCATTTCCGGTTAAACATAATGATTTTGGAATGTATACCCGGCGTTCATTCTCATAACGCGGTTTCCTAAGGAGATTTTCGGTGTGGAAATGCTAATTTCTTGGAGGTTCCCCCTCGGATAAAAGCCGTCACATCACGATCGTCGATAATTCCGGCGGAAATGCGATCGCCGATTGAATCGAATCGAATGGCGTGGAAATTCGCCCAACAAAAGAGTTTCTTTGTTTCGTTCCAACCACCTGTTGAGGATTATGTAATTTTATGGAGTTGTAACTCCAATTTGTCATGGATTATAATACCTAAAGTTCTTTCTGAGGGTCGACTGCAATATTGGAATATTATTTATTTATTTTATACTGATATGCACTGGCATTGACTATGATGTGAAAAAAATACTTTTTCCATCAGTACTTTATTTCTGTTCTTCGTGTGGTTAGTCTTCAGCAGGAACAACAAGAGAGAGAATGTTGGCAACGTCTTCACGATACGTATAACCGCCTCCAAGCAGCGCTTTCTCTCAAAATCAACAAAACGCCAACGAACGAATATCGTGATCGCACGAGCAGAGTGGCGTTTAAAGATTTTCTTCAGTTACCAAGTCCTTGAAAATCGAGATAAATAACAGACGAGGCAAGTCTGTTGTTGGCATGAGATGCAACCGCTTTTAATTGAGTTAATTTTTAGATCGGTAGGAAGTAGAGCGCGTTCAGCAAACGATCTAATGACGGGGAAATTAAGGGAAATGGTAATGTGCGCCGCCGCCACCGCCGCCGCCGTCGTCGCGCTCGTTATTTCCTCGAATTAAATCTCATTTTACCGCATTATTTAACGGTAACGCCGTTTCCTGGACAATGACCTTTTTTCGTCGTTTTCATACGATGTCGATGGAGGAATCGTAAAGAATTCAAACAACAACAAAGCTTTTGACGTAAGCATTATCGATGTAATGTCGATGGAACGAGCGCTCGGTCATTAGTTCTGCATCGTTGTTTCGATTTGTATCGTCGAAATTGTACTAAACCGAAATTAACTTAGAGCGTGTTCTACATTCAATTGTTGTGAGCGAAAGACAAATTATTTTCTTATTTAAACTCCGATCCCCGAATACTAAACGGCTATTAACATCGTAATCATAATTGTCCCACATTGGAAGTGAACAGCGGTAATTCAGTTAGTTATGCACTGTCCAATCAATCGAGAAAGAATCATTATTGACTATGGATTTATTATGTTCCTAACCCCAAAATCCATACCCACCTCCAAATCGGAACATCTATATTGCAGCATATGAAATTAGAAGGCGAAGAGATAGCTTGTTATTCAGACTTTTGCAAAGTCCTTCGTTCTAACAATATTCCCAATACGCTCAATGTTATCGCAAAGTAATCCCCGAATGACCCCGAATTCAGCAAAATCTCGATATAGCACGATCAAGAATTGTGATCGATACATTTGCTACCTTATTTATTAGGGAAGAGTTCGCCATAATCGATCACAGACTTAAGTGACTATTTTCGCTCAAATTAACAATTCTTGATTATAATGGGAAAATAAAAAATGGATATTGTAATATCCATTTACCCATTTTACAGCAAATAGGGTTCAAATCCCGATCAACTCTTTCAAGGGGCCATTTACCGATAATCTCAGAACTGGCATGGCCCGGGGGGATCCGACACTCATCGATGTATATGCAGTAGATTGGTCGAAGAAAAAATTACTCCTGACGACATGGAAAAGATACTGAATGATTTTAATCGTCACATAACCTACTAAAATTTACGTTGGAAGAATAACAAAATGACTGATTGATATTTTTAGATACGATTTTAATTCAAGATGAAAATGAAATACAAAATGGCATAAAAGAGAATAGGACCCAATAATATTCTTTCTTTTAATTCACACCACCCTATTGCACAGAAGAAACGCATAGCAATAGAATATATTAACCGATTAATTAAACTAACATCACCGTTACACCGACCTAAAATGATTACAAAAACCAAAAAATTATTACATAACGACTATACTGATTCATTAATTGGTGGACTTATCGAATTATGAAACAACTGAAAATATAAAATAAATACCAATATCATATAATAGAACACTGTCGCATAAAATCAGCAATAGTTTGAAACCATATATTGTTGAAGCCCCTCACAAACCGAAAAAGCAATTTCAAGACATTCTTAGCAAACTTTAAACACAAACTCAAAAAAAAACTCATGTTGTCTATAGCAGTCCATGAACAATATATTAGACATACTTCACAACCCGTATAACAAAACTCTATAGAACCTGTATTGGAACTATGTTGATTTCTATAGTCCGATAAAGGTATCTATATTCAGTTGGTACAGCAACGATTCGGGTTTTAATATATTCTGGATATAGTTTGAGTAAAGATGATATTTATAGATTCGACATCACTGCGATAAAGTTTGGCTGTAGATTGGATAAAGTTCAATTTATCGAATCGATATATCTTTACCAAAAAAAATGACTAAGCACCAATTTAACATATTGGTTGTGAAATACTGAATTTAAACAGAAATTAGTCTCTTTCATTTTCATTGGCGGTGTTTTTTATCTACGCCCATTTTGTTTATGTCATATGCTCCGCTCCTCTTTTCCTTTTCCTCATTGAAAGGCAAGGATGGGATTCGAACCTAATACCTCAGGTGTGGAGTCCCTGGCATCATTCATTAGTCTATTAGGTCCTCTGACAAACGTTAATATTTTTGGGTGTTTTATTTACATGCGTGATTAAAAACGTTTGCAATTGAAATTTGATATCTACGAAATGTCGAGAATTAAAAATGAACCGTGTCGGCGTTGGGCACATATACGATCTAATATCGAAAGAGTGATAGTTGTAATGGTAAAAGCTCTCAAGAAAGTGAAAGAAAATATTTACATGCAAGAACAATTATCCAAAGCTTCGGGAATGTTTTCCAAAACCAATAGAGAAGTGTACCAATCGTTCCATTTTTTATTAGAAATTTCGAAAATCAAAATTCTACAATTTCGAAAAGAAAAGAAAAAGATGTCAATTAAATATTATATCTTTTTTTTTTGTGGTACGAATCCGGTCGGTAACATGTTATAAGTAATACATGTACTCGTTCATTGCTTCGACTTGGGTCCTCTTAGCATTAACTTTCATCACTTCTGTGAAAAAAAAGACTTGACTTGTTCTGTTGGAACTGTTTGAAATTATTGGAATTTTGAAAAAAATGCTGGAAAACATGGATTTCGAAAATATTAAAACAAATATAAATACTAAACTTTCACCCAAATTGTGGGCAACACACAGTTTTGAAAATTGATAAACGCAATACATTTTTTAGTTCACGCAGAAATCAAACACCAGTGAAGTCTCATGTGTAATTGTGATGCACGCGCTTCTTTTGTTCAATGCGAACATTGATATAGATTTGGTAAAGACAATCTTTACTAAACCGTTACGCGGTCTATACCGATAAAATATCTATAATATAACGATGCTTTATATAAGCTGTAAGAATAAAATTTCACTGGAAAAGTGCATAGGTTAAAATGATTAGTTTTACTTGTATATTATTCTATTGTACATTTATTGTAGAATATAAACAAATCTCCAAAAATAGCCATATCATTACTTTATACGAAATGCCTTTGAGACCTGATGATATTCGATGAAAAAAATAAGCAAATAAATCTGTATATTTCTTATATAAAATATCTGATATTTTTTATGACACTGTACGCATTCCATACATGAATTATAGTATAGTAACGATAACGATAATGCAAAGCCCGTATCAGTATATAAATTTCTTTATCTGTTTTATATAGTTGAACTAACGCCTAAATCTGTACAGACTATCTTTAGTCACGTTATAAATCTTCTGTATAGATACTATCTTTATCGAAAAATCTTTATCAATTAGTAACTTATCTATATAGGTCAAAAGAGCCTGTATCGCAATGTTATGCGGGAAAGACTTGAAGGCAGATGTATGAAAAACGCCACAATAGACCTAAATAAACACGACAAGACTCTCAAACATTAATTCAACAATAATGAAACAAATTTTAGCAATAAAACCAAAACAAAAAAACAGAGAAATTGAAGAAACAACAATACAATACAAACTAACGACGAAATCAATCATCGATTATCGATAGAACATACAAAAACTGTAAAATATATTGGCCAATATTAAAATAGAATTGAAAAAGAGTTACCTATGACAATAACAACTGTTAAAGTATTTTATTTATTTTTTTATATTACAACTAACTGACGAAGGAAAGCGTTCAAACATTTAGAAATTGCGACGATTCGGCTCTAGTTTAGAGTTATCTTCAGAGAAACTCTTACATATTCGCAGCACTAAGATTTCTCAAGGAATACATATTGGACTGATGAATTTGATTTTCATCATTTATTTTGACATTTTGACATTTTGGCGTTCGGTAAGAGGTAAGAAGTTATCTATACACAAAAAACAACTGATTCATATTCTTGTATTGCTTTCTGTTATACAATTTGCCTTTTCTCTTTAAGGAACTCGGGCAGTTATTTTAGTAATCTTATTTTCGAATACCAATTCAGTTTCCTAGAATTGCTCTGCTTATAACCTCTTATCTAATCCTATGGATTGTCGCAAATTATTAAGTATTATAAACTTCAATTTCTTAAAAATTATCTTAAAACCCACAACATTTGAAATTAACACTCCATAGATTGAGTGCTCACTACTGATGAACAGCTCATTGATTGGTTATGAGCAGTTTATTGGTTGTTTGAATTTCTCAAAAATGTCTAAGCGAGAGCATTCGTGATTCCTTGCACAGTTGTCTTGACAATTTCATAACTGATAGATTCCACAAAGTTAAAATAGCCAATACATTTTTTCGCGGGAAAGAATGGTGGAGACTGGAGTTCCACAGGGATCTTTCCTTGGGTGTTCGTTTTTCACTATCTACAGCATCAGTTACAAATACCAGTCAACGTTCCAAGAAGTATGATGCAAGGGATCTCGATTTTTCGTGTACGTCAGCTCTCTGGCCATTCTGTATAAATAAGCATAACGTTTTTTTCCTCAACTATTTTTCCTCAAATAGAAGTCAGTACTAAGAAGAATGATATAATGAAACCTTCGCGATGTGATGGAGAGGCAGTCGTTCGAAAATTCAAATCGAATTCAACTAACCGGAATGATAATACAGTTTAAGTATAGAATCCCCATATTTGGCAGTCTTTCTTGTCGCGACTCAAGGATAACTTGTTAGATTACATCAAGACTTCCAAAAGCCGCGATATCGAGTCTTATTCAACAATCAACATTCGTCAACGAACGTGCGCGTGCATAAAAAACCAAAATTCCAATTGATATTTCACAAAAGGTCAAAGGAAGCTAACATTTTGGTTTTTTTTTGGTTCGACATTGTTTCGTGTGGCGATTTGTCGCGTAATACGCGCAATTTGCGGCGTCGCCTGCTCAAAATGCCACCTTCGACAGAAAGACGCTCGAAGCGCACGTTCATATTTATAGATTTTCCCCTCGCGCCGCCGCCGCCACCGCCGTTTGTTCCCCTTGCCCCTTGAGGCAACAAGAATAGTCGAGTTGGGAACGTGCAAATGCAAAGCTCGCCACGACGAAACAGGTTTACTATCTTCGATATGTACGTATCTATACCCGGCGACGTTGCCGCACCTACGTTTCGTGTTGCGGAAATATTTTACAAAAAAAAAAATTACCGCACTACGATTTTGGAAAAAAAATGTTTGTTTTGATTTAAGAATATGCAAGTCGACTTTTGGTTTCTACAGAGAAGTGGTAATCATTCATATGATAGAAGTTTTTTGACAACAAACTGAAAAACACATTCATTCAGTGATTCATTTGGTTGCAATCCTAATCACCATGTTGTTTTATCAAACCCATTTAATGGCAGTTTCTTCATAGTTGATTCATATAAAGGATGACGAGTTCTTAGTCATTTCAGAATTCCTACACCTGATTTTAGTCAGGCGTAACTCGTAACAATTCTTTTTAGTTTGATTTTAATTCTATGGTGCTCCAGATGTTCGTTTGGAAACAACGAAAAGGACCTTGAGGGAAAAATATTTAACACAAATGCATAATGCAAAAAAACTTTGGTTACAATTTCTAGTTTTCAATTAATATTCGGTCTTTTTAATACCAAACGAAACCTCTTTCTAAATACATCTTTCCTCCATCTCTCAAACTGATCAACACGGAGTTCGAATTCGGGGCGCTCCAACTTTATCATTTGTTGAACAGTCTTTCTCTCAATAAAAGACTCGGTTTTGGGTTTGAATTTTGGCATTTTCAGTAATTTTCGCAACAAGGTGGAAGTTTAGAGTGTCAATATTAAAAAGTGAGGTTAAATAAACTCTCAGTTGAAGGCCAATCCAAGCTGAAAGTGTCAATTCTCTGAACTACGTCCTAACTGACAGTTAACTCGGAGTTGATGTTAAATTGCCAGTTTATACCGATCCTTAATATTTCAGCACAGTTTGACAATATTGATCACAGATTTCCACATGGGTGGATAGGGAGAGGTCCTATAGATCGCCTGATTTATTCCCTCTTGATACCTTCTCAGACACTAATTGCTCCAATAAGCTGCAATCTTATACAATTTTTTTGTCTGATGTCATATCGACATAAAAGTCTGATATATGCAGCGATTTTTACTTCATTTGGAGCAACACCTCAAAAAAAAAAAACAAAAAACTGGTGTGATAAATACTTAAAACTCTAAAGCTTTCATTTATCAATCTTTTCTAAGTATTTTGGTGATTCAATGAGTTTTCTGTGCAGAAAATGAGCTTCTTGGAAATTAAGGTTTTAATTTAGTGCAGTCAATAATTATGGAGCAATAGGTATGTGATACTACTGCATCGATTTGGCAAACATGGTCAAGCTGAAGGTATTTTATTCACCAACGTTTACTTGTTTATATCGAAAGAGTATTTGACATTACTGCTTGTGGAATTTTAAACCGAGTTGTCAAATCATGTTTTCAAGTTGTACCTGCAATCGAGGATAAAATACTACAAAAAATTTGGCCAGTTACAGATTTGACAAGTCTATATCTGTTCATTATATTCAATGGTTCTGCAATTCAAACGACATTGTATTCGTAAATACTGATAAATTGCTACTGCTCTTTGATATCTGACCTAATAACTTTTGCGAAATGAATCCCAGATCCTTGAATTGTTACGGAAACGAATTTTTTCGGAAACGACAAAATTTTATCAATGTTGGCGCTCGGATAGTGGCGCCAATGTGGGGACCTTGGCCACCGCACGGCGGATGGCGCCAGCGAGTAACGCTCTCGTTACGCGCCGCTCCGTCGTGGCTTATAAGGTCTCCTGCCCCAGTCCATCCCGGGGGCTCTCCCCCTCAGCGTATATGGCAGGGCACACGTACATCAGCCATACTTATGAGTCCTAGTACGTGTGGCCGGGACTAAACGTAGATAGTGAGCTATGTTTTTCTGACATTATCGCGGATGCATAGTTCTTATACGCTCTCGTTTATCAGTCGTCCGTCGTAGCTTATAACTGGCCCCTGCTCCATTGCATCCTATGCTCTCTAATCGCGGATGCATAGCCGCTATACCAATTCGCACTTTTGCAAAACAATCGAAAATGTTTCGGAATGTCGTTTCCAAATATGACTCAATGAAGTCATATTAAACAGAAACGAATAATGAGTAATTGATCGGGGCCGAATTATAAATAATTATAAGGTCAGAAAGAGTAAAAAGAAATTTCAAATTTCGGTAGCTTTTCTTGAAAATAGTCGCTCTAAACTTCAAGAACAATCTAAATTGCACAATTACTTTAAAAAAATATTCTAATTGTTGTCCTTTTTGTAACCAACTCGATTCTTTTTTCAGAATTTCGAGATTTTGTTTAGTTTTTGAGAAAAAAAATCCGCGTTGCGTGTCACGAGTTTTCGTATTTCGAGCTCTCGCGCTCGTTCGTGCTGAAAGGAGAAAGAGTAGAGCGAGTCGGAAATGGGGAGGAATGAAAGGCTGCCATTGGACAATGCGGCAGCCATTCATTGGTTTGGCCTTGGATGTCGATCGGAGCCGGTTGGGGATAAAATGCGTCTTAATTCTCTGGTCAATGCTCTTTGTTGAAGAATTCTTTGGATTTCTTTGTGCCGCACGGCAACGTTGCACTTATCCAGCCACCCCGACGTGTAACGAATTATTGTGAAAAGTGGCAACGTGTTAATTTAAAGGGGCTGATCGGTCGAATAGGAAATTTCGAACGTAATTGGTTTCACGTTTGCAAAACTAGTTGGTCCTCGCGCAAATCACTGAGCGACAAAACGAAATATCGCAACATAAGGGCTGCGTCTGTGATATTTATCACTCGAAAAAATGTCGAGTGTACATAAAATTGCAAAGAAGTAGGACGCCCAGTTCGAAAAATGTCAAGGTGTACGACGAGTTGTCTCGTCTGAAATGCATAATGTTAAAGGGAACACGTTGGACGACATTGGACGATGTCGAAACGAATTTATGCGAAACGTCAATATCGGGAACATGGGGACGAGTATTGATTAAGTCGCGGGGCCATCTGTCGGCGAGAAGCTACGTTCTCGACAAAAAATATTCTTTACAGGAAATTATATCGCGCAACGAGAAGAGTTCTATTTTTGTGAGCACGACACTTCGGGGTACTGCTCATAGAGGACGGGACATGAATGATACTTTTGCATGTTTCACATTTGTCGCTTCGCGACGTTTAGGTTGTAAATCGAGAAAACCATAAGTGCGAAGCGACAAATGCTCAAAAGTCGTGCCGTGATAAATGATTAATTGTCGCGAAGCGACAAATGACTAAAACTCGCGAAGCGATATATTTAAAGCTTATTGAAATGTATTTGTAGCGTCTTTTCATTGTATTTTTAGTAATTTGACCTTTTTTTCTTCATAGCAATCCGCTGGTTAGGTCCAAAATTAAACTCATTTCTAAGCATTTATTTCTCCATAGAAATATAGCTCCAATGAACTCAGTCTGATCAAACGGTGAAAAATAAGCCGCATGATAATCATTTCTTAACATTTTTGTCAAATTGGATAACAGAGCTTACAGGGCTCTTCAGCCTCAATATTCTTATAAATAAAATAGCTGTTCAAGGTGTCTTACGATCAATATGAAGATGAAATTAAGAAAAAACGGACGGTTTTTTTTGTAGTTCTGCTAAGAAGCATTTCATTTCGATTGATCGACGCATTCGAGTTTCACGGTTAAGTTACCCTGGACGCTCGTTTCATCCCCATCCACCCTAACATTAGTTCCTATAAATCAAACGGCGTATCTTCCTGTTGTGTACCGACAAAGTGGCTTTGTGCGTTGACAAGGGTAGTAGGTGTATATCCTCCGTTGACTTTGCCAGAAATGATAGTAATATTTGTAGTCGTCGTTTCAACCCCGCGACGCGTCCATTTCTTTATTCGACGATAAAGTTAACGTAATTAGGGCGAATCCTCCCCCTTTTCCGTTGTTTGGATTGACGTCGGCCGACCAGGGGGCTCTTTCATTTGTCTCTTATAAGCTTGTTTGCGTTTTTGACAAACGGATTAGCCGTGTACGAACGATACGTGGGTCACATGCTCGGAGCGTAAATGAAGGCAAAAAGATGCAACCCCGTTTCAGAGGGTGTACGGGAGAAACTATCCGTTTTTTTATTGATACCAGATTTTTCTTAAATTATTGGTGAAAAAGCGAGAGTTCTTCAGAGTATTTAAAAGTTTTTTTTTCATTAAGGAAATAAATATTTTCTGTTCGAAAATTTTTATTTCATCGATCGTTTAATGTTAGTACGGTCTCCCTTACTACTTAACCCGTTCCATGGGGCTCATCACCGAATGTCTTAACCGTTTAATCCCCGTCCAGATACCCCATCCCCGGGGTGCCCGTCCATTTACATGTGGTTTTAGAATGCCGGCAAGTGGTCAGTTGGATTTTCCATTCCCTCGGTGGCTTACCTAATCAAGACACGTCTCGTTTGTGTGGACTTTTCAGGAATGAGGTAGTAATTGGATAATATCGACTACGTCAAATTTCGTTTTTTTTTAAATATCATTATAAATTATGCTCAGATTTCAAGTAAGGATTATTTTGCAATATATATATACATATATCAATTTCTTTGGTAAAGATTTAGAAATGTTGCAAAGCGGACTGTCAATTGTTCTCATAGCAACATTTTGTTATATCTGGAATAGCAATGGGATCTTTAATGTTCCATCAACTATACTAATCTACAAACACGAGAAATAAAGAGCTATGTAACCTGTTTTTCTCTATTTTTAAGATAAACGCTTGGGAAAACACCGGGCGAATACGTATTTTCCTCTTTGTTAGAAAAAAATTGAGATTACCCGAACCGCAAGGCCTCCGAAAAAATACGCAAAATAAAATAGCGTTTTTTATGGACCCTCCGATTTCCTTTTCCAAGACATATCTTCCTGATTCACGCTAGAAAAAATTTCCGAAAAAAGAGGACAATCGTCGATATCTCGCGAACCGTTCATCCGATCGCGTCTGCTCTCGGACTTGGTAAAACTCGACCTATCGATTCCATCGAAAAACGACGGCTCGTTATTTTCGCGCAAACATGGAAAAATAAGCAAACGTCCTTATCTAAAATTTTCATTTATGTACTAACAGAAGAAACTTAGATGTAGGAGATAAATGTAAAATATGAATCGCGATAATTTATAATTATAAATTTAAGCCCCAATACGTCGATCAAATATTGTAGAAGTTTTTACATAACCGGACACCTGGCGCTCCGCATATCTTCCCGAGGGATGAAACGACGATATCGGGGCGAGTAGGAAAACGTTCTTTTTTGCGTTAATTAAGGCCGACTCTAATACGGGTTTTTGCCCTATCCGCATGACTGAAGAGCAGATTAGCCCTTGAGCGATCCCACCCTCTCGAACGCTGCTACCGCGCCCGTCGCCGTGCCGATCGACGTCAACCCTTATCCCTGGATAAGCAAAAATAACATTCTTCCCGATAAATCAAACTCCCGCGCCGATTATTATTATTATTAGTTTAATACCGTCTCGCGTCTCGTCGGCAATAATATAATTTAGGCTCGATAACTCATCCCTTAGCGTTAATGGCCCGAGACCCGTTGGCGAGAGTGAGAGCCCCTTTCTCCCGCAAAACTCGAAAATATAGCAGGAAGGAACGGGGAACGAGCGAAACGGGACGAAAGCGAGTCGGACGAAAAAAAGAGCATTCTTCTCTTCCGTAAAAAAATCCGGAAAGGCGCACTGATGTTTTTTCGTATGGTGAAAAATGAGTCGGGCGCCCGGAGCGCCGAACGGACACCCACCCCTTTTCTAACCCTCGCATCGGGACATTAGACGACCGGGGAAAACATTATGGTCGATACTTTCCATGGAAATCACGCCGCGACTGTAGGTATGGAATATATCGCGAAATATCCATTTCGATGGGGAAATTGAAAAATCGTCAATTAATGATTCATATCTTCGGTAATTGTTTATTTGCATGTTAGAAACACTTAAATTACAACTCCTTACGTAATTAGTGGATAAAATTACCTTTCTCTCGGTCAACGCCGCGAACAATAATAATTATTCAATTATCAAACGAGGGAATATTACTGTCGTTACGCCTGTTAAACAGGAATTTTTTCGCCCCGCAGCAGTACAAAGTTTTTCTCCCGCCAATTCTGTTTTGTTCAATTACAAGAGGGAGATGCCGATGCAACTTTTTATTCTTCTACGATTGTTGATACAAAGCGAAATCAGCGCATGAATATTAGTTGGAGTCCCTTTACTTATAGTGAAAGAGAGGCCTTTTTAGTATTTAAATTTTTTTTTAACTGTAATTTCGAATTTTGCATTGAATTTTAGGGCAGAATGCCTTTGCAAATTTAATATAACGACCAAAAATTCTATTACGTTCTTAGGTTCTTGGACTAAAGAAGGAAAAGTAATGCTCAAAGTACGCCTATTACATGTATTAGAACCATTTGCACAATCTTCAGTTAGGTTAAGTAAGGTTCACTTAGGTTAAGTTAGGTTAAGTCAAGTCAGTCGAACAGCGCAGAATCGTGGCGGTATATTGTACCGTTAAACGCATATGAAAAAAAATCACCAGATTACAATGCGGAATGAAACAACGAATTGAATGTTATATAAAATGACGTATCAGATCACTTTTTTCTATAATATTACATATATGAATCGCTGCGATGTATTGAACTATGAAAGACAAATTATGGAAAAATCTGCAAAATTAATAATCAGGATTGTTTTAGAAAGTGTGACGACCTCTAAAAACGCCATCGTCACTTCCACCGGCGTCGTCGTTCCGTTAAAACAAAAAGAGACAAGATACCTAATCAGGGGCAGACCTGATGCGGTAGGTGTGAATAAAAAAGTACAGAACTCGCGGTCGTCCGTAATGATAGGGCTGCAGCATTCGTACGGCCGCTAATGTACACATAATTCAGGCTTCATTACCCATTCCTCGACGATCGACCCGAACAGATTTCACGATGATTAGGATAAATACGATTTTCGAATACCGCTTTTCAACAACGAGCGAATTATAATTTTTCCTTACTTCCAGCCGCGCGAGGGTTAGAAAAGCGCAAAGTAAGAGGAGTCGCTGCCCTCTCTCGCTCATTGTGGCGCGACAACCGCCCCGCGAGATGTTATTAATTACAGAGGAAATCAACACATCCTTAGAGACAGAGTCTAGTGGCCCCCAGGAACAATGACTCCATAACAATGGTTTATTATAACTGTATCTGGATTATTAATGATGCAGAAGTGTGAAAGTGACTTTGCGCCTTTTGTCTAATTATATCCGGAGCCTTAATGAGTTTGGACTAGTGGTAAGTGGATGGAGGAGCAACCCTGCAACCGTTATCGTCGAATGCGTTACATAAATTCTGACACGAAACCGGGAAATGAAGGGCGACCCCAACACACCTACCGCAATTGCATATATACATATATACATATATGACAGCTCTGAGTCTAACTAATTTCAAATTGAAATCGAGTATGAATGCAGTAAATTCGTAACGAATGGAATGATTGTAACGACGGCGTTTGGAGAATAGCAGCGCAAGAGATAAAACCTCATAAGCTAAATGACTTGCTCGATTATGTTCATTGGAGCTCGACGACTACTTATCGCTCTCGATCGTTTTTTTTTCTTTTCGTAATCTACCTAGGCAACGGCTACCGGTCGTGGACGAAAGGGCGCTGACGTTTGCCCACCGCAAAGTCATTCACTTTTGATCCATCGCTGGATCTACCCGCGAATTTCATTTACAACATAATTTGGTTAGGCGAACAGCGGACGCAACATGGTTAGCAATTTGTATTTTTGGTGAGATGCGAATCGACCTTGAAAACTTTAAGGTCCGAATATCGGCATCAAAATTCGTTAAAATATTCGTACCCGGGATGGCATGAAGCAAACAATAACTATGCAGCTAATTTGGCAGATAAATTCAAATTTATGCAAAGAGCCGCGTCGCTAAAAAGCTGTTCACAAAGTGCTAATGCCGTAATAATAATGGCTGTTCGCAATTAATATCTCGTAACGTACAGAGTTCGAGAGCGGACGGCCGTCGTCGATTTGCATTAATTAACTCGATCGTCTAACGAAAATATTGCGAGGGAGAAACGAAAATATGATCCCCGGATGAGGAAAGTTGGCAACTAAACGTTGCTTTCCTTATCCCAATCGAAAAAAATTATTCGTGGGAACTGTTTCACCGTAGCGAATTTTACGAAGTGCCAATTTTTAGAAAACGTATTTCTTGTATAGATATCTCGATAATAATAAGTGAATTGGTATTTCCTGCGAATTCTCTACGTTTTACAAACGTCATATTGATATTCATAGAGATAAAATAAACGAATTGTTAGAAAAATTCAATCATAATTAAAATTCACAATAGGACATGAAAAGAATAAAATAGTATATTTCATAACCAGTGCAGAAAGTCGATGATTTCATGCGAGTGTCACTTTGAAGAACGAGGCGAAGCGAAGCGGAGCCGAGTAAGGCTAGACACGAGCAATTAAATCTGACTTTCCACACGTAATGAACGACACTTTTCAGGCGACTACAAATATGGAATTATACGATAATTATTTTGAAAACAAAATGAACGTTTCATCCCAAGAGGAACTGAATTTTTTTATCTTCTCGATGGCGTGCTGTCGAAAATTTCAGACAACTCTATTTGTTTATGTTATTTCGAACCTTCCTCTTGGAATTGTTAGCAACTATTTCTGGCGAAATATTTCCGTCACTTTGCATCTTATAAACGTTTTTCCGGCAGAGAATGAATACTCGATAATATTTCAATCACTTCGAACAATATTAACAACGTTTTATTGAGGAATGATAACCACACCTGTGGTGATAACTTAAAATCTAATCTAAAAATGGTGTCTATGACACCAAATTAAACCAAGCTAAACGAAGTAGTCCAAGTCAACTCTTTTCTTTAATATCGTTGTTGCAAGTAATATTCAATGTTAGTTATATGAACTAAATATACGATCTATGTCTGGTCTTGACGTTTGTTTTACTCAGGACACCTTAGACTGTAAGGCGCGACAGAAAAACCTAATCGAATTTATTCATGAATCGCGTCATTAATATTTAATGAGATATACGAATTAAGCTTCTCATGCATTTCTATCTACTTGGCATAAGTTTCATTTCGATGTCACCACTTTCCCGCACAGGTCAAACCGGTTTTACGGTGCGGCAAAGACATTCCTGCACAGTTGCTTGCAATTTGTGTCTTTCTACAATAGGTGATCATGACGATATGTATCACTTTCGTACGCGGTCGCTTGAAATAGTATATTTCATAACGAGTGCGGAAAGCCGATGATTTCATGCAAGTGTCAGTTTGACGAACGAGGTGAAGCGAAGCGGAACCGAGTGACACGAGCAATGAAAACTGACTTTCCACTAGTAATGAACGACATTTTTCAGGCGACCACAAAAATGGCATTATATGATAATTACTTTGAAAACACACTATGAACGTTTCGACCCAAGCAGAATTGAATAATTCAATCTTCTGCTTCTAGATGGCGTTGTAGAGGAAATAATAGATAACTTTATTTGTTTATGTTATTTCCTACCTTCCTTTCAGATTTGTCAACAATAATTCCCACGAGTTTAATATTTCTGGAGGGATATTTTTCACTTTGCATGTTATAAACGCGAATCGAATCAAGTTAAGCTCTTCGTTAATGATACGATATGTTCCGGTAACTCATTAGCCTTATAAATATTCAATAGGATATACGAACTAAACTTTTCATCCACTTCTATCTACTTGGCGTGGTTTCACTTCGATGTCACCACTTTCCCGCACGGATCAAACTGGTTTTACCCGTGCGGGAAAGACATTCCCGCACAGTTGCATGTAATTGTCAACTGTCTACGATAGATAGGCGTGGCGATATATATCACTTTCTTAAGTGGTCGCCTGAAAAGAACATATCGTACCATTAACGAAGTGACACTCTCATGAAATCATCGACTTTCAGCAGTGGTTATGAAATATACTATTTTTCAGGCGACCACGTCAGAAAGTGATATATATATCGCCACGCCTACCTATCGAAGAAAGTTGACAATTACATGCAACTGTGCGGGAATGTTATTCCCGCACGGGTAAAACCAGTTTGATCCGTGCGGAAAAGTGTTGACATCGAAATGAAACCACGCCAAGTACATAGAAGTGAATGAAAAGTTTAGTTCGTATATCCCATTGACTATTCATAAGGCTAATGAGTTACCAGAACATATCGTATCATTAACGAAGAGCTTAACTTGATTCGATTCGCGTTTATAACATGCAAAGTAAAAAATATCTCTCCAGAAATATTAAACTCGTGGGAATTATTGCTGACAAATCTGAAAGAAAGGTACGAAATAATATAAACAAATAAAGTTATTTATTATTTTCTCTACAACGCCATCTAGAAGCAGAAGATAGAATTATTCAGTTCTGCTTCGGTCGAAACGTTCATTCTGTTTCCTCAAAGTAATTATCGTATGATGCCATTTTTGTGGTCGCCTAAAAAATGTCGTTCATTACTCGTGGAAAGTCAGTTTTCATTGCTCGTGTCACTCGGTTCCGCTTCGCTTCACCTCGTTCGTCAAACTGACACTTGCGTGAAATCATCGACTTTCCGCACTCGTTATGAAATTTACTATTTCAAGCGACCGCGTAAGAAAGTGGTATATATCGCCACGCCTACCTATCGTAGAAAGTTGACAATTACATGCAACTGTGCGGGAATGTCTTTCCCGCACGGGTAAAACCAGTTTGATCCGTGCGGGAAAGTGGTGACATCGAAATGAAACCACGCCAAGTAGATAGAAGGGAATGAAAAGTTTAGTTCGTATATCCCATTGAATATTGATAAGGCTAATGAGGTACCAGAACATATCGTATCATTAACGAAGAGCTTAACTTGATTCGATTCGCGTTTATAACATGCAAAGTGAAAAATATCCCTCCAGAAATATTAAACTCGTGGGAATTATTGCTGACAAATCTGAAAGGAAGGTACGAAATAACATAAACTAATAAAGTTATCTATTATTTTCTCTACAACGCCATCTAGAAGCTGAAGATTGAGTTATTCAGTTCTGCTTGGGTCGAAACGTTCATTGTGTGTTCTCAAAGTAATTATATTATAATGCCATTTTTGTGATCGCCTGAAAAATGTCGTTCATTACTCGTGGAAAGTCAGTTTTCATTGCTCGTGTCACTCGGTTCCGCTTCGCTTCACCTCGTTCGTCAAACTGACACTCGCTTGAAATCATCGACTTTCCGCACTCGTTATGAAATATACTATTTGAGTTCTGGTACCACATTCGCATCATTTATATTCAATGAGATATACGAACTAAACTTCTCACGTTTTCCTATCTACTTGGCATAAGTTTCATTTCGATGTGACCACTTTCCCGCACGGGTCAAACCGGTTTTACCCGTACGGGAAAGACATTCCTGCACAGTTGCGTGCAATTGGCAACTTTCTAGAATAGGTGATAATGACGATATGTATCACTTTCGTACGTGGTCGCCTGAAAATACTGTAAATTCAGCTGTCAGCTTACATTCCTTTAAGCGCTCTTAGCAATTGCTGAAAAATAGAATAAAACCTTGCGCGAATACGGAACGAAGGTAGTATATCATCATATCCGAAGAAAATGATGATTGGTGGTTCTAACACTCTCAATCAATTTATCGAAATTATACCGCAGAAATAATCGTTTATCATCTTACTTATGCATGAAAACCACCGCGACGATTCGGTTGCAACGGCAACGCGAGTGAAATAATTACGAAATTATGTTAAACTTCCTTTTTAGGTCTCTCATTGCGATTATTATAATAATCGGTAATAAATCAAAGCGAACCAGTAATCGGATGGCAATTTTTTAAGCGTGTTTATTTTTCATTAGCATGAAGCGGCCGGCGTGCCGGTGAACACTCCGTATACGGTCAGATTTGCATGTCCAAGAAGGCCATAACTCAAATTTGTGCCCCCTCGAAAGATACATTCGTATATATTAATACCAAAGGGAACTTAACAATCAATTCACTTTTATCTTAACGTCCTGACCAAATGTCATACGTGAAATATGACGTCGTTTAGTTAAATCATGTTAAACACTTAGAACAAGGGGTTTCGAATACGAAAACGGTCAGTCGGAGATAAGAAATGGCCTTATCCCGAGCAGAGCAGAGGGTTGGAATGGTCACTCGGCCCCTTAAAGGGGTGAGATAAGTGATCGCTTATTACGGACATTTCCAGTAACGGAAAATTCTTCGACGCATGTAGAAAGTTGCGGTACGGCCGGATTAAGAGGAAGATTGGGTGAGGGGTGCTTTTCCATTTGCGAAACAATTTCCCCGAATCGACGTCGTAAGGGAAATACCCTCTAATGATACTTTCCGTTGTCTTTGAGACGGCCGCATCCCTCAGTCTCCGTCGTCGACGACGACAAAAGGGCTCAGCTAATGATGTAGCTAAAATTAACACGTATAAGACCCTGTTGATAGATTGCCCTTAATGTTATCGAGGGAAGTCGGCGGTCGATTTTTCCGGAAAAATCGTTCGCCACGACGCGCGGAGCCGGTCTCGCGACCGATAATTGCCGCCTTTATAATTTCACAGATACATGTTTAACAACTTTATAAACGTTCCTCTGGTATACATCAATCGGTTTTAATGCCGCGCCGTGGCATTTCCAGTAATTTATTGTTAATTGCTTCATTAGATAAGAAGATCGATCCTCGCTTTGAATGGCTAGAAAATTGCCAGAGATTCTAGTCGGTTTATGCACTGCCAATTTCCGCCAGTTATCTGATGTATGGATTTTTCTCGCCGTATGGAAAGTGGATCGTTTTTTCCTCTTTACATTATCAATTTGATTAGCTGCAAGGCTGCTTGCTGACTTCGGTTATGGGTTTTATTTTGTTATTTTCGAAATTTCTTTTTTGTTTCCCTTCTGTGTCTACTAGTTTGCTGCTTACGACGAATTGAAATGTTTTCAACATAATAAGCATCAATTATTGAGAGAAAAAAATATAATCCCGATGCGAGGATCGTACCTGAGTATTCTGGATGGCGGTTTAGTCCGGTTGAATTAGATCAAACTCAACTCAGAGCGAGAGTTACCGCGTTGATCCCTCTTCCCCTTCTCTTTGCAGTGCGCGTCTGCTGTCCGCGAAAATCCAGAATATTTCCGTTTCATTTGTAATACGTAAAAAGGACGAATTTCGATTTGGATTTTAAAAAGATGCCTATTTTTTACGAATGCAATATCTCCGAAGCTAATAGACGAATCAAGTTGAGATTTTAATTCGCATATGAACTAGAACCAGAAAACGAAGAAATCGCCGCCAGGTGATTGTGCGACGCAGGGTGGCGAAAACGTCCCGAAAACCGCGCTATAAAACACAATTTTGTCGGCATTTAACCGCACTCATCCCGAAGACGCCCCGACAGAACGAGTGTGCGATAACGCGCGAGGCGAGGGGAACCAGCCGAAGAGTTCCCGCAGGAATAGTTTCTGTTTCGCGCGGATATTTTGATATACGACCCGCAATAAAATACTGCACGTTTGCCGTTGCCTACTGCAACAGTTTCATTTAGTGAACGTGATAAATCATCCCCTTCTGCTTATCGGGACCGGGTGGGGGAGGAACGTTTCACGTCAAAAGTCACGTGCTCAGCGGCTAAAGCAAGTTGAGTCTATGAATGAAGAATCGCGAACAACCATTTTCAATGATATTTGTGTCGTTGGGTGGAAAAACGACTTAACCCCAAAAATCTAGTTTTGAGTAAAATCGATTTAAAGTTTTCAAATAGTTTTTTAACAACGTTCAAGTTAATTTGATGAAAAAAAACTTTGTAATCGTAAAGAGTAACTAATTAAGAAGGCAATCACATTGAATTCAGGTGTTATTAATAAAAATAACCTACTTAAATATTTGAAAAGAAAAAAAATTACTTGAGTCGTTTTTCCATCCGACGGGTTCTGTAGGTTCAGTTTCATCGATTTTAAGTAAAAAAAACATTAAAACATTTTTTAATGATACCAATAATAATTTTAATGTTAAACAAAATGATTCATTCTCATTTTTCAATATTTATTAGTTAATTTATTAAAAATATCACTCCTCTTCTAATTCTTCATCATCAGACATAAGGTCACTTGGTTCAGGATCATTTTCGTCCATCATTGTAACAGCTTTTAACCATTCTCGGTTTTCTTCGTTTAAAAATGGAATGAAAAACTCCATATCTTTATTTTTATCTTTATTAATCCCAGGTTTTTCAACAGACGATAATTGTAAACTAACTCTTGGTTTTTGAAGATTTTTAAAGGTGAGGTGATCATCTGTATAACCACGATATGCGCGGACTTCGCTGAGACTGTTATAACGAATCTGGGCACATTTTTTAATAGAAAAATTTTTTTTTCTCAGCTTAGGGGTCTTTGCATACATAACACCCAAGCCTTTTGTCCAATCCATTAATAGATTGGGGCATAATTCTGCCTCGAAAGGTTTAGGATTGTGCCTTGCTGTCTTCATGATGTTAATGTATTCCATAGGAGTCCCAATTTTTTCTATTCGTTTTAAAATTGTCCCATAAATGCCAAAATTTCGGTCACATTGACAGTAACTATGACCTCGGACTGGGTAGACATGAAGAATTTCAACGTTAAGTTTTTGCGCCAACCAAGTGCAAAATTTGACTACGGTCAAATTTTTATTCTGACCTCCGGCAGAATCAGAAAAAATAACTATTGTTTTGTAGTTACAGTCTGTCGCTATTTTTTATTTTTTTTTGATAAAATCTTCTAGGAAACTGCACACCGAATTTGCATTTTTTTTTCCATCGCACTCCAAAAAGTTAAACATTTTACTGTCATTGTCATTATGACAATGAATGTTGAATACGTACAAATTTAGTATTCTTTTGTAGTAGGTAGTGTGAGTTAATATTAAGCTTTGGAAGTCCCAGGTTTTGGGCTTAATCAAATTCTAGCACCTAAGTGTTTTCGTAGATTTTCTTTTCATCTGGGCTCCTGTTTTCTCTATTTTCTAGCACATACTTTTTTTTCAACTCTTTGTATTCCGCTACTTTTTTAAGTGTTCTTCGTATGCAACTTCACGGGGTCATCAGGATTAATTCGGAGCTTCACTAAACACTTAGTGCAAAAGTCACATACGTCAGTTTTTGGTGATCGAAAGCAATATTCACTATGTTCACGATGGTATCTGTGGTATGTATTGTACTTAAAAGGAACTTTTTTCTGGTTTTCTTTTCATAATCTTCTGCAAAAAGTTCGTAAAGAATAAGTGTATTTAAATCCGGGTTATCAGAAAATTTTCTTTCAGTTCTTTTGTGAGAATAATGTGATTTTTTATGAGGTATACTGGCCCAATGATCTTCAACCATGTCCCAAGTATCCTTTGGAATAGCGTGAGGTCTATTCGAATGACTTCCACGTCTTTCTATTGCTGCCAAAAGACCTTGATTGCAAAATACAAGAACCGTTTTCATTCTACCTTCAGATATTTGAAATAATTTTTGCAAAAATTTTTTGCATATTCTCTCTTTTTTTCCATCCACAGATAAATTATAAATCCACAAATTACTTCTATTTTTTTTTTGGGTCTTTCTTTTGCCATTTTTATGTTGACTTCTTCAACACATCTCATCAAAAAGGTATCTTGATCCACTTTATCAGCTAATGTGTAGAAATTTTTAAACTTTTCTTTTTGATCTTCTAAATTGAATTTCTTATGACAATCGTAACGGCAACAATTGGTAATGAAAACAAATTTTTTTGGAGGAACTTCGGTTTTGTTTTTTCGAGTGACGTAACCTTTACCGTGCGCACGCCTCCTTTTGTTTCTGTTTTTTGCCACTTTTCACGTCTTGTACGTTTTTTCATACCTTTTGCAACACTATCATTAGAGCTAGAAGTCTCTGTTGTCGATTCATTCATTTTATTCTCTACTTTTGACGAAAAACGAGTAACAAACAAATGTTTGCGCGCTGTGCAAAGACCGGTTCTTGCACGTGGAACGAATCAGCTGAGCGAGTGGCGGGTAGTTTAGCACCGAGCGTGACAGATTTTCACGCGCTTTCTTCCTTTATTATCTTATTTTAGTGGTTCAAAATACTTTTTATTCAAGTTTTAAGTTCTGTACTCATAAATTAAGGTTTTCTGATCACAAATAAGCGATTTACGGAAAAACGACTTAAGTCGACTTAAGTTGTTTTTTCACCCAACGACACAATTTGTGAAACTAGAACTTCCACTGAAAATAGCAAATTGCCTGCCACTGCACCCTTGTTAGACCACTATGCGAACAAATAAATTAAATCATCAAAGATTCTAATCAAGTTGTGTTGTTGGGTACAGCTTACTTTCTAGAATTCAATGCTTTGAAAATGAATTTCACCAGGAAGACTATATCCATATTCCCTCCAATCCAAATGAAGAACGACATCCAAAGAAAGTAGACGCAGAATAAAATTTTAGTTTCAAAAAATAAGATTTCGTTCAAAAGTCTTTTTCAAAATTCTTTATGTATTCCAATGGATTCTATAGAAGCTAGCATAAATTTTTGACAATCTCAAATGTGTGGTTAAAAAAAATCAATTTTTTTAATTTCAATTAAGTTCATTATTGCAAAAGTCTCATGGCGCATCCAGACGTACACGAACATTCGCGTTGTAAAACCTGTCAGTTTTGAAGATTTAAATGAGGCTTAGAGCCAATAAACAAGAGTTAATCCACCATTTTGGTCGATTTTCGCCTGATTCTGTCGGTATTTTCGAATTAAATCAGACACATAAAGGGGCTTTAACTGCTTTGTCAATCATCGACCTGCTATTGTTTGGTGTTCGTCTAGTTTCCAGTAAATGTTTGTGTTTGGGCGACGAATTGGAGAGATAGCTATTACCCGATAAAATAATAAAATTTTGTTTGCATTGGTACCGACAAAACGAAAAATCCATTCAGGTACTTTCTCAAAAACCGGTAAGACTCGCGCCTCAGGCGTTTTGTGTGAAAACACTCGAACTTGAGTAGGAACTTGAAAGAAGTTCCATAAATAACATTTTACTACGCGAATGTTCGTGTACGTCTGGATGCGCCATCAGGTTCAGAAAATTGGCTGTTTTTGCGCATCGCGTCGGACGCCTGCCTTAATTTCTTGAACAACTCAAACATCTGTCGCAGCTGGATGATTTGTTTTATTTGATTCTGAATAGTGAAAATTATCAATATTTAATTTTAAGTGATTTCCGAAAATAAAACGCCGCATTAGCATGATTATATAACATTTCCTATCCGATATCAATAGTCATTTCAAACAATTTATTTTGAAACAAGTATGAAAGGAAGTTTAGTTATCTACGAAAATCGCAGCAACGATCGTTTAACGAGTTAAACGAACTCAAAAATTAACATAATTTACCAACATTCCAAGATAAATGCATATTCAATCGATATTTGCAAGATTATCTGTATTCCGGTCTTCAAAACTATCACATCATCGAATACTTTCTATGTCTCGATAAAATCGAACTAGACGTTTGGGAAACGCCGGATACTGACCGAAGATCGAATCGATGAATAAGGATTTTTTCCTGGCGTTCGCGTACAAAAACGATCCGTGAAGAATCCTCGTTCTTTTGTTGCATCGTATGCACGTACGAGCACGCCTATTGGCCAAGCGAAATTCAAGAATAAAACGTATCGACGACGTCGCGACCACGGTCGACAATGGAAATTTAAAACTCGATTTACGCCCGCCGCCATACCGCCACCGCCACCGCCACCGCTTCTCCTAATTAAACCGTCAATCGGTTTTTCTTGTTACTTCTCGTTCTTTGGAAGCCGATCTGCAGAGAGGTATTGGGATGGTCTACGTTGTTTCTCTCATAAAACTTTTAATTTTTACATAAACATTTGTAAAAAATTTGCTATGTTGAATATTGAAAAAACTTAAGGGGAAATAAGATTCTCTTCATACGTTGTATGAGAAAAATGCAACGTTTTTTTTGACAGATCATTTTCTCATGCGGAATCCACGTCGCCGAAAGTGACCCATTATCCAATCATATATCAATTAAGTTATTACCAGGTTCGTTTGAACCGTTGCACCCTCTTGACGGTCGACCATTTCCCTGACGCATTATTTGTGCAGATTTATCGTGCCGTTTCCTGCGCGCGGCCCCTCCGTTCCGTAATTTTTATATTTGTATGCTGTTAACTTTTCGCAAAGCTAGCGAAACACCGCGCGGCTCGCTACAATTCGAAATACATTAAGATATTATCATTTTTCAAACGGGACGTCGGACGGATGCTCCGTCCGTTTTTGCCAGCACGTCAGCCCGATCGCGGTCGGCGTATCGAACGCGTGCGACCGCGACGGACGATGTCGACGCTGGATATTTGGACGGGGGGCGGTTCACCCTCCTTCAGGCGACAACGTTCCGGCGACGCGACGGAAGGAAATGGAGATTAGGGTGATCTCGTCTCGCTTGTGCATCGTTGATAACTTATACGGTATTTTGTTTATTGGGGTGTTTTTTAGGGGTTGTGCGTTTCGAGATATAATTGTTTCTTATAATTGTATATCGTAGGACTTTCTGTCCTTCGGAAGTTTCCAAACTCTTCCTAAAACGCTATGACTCTCCAAAACTCATTGCTACACTGTTAGTCACTACTGGCACATCACTGCTCACTGATACACCACTGTTCACCGAAACATTAGTGTTCGGGTGTGAAAGCCTTAATGAATATATCTATTTGTTTCGGACTGTTTTGTTGATGCATTTTTCGTTATTCAAGTCTTTCCTCAATATGCTATAATTTAGGTATTTGTTCTTAGTTATTTCAAGATGTATCGTCAGAAGGATTGAAAGTACCAATATATCGAACTCATGGGAAATAAAATCCCATAACGGTACAAATATAACAAATTTTGTCGCTAAAATAGCTGAGAAAGTCAATGCAGTATAAAAAATTACAAGTGATTGCCTTATATAGACCACCAAGTTTGAAAGCTACTGAGTTTACCGATGATTTGGTGGTACTTCTGGATACCTGTCATAAAAAAAAATTTTGATTCAACTTTCTTTGTTGGTGACATTAATATTGACATCTCCAAAAGATCTGCAGAATCTGATGAATATTTGAATGCCATGAGTGAATATGGTTATACTTCTATGATTAATGATTCTACACGGATAACAGCAAACTCTAAAACATGCATAGATCACATTTTCATGAATAATAATATGTCCAATGAATCATACTTACCGGCTATACTGCATACAAGCGTTACTGACCATTATATGGTGTTTTTGGAAGTTTCCTCTGTGGCAGAATTTAATCCATCAACGCACTGTGTAGAAACCTGGAACAAAAAATTCATCAACTATAATAACATGCACAAAGTACTGGAGAATGAGTCATGGTATGAAATATATAGAAATGGTGAAATAAACGAGTCATGGAATTTATTCATGGTAAAACTGAAAAGGATAATAGAAGATTGTACAACTGTTATTAAAATGAAACGCTCAAATAGAAAGAGGAAACCCTGGATCACCAATGGGCTAGTCGTAGCAGTTAATAAAAAAGACAAGTTGTACAAAAATGCTGTCAAACATCCAGATAACTTGATTTATATGAGTGAGTTCAAAACATACAAAAACAAGCTACCTTATCGATTGTGCAAAAAAGAACTATTACAGAAGGGAAATAGACAAGAATAAAAATTATTCAAAAGGGCTCTGGAATATAGTGAATACCAAATCAAATAAAAATATTATTAACAAAATAAAAAATGAGAACGGTGATATCATTGAAAAGGACAAACTAGTAGCGGAAGAATTCAATACTTACTTCATAAAGTTGGCTGAAAAGTTTGATTCAAATGATAAACCAATTCCACAGAAAAAATATCAACAACCTAATTCAAGTTGAGAATATAATAAAAAATTTGAAAAACAATAAAGCACCTGGACCTGATAAAATTAAAGCCGAAACCTTGGAAGCTATTTCTCCATATGTAATAAAGCTACTCACATACTTAATAAATGAAAGTTTCAGAAAGGGAGTATTTCCGGATACACTAAAAGAAGCAATAGTCATACCCATTTATAAAAACTCTGATAAAACAGCATTGAAAAACTACAGACCTATATCCCTGACGTCCACTGTCGCTAAAATAGCTGAGAAAGTCATATATAATCGTATTTTATCCTTTATTGAAAAATATAAATTAATATCAAACAGGCAATATGGATTTCAAAGAAATAAATCTACTGTAGATGCTATTGGGCGGTTGGTTCAGCTAACCACTGAGGTAATGAACGACAACATTCCAGCAATAGCCATTTTTATAGATCTAGCCAAAGCATTTGATACAGTCGACCACAATAAACTGCTGAGTATCTTGGAAAATATGGGATTTAGAGGATTAGCACATAGACTGATAGAAAGTTATCTAAAGGAAAGAACCCAGAGGGTCCAGGTGGGAAGTGAGGTTAGCCAAAAAAAGACTATAAGATATGGAGTCCCCCAAGGGACAATTTTGGGTCCTATTTTGTTTTTGTTGTACATTGATGATGTGTTCCTTCTAAATTCACAAAATAGCGTTGTGAGTTTTGCTGACGATACCGTACTGTTTTTCGCTGAATCAACGTGGGACGCAGTAAAAATAACAGCTGAGCAGGGCGTTGCTGAAGTTGTAAAATTCTTAAAATCTAGGAAATTAACTGTCAATGTGGATAAAACTAAGTTCATGACGTTTACTAGCTTCAAAACCAACCTGCCCCAATTTGACACCCTTACAGTGAAACAAGACAACTCAAGTGAGCTAAACATTAAATCTTCCGAGTGTATGAAATATCTGGGAATAAAGATTGACTCTCATCTAAGATGGGATCATCATTCAAATTTTGTGACAAGCAAAATGAGATCGTTGTTGGGTAAATTCAAATCACTCGGAGAAATATGTGAAATTGATGAACTAAAAAAAGTTTATATTGCCATAGCAGAGCCACACCTCAATTATGGAGTTCTTGCTTGGGGAGGTTTAGCCAATTGCTATTATAAGCAATTGGAGATAGTTCAGAAATGGATTTTACAAATCATGTACAGAAAGCCTATTACTTACCCAACGGAAGAATTATTTAAACTTTCTGAGGTCTATACTGTACAACAGTTGCATGGCCGGTCTCTCTTCATGTACCAACATGTGAATGATGTACCTGAAATAAAACGTGAATTGAGAGTGAATAACATTCCTTTGCCCAAACCAAAAAAGTCAATTCTGTTGAGATCATTTACGTACCTGGCGCCTCTGTTGTATAATAAACTTCCTCACGACCTAAGAAATGGTAAGTCTAATCCATTATTCAAGAAACAAATTAAAGACTGGATTAAAAGCCATCCCAGTTCATTTTGGAGCAATTTCTGCAACAGACATTATTTCGCCTGATTTTGATCCCGGTTATCCTTGTGTTTTTCTTTTTTTTTGTTCTTCTATTTTGAGAATTGGAAAATATTGTTTTTTTTTCTTTTTTATTATGTATGATCTGTGCACAGAAGAATATGTTATTTTATATTCATATTAAGAATTCACGTACTGCCCACACACAAGTTTTACTTTTGTGGGAAACAAATGTTTATTTAATAAGTGTAAATGTATACAAAGTGTTACACTGCTATAATTTTGAAAATGAATAAACATTATTATTATTATAATTAAAGCCCGGATGTTAGGCAAAATGCCATAAAATGCCATAAAATGCCTATTTTCGTATTTTCTGTCTATTTTGCCTAAAATGGGATTTTATGACTTATTTCGCCTATTTCGAACAATTTATGATAGTATAAAGTGGGAAACCCTAAGATCTCAGGTAGGCAGGATTGGTACATAGACAAGAGATAGTTCCCTTTTTCTAGGAATTGATACAACAACTGTTACTGATGGGAAAACCTAAAACCAGATACCTATAGGTATAAATATATCGTAATACCCATTTCCGTTCAGTTGTTTTTCACCATTCGCCCATTCGGTTCAACTCATCGCCAGCCAATATGCCTAAAGTCAGAGCATCCGAGCAAACAAATTTGAATAAATTAATACTTGAATTCGGTAAAGACGTTTTCAGTAGTGACGGTTCTGTGTTATTCTACAAAATATGTGACTATAAAGTGAATTTTGAGAAGAAGTATTTTGTATCCCAGCACCTTTCAACAGTTAAACATAAAAATGCTGCTTCGAAAAACTGCGATAGTAAAAAAACGTGTCTGCTTCCGAATTTCGGCGTTATATCCAATCGACAATCCCAATTCTCTTTGGATTTATGTAAAGCACTGATGGATGCGAACATTCCTCTTTGGAAATTGGAAAATCCTTCTCTAAAAGCATTCCTTGAAAAGTACACCAAAGAACACGTGCCAAGTGAGTCCACCCTCCGGAAAAATTATATTGATGTAGTGTTCCAGGAAAAGATGAACAAAATTAGAAAAGAAACGGAAGGTAAAAATTTGTGGGTGTCCATTGACGAAACAACCGATGCTCTTGGCCGCTACGTAGCCAACGTAAATATTGGAACTCTACAATCAACTCACCAGGACTCTAACAGGTATTTATTAACAAGTGAAGTACTCGAATCAGCCAATAATTCGACAATAGCCCAATTATTTACCAGTGCGCTCTCATTATTGTGGCCAGATGGAGTGAAACATGACAAAGTGTTGCTATTTGTTTCTGATGCCGCTCCACACATGAAAGCAGCTGGAAAAGTTCTGCAAGTTCTATTTCCAAAAATGGTTCATGTGACGTGTATAGCTCATGCATTGCATAGAGTTGCTGAAGAAGCGCGAAGTTTATTTCACGATGGCGATCTGTTAATATCAAACGTCAAGAAAGTTTTTTTAAAAGCTCCATCGAGGGTGCAAATTTTCAAAGAACTTGCACCAGATCTGCCATTACCACCTCAACCTACAATAACGAGATGGGGTACATGGATATCGGCTGCCATTTATTACGCAACCCATTTCGAGAAAATTGTAGAAATAGTGGATCACCTCGAAAATGATGCAGCTTCAATAAAAATATGTAAAGATGTTTTGTCCAAAAAGAATATCCAGTCTGATTTAGCATACATACTTGCACATTTTCATTCAATTCCAACATCAATACAAAAACTAGAAGAGAGGAATTTAAAATTACAAGAGCAATTGAACATTATGGATGAAACAATTGAAAGAATCAATTCTGCGCCTGGATTAAAAGGAGAGTTCATGAAAGAAAAATGTGAAAAAGTGTTGCAGAACAATAGTGGTTTGGTCAAGATGCGCGAAATAAATTCGATTTTATTAGGAGATGGGGTCAGTAATTTCTTGAACCCTACCGAAATATCCTCATTTATGTATGCACCTTTGACATCTGTTGATGTGGAGAGATCTTTTTCATTGTATAAATATATTTTATCAGATAGACGACAAAGTATAAAATTTGAAAATTTGAGAAAACTATTGGTAGTTATGTTTAATAAAGAATAAGTATTCACATCGAATGTTTTTTTGTTTTATCTTATCTGTTTTTATCTATCAGTATATAATAAATGCCTATTTTAAGTGGCTATTTTGAGTATTTTTATTGCCTTTTCACTGCCTTTTTTTAACGAATTTATAGTGCCTAAAGTCCGGGCTTTAATTATAATATTATTATTATTTTTCAGCATACTCCTTATGTTCATAAGGATAATTTTCAATTTATTCAATGAAATATTACTTTCAGTGTTTCAATGTTATCAATTATATAAGTTTCATTTTTTTGTGAACTCTGACAAATTGATTGATTTCTAAATTAGTGCAAATAGTTACTAATTTCTTACTATTTACTAATTTTGGTTCTAATTTCTTCGGAACGTTGTTGATGTTGCAACGCCCCCATTGAAAGTGTTGATAGTATGCGCGTTATGATGTACAAGCATAAAATCAACAACTTGCAGATGTAGCGAGCAGAATGTTCGGAAACAAGGTCGGGCGCGTAGGCGAAACCACAGCCGACCTATTCCTGATTAATCGCTTCGCGGTTAATCCGCGACTAATTATATCTGAAATTTATTACGAACCGATAGGCCGATGTAAATGACTTGTTTGGCCGCGTTCAATTAGCGAGCCGAAGGAAACGGATGCCACTATCTAGCGGACTCGAGGTATACGGGCTGGATGGTGCTCGTGGATTTCTGTTTCTGTCCCCAGTGTTGGCAGGTGACTCTTGTAGCCGTCTTCATTTGCATTCGTATCTCATGTAGGTAGTGACCTTTCCAATCGGACAACGATGCCGGATCAATTAACTTTGTTATTTCGGTTATCCGCCGGGTAATTGGGTATCCTCCGGTTAAGGAGGGTGATAGCCGGTCGATTTCACCCCCCTACGCACGGCTCAGGACCGTTCTCTCCCTCGTTTGTTTTTATTCTCGGACAGATCGTCTTTAATTGCGCGAAAGGAAGATGGTTTATGGAATTGTCGAATAATTAGAACGCGAGTCACTTCAATTTTTCCGCCGGTAGAAAACTTAACAGATGTCGGTCGGGCTGAAATAATTACGTTGAAAGGGGGTTGCGACCGATAAACGGGACGCGACGGACGGTCTTCTCTTCGGTAGCCCGTTCGTAAATCACGTAGAAAAGCCGCTTTATGGCTTTTGAATAAGCGCGTCGGCTACGCCGCAAGGTTATCTAATATTGACGACCCACGTTATGAATTCTGCCCGCGAGTAGATTATGAAACATGGAAAGTTTTTGCCTTCGCCACCCTCCAGAAGTCGTCAAACTTATCGAGGACCCTCTCGATTCGATTCTATTTCACGTCGGAGACCAGTGGATTATTTGATCTTGAGTTCCATAATAAAATTTGTTTATTTAACATCGGGCTCTGAGGAATCTGAGCTATTCGACAAATTTTTCGAGCTCGTTTGCACCGTCTCATATTTATAATCAACATAAGTTAAGAACCGGTTCTAAGATGAGTCTCAGTTTCGTTGCACCGCAAGGGCTTAAGTTAGGCATCGAATAATTTGGTCAAAAGGGGGAATTGTCAAGGCGCGCAGGCTCAAAGCTTACGCCGTTGCCTAACTTTAGGATGCGTTAAACGATACATAAGTCATGCTTAGTGTTGCGGTGCAAAACGGGCATTATTGCCCTATTCCTATCGAATGATTCGACAAATGGTCGAGAATACGCACCGAATAAAGAAAGAAGTTACAAAATGACACGAAGAGGATGAATTAAGTTAGCAGAGGAAGATCGCGACACCTAAATCATGAGCAGACGGGCAAAGCAGTTCCACTAAACATGTTTTAGTTCGTAGGCGACCGCCCGCCCGCTGATAAGACTCTGTATGGAATTTGTCCGCGATTGTTCGGTCCTTGAATGTGAATTATGAATGTTCTTCTTGAGGGGACGTTATGGAGAGCGGGCGGTTCGTGGAAGAACGATTTAATTAATAAACGTTATCTCGACGTGGTTTCCGGGTATAAGAAACAAAGATATATGGGGGTCGGGGATGCGGCGACTGCCCCCTGACCGTTGGCTATCCTATTCTAATTTCCTAATTCTTGTAATTCGATTTGGTCGAAGATTGAACGTGCTGCAATCTCGTTATGTAGGAGAATCGATCTCCGTTTTAAATCTGCCCGACGATGAGTAATAGCGTTAATTTAAGGGAGGAAATTCGGATCTTAAACAAAACGACTTTTTACGTGGAAAAGTTGATATGATTAACGACAAGCGTTAATTATGGTTGACCCTTGTCCGCCGTCCCTTCGGTGCCCGCCGCCGCCACCCTTAGATGCTGACCAGAACGCGGCGGTAATTAATATTGTAATATCTCAGGAATGCCCACCGGGGTTGAATGGGGAAAGCGACGTTCTTTTATTGCTTTTATTCCGTAGGATGATATTATTTTTATTAGGCGGTCGTGTGAGAAACGGGGATTCTAACGATTTACGGGACCGATCTTCATCATCAGCGAACGGGTTAAAAGAATGGGCGTGCGAGGCGGCGAATTAAAAACAGGGCTCGTCCGTTGAATAAACACCACAGATGCCGAAAAAACTAATTTCGAATAATTGAAAGTATGAGTCGAGTCAATTTGTTTAAATTCGCCATGGTTTCTACTGGGGACGCGCTGAGATTGAACGCCGAACCTGTTTTCCTTCTCTAAGGCTGGCCATACAATGCTTTTCTTTTATCTTTTAATATTTTCAACTTGGCTTCGTAATTTTAATGATTAAACGTTAATTTCATCTTCACCTGTAACAACCACGTTCTATAGATTGAAACAAAATTTATCAAAAAAAATGCAGAATGTTACTGAAATTTTATCATCGTAGACGATAATGTTACAACATTACTGTTTTTTTCCAATTTTCCTAAAATTTAGCAAATTATTAAAATTTTTCGAGGTAATCACGCCTATGTTTCAAAATAATTTGGACGAAATTTCAAAAAAATTAAAAACAAAATTTTCAAACTATTTGGCGAAATTAAGAATCACTAAACGATTTGAGTCATATCGACACCCAATTTTTGTTAAATAATCCAACTGATGGTAAAAGCTCCTTATGGTGACAATAAAAGGAGCTGAGAAACTTTCTAACTGGTGCCTTAAGAAGGAATGAAAAAAAACTTATTATATTTTAGTCGTTTGAACAAAAACGTATTTGAAAACAGTAAGACTTGAAAAATTACAAATATTGTTTCGATATTGGACACTCATCTTTAATCTGTAAGATACCGACCGTAAGATAGTTTGTTCCAATCGAATAGCATATCAGTTTGCAAGCGGCAAACGCTTGCGCAGTACGGTTTCAAGGAACCGAAAAGCATAGAGCGCAAGCGTCGGGAAGTGACTAGAGTCGTTTTCTTTGCAAATTGGTCCGAAATTAAGTATTTGATAGATTCGATAGTATAGACCAGCGGTCCGAAACCTTTTCGATATTGCGACCCCAGAATTAAAAAAGGAGTAATCAGCGACCCCACAAAAAAAAGTTAGCAAGTGCAAAGGTTGGTTCAGGTAACGAAGTTAGTTGTTTTTATTTCGTAAATTATTTATATTGAAATGTTCATTTATTTTTTAAAGTAATATCAGAGCAAACTAGAAAATATGCATTTAACATAAGAATAATATTTAGGAGATGACGGGCGGGATTGGACAGGTTGTACAGTCGTAGTTATTTTCGATTCTGTCTGTTTTAAGGAGATTGTGTAATTGTGTATGTATTATTTCTTTTTCCAAAATTGCAGTCAACAATAAAAAAACATTTGGACGTTTTATACGACGTTTCGATCGGTATACGATCATAAACTTGAATTTTTTAATTAAAAAAATTTTCAATTCAACTTTTGAGTGTGGTTTAACAATTCGATGATGTTAATAATGTTGCTTAGATACAGATCATAGTTTACTGTTTAAGAATAACTTTAAAATATTCCATTATAAATTATACTTAAATTTTCAATAACTGTTCTAAAATTGGCAGAGTTTTTTTCTTTTTCGATATGTATCATCTCTTTGATTATTCGTTTCTGATAGTTTGATTTTTTATCAAGGATTGTCACATTGTTGCAATAAAAGTTGTGGTTTAAGTCATGTGAATGTTTATTAAGAGCTGTACATTCATTATTTAATCGTAAAGAGTATTCATGGTTGTAAATTATTTTATGCAAATATTGTTTTGTTTGTCCAATATTTATACAAGAAATTTTGTATACTACATTCGTTTGTTTATTTTCATCTGTAGGGTCTTTTAAATTAGTGAAAAATTTATATATAGTGTTGTATGGTTTATTTGTTAGTATAAGATTATATTTACGTAAAATGTTACCTATTTTTTTGGATAATGCCGGAATGTACGGTACACTAATATACTTTATAGTAGAAGAATCTAATTCATTATTATTACTTTTATTATATATTTTGTTTTTTCTTTCTTCTATAACGCTATTTATTAAACAGTAAACTGTGATCTGTACCTAAGCAACATTATTAACATCATAAAATTGTCAAAGCACACTCAAAAGTCGTATTGAAAAATTTTTTACTTAAAAAATTACAAGTTTATGATCGTATAACGATCGAAACGTCGTATAAAACGTCCAAATCTTCTTTTATTGTTGACTGCAATTTTGGAAAAAGAAATAATACTAGTTCATAATCAGTCGAAATGCCGATATCTGTAATTGTGTATGTAAAGATAGATTATATTTTATGCATAAACCTTAATAAAATTCGATAAGTACAAGACTTTCTTGACTTTCTTGGCGACCCCATAAATATCTTTCGCGACCCCATATGGGGTTGCGACCCCAAGGTTGCGGACCGCGGGTATAGACGACGCATTCAAAAGTCGCTAAACGACTACTAATCATCTGATAATCTGTCGTTTGGTGATTATTTAATCAATTCATCAACTTGGCGCTCTGCCATTTTCGAGTATGTCATTTCTTTTCATCTATTTAATTGTCTTGTTGTTTTTGACAAAAAAGTGTAACATTTTTGACCTATTTAATTTCACCCCAAGCAGGTTGGAATTCAATTTTTTCCGTAATACAATGAGGAATTATCACAAAAAGCCGTCAAAAAACAGTAAACATTCCCCAAATCGACAAAAAACTAGATGAAGAAAGTCCAGAAAAAAAACCGTCATTTCGTTTTTCATAACGTTCTCATAATATCGTCTAGCGACTGTCGGAACCACTTGTGTCGTTTTTAATGTCATTTAGGAGTGCACTGCCCTTGGGAAAAAACGCTCGAAATGATCTACATGTGTCCCAGGAACGATAAAAACGCGAACCACATGTCGTACCGTGATGCGTATATTAAATTTTAAAAACACTTGCTCAATCGACGCGCCGCGGGAGATCATCTTCACGTATACAGAGTGTTTTAAGCTCCCCCGTCGCCTCCAAATCCCCGATTCTTCCTGCATCGCCTCGGGGATTTCCGGGAACGTTGTTGCACTTTTTGTCGGGCTCATTTGTAGACGGCGTTAATCTACTTTTATAAATGATGGGAAACGGGACGGACAGATAAGAGATCGGAGTGACGGGAAGAGATGCGTTTAGATCGATTGCCCCGGCGTTCGCTGCAGCGGTCGAGGGGGACGAACCCCCTACGCCGTTCCACCCATCTTTTGAAAAATTGGGGATCGACAATAACGCAAGATATTAGTTTCGCAGAAAGGGCGAAAATTGCGGAAAATCCGCAGCGACCTACATTTCCAGGCGAAAATCGTGGAATAACAAGTTCGGGTCGGCCGTTGGAATCCCTCTAAACTAATTCCGGCGCTCGGGGGTTGCGCTGTGCGGGTGCGGGGCGACGGGGGAGGCGTATTCCCCACGCCACCCCCTTTCCATCCCTTATACATTGTGTAGTTTTTGCCGCTGCCGGGTTAGTTTTTGCGCGACAGTTTTTGCCGAGCTTGTCGGATCCACAGTTAGCTAGTTTGTCATTCCGCTGGCACCGAAGCTGCCCCTGCCCCCTTCGCCTTTTCGCGCGCTCTCTCTTATCCATCCCGTTCCATTTCCAACCCTCCGCTTTTCCGGCAACCGATATCTTCGAATACGAATTTTCGTTCCTCTTGCGGCAGGGAATCGGGCGGCAACGAGCAAAGACAATCGCTCTCCGTGTCGCATACCTTTAAAGCCTTAATGTATATATAATAAAAAACGGAAATGTCAAATTACAATGAATCGACGGTGTGAAAATGATATCTTGATGGCTTTAAAATTATACGCTTCTCTTTCGATTCTAACAACGACGATGTGAGTGTTCGAGATGAACACTTGAAAACATTCCGTTCGGTTCCGTAACTAGACCGACCTGCCAGTGGTGTAGAAACGGATGGCCATCCCGAATAGACGTAACGCATGATGCGGGATGACAAACGTGAAATCTCCGTTACTGGCTACAGTTCGAATATCATCTTAATATTAATGGAAGAACAGCTCTCCGTCTTATGTACAGTGGTTATAAGAATAGTCGACCTCTTTGACTTGTAGACTTTTTTTTCTATATAATTGTTCAACTGTTTGGTTGTACAGTTTTACCGAAGCGTATGCTGTATATGAATGGATGAATGTCGATACACTGATTATGAGATGCGAAGCGACAATTTGTTGCTTCGAGACAACTTGATCATTGCCGATTTGATACACCAAGGATATGATCAGAAAAATTATGAATTATCTTTACTCTTGCTTCCTTCTCAGTGGCTTCAGTCCTAGGAATTTGTTTTCCAGTTTTTGGTTTCAGCACCCAAGGAAGTAAGTGTCAACTTGATTCCATTACAAAGGATGTAACTTGTTGGCTAGTTCTACGTGAATGAAACTGATAAAATATTTAAAAACGAAAAACAGGAAAACAAATTTCAAAGACGCTGAGGAGGGTCAAGATAAGATTCATAACTTTTCTGATGATATCCTATCTTATTCTGAAAAATTTGTTTTAAGCAAAGGTTCGCTGTGATTCCGAAACATATTGCTACTGAGGAAATAATAGCTGAAGTTAAGTCTTTACTCAATACAGCAGTTGAATTACGAGCAGAAATAGTGAGGCAGGCGGTTTCCAGAATTATTCGAAATTGTCGACCACCCAATTTCAAATTCAGATAAATGTTAAAATATTATTTTCAGGCGACCACGTACGAAAGTGATACATATCGTCACGCGCTCTTCCCTATTGTAGAAAGTTATCAATTGCATATAACTGTGCGAGAATGTCTTTCCCGCACGGGTAAAACCGGTTTGATCCGTGCGGGAAAGAGGTGACATCAAAATGAAACCTACGCTAAGTAGACAGAAATAGATGAGAAGTTTAGTTCGCATATTTCATTGAATATTGATGACGCGAATGAGGTACCATTAACGGAAAGCATAACACAATTTTCAGATCTTCTTAGTATGTTTCATAACGCAATATAAATTAAATTTTTTTGCTATAAGAATCTTCGAGTTTTTTGGTGATCCAGGTTTATTTCAAACAATTTACAATATAAAGGACGTTTCGATAGAGATTCTATCTTTGTCAACTATCTAAAATAAAATAATTCACATATGAAAATGGAAAACGAATTTGATATTGAAAATATCTTACCAGAAAGTTCAATGACGTTATTATTCGTTCAAATGTTCAAAATTATGTGGAACGTATCGTTATAATACAAAAGAGAATATTGTACTTAGTCCCTTTATGTCAGTTTTATCATTTACAACATCTTTTTCGTTTGCTTTTATATGTATCATTTCAAGAATTTCTCTAGATTTAACGTTTTTTTCTGTTGCTAATATACTGTCGTGGTTGTAATCAAATTCATGGTTGTTTGATTTTTTATGCTTGTTTAGTGCGGTATTGGCTGTTTTCGAATATTTATGGGCTTTCATTCTGTCTGTAAGTCGTTGGGAAGTTTGTCCGATGTATAATTTGTTACAGTTCATACAAGGAATTTTGTATACTACATGTGATCGTTTTCCTTTAGAAATTTTGCTTTTGAGTTTTGTATAAATTTGTTTTATCTGATTTTGAGGATGGTATGCAATTTGAATATTGTATGGTTTCGTTATTTTTGAAATTTTTCCTCTTAGTACGGGAATGTAAGGAATTGAGATATATTTCTTTTGTGTGACAGGATAATTAGTTGATGTTTGATTGTAAAATTTATGAGTTCGTTCTTTGATAATTTTATTTATTATATGATCAGGTTAATCGTTTTGGGTAAATATTATTTTTACTTTACTAAGAATTTCTGTACGGAATTTGGGAGATGTAAGCGCTATTGCTCTGTCTACTAAATTTTTTGCTATGCTTATTGTTTGTGACTGATGATGTGACAACAGCCTGTCTGTTGATGTATTTTTTCTGAACCATTTTGTCTCAAGTTTGTTATTTTGTCGAATTATTGTCATGTCCATGAAATGAATTTGGTTATCTCTTTCTTCTTCTAGAGTGAATTGTAATCTGGAATTATAATTATTAAAACTATTTACAATTTTATTTATTTCTTTTGGGTCAGCTATTAACAAACAGTGGTCAACGAATCTTTTGTATAGTGTTATTGTGAAATTATCTTAATTTAAAATTTTTTTTTCGAGATGTTCCATAACGACTTGAGCTATTAAACTCGAATTCGGACTACCCATTGCAACTCCCTCGATTCGTTGGTAAAATTGGTCTTGGTATTGAAATTAATTAGTGGTAAGTGAATGAAGTAAGGATTCGATGAAGTCTTTTCTGGGTATCATTGTGAAATTTTGAAGTTGCGTCCATTTTTCTTTTATAATATCAGCTTGTTTGGAATATTTGTATAAAGCGAAATTATGCTAAGGAAAATAATTTATGAGTTTCTGAGATCAAAATTTCGTTTAATTCTTTTTTTAGTTGTTGCGAATTTTTTATATAAAACATATTCTTGTTTGTTATATTTGAGATAATTTTCCCAAGTTGTTTCGAAATATTGTAAAGAGGAGATTGGTTATAAGAAACTATAGGAGGAAAAGGCATGTTTTCTTTATGAATTTTGGGAAGGCCGTATATTCTTGGAGGTATGCTATTGTGTACCTATAATTAATTGTTTGTATAAATTGTCAGAAATGAAATTTTTGGATTTCCATTTTTTGATCAAATTGTTATTCTCTTTTTCAATAGTGGCTGTTAGATCCTTTTTAATTTTTTTGTAAGTGTTAGTGTCTCCTAGGATTTCATTCATTTTGTCGATGTATTGTTCTTTGTCGATAATTACGATCTTATTTCCATTGTCAGCTTTGGTGACAATGATATTTGGATTTTATTTTAAAAATTTTTTTGTATTTTGAAATTTTATTAGGAGATTTTTTGTTTTCGGTCCTTTGACTTTTTGTTTGATTTAGTGTCTAGTTATGTTTATATCGTTGGCAAGTTGAGTCCTGATCTTATTTTGTTCCTCAATTGCAATTTGTCGAATATTAACTTCTATCTGAGAGATAATTTGTTTGACAAGTAGTTCTTTTTCGTTAGCAAATTTCGTTGACAAATTTGGGTCTAGATTAAGTATTTCTTTGACGTATTCTGGTAAAGTGATGTTGGTTGTATTCAGAAGATGATTAGTATTCTTTATGTTGACTTGAGTGGTTGGTGTTGTGTCGTTATTATGTTTTTTTCGATGTAGTTGTTGTAGTTTTTTCAGGTGTTTTGCTTTATTTCGATAATACCTTTTAGATTGTTCTGAAATTTCGCTTTGGTTGAATTCGAATAGAACTTCCTCTGGAAGATTATTTTTAATTTTGTTCATTATACGTATAATTTGGGATGATAGGCTATGAATTTGTTTAGTTGTGTCTGTTATCAAAAAATTAATTATTTTTTTATTGGAAGATGTAACAGACTTATTGAACTTTCTGCTAAGATACTCACATTCAAATTTGATGTGTTCCATATTAAATTGCAGGAACACAGGCAAAATTCTTTTTTTCTACATTTCAAAAGAAAAATTCTTCTCGATTTCAGGTTTGTGATTTTACTACATTCTTCAATTTTTTAGTAATATTCATTCCATAATTTCTCCGAATTTCTGTACATCAACCCATTGTTATCGTTCTTGATTGTGACATTCACTGAGATTTTGCGATGTAATTCCGTGCAACTTTACACACTTTTTCAACCTGTGTGATTTAATAGTGTTTGGTTTTTATTTTCGTACCTGGTTTATATTAACTATAAGAATCTTCGAGTTTTCTTGTGATCCTGGTGTATTTTAAACAATTTACAATATTAAGGAGGTTTGGATAGAGATGATCTTTGTCAACTATCTAAAATAAAATAAATCACATATGAAAATGAAAACGAATTTGATATTGAAAACATGTTACCAGAAAGTTCAATGACGTTTAATATTCGTTCAAATGTTCGAAATTATGTGGAACGTATCGTTATAGTATAAAAGAGTATATTGTACTTAGTCCCTTTATGTCAGTTTTATCATTTAGACAATTTCGAAGATTTGAACGAATATTAAACGTCATTGAACTTTCTGGTAAGATATTTTCAATATCAAATTCGTTTTCCATTTTCATATGTGAATTATTTTATTTTAAATAGTTGACAAAGATAGAATCTCTATCGAAAGGTCCTTAATATTGTGTATTGTTTAGAATAAACCTGGATCACCAAAAAACCCGAAGATTCTTATAGTTAATATAAACCTGGTACGAAAATAAAAACCATACACTATTAAATTTTTTGAAAAGTAATAAAAGTTTCTGCGATTTTCAACTTTCAAGTTCAACTAATCCTACCGACCGCGCCGCGTAGCTTCATTTCAGTTGAAGCAGGATTGATGATATTATTCTTAAGACTGTCATCATTTGCAGTTTCCCATTCATATAATCACGCTCACTTTCCCCCTTGAAATTATCAAATCATCCCCTTCTCATATTTTCCTTCGCTGTTTTCCCCAATGATTTGCGGGGGCGCATTCGCGCGAAACGGAATACACCGACAGACTGAGAAGAAACAAGTCGGAAACGAGTCGATCAATTGAATGAAATGAAGTCCACTTTATTTCCTTCGAAAGTTCGCGAGACAAGTTGTAAACGCGACGATGGCCGAGAACAATCCAAAACTGACATAATAAGAGTCGGGGAGTTCGCAAGTCCCGAAACCGACTGGTCGTATGGTAGTTTAGGATGTTGTATAAAACATGGGAAACTTCCATTCGAGTGGCTTTATATGACCCCCGTAAATGCACCCGGGGGTGTAATGGGACAGATCTTGTTCTTCCCGACACTTTGCCCAATTCGATAAACGTTAATAACGCGGCTTTTATTGTTGGATCTTTCGATTCGATACAAAACGCCGGGAATCTTATTCGACCGCAGAAATAATTCATAAGCCGGCCAAAACGTGCCCTCGTCCCTTGTGTTACACGTCCGTAAATCGAACTTGATGGCCAGTGATATATTCCGTCTGAATATCTCGCACATGTTACCACCGGACGTTTGGGGTTTGTCTGATATTGAACAGTGGTCTTCAAACTTTCATTGTATCGCATCTCTTCCTATACTGATTTTGTATTCAAGCAGACAGAAAATTGGCCGTCGAAAAAAGCTTACCTCGAGTATCTCTCTTCAGATATTGAATGAGGGAAAAACAACCCCAATGAGTTAATTGCCCAAGTGATGCAGTATTTCGGCGTGAGTTGCTAATGATTGGTTTCGTTTCTAACGGGGAGATTATTAGCGCGAACTGACCCCGTGACGATATTAGATCGAAACGAACGCTTATCAATCACGATACTAATGATACTTTTCCTCATCAACGGACCATCCGTCTCGGAATCCAAAACGAACGGAATTTATCTGTGGCGTTTCGATGAAAAATGATGATGAACATAATAAAAGTGTTACGTAGTTGTTATTAAACTACTCCCGGGACAGAATTCTATTTTAATTCGAAGACGAACATTTCAAATTATTAATACACTTCATTTATTTTCGAAATTCTCGAGCCACCTGCGGACAGAAAACTGTAAAGGTCCGCCCACACAATCGCACTTCTTGAACCGAAATTTTTTCACTTTTTTTTGTTGGGCTTTCTGAAACTAGAAAACGATGGTCAAACCATTTCATAGATGACCAAACCTTCTTGTAATCTCGAAATAGATTGAAAAATCACAAATTCATCATAGCAACAGGAAAATCAGCTTCGAAGTTCATTAACTTCATTATTGAAAATAAATTAAAAAGGAAAATAACGATGAAATTCTCGCAATTAACTAGTCGCGAGTAGTCGCGTTGGCCGCAATCTCCGGCGGACGAGTTCCTTTCTCTCGAGAGTAGTCGGTTCGAGTTCAAGTTTGCCGGGCGGCGCGAACCGGAAAACGATTTTTCCGATTCTGCCCAGATGGGACACATACCTAATACTTTGAGTAATACGTCGGTAATGAGGTGTTAGTTGCCAGCAGTCGTAATTCACCGTCGACCTGTCGGTAATAACGCTTAATAATCGGTCTGCTGCCTTGGGAGCTCTCGTTTTGCATAAATAAATGGACGTCATTTAATACAATATTTATCAGCGCAGAATAGACCATTAATTACACGAAATTGTAAGTGTGAGGATGTTATGGTAATCGCGACGGGTTTTCGCGGCGCTGCACGCTCGATTGGTGGTTCACTTAACACCAGACTTTTCAAGTGGATGTACATGTCATTTTTACTGTTATTACGTGTCTTTTGCAATTTGATCAGAAGTGAAACAGAAACGATTTTGTTTTAAATAACGCTCTATGTAATCTGAACCGTTTTTTTTTCTTAAATGAGTGGATAATAGGGTACCTACGGGCCATTGTGGCGGTTCAGAAAAATATTTGTTATGCTCAGTAAAAGTGCCTCGGTTTTCGAGATATTCGACATTTTCGAAATTTAAGAAATATTTCACTCTTCGTCACTATTTTTGGCGCCAAGACTGCAAAGGAAATTTTTTTTTCTTTCTGTTTTTTGCATTGTATTCTCTTGGATAGATGTGCTATCGAATGAAAACTATTATTTTTATAACACAAGCATAGTTTTTAAAATAAGATTTCACTAAAATGTTACTTGCTTTCGTTCGTTTTCCTGACCTTTACCCTTCTGTGGTGTAAAAAGAATGTATGGTCATTTGAATGCCAAATTTTAAAGAAATTAGCTTATTTCATCGAGATTCTGAAATGGTATATTACATGGTATTTCCACAAGTTGATTCAAAAATGATTCCTATTAAAATGGGTAGAGCTAATTACATATTATAAAATTTCAAATACTACTAAAATTTACTTCATTACTTAAAATCACCTAAAAACGTTAGTTTAAAATTCGATAATGAAATAAAACGAAACAATAAATTTTAAATGCATTTCATTCATTAAATTTATTATCACAAAAGGTGTTCGAAAAAGCCACCACGTGCTCTGATGCATGCTCTGCACCTTTTGACAAAAGATCTTTTAATCATGTTCGCAATTCTTTACTCTGTGATTTTCTGAGCAGCTAATCGCACACGCTCCCGTAGCTGGTCCACTGTATTGATTGGGTCTTTATAAACCTTGTCGTTAAGGCATCCCCAGTAAAAAAAGTCCAATGGGTTCAGGTCTGGTGAACGAGGTGGCCACAAAATTGTCCCCAAACGACCGATCCATCGTCGACGATATGTTTCATCGAGGTATATTGTCGAACATTTCGGGCGTAATGAGCGCCACAACCATCGTGCTGCAGCCACATTCTTCTTCTATCTTCTAATGAAACATTATAAAAATAATAGTTTCCATTCGATAGCACATCTATCCAAGAATACTATGCAAAAAACAGATAGAAAAAAATTTCATTTGCAGTCTTGGCGCCAAAAATAGTGACGAAGGGTGAAATAGTACAGTCAATAGAGAAATTTCATGGAAAAAATTAATTACAGGTAGCGACCTAGTGGAAGTTGTTGGGGGTAGTGAGTGTATTATGAGGTTTCCATAAGGACTGCTATCGAGCGTCCTAGGGGGTGAGGGTGCAGTTCAAAGTTTCGAAATCACACGTTTTCGCTTCTAAATTTTGAACTATTGATTTTATTGAAAATGTCTTCGAACAAATGTTTTAGATACTAAGAATACCTTCCATTTGAATTAGGTTTTGTTCAATTTGGGCGAACGGTTAACAAGAAAACTGCAAAAAACTGCTCAAAACAGGCGTTTTTTGCAAACGTGATATTTACGACGCCAATTTTTTTTTGAAATTTTTTATCATCTCAAAATGAAACTCTTATAGCATCAAATTAAACTACATGGAAACAAAAATTATTACATTCATCATTCACGAGATATAGTAATTTGTTTATAAAAAACTGCCTTTTCCACAGGGAAACGTGCTAGTTGTCCGCAATATTTTTCCATTTTTTTTTATTGAGTATTATAGAAGAAGACCTATATTTTAATCTACTGAAAAGTTTCAGACTAGAAAATGCGGAAAAGACTACTTTTCATAACATGGAAAAAAAGGTACCTTTTTTTCCATAAACAAATTGCCTCGGGCGGTTTATTTTGATATTCAGAGGTTCCATTTTCTCGCGAATGAATAAAGTTATTGAAATAAAGAATTTGACCCTTCAAGAAATCTTCTACGACCTTTTGAACGCCAGTTGCATTTTTTTTTAAAAACATCACAGTGGCTTTATAAATAAAAATTTAGGAATTAATTCGAGTTCATACTTTTCGTAATGAATTATATTTTATTATTTTCAAAGAAAAGTAAAAATATGCCTGTTCTTGATACAAATAAACAGGTGAAAATTTGATTCGGTTAAGTTGCATACTCATTTGCAATCCGAATGGAGGGGGATTCTATTCCGTCCCGTCGACGTAGTCGGCACTTTGCTTTGAAACTCGAGAGGGTTGTTGTTTGTAATTTTGGATTAAGTTTTTCAAAACAATCGCTCGAAGATTATGAAGGCAGTCACGACTACGATACGCGCCGAACTGCTATTCCCTCCAAGACCCCATCGACCGCAAGACGAGAACGCGACGACCCGTCCACATTATCATTTTTTTTCTTCAACAAACACATGGATTATTTCATATTACCCTAAAGCATCATCAAATATAATCCATTACGAAAAGTATGAACTCGAATTAATTCCTAAATTTTTATTTATAAAGCCACTGTGATGTTTAAAAAAAAATGCAACTGGCGTTCAAAAGGTCGTAGAAGATTTCTCGAAGAGTCAAATTCTTTATTTCATTAACTATTTTTATTCGCGAGAAAATGGAACCTCTGAATATCAAAATAAACCGCCCGAGGCAATTTGTTTATGGAAAAGAAGGTACCTTTCTTTCCATGTTATGAACAGTAGTCTTTTCCGCATTTTCTAGTCGGAAACTTTTCAGTAGAGTAAAATATAGGTCTTCTTCTATAATACTCAATAAAAAAAAATGGAAAAATATTGCGGACAACTAGCACGTTTCCTTGTGGAAAAGGCAGTTTTTTATCAACAAATTACTATATCTCGTGAATGATGAATGTAATAATTTTTGTTTCCATGTAGTTTAATTTAATGCTGTAAGAGCTTCATTTTGAGATGATAAAAAATTTCAAAAAAAAAATTGGCGTCGTAAATATCACGTTTGCAAAAAACGCCTGTTTTGAGCAGTTTTTTGCAGTTTCCTTGTTAACCGTTCGCCCAAATTGAACGAAACCTAATTCAAATGGAAGGTATTCTTAGTATCTAAAACATTTGTTCGAAGACATTTTCAATAAAATCAATAGTTCAAAATTTAGAAGCGAAAACGTATGATTTCGAAACTTTGAACTGCACCCCCACTCCCTAGGACGCTCGATAGCAGTCCTTATGGAAACCTCATATTATACTCACTACCCCCAACAACTTCCACTAGGTCGCTACCAGTATTAATTTTTTTTATTCAGCACTGGTACGTTTCTCTATTGACTGGACTACTATTATTGACTTGTCCCCAAGCAAAAGTTTTAGGTCATGTGCTGATAACCAAGAAGACAAACTCAGGGGAGCAGTGTCGTTAATATGGTTTGGAAATTCAGAATATTTCTAAAATTTTCAAAATTTTCTGAGAAAATGTCTGACAAATTGTACGATCGTGAATATATATTTGAAATTTCTGTTTGTATCGTTACTTATTTTTGCAATCATTGATTACAATTATATTTGTATCGCCGATTGAACTTCGCCCATAGATTTTCCTTGACCAGATTCGCGAAAGTCGCGTCGGTTCCCATGAGGACCGCCGTTGGTATCTCGAAAAAAAAGGTCTGCCGCTCGGCATCATCCCATCGTTAAGAATTCGAATCGAAACTCTCGAGAGATGCGCGACTGTTTACAATTTTTAATTATAAGCTCGTTGACTTGCCGAAGTGGTCGATTCTAATCGGCGATTTATTAAATGGACAAGATGGCATAACGGATTCGCGACGGCGACACACAGACCGAATGTTGATGTTTATTTCTGCATTTTCGAAACGAAACGACACGCCGGTGCAGTGGGAAGGGAGAAGGTCGCGTTTTAAAGCGGCATATATTAACGATATATCTTTCGCGAACTCGCATTACAAATGCTAAAATATGCCATCTGGTCGATGATTTATCGGCGCGAAAGCCGAAAAGGGAGCGCCCCGGAATCGAAGGCAGCGCCGCGACGCTTCCGCTCTCGCGACAATGCACATGGGGATGATGATCTCGTTCGATGAAGATTTGCCCTTTTTGCTATTCGCATAATCAACAAATCCGGTGAGAGGATTGCGATGTGACCGATAGAGATTGATAGAGGAAAGCGGAGCGAATAAAAATAGTGGAAACTGTCACAAGCTACTGTAAAACTTTTCGGCAAGAATCGCGCGACTCGGCGATTCAGTTCGCAAGGACCCGAAGATAGACCAGCGTTATTATTTTACCCTAGCAAATTGTCACAAGTGTTAATGGGTTTAATGTCATGTAAAAAAAATAATTGGTCACTTTTTGTCGATAATAATTTCAATAAGAGTCCTTGGAGTATTCCTTATAAAATTGTTAGTGAAAAAATTTCTCCCCCTATGATTTCTCATTCTATTAAACATCCAGATGGTTCTTTCACTTCAAATCTTGCCGACTCTGTTAATATTATTTTTGATCGTTTATTTCCAGCTGATCATCTCCTTTTAGATTCTGATCTTCATAAATTAATTAGGAACGAAGTTAATAATTTTGTTCCAGTTTGTGATATCAATGATTTTATTTCTTTCTCAATTGATGAGCTTAACTCTGCTCTAAGATTCGTTAGAAAAAATGCTGCACCTGGCATCGATTTAATCAATTTTGAAATTCTTTGTAAAGTGTGGTCTCTTTATCCGAATTATTTACTAGAAATCTATTATAATTATTTATTTCTTGGTATTTTCTCTATTAGTTGGAAATGTGCTTCTTTATGTCTGTTACTCAAATCTTCAGATAAACACTTGGATGATCCTAAATCATATAGACTTATTAGCTTACTTTCTGTCTCTGCTAAAACTTTAGAAAAACTAATGTATCGACGTTTTAATATTATTTATTCGAATTCTGTTTTTATTTCTCCCAATCAACTTGGTTTTAAAAAAGGTTTATCTATAGAAGATGCCATCAGAAAAGTTACTGATTTTGTATTAAAATCTGAATATAAATATGTTGGTGGTTTATTCCTTGATATTGAAGGTGCTTTTGATAATTTGTGGTGGTGTAGTATTTTGAAACGTTCTAAATTAGTTGGTTTTTCCCCGTTTCTTCTAAGATTATTGCAAAATTATGTGAAAAATAGAAAAATTATTCTTAAACAAAGTTCTTCTTCTTTTCATCACACTTTCAAAAGGATGTCCCCAAGGTTCTATTTTAGGTCCATTTCTGTGGAATTTGGTTTTCGATGAACTATTATTCCTCTTAGATGTTGAAAATTGTACTTGTGTTGCTTATGCGGATGATTCAACGATTCTTGTTTCGGCAAATAGTCGTAGGAATTTAGAAAATTCTCTACAAAATCTCTTGAATATTTGTCATAATTGGGTTTCGAATAATAAAATGTCCATTTCTGCCAAAAAATCTGTTGCTATCCTTCTCAAAGGTTCCTTGAATGTAAATCGTCCACCTACTGTCCGTTTGAATAATGTTTCTTTGAAGTGGGTTAAAGAACATAAATATTTAGGTATTATTCTTGATTCGGGTCTTTCTTTTCTTCCTCATGTTGAATTCATTCGTGATAAAATTTCTTCAATTGTGTCTAAATTAATTCGTATTCGTAAATCTATTCGTTTAAATTCTCGCTATAAACTTTCCATTTATTATAAAACTATATTTTTACCTATTTTATCTTATTGTTCTTCTGTATGGTTCCATCGCGTCTTCAATTCACATGTTGAAAGAGTTTTGATTTCCGCACAAAGGAAATTTCTTCTTTTGATTTCTTCAGCTTGTCGTACTTGTTCAAACACTTCTTTACAAATTATAACTGGTTGTATGCCCGCTTATTTTTTTGTTATTTTTCGTGCTATTTCTTTTCATCTTAAAAAAGGACTTTCTTTTGATTTTTCTAATAATAATCTTAATTTTCATTATCCGGCTATCCCATTTGATACTGTCAATAGAAAATATGTTATTGAATCCACTTTATTTAATTGTTTTAAAAGTTTATCGAATTATTGGCAGTTTGAATGGGATTTCTGTTCTTCTTCGAAGAACTTGGTTTCCAAAAATTGATTTCGTTTTAAATAATTCATTTCCTCGTTTAAATTTTTCCCTTACTTGTTTTATAACGGGGCATGGTCCTTTCAGAGACAATTTGTTTAGATTGAATTTATGCGAGAACAATCTTTGTGTATGTGGTTGTCGTGAGAGCAATATTCGTATTTTAAGATTTTGTTGTTTGTTTCACGATTTAAGAATTCAATTTGATGTTCAAGCTTTAGAAGATGGCCAATTTTTAATTTCTGATTTGATTTTCGACCATTCTTTTTTTCTCCAAATTGCGTTTATTTGCTGATGAAGCTATTAAATTATTGAACTTGCTGCATGAAAATTGAATTTATGAAAAAAAAAGATATATGAAAAAATGAAAAAAGAAAAAAAAAAGAAGAAAAAAAAAAGTCAAATGGAATGGAGAATTTTATGGATTAAATTTTTCAATATGATTGGCTGGAGGAAGGATTGGAGGAAGGATTAATGGATATTTGGAATAGAATGTTACTGGTTGTTATAATAATACGGAATGGAAAGAGTGTTTTATGGTTTTATGTTTCTGATAATTGCAATGGTCAAATGGAAAGCTTAATTGGAATAAAAAAATATAGAATGGAAAGAATTTCTCATGGTTTTAAGGATTATTTGTTTTATATCTTTGATAATTGGAATGGTTGAATAGTATGAAGAACTTTATAGATTGGATGCTTTAATGTTGGATTGGTTGACTAAAGAAGAAATTGAAAAGATGTTCGATATTTGGAATGGTCAAATGGAATGGAAATTGTTATGAATTATATATTTTGATGTTTGGAATGGTTAATTTTGGTGGATATGGTTTTTCGATTTTGATGAATCAAATAATGAAATGGTATTTGATGAATTTGAGGATATGACTTAGATTTTATGTATGTGTTTGCAATCGTCAAATGGAATGGAAATCTATAGATTGGATACGTAAATATTTGGAATGCTCAATTGAAGGAGAAGGATTTGAAAAACAGAAGAATGAAAGAATATAGAATGGAAAGAGTTTTTCATGGTTTTATGAATTATTTGTTTTGCGTCTTTGATGGTTGGAATGGTCAAATAGAATGAGGAATTTTTATGAATGTTTTAATATTTGGAATAGTTGATTGAACGAGAAGAATTTGAAAGGATATTTTTTGATATGTGGAATGGTCAAATGGAATGAAAAATGTCATGAATGAAATATTTTAATGTTTGGAATGGTTGATTGGAATGAAGAATGATTGGATTTTATTATTATGGTTCAAGAAGTGGAATATTTAGTTGATTATTATTAATTGGGGGGTTAGGGGTTATATGTTATATATTATTTTATTCTAATCTTTTAATTGTTAATAGTTATATTATGATTTAGATAAGAGCAATTGGCTCAGGAAATAGATCTGAAATAAATTGTCTGTCTGTCTGTCTGTCTGTCTGTATCTACATGTGAAAGCTACTATAAACCTTGTCGGCACGAATCGCGCGACTCGGCGATTCAGTATGCGATGTGTGATGTTTCAAATTTTCAAATTGCCAAGTTCTCGGAAGATTTTATCAAAATCATCGAATTTTCAATTCAAAATTTTCAATTGATTTGTTATGTATCCTCTTGGTTCAGGGTAATTGTTGAAGTGTGTGTTCTGGAATCCGTCCCTGCGCCAAGCTGTCACCCTTGACGAAAGCCATATGCCCATCGGATAATAACCGGAGCGGGGCGTTGAAAAATCCATAAAAACTGTCCCAAGTATGGGTAACATCCCCTGATCGCGTTAATCCAATTTCGTTAATAACTATGTTCGAACCAACAGCTCGTGAAATTTCGCACCGTAAATGTTTTTTTTTTCAATTTTGTAATCGTTAAGCTCCCGCGAAAATTATTCCACTTCAATAATACAAGAAATCGTCGCGTTTTAAGTATGCCGGTCGCGGTTCCGTCGTCGTCGACCGATGACGAATGGCAACAACAATCTTTTGACAGCGATATAGCCATTAGACCGGGGAATATATTGAGATTTTGACATTTCCGTTTTTCTACACCTTCCGACCGGGCTGCGTACGAACGGCGCGGAATTTTTCGGTTTCTTGCTTTTCCATTCGATTGGGATGGAGAACAGAAGAGAGCGCCGGTGATTGATCAGCTTTTCTTCGTCCGTTCTCTGTATGCCGTCGAAAAACTCGACGCGGACGATTCGGTTTGTGATTCGACTACGCGTCAATTTTAATTTATAAACTCGACTTGATCGATGTTTTCGATGATACCTGTCAAAACTAATTACTTGGTGGGTCATGACTGAAAACTAGATGGAGAGCCATCAGAACAGAAATATAAAGCCGTTCCTGCTTTTTCCTCGTTAGGTCGAAATTCCATCATTTAGGGGGCAGTGTGAAGGTGTAGAAATTTTCCCATAATCATTACGAGCCGCGCCGCACTCGATGGTCTTTTAGTTGACGGTTTTGTAACAATAATAATCGCGTCATTACTGAAAAGGCGTTGCGGACTTCTTCCCTTTTCCGTAATGACACTTCCATCTGGCGATCGAAGAGTTTCTCAAGACCAGCGATCAGCTGACGAGGACGCGAATCGATTTCGACAAGCGAAAAATGACCCACATACCGCACCCCTCCGCGTGGGCGATAAATCCTGCACCCCTGTACCACGGGGGATGCTGACTCATAAGACAGACAATCAGACAATATAACGTCGCCGGAGGGTGGCACACGGATTCGGGTCACTTTTTTCTGACGAAAAAATGAGGATAAACGTGTACAAATTGTTGTGGAAAAAGCGCGAGGTAGAACGGCGTACGTGATCTTATTTTCAGCATCAGCGATTCTGGAAATTGACCGTGCATTGTGTTTGGCGATTATATCCTTGAGATATTACATGATTAATTCGATTCGAACAAGTCCGGCGGAGGTTTTTTTTCTCCGCGTGGATGTTGGACTGTTTTCGTTTTTTTTTCTCATCAGTGTCATATCAGGCTTGACCGAACTCAACTTCCTTGTTCTCGATTACTTCCAACCGCAGAAATGTGTGACACAGAACGTAACGCTTTGACAACATCGTCGTCTCGTTTGCTTTGCAATAAACGTCGAAGTAATTTATGCAGAACCGTTTTTTAAACCGCTTTACAACTAAACGGTGGCAAAAAATTGATACGAATCTGTTTTTCACTATTTATTATGAAATAACCTAACCAACCTAAAAAGCGATATTATTTGGGAAATTATTCGATAAAATGTGTAGATTATATTGAAACCAACACTTTCTTGTACATATATCATTCAAGACCGGAAGTGGGGTTTTGAAGTAACAAAAAGATCTATCGAAGGACATTTCCGACCTATATAGGAAGATTATAAATGAAAAATTGAGAACAGTGTTGTACTTTATTTTTTATTACATATTTTAAAACTCTAATCTTCATATCCTTTTTGATCAATTTCTTTTTTCTATACTCAATAATTTTCGAAATTTCACAAGATGTTTTTCAATTTATATTTTACCTATTCATTTTGTCGTTGTCATATTTTGATATCGGCAGTAAGATTGCCAATTTCGATATGACCATATTCGATAAGATCATTTCAAATTAAATATCAGTTTTCGTTATAACAAAACTACGGACAAATTTAACATTTCATTAAAATAAAAATTATGTGAAATGATAAATAACAATAAAAATAAGAACATTCTGGGACAAATTTTCAGTACTTTTTGACCTTCTATTAAAACGAAAATAAAACGAAACTATAAGGATGAAAAGTGAAACAACAAGTTTCTGCTATTAGAACCAAAATAAAAAACAAATCATTTAACGACAACCAAGATTATAAACATTCGACCAGTTATTTGCTTCAAATATATACCACATAGCCCATAGGTATCCCTTTGATCCTATGCTTACCTGATTCAGAACGATTCGCGAACAAGCGAAAATAAAATCATCAAAACTGTATTTTTCAATCGCGTTTATTTATTTTATGTGGCAAAATGAATTCTAGATTGTATAACATTTGTTGCAAAATAATGGACTGTATAAATCGACAAATGGTTCAAGGCTTTGAGACTTCCTAATTTAATAAAGTTGTAAATAAATTGAAAATGTATTCTCATAAATACTCGAGGCACAATTTACGAATATGGTTAGAGTCGAAATTTTGATTAGATAATGTACCATATCGCAACGTTACTGGTAGCTAAATTTTATCTCACCAGGCAGTGTCTCGTTTCACAATTTTTGGCGAGTTTTTTGCAATTGAAATTTCAAAGTTGCTCGACGACATGCGCAAAAAATTATGGAATTCGATTGCCAGTATTGCTACTAAGTGTGCAAGTTGATTGTTCATCGTAACACTAAAAAAATCAATATCGAAGTTGAATGAGTCACAAATTTTGCAATCGCAAATACATAAAAATTAATCTACCTCTCATTTACTTATAGCCGCTGCCCCTAACGATTTTATTGGGGAACTTGCACACTCGCGATATGCCAAGATTAATGATAATTCAACGACGGCAATTTCATATGGAATAAGATATGTAGAATAATTTTAGGACAAAGCTTCGTGGCATTTACCTTTCCTTATTTTTCTACCTACTTCCTAATTCATTGTAATTTTAGAATATTTTTCGGTGGCAGGATAATTTCGGAGAACAGAACAATAATTTGTGACTCCAAGGTCGCGGACATATAGTAGAGACGGCGTTTCCCGCATAACATTGCGATACAGGCTCTTTTGACCTATATAGATAAGTTACTAATTGATAAAGATTTTTCGATAAAGATAGTATCTATACAGAAGATTTATAGCGTGACTAAAGATAGTCTGTACAGATTTAGGCGTTAGTTCAACTATATAAAACAGATAAAGAAATTTATATACTTATCCTATACAGGATGCAAGTTATTACTGATACGGGCTTTGCATTATCGTTATCATTCCTATACTATAACTCATGTATGGAATGCGTACAGTGTCATAAGAAATATTAGATATTTTATATAAGAAATATGCAGATTTATTTGCTTATTTTTTTCATCGAATATCATCAGGTCTCAAAGACATTTCGTATAAAGTAATGATATGGCTATTTTTGGAATTTGTTTATATTCTACAATAAATGTACAATAGAATAATATACAAGTAAAACTTATCATTTTAACCTATGCACTTTTCCAGTGAAATTTTATTCTTACAGCTTATATAAAGCATCGTTATATAAAAGATATTTTATAGGTATAGACCGCGTAACGGTTTAGTAAAGATTGTCTTTACCAAATCTATATCAACGTTCGCATTGAACAAAAGAAGCGCGTGCATCACAATTACACATGAGACTTCACTGGTGTTTGATTTCTGCGTGAACTAAAAAATGTATTGCGTTTATCAATTTTCAAAACTGTGTGTTGCCCACAATTTGGGTGAAAAAGGATTAGTATTTATATTTGTTTTAATATTTTCGAAATCCATGTTTTCCAGCATTTTTTTCAAAATGCCAATAATTTCAAACAGTTCCAACAGAACAAGTCAAGTCTTTTTTTTTACAGAAGTGATGAAAGTTAATGCTAAGAGGACCCAATTCAAAGCAATGAACGAGTACATGTATTACTTACAACATGTTACCGACCGGATTCGTAGCACAAAGAAAAAAGATATAATATTTAATTGACATCTTTTTCTTTTCTTTTCGAAATTGTAGAAATTTGATTTTCGAAATTTCTAATAAAAAATGGAACGATTGGTACACTTCTCTATTGGTTTTGGAAAACATTCCCGAAGCTTTGGATAATTGTTCTTGCATGTAAATATTTTCTTTCACTTTCTTGAGAGCTTTTACCATTACAACTATCACCCTTTCGATATTAGATCGTATATGTGCCCAACGCCGACACGGTTCATTTTTAATTCTCGACATTTCGTAGATATCAAATTTCAATTGCAAACGTTTTTAATCACGCATGTAAATAAAACACCCAAAAATATTAACGTTTGTCAGAGGACCAAATAGACTAATGAATGATGCCAGGGACTCCACATCTGAGGTATTAGGTTCGAATCCCATCCTTGCCTTTCAATGAGGAAAAGGAAAAGAGGAGCGGAGCATATGACATAAACAAATATGGGGTCCTAAATGGGCGTAGATAAAAAACACCGCCAATGAAAATGAAAGAGACTAATTTCTGTTTAAATTCAGTATTTTACAACCAATATGTTAAATTGGTGCTTAGTCATTTTTTTTAGTAAAGATATATCGATTCGATAAATTGAACTTTATCCAATCTATAGCCAAACTTTATCGCAGTGATGTCGAATCTATAAATATCATCTTTACTCAAACTATATCCAGAATATATTAAAACCCGAATCGTCGCTGTACCAACTGAATATAGATACCTTTATCGGACTATAGAAATTAACATAGTTCCGATACAGGTTCTATAGAGTTTTGTTATACGGGTTCTGTTTTCCGGACTTGCAAACATCTTTAATCAATAGTTTTTGAATTACGCTCCAAAAATATGTAAAAGGGTTGCGTACAGTATTTCATATGAAGTATTCAATTATTTCGTACCCTTATTGAATGTCATATTTATTTTTTTATTTCAGCCAATTCTTAATACGTAAGTTTATGATATTCCAATGAAAAACTGTCATTAGACGTCGCGTAATTAAACAGATTTGGTAACGAAGAATCATAACTTTGCTTCTATCAAAACTCGTCTAAGAAGCGAAAGAAATGTGAAAAAAATTCTTTCATCTGCTCTAAATTTCACATTCTGGCATCGCTGCACTAGAAAACAGGTACATGTGTATCCTCCGTTATCGTTGCACCCTCTTTTTTTGGTCCAATTTTGAAGTTCGACACCAATAAATCTCGAAAAACATGAAACCAGCACGCGTTAATGCGACAAACTTGCTAGTTGGAAGGCATAGTGGGCCATTATGTGGACGCACCATTACATACTGTTTCACGCGAATCATTCGTCCTTTCCCGAAAGTGTCGGAATTATTATAAATTCGATTACAAGGTAAACATAACCTAACTATAGTATACGCAGGGACATAGAATATTACAATATAGGCCCATGTCATTCACAGTCACAGACAATTTTTTTTTATTTCGCCCCTAATTGTCGCGCGATTCCCGTTAATTTCCGCCAGCTCGTCGCAAATTTTCAATCCGCATTTCGTTACGGTCGCAACCGGCAAGGGGGTGTCTTCGATCACGAAACTAATCAAAGCCGGGGAGCGTTTAGGCGTATCGATATTAGACGATGAGTCGGCCGGATTCCGGTACCGAACGAAAAGGGGGTGGAGTTGTTCTCGATATATAATTTAATTAGGGAAAGTTCCGATGCCCCGACGAATTGCCGTTTATAAAACGAGAAAATCGCACCGACGTGCGATACACAGGCTGTTGCGCGTCGCGCACCTATCGTTCCGGGGGGGTGAGAGTCGTATCGATTTAATTAATCCGGGAGTCGCATCGGGCGCGGGGGTGGCTTGTTCCGAGTTCGTTGTCGGTATTTTTTCCCCGGCGGGGGGTCAGAATTATCAGTCAAGATTACCGACTGTCGGCAAGTGCGCCTCTTAACTATGCACTAATGCTCGACCATTTGTCACTTTTTATTTCGGGCTCGTTGTTCAAATATGTCCCCGTTGTTCCGACGCCGCTGCTGTGGCGGTTTGATTAATACGACTGAATGCAATTATTTCAAATGGGCAATTTCGGGCATGTTCGGAAAATCCGCTTAGGAACAATTTTTCTCCGTTCTTTTCTGCGCTGTTTACGATTTTTGTGTATTTATTGTAAACTTTATTGTAACTTATGGCATGAGCACCCTCGTCAAGTGCCCCGATCCGAATTTTGAGATCTATGAACATATATTGCGCTTTTTTTTAGTTTGGCTTCCGGTTAGCCAAATGAATTTTTATAAATTGTTGTAGAAAAAGCGCGATTATGATTCGATGTATGCTGGACGAGATTTGGCATAGGTGGTCTAGGAGTTTGTAATTTTTGTACCATTTTTTTGTCATCATAAGAAAATGAAGAAAATTGATTATCTTGTAAGAAACTTACCAAGTCACCATTATTCAATACTACCTCACTTAAATTCGCCATCGCACGAATATTATAGGTACAATTAAGAAAAAATCGAATTAAAGTAATTAAAGCAAACAAAACTTTTGAATCACGTGTACCTTGTTCTAAAAGAAAATATTTTGGAAGATCACGGAACGGAGAACCGTCGTTGTTCTCCAACGAAAATCTCCACGAATGCAAATGTTGCTCCCCGGTGGTTATTCCAAATCCTAGATATAACAAATATTGAAATCCGTGGCAATATGGATCATATTACAACGGTCGACGACGTAGGACAAATTTCGTATCTAAACGAACCGATTATTCGATCGTTCGACGATTCCCGTAGGTGTTATATCCCCTCCTATGGGTCGGCCAGCCGGGCTAAGATGCTTTACGCTTGACTCGTAGTTGACTAATTTCAGTAGAATGAATTAATATTAAATTTTTGAAATATAAATAATGAATTTTTTTCAAGATCAAATCTAGCTAAAACTTTCAAAAAATACAGCTTTTTTCGACCGAATCTGTAAAAAAATGTTCCACTAATTTAAAAGTTCGGGTGATATCTTTTCTCAAAAAAAAAATACTTATTCCAGTAAAGTTTTCCTTGTTACATGTTTTTTCAATAATTCGAAATTATCCTTATATAATAAATTTCATTTCAGTAATTTCTATGTTTTCTTGATTCCTGCGAAACTAGAAATTAGTTAATGAAAATAGGGGAAATGAATAAGTGATTGTTCTCTATTTTTGAAAATTTTGATCAGTAATTCACAAAATTACAATTAAACAATACGCAAATTGTCTTTCTATGTGTTGAGGTCGGCTCAAGCACGTCGGGCCGACCTTGCATGTATCAAGAAGCGACCGACGTCCCGGGTATTGCAACGTTACACGAGCGTGAGTCGTAGGTGCTGCATAGTACCATAACTGGAAGCTCTCGATCGGCTGGCCTACCCAGTGATATGAAAACGAAAGAATACTTTGTAAAGGCGCGGCGTATGGAATGAAAACAAATAAATCGGGGTATACTGCTAATCGAGATAAATTATAATTTTATATTTTAAAGAATTTTATATAAGGTATCGATGGAATTCCTCAAAATATCGATATCGAAATTGAAAATTCACAAGTAATTTCAATGAATATTGTTCCAATATTTGTATTCTATTCTTTGACTATTTTTGATCGGCCCGGCCGACCCTGCCGACCCTGACGAGCCGTCCCTGATATATTGGTATCTCGAGTACTCTACGTGAGTCATAAATTTGTATTTCATACAGCAAACTGCGTTCGCTTTTATAAGAAAAATTTAAGAAGTTTACCGCCACCCTTCGTACAAAAATATTCATGTTGCAGTCGCGAAATTCACGGCTAAAAATAGTCTCCTCAGTAAGATGAATTTTTTGCGACAGCACTTGCCGCCCGAAGCATCGAACCCCCATAGATTCAATGAACTTTTTCGTCGAACAGTTTCAAACTTTCAATGTATAATAACGAACGTGTACACTATTCTACAACAAACGAAAACACAGGGATTTCATTGTTTCATCTAATTGAAAGGGTCACGTGAACCAAGAAAGACGTAGGGGTTGTCGTTGTACGACGATCTAACGTTATGCACAACAAATCCGATTAGGGGCTCATAGAGTCGGATCGAAAATAATCCTCTTTCAAAAGCAGCGGCAACGAGATCTTTGCGTTCCGATTTTTCGTCGTCACCGCATGAAAATTAACGAAAATCGTTTCGTAGATGATTATTATTACTCAGATCGTGCAGTCGGTCGCCCGGTTTGTTTGCTTCTGTTCGGTAGCCACCGGAAGCCGTTCATTACCACATGCCTGGTAAAGGAGTGAGTTCATCTCGACGTTCTCTCGCTCTATTCTAGCTACTTTACAAGAGTCAATAACACTTCACTATTCACTCGCAGCGAAGGTGACGACGGAATTTCATCTTACCCCTCGTGTGTACTCAGCATTCATCGATTTGAGTTTGATTTTGAGGATTAATAAATAATTAATTGAGAAAAAGTTCGACTCTCGAGGCGATTAAATTTCAAACGATCCCACGATCTCTTGCGTTAGCATACAAACGACCGAATTTCATTATCGTCTCGATTGGGGACGCTCGATTCAATTCAATTCCTGCCGCATTAATAAACCGTATCGGCCCCGATCGGGAATCGTCCGAAACGATTCATCCCCCGGGAACCCAACTTTTAATCTCTCTCCCCGAATCTAAAGTTGCGACCGATGATGAATAATTAAAGTACGTCGTCGCCGTCTCCGGAACTTGGTAATAATGTTCCGCAAACGGCATGCAATAACCGCAGCAAACTTCCCTTTAAGTAGGTGTTTTAAGGGTTGCCCGCGGTGGAACGGCACCGTTTCGAAGTAGTTTAAACTCTTGTAGATGAAGTGCGGATGAAGGGCGTCCATCATTTATCATCCCTCGTGCTTCTGCCCGGGACGTTTACTTCGCGGCTTTATGAAGTGTCCGCAGCACCCTTCGCGAACGAAAAATAGGGAAATGCAGCCTCTATCTGTTTATCATCTAATGGTGCACTCGCGAGGGTTTCAAAATGATGGTGTATTCATTTCAAAATAAAAGTTATCGCGACGCTTAGGTTTCTGTAACGTTTTATGTACACCGAATAGTAGCGAAGCGACGAACGGTCCTGTATCAGGAATATCGATGCGATATTTGTCTGTCGCAAACGTGTCAATCCGATGAAAATCGAAAAATCGATAAATGTTGCGCTCTTTTTGGATATTTTAGAAAAATTGGACAGCGATTACCACTCGTAGAGTGGTCGCACCGAAATGAAACTTTCACGAAAAATCCTCTCATAAATGCGACACCGAAATTTAGCCCAAACATGTCAGTCCGATGAAAATTGAAGAATTGATAAATGTTGCGCTCTTTTTGCGTGTTTTAGAAAATTAGGAGCGCGATAAAACCTCTTTGGGTGGCCGCACCGTGATGAAACTTTCACGAACAATTCTTTCATAGATGTGACACCGGATTCTAAACCAAACATGTCAATCCGATGAAAATTGAAAAATCCATAAATGTTGCGCATTTTCGCGTGTTTTAAAAAATTAGGAGCGCGATAATATCTCTTAGGGTGGCAGCACCGTAATGAAACTTTCACGAAAAATCCTCTCATAGATGAGACACCGAAATCTAGCCCAAACATGTCAGTCCGATGAAAATTGAAGAATTGATAGATGCTGCGCTCTTTCTGCGTGTTTTAGAAAATTAGGAGCGCGATAAAACCCCTTTGGGTGGCCGCACAGTGATGAAACTTTCACGAAAAATTCTTTCATAGATGCGACACCGGATTCTAAACAAAACATGTCAATCCGATGAAAATTGAAAAATCTATAAATCTTGCCCGTTTTTGCGTGTTTTAGAAAATTAGAAACGCGATAATATCTCTTAGGGTGGCAGCCCCGTAATGAATCTTTCACGAAAAATCCTCTCATAGATGCGACACCGAAATCCAGCCCAAACATGTCAATCCGATAAAAATTGACAAATTGATAAATGTTGCGCTCTTTCTGCGTGTTTTAGAAAATTAGGAGCGCGATAAAACCCCTTTGGGTGGCCGCACCGTGATGTAACTTTCACGAAAAATCCTCTCATAGATGCGACACCGAAATCCAGCCCAAACATGTCAATCCGATAAAAATTGACAAATTGATAAATGTTGCGCTCTTTCTGCGTGTTATACAAAATTAGGAGCGCTGTAAACTCTCTTTGGGTAGCCGCACCTCGATTCATCTTTCACGAAAATTTCTCTCATAGATGCGATACCGAATTCTATACCAAACACGTCAATCTGATGAAAATTGAAAAATCGATAGATGTTGTGCGTTTTGCGTATTTTATAAAATTAGGAGCGCTATAAAATCTTTTAGGGTGGCCACACCGTGATGAATCTTTGACAAAAAATTCTCTCATAGATGCGACACCGAATTGTATGCCCAAAATATCAATCCGATGAAAACTGAAAAATCGATAAATGTTGGGCGTTTTTGCGTGTTTTAGAAAATTAGGAGCGCGATAAAATTTATTAGGGAGACCGCTCCTTCATGAAACTTTCACGAAAAATTCTCTCATAAATGGGACACCGAATTCTACACCAAACATGTCAATCCGATGAAAATGGAAAAATCGATAAATGTTGGGCGTTTTGCGTGTTTTATAAAATTAGGAGCGCGATGAAATCTCTTAGGGTGCCAGCCCCGTGATGAATCTTTCACGAAAAATCCTCTCATAGATGCGACACCGAAATCTAGCCCAATCATGTTAATATGGTGAAAATTGAAAAATTGGTAAATGTCGGGCGTTTTTGCGTGTTTTAGAAAATTAGGAGCGCGATAAAATCTTTTGGGGTTGCTGCACCGTGATGAAACTTTTACGAAAAATTCTCTGATAGATGCGACACCGAATTCTATACCAAACATGTCAATCCGATGAAAATTGAAAAATCGATAAATGTTGCGCGTTTTTGTGTGTTTTAGAAAATTAGAAGCGCGATAAAATTTCTTAGCGTGATCGCACTGTAATTAATCTTTCACGAAAAATTTTCTCATAGATGCGACACGGAATTCCATACAAAATATGTCAATCCGATGAAAATTGAAAAATTGATAAAGGTTGCACGTTTTTGCGTATTTTATAAAATTAGGAGCGCGATAAAATCTCTTAGGGTGGCCGAACCGTGATGAATCTTTGACAAAGAATTCTCTCATACATGCGACACCGAATTCTATGCCCAAAATATCACTCCGATGAAAACTGAAAAATCCATAAATGTTGCGCGTTTTTGCGTGTTTTGGGAAATTAGGAGCGCGATAAAATCTCTTAGGGTGGCCACATCGTGATGAATCTTTAACAAAAAAAATTCTCTCATAGATGCGACACCGAGTTCTATGCCCAAACTTTCAATCCGATGAAAATTGAAAAATCGATAAATGTTGCGCGTTTTGCGTGTTTTAGAAAATTAGGAGCGCGATAAAATCTCTTAGGGTGGCAGCCCCATGATAAATCTTTCACGAAAAATCCTCTCATAGATGCAACACCGAAATGTAGCCCAATCATGCTAATCTGGTGAAAATTGAAAAATTGATAAATGTTGGGCGTTTTTGCATGTTTTAGAAAATTAGGAGCGCGATAAAATCTCTTAGGGAGACCGCTCCGTGATGAAACTTTCACGAAAAATTCTCTCGTAGATGTGACACCGAATTATACACCAAACATGTCAATTCCATAAAAATTGAAAAATCGATAAATGTTGCGCGTTTTTGCATGTTTTAGAAAATTAGGAGCCCGATAAAATCTTTTAGGATGGCCCCACCGTGATGAAACTCTCACGAAAAATTCTCGCATAGATGCGACACCGAAATCCAGCCCAAACATGTCAATCCGACGAAAATTGACAAATTGATAAATGTTGCGCTCTTTCTGCGTGTTTTACAAAATTAGGAACGCGGTAAACTCTCTTTGGGTGGCCGCACCTCGATGCATCTTTCACGAAAATTTCCCTCATAGATGCGACACCGAATTCTATACCAAACATGTCAATCCGATGAAAATTGAAAAATCGATAAATGTTGCGCGTTTTTGCGTGTTTTAGAAAATTAGGAGCGCGATAAAATCTTTTAGGGTGGCCTCACTGAGATGAAACTTTCACGAAAAGTTCTTTCATGAATGCGACACCGCATTCTATACCAAACATGTCAATCCGATGAAAATTGAAAAATCGATAAATGTTGCGAGTTTTTGCGTGTTTTAGAAAAATTGGACAGCGGTTACAACTTCTAGAGTGGCGGCACCGTGATGAAACTTTAACGAAAAATTCTCTCATAGATGTGACACCAAATTCTATACCAAACATGTCAATCCAATGAAAATTGAAAAATTGTTAAATGTTGCGCTTTTTTTGCGTGTTTCAGAAAATTAGGAGCGCGATAAAAACTCTTAGGGTGGCCGCACTGTGATGAAACTTTCACGAAAAGTTCTCTCATAGATGCGACACCTAAATCTAGCCTAAACATGTCAATCCGATGAAAATTGAAGAATTGATGAATGTTAGGCTTCTGCGTGTTTTAGAAAAATTAGACAGCGATTACAAGTCGTACAGTTGCCGCATCGTGATGAAACTTTCACGGAAAATCCTCTCATAATACCCCCTGTTTTCACGTTTATAAATCCGGCTCTGCGTCGTGATTGATTGCCAAGTCGATCAAGAGTCGCGAACGACATAGTTTTGTCAATTTCGGATCAAATTGACATTGACAATATTTAACAGTCAAGAAGCGACGAAAATCTTTCCATCTCCCTTACATCCGATTTTGAGAACAACTATGATGGATTTTCTTGAAATTTTTATAATATTTTTCAAAATTTCAACATATCAAAGTTAATTCTGGGAAATTTTGTTTCAATTCCGAGACATTTCGTCAAGTCAATTCAATTCGTAGGAAACAAGTTCCAAAACATCGTGGGAATTCGATGATAATTAAAATTGCTGGAAAAATTCGATTTATCCTTGAGCTTTTTCAAACCTTCAGCAAATTCGACATAAATAGCGACCTTCCTGCGAAAATATACAAACTTTAAAGAAATTTTCACGATGATAGATAACATATGGTCCTTCGGGCCGCACAAAATTCCCAATGACAGATGATGAAATAACTTTGTTCGTCCTGCAACTTCGGTTACATCATTGAATTGTGATCATGATTGCAAAAAGTCAGTTTTGACACTCTGATAATTGATCTTCAACGATTGCAAACGTCGCATGAAAAAAAATCCGGAGAGGTATTATAAAGATCAGCTATGACAACGTTCGCAAATGATCTTCTAACGAATTTAACCGCAACGATTTCGCTGCACATTTTCTTGGCACGGCACCGAACGAATTTTCATGTCCCATTTAATCGGAACCCGTCCCACCCCTCCCTCATCCACGACGACCCTCGGGTGTCCATTTCGTCCTAATTCCGTCGGACATCCGTTCGGAGGGGCGCAAACGTCGTCGGCGTCGCTCATCACGGCCGGATGATCCGTCGTGGAACAAATGAGGCCATTACCGATATAAAAGTTGACAAATGCTAGCACTCCCGATCCCTCTGTCCGTGAATACTCCAATAACTTAATCTAATTCGGCGGGGTATGGTCGTCCATTACTCCGACGGCGGTCGCGCATTTTCCGGACGATTTTCGCGATTTTTTTTTTCGATCGGTCGCCGGCTCCGGTGGTCGCGCGGTACTCGCATGAAAATGTAACAGGCCGATCTGAATCTTGTCCGGACGATCGAATTACTTTAATTTTATGCGCGAATCCGCCCGTCCGAATCGTCGAATATAATGGCCGCCGCATGGAATAAGTTAACTCCTAATGGCCCATAAACCCTTAACAAACGGATAAAAAGTCGACGTGTGGAAGTGGACTTATCGAAAGGATGGGCCGTAAAAAAGAGGAATATCACCATTAAAGCCGATGCCGGGTCGGACGTTTCGTCAAATCGTAGCAAATTCTGCATCGGATTCGCGACCGAATTAAATCGACGAGAGAAATGTTAAACAGCCCTTCGACGGCTCCTCTTCGACCGTGAACATTCTTTAACTAGCCGAATTAGGCCGGTACAGGCGGCAAAACAAAAGGACGGCGGCCGGACAAAGCGGTCGACTTTTTTCGGTCGACGCTAGTTGCGAATTCTATTCGCATAATACACGATAACATTGATGATGGGAGCTGCTAGATGAATGAGAATTCCTCCCTCAGCGGCGGGTAATCGTTCGATACGATACCGAAATTCCCAGTCACCCACGTCACTGTCCCATTGTATCTTTGATCGTTTCCGTCCGCGCCGAAATTTGACGAATTCGAGATTGATGGACGGTCGGCCCGCATATTTCGTCCCAGTCTCAGTCAGTCTGAATCGAATTTTCGGACGACCTCGCCTCCGTTTTCTTCACTTTTCTCAGGATTCTGTCCGATTCCGCGTCCGCACTTCGATTAGCGCCACTTCACGTAACAAACAACGCTTTCGTTTGTCCGGATTCGTTTCGGTCGGCCACCTTTGGGCATACCAATGATTTACTGCACCGCCAATATTATATTTATGCAGAATAGAGCAAATGGGAGTAATAAAGACCGGCTTTACATTAACTGCGTCGGGTAGTTAAATGCCAGTCGTTAAAATTAGTCATTAGCTTTTTTGTTAAAGCAATACAGAGAAGTACCGAGACCGAGATGGCTGAGGAAAACCCCGAAATTTCAAAACGAAATTACCGTATTGCTTGTGCGAACATTTATAGTAATTGAAAAAAGTACTTTGTGCAACGGTACGAAGAGTGTGTTACAATATCGGAACTAATTTCACTTTTTATCTTCGCAAATTCGTCGAATTTGCGGAAAATAGAAAAGTTTTTGCGACAAACATCGAGCGGAAGGGTCGCGCATGCGAAGCGCGACGAATTGCAGCGGCTCGCGAAGCGCGGGCTACATGAAAGGATCCGACGCTCCGTCACGTGACACGCGTAGTAAGATCGTCTACAATTACGGCCCACTTTTGCCGACACCTTTCCCCCCCTTGGCCGCGGGAGCATCATAACGACTTTTAATCCGCGTGAAAATTCATACGCCGGCTACCTGTGTTCCCCGGTAGTACCATCATTAACTTTCGAAAAAAGTTCCGTATCTGTCAGGAGGTTAATACGCTTTCCGTTTCCGAACGGTTAAATTACAGGGGCAGCGCGTCGTAAAATTAAGAAATGAAATTAAGAGAATAATTAAAATTTGTACCGAGGAACGAGCGGGCAATAAAATAATCAATCAATTAAAGGAGGGGCCGGGGCTGCTCGCGAGATAATTAGAGGCCGGTGGGCGATTCGGTCCGTTCGCAATTAGGGTGAGAGATTTCAGGTGGGACCAACGCTAACCGAAATTACTTTACAGTGACAATCGCTTCTAAAAGAATGAAATTATTACGCATTGCTCGGAAAACACATTACAAGATAAAGTTTGAGGTTATGTGGTATCGACTTTTCATTCCATCTTTTTTTTTCACTAGTTTCGAATCATTGCTTACTGCACAAAAAATGGAACGGCGGCTGCTTTACGAAAAGTGACAAGTTTCGGGAAAAAAATTATTGCGTCATCTCGTATAAATATAGATAGGGGGGCGGGGGACAGATTGTTACAATTTTTAGATAATTGCCAATATCACAAAAGCTATCAAATAATGTATACATGTGATTGCTTTTACCGTTAGTATGTCTATTCAGCTAGTAAAATATTATTGGAAAAATATTAAAAATTACGTAATTTTTGTCACAATGGACAATTAATCAAATAAGTCGATTGTAACAACTTACCCCTGACTTGGGGCTAGTTGTTACAGCTTCGGGGAACGATGTTACGGTAGGTAAATAAACAAAATCATCAATGAAAAATAATTTTTTTTTATTATTTCAAAACGTTATCAACAAGAGAGATCATTCTGAACAGTCTTATAACATGTATGAGTAGTTATAATATCTGTATCGTAATTTTTTATCTTTTAACAGTAATAATCACATAACTTTGACAGGAACTTTCTTAAATCTTATATAAAACGCTTTTTTATTACTGAATTAAATTTCGTCAGTATGAATAATTTATTACATTCTGATATAAATATCAACATGTAATGAAATGTTTATACTTTTTTAACTTGACACTAGTCAAACTAAAATCTAACATTTTCAAGACACTGCAGTACTTCTGCCGCAGCAGATTCATAAACTTCTTGACTAGTTGTACCTCTTTCCGTTTTTCTTTTGTGGTTTCTCATTCTAAAAAAACAATGAGAATTTAGAATTTAAAAAATAATTTGAAGATGAACCATTTTTCAAAAAGCAAGGATGCGAAAATAAAGCTTTCGTTCCGACCGCTTCATTTTTTCGGCATACTAAAGAAAACTACCGCCATTTATTCGAATTTTTAAGTACAACGTAAACATTTGTGAATGATAATCATCGAGATGAACGGTAATAAAAGGTCTGAGGCTGGTAGTTACAATTTTTTGGGGTAAGTTGTTACAGGTAACAACTTACCCAAAAAATTGTGCCCCATGGTATGTTTTTTAATTAAAATCAAAGTCGACATTAGTGGATATCAATAGCAGAATAAAACGCTATTGCAAAATAAAATTAAATACATTATGAACGTTCAAGGTTAGAAAAATTTAGAGAATTGCAAATATAGACACCAGGAATCTAAAATTTTGTAAAGGATTTTGCTACTTACTTAATCGAAATCAAAACACTTGCACAAAATCTAGCAGCTTACCACTCGGCGGATCACAGATTGTTTTCATGCAACGCACGATGTTAAAAGGAAATAAATGAGTCCACTTACGTCTACCAAGAAATTCAAAATCCCGGTAAAAAATGCGTGTAACTTCTTACCCCTGTAACAACGTGCCCCCCACTCCCCTATAAAGCATTTTAACTATAAGAATCTTCAAGTTTTTTGGTGATCCAGGTTTATTTTAAACAATCTATAATATTAAGGACGCTTCGATAGAGATTCTTTGTGAACTATCTAAAATAAAATAATTCACATATGAAAATGGAGAACGAATTTGATATTGAAAGTATGTTACCAGAAAGTTCAATGACGTTTAATATTTGTTCAAATGTTCGAAATTATGTGGAACGTATCGTTATACTACAAAAGAGTATATTGTACTTAGTCCCTTTATGTCAGTTTTATCATTTACAACATCTTTTTCGTTTTCTTTTATATATATCATTTCAAAAATTTCTCTAGATTTAACGTTTTTTTCTGTTGCTAATATACTGACGTTGTAGTAATCAAATTCATGGTTGTTTGATTTTTTATGCTTGTTTAGTGCGGTATTGGCTGTTTTGGAATATTTATGGGATTTCATTTTGTCTTTAAGTCGTTGCGAAGTTTGTCCGATGTATAATTTGTTACAGTTTTTACAAGGAGTTTTGTATACTACATGTGATCGTTTTTCTTTAGGAATTTTGCTTTTGATTTTTGTATAAATTTATTTTATCTGATTTTGAGGATGGTATGCAATTTGAATATTGTATGGTTTCCTTATTTTTGAAATTTTTTCTGTTAGTACGGGAATGTAAGGAATTGAAATATATTTGTTTTGTATGACAGGAAAATTAGTTGATGTTTGATAATTTATAATGGAATATTTTAAAGTATTGCAAGTATTGTAATATTACAATCATACTATTTAATTTAACACTATAAAAATTCGCTAAGTACATAAAAAATTTCATCTAGAGGCTTGTTTTTCGGGAAAGTTCCCATGATTGATGTTGCGTTTCCAATTTGGATTGCAATTCCAATCCGCTGCATCAAGAAACAAGTTGCTCTAGGTTCTGCTGTTCGTTGACTTATCAATTTTCCTAATTTTTTAACAAAATCTAATGCCTGATCACACCAAGGACCAAAGGTTTCGATAGCGAATGGAACAAAGATCAGATTTTGTTCAATTAGGGATCTGTACTTTCGAATTTTGACTTTTGCTGCTTCTTCTGCTACTTTGCCAGCACCACTACAAGATGATTTTAAATGTGAAGGGGCAACTGTGTCTGAACAGGTCGCATCCCAAGTGAGACATTGTCCTGTAGTCCAGGGTATTAAAGTTATTCCGTCCGCACGTAAGTTGTTCTCTGATGACAGGCCAGTAGGTTCTAACCTGGCGGGGATTTTAACAGAGGAGAGAGCTCGTAAAATAATGTTGTTGATCTCTTGGTGTCGTGGGAAACGGCCTAGGCTTTTCGAGCAACTTAATCCATGTCTTCCGTATTCGTTAACCATAGTGCCACATTCGCAACATATATGTTTTTTGCAAATCTTCAAACTAAGGCGTAGACCGATTGCTATCCTAAAGGTGTTATTATCTAGGAGAGTACCTAAGCATCTAGAGCGTAACGCGTGTAACCAAGAATTAGATTCTTTCCTTTCCAGAGCTTTTGCTATAGCAACTTCCACGTCCGATTTCATTGGAGAGTTCGATATGATATGATCGATTACAATTTTATCCCAATTTTTTTGAAGAGTGACAATTTTGGGTACAATCTTGAAGGTGTTAGACCAGTCTTCTAAACATTCAACTACATGTGCAGACATTGGTTCATCCGAAGTAAAGTTTAACATCAAATTGACGAGCCAAGCATTTACATGTGTTGAAGATAAAAAAGCTGGAAGATAGATATCTGAGAGTTTTCGAACTCCAATCCCTCCATAATTGATCGGTAATGTTGCCTGAAGGTACGATTTTGGTGAGAAAGACGAGTTGAAAAGAAATTCCAAAGCATTTTTAACGTGGTTATCAAAAGTGTTCACTAATTCTGGGTATTTCCATACTGGAGTGGTTCGTAAAATGTAAACCAGCTTTGGAACAGCAAAACAATTTCTAAGCAGGAAATAGCTGATATGATTCTTCTTAAGTTCCTTGAGCCGAGTTAGTAATAACTCAACATCCTCTATCTTTTTTAGGAAAACTTGTGAAATACAATTATCCGAAATTGGGGCTCCTAACAAAGTCAAGTGCTTAACCCATTTGATTCCAGGAGATAGTTCTTCAAATTTTTGTTTAAGATCTTCGGAAATTGACGTGCAACAAAATATCTCGCATTTGCTTGGATTTACGTTTAGTCCAATATTTTTGCAGTTTTTAATCAATTTACTGAAGTCTTGCAGTACTGTTGCTGCATTTCCTGCTAACATTCCGTCATCTAGGTAAAACATCTTAACTTCCGAAGCAAAAGTTGTAATGCATTCTTGTAGAGCGAGACAGAATAACAACGGTCCAGCTGGATCACCTTGTTGAATAGAGTTTGATGCTATCCTCCATTTGTTAAAAAATATCGTAGTCGAACTGGAATAAGCTTGCCAAAAAAATGCCGTTAGAGATGGGCATTTGGTTTTAACGCTTTTCAAAATGGCATTCCTAGAGACGCTATTAAACGCGTTTTGAAAGTCTATCTTCAGGACTATTTTATTAGAGGTAGAGTTGGTCTGGATAAATGTTCTTGTGGCATGAACAATAGCTTCACATCCTCCTTTTGTTGCGAAACCTAATTGGATAGGGCGCAGATACGGACCTATTTGCGAACTTACAGAGGAACAGGCAATTTTTGAAATAAATCTACGAAGCGTATTTCCAACAGCGATTGGTCGTAATCCTCCATCTTTTTTTTTAAGAGCACACATATTAGCTCCGAAGAAGATCGAATGTACCTCCTTGTTTATTTTTCCAGCGAGAACGAAGTTGGCAAAATCAGTTAATGATTTTATTAGCTTCAAAGCTGCGTCTCCGTTGGCTAGAGAGATCATATCTTTTAAATGTTGTGGACGCAATCCATCCAATCCCGCGCTTGAACCATTAGGAAAACTGTTAATTGCTTTGATAACATCTTCTTCTTTCGTTATGGGTGGTGAGAAATTGCAGAAATCATTTTCGTTGATGTCTAAATCAACTTCAGCTTGTGGTGGATGTTTCATTAGAAGCATTTCGTAAATATCTTGAGTTTCAGGAGCTAGAGAGTCGGAGGAAGATAACAACTTAACCGCTCCCCTCACATCGCCTTCAGAAATCTTCGATTCAACACGATTGGAAAGATTAATGCCGTTTTTGCGATCAATTTTTTGGAATATTGTTCCATTTCCAGAAATATTTTGTTTGACTAGTCTGCTCAATGGTTTGTTGGTTGAACCGGATGGAATGCAAAGACAATTAAAAGCGAAAGTTAGGATTGCCCACCAGGAAGACAGATCATTTTTCTGCATTCCTTGATTGAGTACGAATGACAATTTTGAAGCTGCTGCAAATCGGGCGCCTTTTGGAATCCTTTTTAAAATTTTCACTGAATGTTTCTTGTCTACTAATGAATTTATAAACTCTTCCAAAGAATTCGTAAATGTCTCTGGGGGAGGTACATCTTTGTGTTTTCTTCCATGATGAATTTTAAGGCCCCGTACTCCAGCATAGGTTTTATTTGATGTGGGACATAATGGGCAGGTGATATAATTCACTTCTGATGTAGTATTGAGGTTTGAAAATTGAGATTGATTAGAAAAATTTTGAGTTTCGGTGATCAGACATTTTTGGCAATACCATGAGATATCCCTGGGATGTCGGCTTAATTCTAGCACTTCAGCATCAGATAATCCAGCACACGTGGAGTGATACCACATTCTACAGTTTTCACAGAAAATTGATTCCTCCGAAGTGTTTTTCTCTAAGTTGTCACATATGCATAGTTTCACTTCATTTTCTCTCTCCATTTTCCTCTCGATTTATATTTATCTTAGTTTTGATCGTTCTGATTTATTATAATAATATTCCCTAAAATTTAAGTCGATTTCATGGACTGTCACGTTGATTGATGTTTGATTGTAAAATTTATGAGTTCGTTCCTTGATAATTTTATTTATTATATGCTCATGGCAATCATTTTGGGTAAATATTATTTTTACTTTACTAAGAATTTCTGTACGGAATTTGGGAGATGTAAGCCCTATTGCTCTGTCTACTAAATTTTTTGCTATGCTTATTTTTTGTGACTGATGATGTGAAGAATGAAAATTTATAAGTCTGTCTGTTGATGTATTTTTTCTGAACCATTTTGTCTCAAGTTTGTTATTTTGTCGAATTATTGTCATGTCCATGAAATTAATTTGGTTATCTTTTTCTTCTTCTAAAGTGAATTGTTATTTGGAATTATAATTATTAAAACTATGTACAATTTTATTTATTTCTTTTAGGTTAGCTATTAACAAACAGTCGTCAACGAATCTCTTGTATAGTGTTGTTGTGAAATTACCTTTACCTAAATTTTTTTTTTCGAGATGTTCCATAACGACTTGAGCTATTACACTCGAAATCAGACTACCCATTGCAACTCCGTCGATTTGTTGGTAAAATTGGTCTTGATATTGAAACTAATTAGTGTTAAGTGAATGAAGCAAGGATTCGATGGTCTTTTTTCGGTATCACTGTGAAATTTTGAAGTTGCGTCCATTTTTCTTTTATAATATCAGCTACGACCTTGTTTGGAATATTTGTATAAAGCGAAATTACGTCTAGGGAAAATAATTTATGAGTTTCTGGGATCAACATTTCGTTTAATTCTTTTTTTAGTTGTTGAGAATTTTTTATATAAAACATATTTTTGTTTGTTATATTTGAGATAATTTTTCCCAGGTGTTTCGAAATATTGTAAAGAGAAGATTGGTTATAAGAAACTATAGGACGAAAACGCTTGTTTCCTTTATGAATTTTGGGAAGGCGTTCTGGGAAGGCGCCGTATATTCTTGGAGGTATGCTGTTGTGTATAATTAATTGTTTGTATAAATTGTCAGAAATGAAATTTTTGGATTTCCATTTTTTGACCAAATTGTTATTTTCTTTTTCAATAGTGGGTGCTAGATCCTTTTTAATTTTTTTGTAAGTGTTAGTGTCTCCTAGGATTTCATTCATTTTTTCGATGTATTGTTCTTTGTCTTATTACGATCTTATTTCCTTTGTCTGCTTTCGTGACAATGATATTTGGATTTTCTTTTAAAAATTTTTTTGTAGTTTGAAATTTTACTAGGAGATTTTTTGTTTTCGTTCTTTCGACTTTTTGTTTGACTTGGTGTCTAGTTATGTTTATATCGTGGTCAAGTTGAGCTCTAATCTTATTTTGTTCTTTAATTGGAATATTAACTTCTATCTGAGAGATAATTTGTTTGACAGGTAGTTCTTTTTCGTTATGTATTTCTATGGCAAATTTTGCGTCTAGATTGAGTATTTCTTTGACGTATTCGGGTAAAGTTATGTTGGTTGTATTCAGAAGATGATTTTTTATGTTGACTTGTGTGGTTGGTGTTGAGTCGTTATTATGTTTTTTTCGATGTAGTTGCTATAGTTTTTTCAGGTGTTTTGCTTTATTTCGATAGTACTTTTTAGATTGTTCGGAAATTTCTCTTTAGTTAAATTCGAATAGAACTTCCTCTGGAGAATTATTTTTAATTTTCTTCATTATACGTATAATTTGGGATGATAGACTATGAATTTGTTTAGTTGCATTTTACAAACTTCGAACACTACGATTTCCTTTAACTGTCGACATATAAAAACATCAACTATAAAGGTCCCCATAGACGTTATAATGTTGATGCGCGGTCCTATGACATATCTCCAGAAATACTTTTACGGATTTGACTGATCAAAGGATTCAGTCGAGGACTCATCGAAACCATCATTTTCACGGAGTTCCATCGAAATTTGTCAACTTTCGCGGCATTCATCGCGACACCAAAAGAAGTAAACCAAAGTTCTCCATAATCTACAATCCTACAAAGTTTCGGTAAAATCAATCCAACTTTTATGATTTGGAAGAGTGTGAATAAACGAGACCGTTCCATCGTGGCTGATGGCATTCTTCACGGATCGCCATCCTTCAGAAGTGCCCTTAAAGCCCGGGGCAGTTCGTCGCGGCACGAATATCATGATTCCTTGATAACTAACGCTGTACGTCCATACAAAAACGTTATATTGCTACTGGAATTTGTGCGTTGGACCAGTCCGGGAGCGCGGAATGATGCGCCCGCGGTCACCGCGAAGAACGAGACGGTCGCATAGTCAAGTTGACCGACCGACTACCGTCCGCCGATCGTAGTCAGACGGTTCGACGAAATCGTATCGGTATTTAGATAAAATCGCGAGGAAATTCGTCCGGCTCACCCCCTCTCGCGCGGATTATTTATTTATTCCATTCGTACGTTTTACCCTTGACGTTCCTCCTCATCTACGTAATCTCCCTAATGCGTTTCAATCTATCTGAGAGCGAGGAATTAACCGACTGCGATTTAACTCTGTCCTTATTAAATGGGAATTTGTCAGGCACGACGGATTTTCTTGCGTCCGTTTTTCCCTCTCATAATTCAATATCGAACGTCGATCCATTTTTCATCCGGACTTAATTCGATATTACGAACACAAGAAACGAAACGAAAATTATTTATGCTTACTGGCACATTTCGCCAATATTCGAAATTGCCCGTTTCGTTTTTTGGACGCTTCAATATGCAAATGCTCGCTTCGGAGAATGCTAATCGAATCAATTATCGCACAAAAAAGGCGTCGCCGAAAGCGAATCGATATGGCACCAATCTCAAAGTAAAGTAATTGAGGATTGATTTCCCCAAAAGAATAAATATACGTCGTGTCATACAATAAACAGCTTAACTCAACTATAAAAAAAGAGTGAAAAAAGGAGCAATTCGCGTAACGACTCACAAAATGATAGGCTCGTACCTTTTAATAACCCACATTCCATAAATTATCATATTGTCGACGTATTAACCGCAATTAACACGTGCACCCCATAATTACCGCCATCGGAATGGCCACCGAATTAAAACATCAAATTAAGACGGTTTTTTTGCCGGATTGCGCCCATATCCTTCGTTGGATACCTCAATAAAAAGGATTAAATCGAATGTCATTTGCTACTGGGTGGTCGGCCACGTCCAAACACCACACGGTTCCACTCTTGCTGTGGTAGTACCATTGGCAGCATTAAGCATATGGGTACGCAACTTCATTTGCGGCAGTCACGTGAACCTGAGCCTCGTTTCGGTTCGATTTCGAGCGGAAAAAGTTTCGCGGAATTCTCGAGAAATCGAACGGGCCGATATGGTAAGTTATTTTCGGATAATTGCGACAGTTGAGTGGGTCGGCGACGGAATTCCGAAAATTCGTCGCTGGGTGGGCAGCGAGTGACATGTCACGAACGCTAGTACCTGTACCTTTATGTCATTGCACGATTGGTACACATGTTTCGACTTGCAGTTGTTACGCACGTCCCAGGCGACGGATGATAACATAATAATAATAGCGGAGCGACCGACCGGCCTAGCATTTTCCATCGACGTCGGAAAATGGTTAAGGTAATGAGCCGGTCATTTGTTCGGAGGCAACTGCGTAAATGACTTTTAAAGCGCTGCTTCGAGCGCACATAATCCGACAACGGTTATTTGTTTCAATAGTGATTCATATAATAAAAATAATTGTGGTTACTGCGTTTCCGTTCAATGTTCGAAACAATGTATTACTACGTATTGGATAATTAATTTGGAGTTTGGACAAATTATCCGGTGATTAGGGTATATGTTACAGAAGGGCGTTTATGCAAAATGTTGAACAAATAATCATTTTTCGGTGATCTAAGATGCCTTACATATCACCTTAAACATTTTAATAAATTATATCACGTCCAGTATTAAAAAACCTTGTTGCGACGGATGATCAAATGAACGCTTGTCGCTTCATTACAACTGGGCGTCGAATGGTGCAACTACGCTAGTTACGGTACGTACGCTACGTTCACTATGCGCCGGCTACGTTTTAAAAACCGTCGTGTACGCGCTTCTTGCGCATATATGGCGCGAATATTCATAATTTTCAATTTTCACCTTCTTACAACAAAGCTGAAACTTTCTGCTCTTCACTTGTAGTCCTACCTCAAAAAGCTATTAAGGCAATCGTGGATGAGTGTCAAGTCAGTACTTTTCAATTCTAATGGAGATTAGTCAAGGAATAAGAGAATTGTCACCAACAAAATAATTAGAATAAGTTGAGTTGATGAAGGTCCTTTTATACTTGCATTTTCTCTTTTCAAAGTCAAAAATAGCCTTTGGATGAGTATTCGCGAGCTATAGCAACTATTATTCCCTCAATTAGGTTGGAATCAATGATATGAAAAGAAGAACTAGTTTTGAAACCATGTGCAACAGAAAACAAATTGTCGTATTTGATTTTTCTTTGATTGTCATGTTTCTTCTTTCAAGTCAATGTTACTGCTACACCGGGAATCATGGTCTCTTGCTGTTTTCAAGTAATAAGTCCAAGAGTTGTGATGACTTTCATTGAACTCAATTCTCGTTTGAAGTATGGTTAACTTTGGCGAAGTAGCATCTGATACATGTTTAACGACGAAGACTATCATCATAAACTGATTTTCCTCAAATGTTTTCATGCAGTTAAAACTTCTTATAGTCTAATGGCAACACAAGATATATGTGGAAAACTTGACTGGTCAACAAACTACCAATCCTCAATGAAGGAGTGAAATTGAACCATGTATAGAGGAAGGAACCTTCAACAAATGACATCTGTGGGTGCAATTAAACATGTAGCAAAAAGACATCCCCATATGGTATGAGACATATTCCATTTTGACTGGAAAACCCAACGAGTTATTCAAAGTTTATCAAGAAAAAGGTGAAGTTATATTCTGAAATGAAAAAAGATGACTTAAATTTGGTTTACAATTACAGAAATAAAATAAACTTGTATTAAAAAAAATAAAACGTATATAAAATATATATATGAGTGATTCTTTTTCAAATCAATCGCAATTTTTTTTGGAAATGCGTACGGAGATGCACCTTGGTAGAAACGACAGCTTCAGGGACATACCATGATGGAGGTAGATAGCGTCCATTCCACATTAGAAAAAAAGTTCACACCTATTTATTGTCCATCTGATTATGTTTCTCGAATGCAACAAGCAAGACCTTCACAGCCTTACAGACTTCATCATTTGGATTATACATTTTTCTTAAATTATGACGCCGTGCCTGTTGGTTATTCAAGTATAAGACCGGGTAGAAAGACTGGCGATGCTACAGTGACAGACATCAGAGGACTATTGTATGTCATTCAGCATTCAGTTACCACAGAGAAAACTAAATAATTCTGTAGTTTCAAACCCCACAAGACTTTATACTGGACCGCAGAAAATTGACAATACTAAATATAATCACCTGCAAAGCTTAAAACAATACATGCACCGTGATAATCATTTGTTTTATGATAACTTGAACCATTAAAATCATCATCAACATCATTGTCAGCCCTAGGACACCCACTGCTGGACATAAGCCTCCCCCAAAGATTAAATTTCCATAAACATAAAATAGATCAATTCTATCTACTTACTTACCTTATTAAAGCTTACCTGACTTTAAATTATTTTCTCCTAATATGTGTGATGATAATTGTTTAAGTACTTCTCTTTTTCTTATGTCTGTTCCTAGTTGTTTTATGTCTATTTGAATGAATATAGAAAACTTTATGTTAACCTATCCCACTTACCTTTAAAGGAAAACCTGAATAAAACTTAATAAATTTAAATAATAATTGTTTAATTTTTACTATGTAGTACCTAAAATTCATTAAAGTAATTTGTTTTCTTAATTTCCTCATTATTTAAATATAATTTGTATTTTATTTTAGATTATTTTTAATACTTATGTACCTACCAAATAAAACTGAAGTATTAACCTGCATGCAAATTATAAAATACCTTTTAAAATAATATTTTTTCAAAATATTTCATGCCATTAATTTAGATTCCCTACTTTAATTTCATAACTTGATACTTACCTTATTGTGATTGTGTTTACCTATTTGATTTTGAGATGTTCCGTTATTTACTAATTATCAGGAACTTCATTAAAGTTATATTATTTTCTAAAATTCAGTTTTTTTCCTTAAAATAAAACCGCTATGTAACGTTTAAGGTGATAGGTTCATTTTAAAATTATACTGTTTAAAAATGGCTATGTGACTTGATACACATGGCGCATAAAAAAGGCCAGATCAAAAATCGCTATGTGCACTATTAATTGATTTCTGTTAATAAAATGTTTATTTTTAGATTTACTCAATTAAAACTATTATAAAACTATGTAAATGCTAAATTATCATAATTACTGGAAGAAAATTTAGGTATTCTACTTCATATTTAAGAAAAAAATTGTTTTTTGTGTCTCCTGAAAAGTAGGTCAAAATCACATAGCGAAATTATTAAAAACAGTGACGGTATGCTGTTTTTTCTTCAATAAGAGGATTGAGGCTGCCCTTACCGAAAATAATGCTCACTCCCATCGAAAAAAATCACTTATCCTTAATTTAAGTGACTTATTCCTGAGGTTATCATCTTTGGGAGTAAAGATTCGTATTCAACATGAAAAAACGAAGAAATTCTCGTATTACAACCTTTTCCAAAAACTTCTCATTGCGGAATTTTGAGCGAGAAGAATTTCCGAATTTTCAACCTTTGAGGGGCTGAAATTCGTTTTTGGGTAGGATAACAGCAAAAACATAAGAAAAAAAGTATTTATTTTTTCGAATTAAACACAAATTTTTTATCTCCAGCGGCAAATTTTATTAAAAACATAATTGGAATTTCGGAAAAAATGGTGGAATTGCTGTTGGAGTGTTTATTATGTTTCAAACATTGTTGTAATTCAAAGATATGCTAAGACTGTTTTTACAGATCATGTTTATTATACTTCATAGAATGAAAAAAAGGAAGACGAAAAAAAAATCTTGCCAAAGCAAAATTCCGCGATGTTGCTTGTCAGATTCATCGGACATCGAAAAAATAGTATATTTCATAACGAGTGCGGAAAATCGATGATTTCATGCGAGTGTCAGTTTGACGAACGAGGCGAAGCGAAGCGGAGCCGAGTGAGGCTAGACACGAGCAATGAAATCTGACTTTCCACGAGTAATGAACGACATTTTTCAGGCGACCACAAAAATGGCATTATACGATAATTACTTTCAGAACACACAATGAACGTTTCGACCCAAACAGAACTGAATAATTCAATCTTCTGCTTCTAGATGGCGTTGTAGAGAAAATAATAGATAACTTTATTTGTTTATGTTATTTCGGACCTTCCTTTCAGATTTGTCAGATTCCCACGAGTTTAATATTTCTGGAGGAATATTTTTCACTTTGCATGTTATAAACGCGAATCGAATCAAGTTAAGCTCTTCGTTAATAATACGATATGTTCCGGTAACTCGTTAGCCTTATAAATATTCAATGGGTTATACGAACTAAACTTTTCATTCACTTCTATCTACTTGGCGTGGTTTCATTTCGATGTCACCACTTTCCCGCACGGATCAAACTGGTTTTACCCGTGCGGGAATAACATTCCCGCACAGTTGCATGTAATTGTCAACTTTCTTCGACAGGTAGGCGTGGCGATATATACCACTTTCTGACGTGGTCACCTGAAAAATATTATTTTTGCACGTTACATTTTTGACGCCCCATTCTCGTGTATAAGGAACACGACTTTGCATCCTTTTTGAAACCCAAGTGATTTTTCCCAATTTTACCATTTTTTCCGAAATTCCAATTATGTTTTTAATAAAATTTGCCGCTGGGGATAAAAAATTTGTGTTTAATTCGAAAAAATAAATACTTTTTTTTCTTATACTTTTTTGGTTATCCTACCCCAGAAACGAGTTTCAGCCCCTTACAAGATTAAAAATTCGGAAATTCTTCTCGCTCAATTTCCGCACAGAATGAGAGGTTTTTGAAAAAAGTTGTAATAGGAGAATTTCTTCGTTTCTTCATGTAGAATACGAATCTCTACTCCCAACGATAATAACCTCAGGAATAAGTCACTTAAATTGAAGATAATTAATTTCTTTCGATGGGAGTGAGCATTATTTTCGGTAAGGGCAGCCTCAATCCTCATATTGAAAAAAAAACAGCATACAGCATGAGGAAGCTGAAGGTTTGAACTGTCATTTCCACCAAAGTGCATCTCCGTACGCATTTCCAAAAAAAATGGCGAGCGTCTGTTTGATTTGAAAAAGAATCACCCATATATATATATATAATATAACATATCTGGAACATTCCTCTTGAAAGACCTGAAATTCGCTTTAACGAAGACGAAATCGAATGAGATAGTAGCTTTCGATGGAATATACTCGGAATTTCTCAAAAAGTTAAGTGATTTCTAGCTACAACTCCTTGATTTCTTAAATAACATTTTCTTCTGGGGTGTGTTACCCCAGGGTTCAGTTCTGGGCCCACTTTAGTACCTTTTCTTTGTAAGTAATTTGCCTCATCATGAAATGACGATTTTCGTTGATGACACTTCGTTTGCAATTATCGCTCCAGACTCTAAAGAACTCCCAGAATTTTTTCAATATTTTTTCCTCTGGGGAATTAACATTCCTCAGTGAATATTGAGGGATAGAATGTGACGCTTCATTCGCGCTATTAAATGACAAATAACGAAAACGTAGTTCATCAATGAGATATGAGAACGTCATTAGCTCATTTCAAAATGTTATAAAAAGAATTGTACTATTTGATCGAATTGACATTACAACTCTTATCTAATTATAATTTCTGTTCTAGTGGCTAGAATGAAATTCTTTTTTTTTATCAGTTGTTGGGAAAAGGATGCATAACTGTCCTCGTATTCCGATCGAATGGTGATCGTTTTAATTAGGATCGAAAGGGAGAAATACGCGACGACGCGAAAGGAAATGGTCCCATTATTCTTATCGCTTCGCTTTTCTCCGATCCGTCCACTTATCTTCGGTTGATGTACGTGTACGCGCCGCAGAAACGACGACGGCCGCGACGTGTAGACGAAAGTCCTTTTTTTTTGTTTTTGTTTTCGTTCGCGACGGAATAGATGCCGTGCAAACTGATGTTGCATTATACATTAGGTGCTCGGCCGCTAGGCGGAGCCTCCTTTTGTAAAGGTAGGCTACCGTCCTCCACCCAATCCAGTATCGACGATACGCCGACTCCGGTCGGGATTGGCCGTCGGCCGCTTTCCGATATTTCTGGACGATAAAGAATTTTAAACGCTCGCAAGTATCAAGCATCGCCGTCGCCGCCACCGTCGATAATATTTCGCAACTCTCACCGCCCCTCGTTTCGTTATCTATAATCGAAATGGAACGCATGGAGCTATGTATTATTCGATTTTAATGAACAATTTTTTTTGACCACATTTTCCGATACAAAAATTATTCAAAGTTATGAAATCGAATACAACATGACGTATAATATTAGAGATTATTCCAAATCGATATATATTTTTCTTTTAGCTAAAGTAAACCTTAACTTGGAGTTATTTGTAGACAGCTTAGTTAAAGGAATACGGGCATGAATATAACTCATAAGTAATATCAAAACTCACTTTAAAGTTCACCTATATTTATATTAATATATGCATCCTATGTCAATTATATTTAAAGTATTTAACTGGTCTTATGCGATCATGTTCTGCTTAAGTAGTGGTAGGAATCCTGGATATATGTATTGACCTCTCAGGTATAGTCCATTTCGAAGGAAATCGAAACGGCCAACTTGGCAGTTTTTCCTCATCAGTATTGTAGGAATGATGACATATAGGTATATCTACAGAACATGCTTTCTTAAAGCTGTTTTCGTTCCAAGACTTATCGTGGAGTCAATTGTGCAGCTTGGAAATATACTTATTCATAAAGTTGAATGGATCAAAGTCAACTATCCAGAAGCGGGAGCATTAATTGGGTTTTTCAAAATTAAAGAGTTCTTCAGTACATTCACCATAGGTTTCGCTACTCTCTACGAGATGGCGCAGCTTTTTTCATTTACATCTTCAACACAGGGCGAAGCGAAGGTAGGCAAGGTTGATACGCAGCTAGATCGATTTTTTATTCCCTTCGAGTATGGGTTAAAGCAGAATAACTTAGAATCCGATGAAGTATTAACGAAAATCGGAAAGTTCTAGTCGTTCGAGTACACCTTCATCCCCCATATAAAATTATGCAGACGGGTTATAATTGTCGACGTCCGACCCACCCCAACGCGTCGAAAGGTAAAAGCGACGCCGCGGCGGCTTGAAATATGTACTTTTTATCGCGCGACGCCGTTTTTCGATTCCGCCCGCCCGTTTTTCGTTCGTATATATACATAACGGCGCGGCGTCCCCGGACGGCGACGCCGGTACAAGGGAAACCATAAGAAACCAAAATAGAACGTTTTTGTCGTCGGGAAGTTTCTTGCTCGTCGTTCGACTATATTTACGTCCTTTCTTTTGCGGCCATTGGGTTAGGTTAAGTTTCCGCGTCTCTCCCCCCGCGCCCACGACCACTCTACCCCCCTTTTACTCGGTGGTGGTTTCATTCACGGTCACAATGTTTTGCTGTGTCATCGGGTTAATTGCCATCGGGCCCCCACGAATTCTTGGCGCGAACAAGAAGGACGTTGAACTTTACCAATTTCATCTGTTGTTTTATAACGTTCGTGCTTTGGTGTTGAGGGGTGTGAATGGTAGGTATACGATGCATATAGGGTTGTGCCTTGATGGATTTATTGCTTATAAAGAAAGTTTCATTGTGTTTTGAGAATATAATCACTTTTACTCACGCTTTAAGTAACGTCTCTTTTCATTTCTACTACAACATTGCTTTAGTATCTTCTTCAAGAATTTTATGCAAATGTTCATCATTTTTGAAATAATATATTGATCGACGGTCGCAATTAATGCCCGATCTCACCAACGACTCTTGACTCTTAAAGTTCTAGTTGGCGTGTCTCACCGATGCGAATTAAGAAAAAGTCTGGTTTAAATTTAAGCCGTCACTTAAAAATAAGCGGCATTTAGTCAAGTATCGTTTTAAGGTAGGTCGGTGATATCGGTCATAAGGAGAGGAATCCGATATTTATTTTGACCCTTTTGATCGGCTTTATATCCTTATATCAACAAGCTATCGAAGCGACAATAAGATGCTGCGCCTGCAACTGTTTTATTGCGACATTTCTTACCTAGAAAAAACAAAAAGCGCTTTGCCTCTTATCTCAATAAAGGAGTAGAATCTATAAATAAAGAATTTCCATGATGATATATGACTAAAGAAATGTCGCGGTTTTTCTGGTAATTGTCTTTCATTGTTTTTAATGATAACTGAAGCTTCGACAAAATTGATTAATATTGATTTTGGTTGCCTAAAACAGTACAAAAACTTTGGCAATAACTTTTTGAGTTGTGTTTGATTTCTTCTGAAATGAAGAGCATTTGGCAAAAATCGTCCAATTTGTTCGAGTTTTCTGTCGCCTTAAACATACAAAACTTTCGGAATGTGTTGTAGTTTCTAGAAATTTTCAATGTGTTCTCGAAAAGTTGATTAAGAATTTCTGCACAGTTTTGCAATCTCGTAGAAACCAATCGAAAATGGGCAATAGGGCAATTTTTGAAATACCTGCAGAATAGAAACCTGTTCAAACGTCTCAAAAATTTGGTCAGTTTCAACAAATTCCCGAACATGCGATAATATCTAATTTTGATGCTCCGCAAATTGAAGAAATTCAACATTGATTAAATAATACTAATTATGGAATTAGGGATTGTTTGTAAGACTTTCGACATTGTAAGTTCCCTCGAAATTTGAACATAATTTTGAAATGTCAAAGAATTCAATTAAAACTTTGCGAAATTCGACGAATCATTTAAGAGGAAAGAAAATTTTTTCAAAATCTATCGAAATTAATGATTGCTTTGAAAAATCATTTGAAAAGTTGTAAACCATCTGATGTCCCTCAAATATTGACAAAATCTCCGCAAAATTCGAAATTAATCTTGAATTTTAGATGGAATTTTATGACTATCTGCATATTCACTAATTTTCCAGTTTTATTTCACAAATTCTTTTTTATTTGCTCATTACATTGAAAAGAGCTTCATGACAAATAAGAGAGATTTTGTCTTCGCAAAAATGAGAAATGAATCTTCACCAATTCAAAATATTGAAAAATTTCGTGAAAAATTTTGGAATTAAATGGATATACCAAACTTCAAAAAAATTATAACGAAATTACGAAGGTCTGGAAAAGATGAAGTTAGATTTTATAACTGATATTTTTCTTGTAACGTTTTGTTAATGTTCCTTTTCTTCAAGGATTTGTATAATTTTCTGAATTTTAGTCTGGCTTCCCCCAAAAACATGAGGAACGAATGAAATCCAGAGATTTACAACTTTATTTCACGAATTTCCTTCCGTTTTCCTATGATAATCAAAAGAATTTCATTAGAATTAGATAAGGGTGGAAAACTAAAGAATTCAACCATTCGAAAAACTGAAAAATTCCGGGGAAATATTTTGAAATTCATTAAGTATATCAAAGATTAAAAAAGCTACAAAAACACAAATATTGGAAAATATGAAATTAGATATTATAATTGAACTTCATATTTTTATGTAATTTTTTATTAATTTAATTTTCTGCCCAAGAATTGGCATCTAAATTACCAATTCTTTCTCGGTTTTCTTCAGATACGTCTAACAATTTTATTGAAAAGTTGAAAAATAAAAAATTCAACCAGAAATTTAAACTTAGAACGTGATTCAAGAATTGTCAATTTTTTAGATTATATTTTGATTCATACTTCTATTTTTCTTCGGATGTGGAAACATTATTTTCTGTTTATTTTCAACTTTATTCGTAAGTATTCGTAATTTTCGAAGAACTTTTAGCTACTTCCGGACATTTAAATAGAATTTCCGACTTAATCAATTGATTAATCGTTTTTACTATCATCGGGGTTTTTGTAGTGCTTATTTACTGCATTGTTTCTGTGCCTTATTATGATGCTTTGTTTATATTTTGTTTTGTCATTTGAATTTTTGTGTTTCTTCATAAATTTCTGTAGTTTCACAGTTTCAATTCAATTTTTTTTTCTATTCTCATTGTTATTGTCTTCGAATCTCTCGTTTTCAGAAGGATTTGTGGTTGACAACAACAGCAACAAATCCCAGAGTGTGTAAAAAATGGAAATTAAATTATACAAAAAAGGAGAAATTTGAATAATGAATTTTTTCTCACATGGATCCTGGAAAGTTTTTTTGTTTTCCTTCATTTCAAATGCTAAAGTTCGGACAGATTATATCTCAATTCCATTTCAGAATTATAATTGCAGATGTAAAGAAATAAATAAGTTATATTGAAAAAAGTTGTAAAATAATATCATTATTTGGTTGATAACAGTATGCAAGTTCTAGGGTCTAATTATCCGGTAGGTAAATTTTTATACTTTTATAACGTCCGCAGGTTAATGTCGAGGGTGTGAACGAAAATTTGCATATCAGAAAATCCATTGGTGAATGTCGTTTTTACGGCGTATCGTGAGTAAAATACGAACCGCCATTTTTCTTTTGCAACACAATGAACAAATGGAAGTTAATTAACGTTAATTAGAAATTGGCAGACGTTACTACCTGTACGTGATAAGCAAAGTTGCGATTTATGACAGATCTATCAATCAGCATTTCCCGAATGGATCTCCATTCAATTCATAATTGATCTCCTATCGCTCGGCTATATTCATAAACCAATTACGAAATACCTAGTAGCGACATTCTGGCGTTTCTTCATGCGATAACGCGAACGACAAAAAAATTTATTCATTAACGTGAGCAACACTACGGGAACCGAAGAAACTGGCCGCGACATCGAATACTAAACACTATACACGAACACGCCAGAAGACTGTCCGCGAAGCGGATTTTCTTGTCGTATTATGTTATCACGTGAGAAAAACTTGATGAATTCTCATTATTATAGGTCATGTCGTTTTTATTTTTATTTTTTTAATGTCTTTATCATCGTCGGATACGAAAACGAAAAAAAAATTAATAATTTATCGAATACTATTATTTGTTTACCAAACTTTTACGTTTATGATTGATATTTACATCGATACATAAAAAATGAAATTCTTTTGCCTATCTACATTCTTATGTCGAAAATTTTCAATCGCTTGTTAATATAACGGTTATTTTTATACCAAGGGAGGAAAGTGCATGTTCCCTCGCCCGAGAATTGCCGAGGATATTAATCATCCAAGGGAGGGCTCCAGAGGCATATAGGTATATGATTTTTCATTCGATAACAAAAGAAACGTAACCTATAATATAACATAGAAAACATCCTGATATATTGACAGTCCGTCCACAGAGGGTCAGACCGGAAATTTCTAGATGACTTCATAGAAATATCAAGCTTTGTTCTCAAGCCGGTGTATGGGAAGATGACATTTACAAGCTTTATTATTCAGAGTTCCCCAAAGAACAAACGAAAATTTCAATGCACAAAACACCGAAGATCAACAAAATTTTTTTAAAAGTAGAACCTCGATTTTCATACGGCCATTCGCTACGTTTTATTCCCCTTTCCGATATCTAATTCATTTGAAAGTGCATGCCGTGGATAATCCGCAGTAAATTAGCAATTACATTCTCCAATTCCTCGTTTCTTTGACGTTTCTTTTTGCTCGTGTCATAATAACTCATTGATACATCGCATCGCATAGGATCGGTAGTTCGGTGACGGTAGCGGCGAGTGACTCGCATCGCATCGTGTACCGTGTGGCCGGTGGAACAAAAGGAACGCGCGGAGTGGAAGCCTCTCCCTCGTAGGCATTGTTTGTAAGCGAATGGGCGGAGCCGCGGAACGTGCTGCTCGACGGAGACAGCCGAACGCGGCGTCGCCGTCCCCCGACCGGCCGTACGCCTTTTTGCAGGAATACGCCAGTCGTCGCTTATCGTTCGCAGGGAAAGTGGTCGCACACGGTTTCGCGTCAAGGTGTCGCTTCCGAAACGAAACAAACCGAGTAGCGAAAAAAAGATGCGCGCCTAAAAACCGGACGTCCTCTTTTTGTCGACGAAACCTCGCCCGCTTATTTGCGATCGTTTTTCCGCGATCGGTTTTTCTTTCGTGCCGACGATGATGATATGACGGCGTTTTTGCGAAACGAATACTAGGCCATCTGGAAAACGCGGGACGATTTTTTCCAATCGGTCTTTGGCCCTTTTTCGAGTGATCGCGATTTTGTGATTTACGACGATTATGCGGCTTATTTAAGGGATTGTCCTTGTTATTCGAGCGGTGTGTTAAGTGAAATTTTCTAAGCAGGATTCCGGTGCGGTGGTTTGTTCTCGCGTCGTCGTTACATTTTTTCCAGATGTTTTCGGAGAACAACAGGTGGGTTGGGCCCATATGGTTTTTATCTCACATTTACGAGCGACTCGCGCGTTTTAACACAATTTTTCAGTTCGTTCGATCGGTTGTTATCTTTAAATGAAAAATATTCTGCTGCGAAAATTATATAAACAACGCATGACAACTTTTTTACTTCAATAATTCCGGTTATTCTATTGTCTGATACATAAAATTAAAAAATTTATAGGGAACTTATTGCCCATTATTAAAAAAGGCATTTCCTTCTACAACGTCCTACTAAATTCTACTCCTAGATTCATATTTTACTTCTCCAAGCTCCTAATTCATGGAAGAGCGGGCGCCTAGTGTCCGCGTGCTGATTCACCATGATCGAAATGATTACAAAAGAAAATAGAAAACTTGAACAGAAAATAATGTTGGATATCAATAACGACGGTGAAAAACTCCAATTTCAATGCAACCGTTTTTCTCTGGATAAAATTGACCGTTAGTTATTTACATATGTAATATAATTACATATTTTTAATTTGGAGAAATCGTTGTTGAGGTGAATATCATTCAGTTTGCCAATTATTGTTGCATATGAACCTATCAAAAAGTTTAATGAACTAAGTGAAACTCATTTCGAAGTTTTTCGAAAAGTTTAGGTAGTTGAAAAGAAATTAGGCGAGTGGGGGATTGAAAACAGTTTCTTTTATTATTTGACACATCGAACGGAGTAACATAAAAAATGTTTATCTCTTAGCCTGTAGTTTATTCTGTGATGATTCAGTTCATTTTGAACAGGCAATAGTTTTTTTCCATGAGTTTTCATTAATTCCGGTATATTCAGGGATAGCACGAGATCAAAATGGGGTTTCTACGTTTATGCTCTGCCATAAAAAGGCACTCGATTGATAAAAAACGATCAGGTGTTTTGTAAAAGTCTAAAAAACTCTTAAATATCATAAGTGTTAATATAACGCTTGTAAAATTTGCTATATCTGTGATCAATATATTGAAAGTTCGAGACGTAAAATTTAATTTAAACGTATTCAACGTCTTCTGTGAATCTTAAAAACCCTATTTTGATTGTCCTGTTCGGTGTCAAGATAAACCATGATATCCGGACTTCGACTAAAGTTCGAGTTTTCATTGGTCAGCAAATTAGGGAAATTTTCATCGATGAGACATTTTCGAAGTTTCTGATTCTTACTCAAAAAGTTCAGAACAGAAGAAAAATTGAATACATGTTCTTTATTTAGACTACGTATTTCAATATTCCTAATCTGTTATTTCCGTAAATTTTAGTTTTCAGTGAACAATTGAAGCCATAAATGAAAAAGACCTGTTAAAACTGCTTAAAAGTTAAAAAAAAGAACTTCTAAATGCCCTGGAAACCTTCAGAAACACGTTGAAAATGAATTGAAACATTCTGATTCCTGAAGAAAATTGTATTCGAACAAAGTGAACTTTTGAAGTGAAATTGAAAATTGGAGTTTCAGAAAGATTGAACGTTTCGAAAATAATAGCAATTCTCCGTAATACGAAACGAAAATTTTCTGAATTGCGATAATTGTCTTGGAAAATCGTTTGAAAATTTGGTAACATTTTGGTATTTTATATCACTATTTCTAAATAATTCAGTATATTTTCCGGAAAGTGCTCATCATTTCCCGTGAGGAATTCGATGTTACAGCATACCTGCTTATGTTGTGAAAGCCTCGGGATTCACTAGGAATGGCGTCCCACAGGGTAACATTTTGGGACTCATATTTTTCTCGAGAATCTTCACCGGAAAAGTTTGCAGAATGTATTCATAAGGAAACCAAAAGTTTTGGAGAAGTTGCTGTAGGTACAATTTTTTATAAGAACGGTGCGTAACTTTCCACATACCTGCAGAATGTAGAAAGTTGTCACGAATGCTTGACAAATGTTTCCGAAAGTACAAAGAATTATTTTCAAAATTTTTCTCATTTTGTCTTCATTTTGGTAACCATGAAAAATGTTTTTTACGAATCTATCAGTAAAGTATTCACAAGTTATCGTTTTTCAAATAAATTTCTCTGGCAATTCTTTTTCTAATCTTACTCATTTCCGGACTTTCCGAAATTGTTCTCGATGTGTATCTGAGCTCAAATTTGGAACATCGAAGAATATGGCACAGTTCCTTTTCAATGAATTTTTCGTATCTCAATTTACGAATTTTCAAATTTACAAAAATTTTTTTTTCAAAATTTCAAACGTTTCTGAATTTTAAACTTTATCTTACTATCGCTTTTTTATTTATTCATATTTTTAACCGTTTCAAATTATTCCACAGAAAAAAATATGCTGTGGAAAAGTTAAGAGGAACTACAATCAAAAATAATATTCAACTTTGTTTATAGGAGAAAACAAGAGAGAACTGACCTCATGAGGAATGAAATTTCATTTTTGAGAATGTAACTTGTTCCGAAGAGTTGAGTAGATTTGTTAGATTTTCCGAATAAGTTTTGGGTTGCAAAGAATAATAAATTAAACATATAACATAATGTTATATTTTTTAATAATAATAAATGAATTTTATGAACATCGCCAAGTCGAGTACATATTTATGCGACAGCCAGAAGGAAAATGAATGATTTTTAAGTTAAATTGTATTGTATCGATTTTCCTGTCAACTTGTCGGTGTCCAGTTAACTTACTGCTTTAATTAACTAGTGATAAATAATAAACACGTTATTTATCTAGTTATATGACATTTCCTGTTTGGAAAAAAATCCACCTTCTCGCTTTCACATGTTCTCGGTTTACGCCATCGATCAAAAAATAAAACTCACATTCGCAGATAAAATTTTTACCCATTTTCAAGTATCCAATACAAAGTCTTTTCAAATTGTGAAAAGTAACAAATTGCGTCTTAACAGTGGTAACTGTTATCGTTCCACAAAAAAACGTCGTAAACGAGGTTGAAGCGATAAAAAAAGTGACATTTCGATTCGTTTAAACATTTTGGTATCTATTTTTACACCCATTTCCATAAGTGGGTATATCGTGTTTTAAAACGAGAACAATTATTTCAGTCAGATAAGAATTCTAATAATGATGACTAGGGACGTAATCTCTTTTTTTGTTTTAAATCGATTGTTCGCGCACTAGAAAAAGTTCCTGTTCGAGCCGATGTTAATCATTTTTCTTGTGCGCCTCGGCGTCGTCTTCGCCGTCACTCGACCATAATGGAATCCTCGAGTCAACTCTTTAAAGCTGTTAATTAATAGCGTAATAACATTTCATACGGCATTAACTTGTATATATATTCCAAAGGTTACTCCCGTATAAATAATAATAATAATAGTATAAATATCGGAATTGCATCACAATCGTTTCTCCGTATATAAAATATGAAGAAATGTTAAATGCAACTATCTAATCTGGTTCTACTATCAATTACTGTGATTGAACTTGACTTTGAGTCGCATTTGCATTCTTATGTTTAAAACAACGTTTCGCTATTTCCTCCTTTTCTTTCATTCTGTGCGGATTTTTTTTCTGCGCGCGCTACTGCGTGCGTTCCAATTGTTTTCTCTTCGTTCCATCGGAACACGAAAAGAAAGTCATTGTTTGTGGAGATCTCGAAGATTCGAGGATGTCGGCCGACTCTATTTTGCATGTCTTTAATTATGAAACGCCGCCACGGCGACCACTATTTCATCCCTTTTTACGTCAATACGTCCATTAAACCGCTATGGTGTGACGAGTAATGATGATAACACGCTGATGTCGATTTTTCGTTTCACCTTGGAAAAAGTAAAACGTTTTCGGAATTACGGTTATTTTGTCTCTTTGTCGATCGTTAGTATTATTTGGGGGTTAGATTGATGGAGTAACAGTATTGTTATTTTAAGTGGAAAAGGGAAAAAACTGATCCAATTCGTTTTTTTTTTTTTGATACAATATCTGGTCATTTTTTCTATATGCCAATTGAACGTCTAAAAACGTGGATAATTCAAATTTTTTAGGAAGTTTGCACAAATTAATTTTTGCTCTTTTCATATTACTTTCAATTATCATAAAGATTAAAGTCGACGAAATCTTTCAACAGAGTAAATAAGTCATGATAATTATCAGAAAAAAAATTCAAGTGATATATTTAAAAGATTATTGCCATTAAAAAAAATCAAGATCTAAGTAATGTATTTTAAAAATTATGGCCATGTAGAAAAATTCGAGAAAATCTCCATCCTGTGACGGTCTTCTCACTCCTGTTACTGCAAATATCACCTTTTTTAAATATTTTATTTTTTATGTAATCTCGAAACACTAGGCTACAATTTTTGGTCAGCTCCTCCAACTAACAAGTAAAAGTAATTTATTGCCCATCCAAAGATTAAAAATTAATACTTATCCAGTTTCAACTGACCATACTGAAAAAAAAGTACTACGCAAGTTTGGCAACTAACTTTAAAAGTTGGCACAGTTATTAAGGATTCCAAAACGGTACAACACTTACTTATTTATTTTTTAAATTGCGGTAATTTTTTTATTTTTTCACCATAACTCACTCTTAACTATTTTTTCAGGCGACCACGTCAGAAAGTGGTATATATCGCCACGCCTACTTGTCGAAGAAAGTTGACAATTACATGCAACTGTGCGGGAATGTTATTCCCGCACGGGTAAAACCAGTTTGATCCATGCGGGAAAGTGGTGACATCGAAATGAAACCACGCCAAGTAGATAAAAGTGAATGAAAAGTTTAGTTCGTATATCCCACTGAATATTTATAAGGCTAATGAGTTACCAGAACTCAACTTGATTCGATTCGCGTTTATAACATGCAAAGTGAAAAATATCCCTCCAGAAATATTAAACTCGTGGAAATTATTGCTGACAAATCTGAAAGGAAGGTACGAAATGACATAAACAAATAAAGTTATCTATTATTTTTTCTACAACGCCATCTAGAAGCAGTAGATTGAATTATTCAGTTCTGTTTGGGTCGAAACGTTCATTATGTGTTCTGAAAGTAATTATCGTACAATACCATTTTTGTGGTCGCCTGAAAAATGTCGTTCATTACTCGTGGAAAGTCAGATTTCATTGCTCGTGTCTAGCCTCACTCGGCTCCGCTTCGCTTCGCCTCGTTCGTCAAACTGACACTCGCATGAAATCATCGATTTTCCGCACTCGTTATGAAATATACTATTTCTTACTTATCCAAATATGATTCTGATGTACCTGTGGCTCTCCGCTAAGCAGTCAATTTCAATATTTCGGTTGAAATAAGACCGATTGAGTCATAAGACTGTGTGTGAATGAGACAGATAGTGACGCTAACGTGACAGAGACGTAGAGGGTTACTTGAGGTGAGAGAGATACACATAGTGACGCTATGAAATTAAATGATTGAATTAAGCATCAATTAATGTTACACTTTGATTCATTACAACAATAACAAATGTTCAATCAATTAAAATTACAAAATATGTAAAATGACTCTCTCTGTCCCTGTCACGTTAGCGTCACTATCCGTCTCATTCACACACAGTCTTATGACTCAATCGGTCTCATTTCAACTGGAATCTTGAAATTCACGTCCTAGAGGAGAGCGACTGGTAGATTAGAATCATTTTTGAATAAGTAAGAAAAAATTGTCAAGAATGTGTTATACTGAAATCATAAAAAAGTTACCGCAATTTAAAAAATAAATTAGCAATTGTTGTACCATTTTGGAATCCTTAATAACTGTGTCAGCGTTTAAAGTTATTTGCCAAATTTGCGTAGCACATTTTTTTTTTCACCATGGTCAGTTGAAACTGGACAAAGTATTAAATTTGAATCGTTGGATGGGCAATAAATTACATTTACTTTTTAGATGGAGCAGTTGACCATAACTTGTGGGCTACAGTTCAAGATGAAATAACAATAAAGTAATTAATAAAAAAAAAAAGATTTGTAGTAACAGGAGTGAGAAGAAAAAGTTATTTTGAAAAAAATGATATTTGTAGTAACAGGAGTGAGAAGAAAATTTGGAAACATTTCTTATACACATTTTGGTATTTTATATCAACTCGGAATATTTTCCGGAAATTGCTCATCATTTCCCGTGAGGGATTCGATGTTAAAGCATACCTGCTTATGTTGTGATAGCCTCTGGATCCAATAGGAATGGCGTGCCGCAGGGTAACATTTTCGGACTCATATTTTTTCGAGTATCTCATTCAGAACTTTCACAGGACAAGTTTGCAGAATGTATTCATAAGGAAACCAAAAGTTTTGGAGAAGTTGCTGCAGGTACAATTTTTTATAAGAACGGTACGTAACTTTCCACATACCTGCAGAATGTAGAAAGCATGTTTCCGAAAGTACAAAGAATTATTTTCTAAATTTTTCTCATTTTGTCTTCATTTTGGTAACCGTGAAAAATATTTTTTAGGAATCTATCAGTGAAGTATTCAAAAGTTATCGTTTTTCAAATAAATTTCTCTGACCATAACTTGTGGGCTACAGTTCAAGATGAAATAACAATAAAGTAATTGAAAAAAGATGATATTTGTGGTAACAGGAGTGAGAAGACCGTCACAGGATGTAGATTTTCTCGAATTTTTCTAAATGGCCATAATTTTTAAAATACATTACTTAGATTTTCTTTCATTTTTCTGATAACTATTATGGCTTACTCTGATGATTTCGGCTTGACGTTGACTTCTGAGTCACCTGTATAAAGAAGTTGCGTTGCTCAAACTTATTTGATGAGCTTATTCGAATGTAATTTTGCAAGTAATCAGAGCATAACCTTTTCCACAGGGTGAAAAACTGCTTGTTTGCCGCTTTTTAGACAAAGATTTCCAACGATTTAAATGAATTGTTTGTAATACGAAATACGTAGTGACTAATTCGCCCTTAGCTCTCACTCGATATTCTGTTCCCTCAGATTTCTTTTTTTTTTGGTAAATATTTTTTTAATAATATTTGCAAACTTCGTTCACTTCCTTCTCAAAAAGATTCGAAATGATTTTTGGCTCAAAAACTCGTTGGAATATTTTGAACTTTTAAACCTGCGTATGAAGAATCATTTTGATGGAAAAAAAGAATGTAAACAGTAAAATAGATTTAACAATGTCGACAAAACAGTTCGATTCAAACCAGGTCGGTCGGATTGTACGGATATGGAAATTCTGACCAGAAAAAAAAAACGAAGAAGATAAAAAAGGTCGAGGGGAGCGTCCGCGCGATATTCGTGAATGGACACCGATGAATGAATCGCCGCAGAATCCACTCTCGCGTCGGTCGTTTCGACGACCGCAAAACGGTCTCTCGGAAAGCTCGCGAGTCGAAGGAGATGAGAAACCGCAAATTATTCAAATCGACCTCGTCGACAACGTTCTCGTTCTTTTCCACGTTCACCAACGCAACCGGCAAACGGTGGCATCGGCAGCGGCAGCATCATCATCATCATCACGGGACGGAAATCGTACCCACCGACCGGCCGCAACCGACATCGAATCACGCGGAAAGCGGATCAAGATTCTTCGTTCCCTTACCTATATACATGTTATTAGATTTTATATTGCCCTGAATAATATTAATGTTGTTGGTTAGCGTATCGCCTGCGGGAACGACTTTTCGATCATTTTCAAACCGCAAAAGGTAAACAAGATTTTTTTTCGTGAACCGATTCTCTACGTACTTTCTCATTTTGATTCTTTTATTTTTATTCGTTTGCGGAACGGTATTAAGTCCCTAACAAGAGCTGCTTGGTAGACGCGTAAAAGATCGATTTAAATAAAGACATAAAAATATTGAAGAATTTCCATTCAGGGACAGCTTGGCTACGCCAATTATCTCCACAATGGAGAAGGCCAGTGGGTCTGAAAAATCATTTGAAACTTTCTGACCGCGTAGCTAGTAGCTTCAGAAATATATTAGTTTTTGTTTCATCTGAATTGACTTAGTAGTTTTGAAGTTATGCCAAGTTTAGGTTCCGCATTATTTGAATTTTTCGAGAAGCGCGCCACAGTCGTGTGACGTCAATCCACATCGTTGCGGCGAACCGCCTAACGCGCTCGTGGAGATTTGTTTCGTTATCGAGTGTTTCGGCCGGACGAGTTTTTCATACGTTCGACCGAGTTTAACCTTCTTGGCAGATGTGTTTGGGTTAATAACAGGTACAATACTGTAATATTGTATCAGATATGGATTATGATTTTGTAAAGGGACAATCTGATAACTTTCCTTACATCGACGGCCTGATAGTCGCTAAATATTTTCGAATAATTCCGACTTTTTAGCGGCCGAGATGCGGGGAGTTTACATTAACCATCAAGACGACGGCAGCTAGAACCCCCATTAAATATTAAGTGTTAATTATTCATACTTTTCAACACATTCAGCAATTCAACATCGGTTTTTCAGTATTGACCACTCATAATTCGCGGTTTGAAGATCATGTAAATATCCTTTCCGATTATATTTGCACCCGTCTGACGGCGCCAAGATCCCATGTTGATGAAACATGAGAACCAAGATAAGAAATGCATTGAACAATATTTAGACGCAGACCTGACACGATTCAGGGTCGATAGTTGAGACGAGCGCAAAGGCGGCGAACCGCTGCCGATGTGGAGTGACGTCACAACGACCGTTTTCGCTTCGTCGTCGGATGCCTAATTTAACAGCAAATATCTCGGAAACTATGAGACGTATCAAAAAAATTTTTCCACACTACCTTTTCATTTGTTATGAGGTTTAGTGTAAGGTGAAAACTGAAAATTGCTGGTCTTCTCTATTATAGATTTGAACGTTGACAATTATTACTCAAACAGTCGTTAATGTTGGTTATTCGATATTTTATTTAAAGTTGACATCGTTGTGCGAGGAAAAAATTCCAAATTTCAGAAATTACTGACGAGATTGCATTACACGATCTGTAGCACGATCCAGTTGGTGCAGTATTTGCTCGAGCAAAAACTTAATATCAACAATTATAATAATGATGATAGCGACGCGCAAACCGTGGCTAATAATGAATTCGCGCGATGCAGAAAAAAAAACGTACGAGATTCTTAAAGAAAAGCCGCCGCCGCCGTTGATACCCACTTCTTTTTTCTTTTCAACAGGATGAACATGTACCCGTGGTACCGGGACTCCGTGGGCGGGAATCTGGGACAGTTGTGCGGACCGATGGCGACGACCATCAAGACCGAGAACGGTTACAGCGATTGCATGCTGGCCCTCGATTACGCGACCCAGAGCAAGGTGAGTGTCGTTACTGTACGTAAAACGACGAGAGTGACATTTTTAGTCGACGTTCCCGGAAAAACCGAGAAGGGACAATCGCGCCGCCATTTAACGCGCCGACATTCCGATAAGGTCTCGTTTGTTCAGTGCGCAATTTAATTCGAAACGGACAAATTTCTGTGCGTTCCGCGCGAATTCTATGTGCGCCGCACGTCCAACGTACAAAGGACAGAATTTTTCGCGTTTTTTTTTCTCGCGCCGCCCCGACATGCCGCCGCATCTCCAGGCGGCCATCTTGACGTTAAGAGTGTCATTGTCGAATGCTTCGAGTCACTTTTGTTTCACCATACAAACAGGATCGATCGTTACATCCGTCGCCGGTTCAAGGTCGCCGATTTATCTATGGTGATCGGGGCGCCCCGTTTAATACTCCGGGATCATTAACATGTCCGATAGGACGCAACTGCCCAGCCAGTGCCGCATTAACGTAATCGCATCGTTTTTTTTTTGTTCCCCGTCACTTCGAGTCGAGTTAAAAGATGTCTTGCGACGTCCGATATTCGGATAATCAGCGCGAATAAATCGCCACTCAGCCGACGATGGTCTCTTTAGCATCGAAAACAAATTAAAGTTATGTCAGGTGGCGATTAATAACGCCTCTAATCGAACCGTAAACAAACGGCTCCCCCGATTTGCATATCAATTAGGAAGCGATCGTCGGTTTCATTTTTTTTGCGGTCCCGCCGAACCGCGTCTCCATTAAACTGGCATATTCCGCACGTAATTAGTCCGTCGATTTGCATAATGAGGACGTCGCGTCGCTTATATACGTATACGGAATCAAAATAGTCGACGCTGCGCATGACGAGGACGTCGCGTCGCATATATACATATACGGAGTCAAAATAGTCGACGCTCCGTATATAACGTATATCGAATGGAACGGTCGATCGTGAGTCGGCGTTTGTTCGGCGGAGCGCGTCGCCCATTCCGAAAAATCGAGAAAGGCGCGCACGGCGAATCGGGCAAAAAACTGCTCCCGATCGACTTCCAGTTATGTAATTATCGGATGCACGCACCGTCAAAGGAGCCTCATGTACCGCACGAGTGTGGTTTCCGATTCCGTATCGACGAACGTCGTCGTCGTCGATCAACTCGACTGTGACCTTTTTTTTCTTTTACCTTTTCTCTTCTCTTCTCCTCTTGAGCAACGACGATGGTAGTAGTTGTCGATTATAATCTGGATCGATTTCGGTCGTCGATGATGAAATGCGCCATTTTACGACACGGTTTCGTTACGTCGTTTACGACGATAGAGAAGATGTGCTCATGCATTTAATTTCACTTCATAAGTATCTCATTTGAGGTCGTTTTGAAACTTAAGACTAATTATACTGGTTTAGGGATATTTGTAATAATCAATTGTACAATTCGATCCGCACTGAAAATATAAAAAAAGGGCGGAAATAAGTGAACGCGTCGTCACGTGAGTGTAATGTCACCTTTTCACGTGAGAGAAGAAAAACTTCAATATACAGGGTATCCCGTAAGTAGTGGACCAGTGGGGAACTATTATCTACCAACACCACTAAAAATTATTGTTCTAGGTCTTATAGTTTCAAAGTTATGATCTTTTTTAATAAAGAGGTGAGATTATCGTACTATGTACACACATTTTATAATTCTACGAAATCTATCACTTATTTTTTTGTTATTTTTATTCTAGACGGTTAAGAATACATAAGTCTTTCTAATTAAAGTCGTATTTAGGTATAATTATCATTAGCATGAAAATTAAAAAATAAGACTAGTGCAATTTTTACCTTTCAAGATGCTTTAAGTGGTGTAAAAAAATGTATTATAGTCTTGTGAAACTTCATTTTAAAAACATCTACATGTCATACCAATCACAAAAAAGTAACACTGGTTTCAAATAAGTATTTTTCCTATTTTAATTACTATCAAAACCAAAGGACATTTTTGCAAGAAAATAAAAATACATTGCTTATTATGGAAAAGCTTTTATTAAACATTTTTTTTCTTACATTAAGTGCTCGAAATGCTTTCCTCTAGCTTTTATGCATAACTAACATCTTCGTATAAAGTTTCTTTGTAAACTTCGAGCCCATTCATTATTTTTTATCGATTCAGCAACATGATTTAATTTTTGTCGTAAATCTCTTTCATCAGAAATATTTGTTTCATAAACTGCTTCTTTGAAGTAACCCCATAAAAAATAATCCAAAGGATTCAGGTCGGGTGATCGTGGCGGCCATGATAAAGTACCTCCGCGTCCAATCCATCGATTTGGGTAGATGTTTTTAAAATAAAGTTTCACGAGGCTATAATCCATTTTTTTACATCAGCTTAGCTCAAACACCACTTAGAGCATCTTGAAATGTGAAAACTGTAATAGTTTTATTTTTTAATTTTCATGCTAATGATAATTATGCCTAAATACGAGTTTAATTAGAAAGACTTATGTATTCTTAACCGACTAGAATAAAAATAACAAAAAAAAAATAAGTGATAGATTTCGTAAAATTATAAAATGTGTGTACATAGTACGATAATTTCACATATTTATTAAAAAAAATCATAACTTTAAAACTATAAGACATAGAACAATAATTTTTAGTGGTTCTGGTAGATAATAATTCCCCCTATCACCCACACCCCGTTGGTCCACTACTTACGGGACACCCGGTATAATAGCATGTTATTAGTGCAGGTTCAAACGACGATGTTGAATTGCTATCCAGAATTTAGAATAACAATTACAGTTTGAATACCATCGCATTAAGATAACAACGAGAAGAAAAACAGTGGGTGAAAGTGACTTAACGCGACGCGAGGTGAGTTTGATGTCCAGTCACCCATTTTCGTGATTAATTCCCGTCGATAAACAATTTCAACTGACAATAGACAATAGACAGAATAAATGGTAAACCGAATTAAACGTTTCGAGGTCACTGTCACATCGTTTCAAATCTTTTTGGTTAAAAGCGATTTTTGAATGAAATTAATGACGTTTCATGAATAACAATTATAGTCGGTGTAGAATGGAAGAAAAAAGGGTGGAAGTCACTTTACGTGACACGACGTGAATATAATTTCCAGTCACCTATTCACGTGAGAGAGAAAAACTTTCAATCCATATCGTCCCTTTTCTAACGAAAGGGCGTAACTCAAATTCGTCAAGTTTTCAGGAAAGCTGTTTGAAAATTGGAGGACTCTTACTGATTTTACTAAGTGGTACTGAGGCTTAATTTCTCAGTTCTTTTTAAATTAGTAGGTAGCAAAAGAATGAAAATGTGATATGCGTAATGAGAATTTCTGATGTCATGAAGTTTGGGTGAAAATTTTTTCGAAAATTGGAGATACGGCTTTACGTCGGATTAAGGAAAGTTGATGCATCTCAGACTTTGGTAGATGCGCCTTTAATTGGTCAGAGATTTTTGCAAAGAATAAACGTTTATTTCAGAAAAAATAACAAAAGCTTAACATAAAATATATTCAGTAACTTTTTCATAGCAACAAAAAAATAATGTTTGATTATGGAACAGAAAATCAAAGAAAAAACGAAAAATAAACTATACAGAAAAAACATGCTAGTGCTAATCATTATGAGGCAACGAAGCGTAAAACTGTACACATTCTGCTGACCCTATTACAGGAGTAGGACCTTGTGAAAGGGACAACAGATCATTGTATTTATCTTTTGATATTTTCAAAGGCTCCTGGTTTAGTTTTTTCAGAGGATATTTCAAGTTACCTCCATTTTGGCGTTTGAGGCTTATTACCTTAAATTCGGAATCCAGGTGACTGTATTTTATGTAAAATTTGTCAGGGGATTCTTTTAGTACCCTTATTTCTACAATTTTCGTCCAGTTGACCGTTTCTCCACAATCTGTCTTCTGCACTGTTAACACTCGTAGCTCCCGAGAAAGGCTTTTGAAGTCAATAAAATCCTGGTGTTCTAGAGGACTTACTTGGTAAGGATTTTTTCTTCTTGCCATACTTATTATTGTTTGAAGTTGTGCTGGGGTAAACACATTTCCAGCATGTTTGACAGCATAACTGACCGTGCTAAGTACCGAATCCCCCTCACTCTGACCGTGAGATGCCTCAAAAAATCTAAATGAGATTTCTTGAATATTTTTAGCATGGGTAACCGTATATAAGAGCATTGTAGCGATAATTGTATTCTTGTTTGGCCCGTAACAGCCATCGAAAAACTGATAAACAGATTCTACCCCTTTTTCGTCGTATGACTGAAGGCTATTGAAAACGCAGGTGGATATTTCTGATGCCCCTCGTTTGCTTAAGCCTTCATGCCAGGTATAGGATGTACAGTTTGTATCGGCAATATTATAAAATGTAAAATTGAAATTAGACAGACGACGTTTGTAAAAAATAGCACTTTCATTGCTAATGGGCTAATTTATCACTTGTTGCAAATCGAAATTGGCACAAAGTAACTTTTTATTCCTTTGAGCTTGCAATTTGCAATCTTGTTTTAAATCACGAACCTTCTTCTTCTCCGCATTATGTTTCTCTATCTGTGGTTTCATTTCTAATTTAACACTTTCCGTACCATCTCTGAAGATTTGGCAGAGCGAACACTGATCCTTTTTAGGCATTTGAAATGCTAGATTTTTTATGTGAAATACTCGACGGTATGTAGAAATGCTAAGTTTATTATGCTCAGATGAATGTTCTCCCACGAACATATCATACATTTTTTTAACAGAAAGATCAGCATGGAGGTACTCGTTAGTAGTCTTAGCTCTACAGTAATGTGATTCAATTCTTGGAAACCTATCTATATGGTTTTCTATGTTTCTACGTTGCTCTCTATCTAGGTCTAAAATCGCCTTCGATTGTCTTCCCCCACGTTTATCTTCTTTTAATATACCTGATGTCCCTTCAACTTTGTCCAGAACAGTTCGCACTACCTTTTCAGAGATACTAAGTATGGGCAAAAAAAATTTTTTGCACACTTTTTCACGTCGTCCCTCCAAAGTCAAAGAATATCTTATAGTTTTTTGGTGCCTGAAAGAATTATCCTTCACTGTTTTCTGTTTAACATCTATTGACTCAACATGCCTTGCAATGAACTCTCTTTGGTTATTTAAATTTCCCAGCTTATAGAAATTTTCAAAGATTTCTGTTCTCAGTTTGTCATTAAACTTGTTGCAATTCTTACCTAATTTTTCACAAATTATTCCATCACATCTTGTCTGCAAAGTACGTGCTCGAACTATATTTTTAGTTTTTTCACTTACATCCTCGTTTCCTTCGTTTCTTAGCTGCTTATTAAGTTTCTTCTGGTTCACTCTTTTTTTCTTTGTGAGAATGAACTCGCGGTTGGAACCTTCCATCTGAAAATCTTCCGGCATCATAATATACAACACTTCTACTCAAACAGTTTTTATTGTATGAGTGCATAATAATTACCTCATTAGTCAATTCGGTGGAACTTTCTCGTGAAGCACTCAAACTTTGAAAATCTTGTCTATGAATGAGACAACCTGCATTATTTTGAAAATGGTTCCAGCAAAGTACTATCATGCATTTATGGCACGATCTGAATACTTCTTCATTACAGTATTTCACTTCACATATTCCATAGGGTGGATCAGCATCACTGTAATAATGGGGACTACCACTAGAAGCACTGCAGACGTCTTCAATATTCAAGGGATCTTTTTCTTCTCCAGAATGTATTGTTATAGGTTGCATCAGTTTACTCGCATTATTAGTATTTTTTAAAAGAAAAGCTAAAGGGATATCATCGTCAGTCCCAGCTTTCACCATATTTGTCTTCAATATCAATAATCTTTCCATAGTAATACTTTTTACCATAGAGCATTTGCACCAATTTTGAAAATGGTTTCATTTTTCAATAATTGGAGCTCTTTACATGCTACAACGTTTGTAGTATTATCGGACCACTTTACGAGCACATCCATTTTCACCAAACGACTCAAATAAGTTGCAAGCATACGGCACCTACGCGGCCTAATGCCTGCAAAATATGAGATACGCCTGTATGGTTGAAACACTCTCTCAGAAAATTTCCAGCTCATAAAGGCGTCTATTCGTATGATACCGTAGACTAGACAATTGAGATAAGTCTCGAGCATTACGATGCGTATTAGATTAGGCAGCGTTGCATGAGATACGCCACTTCGTGTGAACGTTTATGATTCTTTTTTAAGCACAATTGCAGTCTTACCTCATTTTTGCAATTTTTTGAGATACGCCCATTCGTCAGGAGAGGGACGATATGTCTCTAAATAAACAATGAATATAGTGAAATGTTTCGTTTTGATATAGAATCACTTGAACGTTTAAAACCTTCGTATATTACAATTACAATCTGACTAACATTAAGGTAATCGCAACCGAGAAAAAAGTGCGAAACGTCACCGACTCACGTGAGTGACAAAGTTTCAACACCGAATAAAACTTGAATTGAACAAACCGTTTAATAGATTCCTATGTTGTGGATATGAAAGCAAAGAGACGGGTAGTTAAAGTCCGGACACCACCCCCCGTTTCGAACCGGACGCAGACGGAACGGCGACGTCCGACGAGGGGTCCGCCACGTCCGGATTTCCATTTCGCAAATTCCAGCGATTTCTGAATATTCATACGGTGACGAAGGAAGATATCGTATTGCGGATCTATTGACGCTGGATCCCCGTCCCGGACTTAGCGATAAGTTATCGTCTTGCGGATCTTGCGCGACGGTTTTTAATCTGGCGGCGGTTACGCGGCGTTATCTGGTGCCCGAGATCGCCAATAGAACTCCACTTGTCGCTGTCGCGAGATTTACGACGATCTGGGTAGATTTAGATGCTCCGTCCCCCGCCTCCGTCGTCCGGAGTACGTCAGCGTTGTTGGCGGCGGCGGCGGCGGCGATCCGAGAATATACGCGAGGGGTTCTTCTTACACACTATGGTTGTAAACAGTCGACGAAAAAACGTTCGCAGAATTTGCTAAAATTCGATTTATAATTTATTCACGCTCACTCGTGAATGCGACTATCGTTGTCACTTGCGTGAACGTAAATTTGAATTCGAGTGTGGTCACCAGAGTTTTCGAGGAATCCCGTGACAAATTTTATAAAGCGATTAATAAAACGTGAAAAAGCCTTAGAAAGAAAAATTGATATTATCTTATCATGCATGAGAAGAACTGGATGAAGTGAAAACTGTATTGAAATCGAGTTTTTTTTTGGGTAGAAATTAAAATGTTAGTAACGAGTAAATAAGTAATAGGTTGAAGTAAAAACGTGAAAACCTGCAGTGCCTACTCGAAAAACAATCACAAAACCGCGACGATTATCCTCGTGTAGATTTTAATATACATAATACAAAAGCGAGTTCACGTTACGGGGTGTTCGCTAGGTATACCGACGGTAATTCGATATCGATACGCATTGATTAAAAAAAAAATTAAAATGGCTCGTTTTTTTTCCACCGACGCGGCGGGGCGCATTATTTTTTCATCGCGCAAACGCCGCCGTCCGAAGGGTTTGCCGCCGGTGCAGCTGTTTGCTTAGGGTTGGAAATTGAGTTTTCCGCCGAACGATTACCGCTGAATGGAAATTATATAAAAGGGGAACGTTTTATTATGTATGCGATGGATAATCGCTGTTTGAGTTGGTCAGTTCGTCGTCGGAAAATAAAAATGTCAACATCGATCGCTGCGGCGGCTCTTTTTTTCTTCTGTTCAGTCGAAGACGACGTCGACATTCTCCTATAAAACATAAAAATAACGTTTTTGGACGTTATCTGGTCGGTGGATCGGACAATACCAATACAATTACGCGCGATCATAGAGATGTAGATTGATATCTGGCTAGGATCGATGCCATGGATCGGGTTAATTAATCGATGGCGGCAGGGTCCCGAGGAGCCAGCGCTTCGTTAATTACCGCGAAGATAGGATTTCGAACCGTGCACACCGTCGACGGCGGCTACTTGTGTGGCGCTTTGGCTTTTTCTGAAACGCGTCATTGACGTTTTGCGAAACTGGCAAGACTCGATTTCGTATTAAGTACGAGTGTGGCGAATGCGTTGACGCCGGCGTCTAAGAAGAAAAAAAAAACGGGGGAATTTTTAACGAATTTTCATGACGAACACTTTCTGTATTCAACTTCTTTTTCTCCTTGATACATTTCGCACATTAAAATATTGCATAGTTACTACTAGACGAACAACATTTTTCCACACCTATATTGAGTGATTTTTCTGATCGATGAGTTATCAAAAAAAATATATAGTCGAGCTAAGAAAAACTTGTTTGGGGCCTTCGTCCTTCGTCGCGGCGTCCGGGGGCCGGTCTCGTTACCGCTACAGGTAAAACAGACCGAAACGGAACAATAAAAACGACATACGGTCGTGAAATATCTCAACTGTCATCGTCGGCCGTCAATTGTTCGGCCAATGGCCGCGGGGGTCGCGAGTCCAGATACAAAACCACGCCCTCGGAAAGAACGACAAGATTTTATCGAGTTTAATTAGTGTCGTGCCCGTCTCCGCACGTTTGCCGAACTGTATTGACTTTTGTCACGATAACCGCCTCCGACACTGGGTGGACGGTGACGGCGACGGCGAAAGAGAAAAAAAAATTATAAGTTCCTATCTATTCTGCGTCCGGACCCAATTCCCGTGGCCGCCGTGAAATTCGGCTAATCCGATGCAGCATTGTTTCTCCGACGAACCATCTCGATAGATCGATTCCGTGTGAAGTGTCTATTCATTGTCGAGTGGCAGAGGCGGCTCTGGTGCTTCGCACCAGAAAATATTGATGGGTGGTTCGAAAATATTATTTCATCTCCAGCAAACAGATACATATGTATGTAGGTGGCTTAGCGCATTCGCCAAATGTCAATATGATTTGTCATAACTAAAGCCCGGATGTTAGGCAAAATGCCATAAAATGCCATAAAATGCCTATGTTCGTATTTTCTGTCTATTTTGCCTAAAATGGGATTTTATGACTTATTTCGCCTATTTCGAACAATTTATGATAGTATAAAGTGGGAAATCCTAAGATCTGAGGTAGGCAGAATTGGTACATAGACAAGAGATAGTTCCCTTTTTCTAGGAATTGATACAACAACTGTTACTGATGGGAAAACCTAAAACCAGATACCTATAGGTATAAATATATCGTAATACCCATTTCCGTTCAGTTGTTTTTCACCATTCGCCCATTCGGTTCAACTTATCGCCAGCCAATATGCCTAAAGTCAGAGCATCCGACCAAACAAAATTGAATAAATTAATACTTGAATTCGGTAAAGACGTTATCAGTAGTGACGGTTCTGTGTTATTCTGCAAAATATGTGACTGTAAAGTGAATTTTGAGAAGAAGTATTTTGTATCCCAGCACCTTTCAACAGTGAAACATAAATATGCTGCTTCGAAAAATTGCGATAGTAAAAAAACGTGTCTGCTTCCGAATTTCGGCGTTATATCCAATCGACAATCCCAATTCTCTTTGGATTTATGTAAAGCACTGATGGATGCGAACATTCCTCTTTGGAAATTAGAAAATCCTTCTCTAAAAGCATTCCTTGAAAAGTACACCAAAGAACAAGTGCCAAGTGAGTCCACCCTCCGGAAAAATTATATTGATGTAGTGTTCCAGGAAAAGATGAACAAAATTAGAAAAGAAACGGAAGGTAAAAATTTGTGGGTGTCCATTGACGAAACAACCGATGCTCTTGGCCGCTACGTAGCCAACGTAATTATTGGAACTCTACAATCAACTCACCAGGACTCTAACACGTATTTATTAACAAGTGAAGTACTCGAATCAGCCAATAATTCGACAATAGCCCAATTATTTACCAGTGCGCTCTCATTATTGTGGCCAGATGGTGTGAAACATGACAAAGTGTTGCTATTTGTTTCTGATGCCGCTCCATACATGAAAGCAGCTGGAAAAGTTCTGCAAGTTCTATTTCCAAAAATGGTTCATGTGACGTGTATAGCTCATGCATTGCATAGAGTTGCTGAAGAAGCGCGAAGTTTATTTCACGATGTCGATCTGTTAATATCAAACGTCAAGAAAGTTTTTTTAAAAGCTCCATCGAGGGTGCAAATTTTCAAAGAACTTGCACCAGATCTGCCATTACCACCTCAACCTACAATAACGAGATGGGGCACATGGATATCGGCTGCCATTTATTACGCAACCCATTTCGAGAAAATTGTAGAAATAGTGGATCACCTCGAAAATGATGCAGCTTCAATAAAAATATGTAAAGATGTTTTGTCCAAAAAGAATATCCAGTCTGATTTAGCATACATACTTGCACATTTTCATTCAATTCCAACATCAATACAAAAACTAGAAGAGAGGAATTTAAAATTACAAGAGCAATTGAACATTATGGATGAAACAATTGAAAGAATCAATTCTGCGCCTGGATTAAAAGGAGAGTTCATGAAAGAAAAATGTGAAAAAGTGTTGCAGAACAATAGTGGTTTGGTCAAGATGCGCGAAATAAATTCGATTTTATTAGGAGATGGGGTCAGTAATTTCTTGAACCCTACCGAAATATCCTCATTTATGTATGCACCTTTGACATCTGTTGATGTGGAGAGATATTTTTCGTTGTATAAACATATTTTATCAGATAGACGACAAAGTATAAAATTTGAAAATTTGAGAAAACTATTGGTAGTTATGTTTAATAAAGAATAAGTATTCACATCGAATGTTTTTTTGTTTTATCTTATCTGTTTTTATCTATCAGTATATAATAAATGCCTATTTTAAGTGGCTATTTTGAGTATTTTTATTGCCTTTTCACTGCCTTTTTTTAACGAATTTATAGTGCCTAAAGTCCGGGCTTTAGTCATAACCCTATTTCTAATTCAAATTGCAGATGTTGCAACACCGCAAAGTTGTGATATTTGTAGCGAACTTAGAACTTCAGTGTTTGATATTTCATCGATTACATCCTTAAAAACAATGTTGCCACATTTACAGTCGGAGCACTCACATACATATTAAAAAACGGTAGTCACACCGCAAAATACGCTTCATTCTATAATATGAATCATCTCATTCAGTATATTTATCCAAAAATGCGATTAAATTGAACGTCTAAAAACTTAAATAAAGGTACATGGTCGAAAAAAAACCTGTGAATTGTTTAGTTTACAAGTCGAGAGTATATAAATCACCGGGCCCGATTTGTGGTGCTTTCTAATCAAGGTTGTGTTCGTACATTACGAGCGTATGCATATTTAATGGCATCGGATGGAACGGTTTTATTTTGTAATCGAGAACTAATGGTCGGGCATTTTATTTCGACGAGATTTCCCGATGTGTTTGCGTGTGCCGTTCGATACAGAAAGCGAACGTTACGCGATGTGCGCCGGAGGGAGGAAGAGCGAAGCAGAAAAAATTGAGACATTGTTTCGAAGCGACGCGGAACGCCGGAAACTCGTTTCCAATTTCCCCTTCGCCGAATTAGGGCAATGAAACCGAATTAAAGGAAGTTAATTGATTCGAAAAAGAAACCGCGCACAAAGGACCACAATTTTCGGCTAGTCATCGGCCGCGGTTCCTCCCCCTACCCGATCTAGGTATAAAACGAATGGAAAGAAACGACGTCGATCTATGCCTAAAATAAACTATCTTGTGGGGAAAAAAGCTTTATACCTATGCTCCATCAAACGAATTTTTTGAAAAGTGACAAATTACTGAAAAAATTTTCCAAAATGTCAAAGATGCGTTACATACGTATATGCAATAATTTCGAATTCCATCAATTATTATTTCAACGGTGACGATAAACGATTAGGTAACGCCATCATAGAGAGGCACAGGAGGCATGTTCTTCGAGAATATTCCCAAAAAGTACGTACCGCAATCAGTGACGTTTGTAATGTCATACTACACTAGCGGAAAAAATTAAGGGATCAAAAAAAAATTCCAAATTTTTCGAGGTTTTTCAAGTTTCTGTATATCTGTCAAAAATGGTCGTAAACGAGTTTTGAAAAAAGTATTTTGAAGCTTTAAGTCTCTAGTTTTGAGATCTATTGTAAAAAAATTTTTTCAAATAACGTGTTTCGCTCAATCCTAACGGATACCTGAAAAAATTTTTTTTTTGAATTTTTCTTCTTCATCTTTTTGGTATACGAACTTGGAAAAATTTTTTTCAACTCAACCTTTATATGTATCAGATAACTTCTTTATTCGGCTTCAATTTCTTTTTTCGAAAAGTTCGATATGATCACTTCTTGCTGGGATATAGGACTTTGAATGGAAAAAGATCTTTTTGTGTTTAACCATCAAAATCTCATCAACCGTCAACTGCACAAGAAAATGAAGGAAATTTTTAAAATCTTGAATAAATTTCCCACAAAAATCAGCTAGGGCTCTCAGCAAAAAATTTTTTTTTTTGATCCTTCACAGTGATTTGAAAAATCAAGAAAAAAACGGCTTTTACTGCCTTCTGGACTAATCAGGCGCTTTGTCGGAAATACCGAGAAAATCACTAATGTTAAGTGTGCCTTTTACAGTTCAATATGTCCACAAAAACCCCACTAAGTTTCAATTAAATCTATAGAGCCGTTTTTTTGTTTCATACGTCCGAATGAGTGAAAACAATTAAGGGATCACATGATTATGACTTTAAATGATCATAATCTTTAAAAAATTCCGACAAAAAACTGTGTTTCCAGTTTTTTATGCATTTTTAACAATGCTTTTGATTAAATTCACCAAAAAAAAAATTAGAAAAAAATTTTTTTTTGCAAACTTTTTTTTAATGATTTCAAAAAAATTGCTGCAACACCCACCAATGAGTCCAAAAAAAGTTTGCAAAAAAAAATTTTTTTCTAATTTTTTTTTTGGTGAATTTAATCAGAAGCATTGTTAAAAATGCATAAAAAACTGGAAAAACATTTTTTTGTCGGAATTTTTCAAAGATTATGATCATTTGAAGTCATAATCATGTGATCCCTTAATTGTTTTCAATCATTCGGACGTATGAAACAAAAAAAAACCGCTCTATAGATTTAATTGAAACTTAGTCGGGTTTTTGTGGACATATTGAACTGTAAAAGTCACACTTAACATTAGTGATTTTCTCGGTATTTCCGACAAAGCGCCTGATTATTCCAGAAGGCACTAAAAGCCGTTTTTTTCTTGATTTTTCAAATCACTGTGAAGGATCAAAAAAAAATTTTTTTGCTGAGAGCCCTAGCTGATTTTTGTGGGAAATTCATTCAAGATTTTAAAAATTTCCTTCATTTTCTTGTGCAGTTGACGGTTGATGAGATTTTGATGGTTAAACACAAAAAGATTTTTTTCCATTCAAAGTCCTATATCCCAGCAAGAAGTGCTCATATCGAACTTTTCGAAAAAAGAAATTGAAGCTGAATAAAGAAGTTATCTGATACATATAAAGGTTAAGTTGAAAAAAATTTTTCCAAGTTCGTATACCAAAAAGATGAAGAAGCAAAACTTAAAAAAAATTTTTTTTCAGGTATCCGTTAGGATTGAGCGTAACACGTTACTTAAAAAAAATTTTTTACAAAAGATCTCAAAACTAGAGACTTGAAGCTTCAAAATACTTTTTTCAAAACTCCTTTACGACCATTTTTAACAGATATACAAGCACTTGAAAAACCTCGAAAAATTTGGAATCTTTTTTTGATCCCTTAATTTTTTTCCGCTAGTGTAGTTCAGTCAATATGCAAGAAAAACTAGGGTCTCTCCGAAAAATTACATACCAGAATTTGGCCAGATGATACGAAAAGTTCGCGTTTCCTTTCGCTTTCATTTCGGTCGATTTTTATTCGAATTAATTCTGGCGTTGGCAGTTCGTACCGCGATTCGATAGAACGCCCGAAATTTCTGAACTTCGGCGGTAAGCGGTACAATAACATCGTTACTAATAGATCCGGGTGTATTTCAATTTCCAATTCACTTAATTTATCGACTGTATCAAAAAATTTACTCACATGAGTGCGAACGTCGCCTCCGTTTTCCATTCGATGTTGAGTCAGTTGTTTCAGCAATGTAGCTCTCCTGGCAGGTCCTTTGATTGATAAATTCCCTCCAGTTTCTTTCCATTTTCTAGTCCCAAACATTTGTACTAAAAAACAAAAAATTTATCATAAGTTATAAAAAAATTGAACGTAAGTTCTATAAAAAAAATTTGACTCAAGTTAAGTTGGACTTAAGTTCTATAAAAAGTTTTTGATTAAGTTCTATAAAAATTGGACTTAAGTTTTATAAAAAAAAATCAAAAAAAGTTCTATTAGAACTGAACGTAAGTTCTATGAAAAAAGAATGTTGGCTTAAGTTCTACAAAAATTGGACTTGGGATCTATAAAAAAAATCAAAAAAGTTCTATTAGAACTGAACGTATGTTCCATGAAAAAAAATGTTGGCTTATGTTCTATAAAAGTTGGACTTAGGTTCTATAAAAAAAATTTTTCGCTTAAGTTCTAAAAAAATTGGACTTACGATCTATGAAAAAAATCAGAAAAAGTTCTATTAGAACTGAACGCATGTTCTATGGAAAAGAATGTTGGCTTACGTTTTATGAAAATTGGACTGAGGTTCTATAAAAAAAAAATTTTTGCTTAAGTTCTATAAAATATTAGACGTAAGGGCTCTAACATCAGCCAGTCTGAGAACAGATCACAAGCTTGTATTATGCAAAATGTTAATGGAACAACCTCATAAAGTTATAAAGAAGCCTATCTATATAAGAAAATTCAATATAGAATCTTCATCTACCGAAAGCACAAGGTAACTTTACGAACTCAGATTATCAAGCAAACTCAATAACATTTGCATATCAGATGAAGTTGAAGAAGGCTGACAACAAATAAAAACTTGCATAACAGAAGCTGCAGCAGAGTCAGTGGGAGAACGCGCAATCAACGTAAACGCCAACAAAAAGATCAAGTCATGGTTCTGTAAGGAAGTAAAGGAACTGGCATATATGAAACGTAAAAGCTATCTATTGTATTTAAGTTCACCGACAGAAACCTATCGAACAAGATACATTGAAAATAGAAACAAAGCTAATGCAGCCATCAGAGCCATCAAAAGGGAACACTGGAGACATTTTACCAGTGAAATGGAACACGACCTTTATGGAGCCCAAAGAAAGGTATGGAAGATGCTAAAAAACAGGAAAAAGCCAGTAAATGAATACGTTCAAACTAAAACCATATCACCTGACATCTGGAAAAATATTTTACAGAGCTGTACCAGGATGAAGAAACAACTGATACATGGGTGAACGAAGACGAAACACCTGATGATGTTTTGATAACAAGAGAAGAGCTGAGTAAAAGAATACAAAAGCTAAAAAGCAGGAAAGCCGCGGGAACAGACTACATCCCGATCGAATTGCTAAAATATGGGGGAAAGAAATTCACCGAGAAGCTGCTAACTCTTTTCAATAAAATTTTAAATACATCACAGATTCCTGAAGAATGGCGCAGCAGCATCACTATTCCTATCTTCAAAAAGGGGCAAAAGACATCACCTGAAAACTACAGGGGTATAACTCTGCTATGTGCGTCCATGAAACTGCTCACTGGCATTCTAAAAGACAAATTGGAATCACGTATCGAGAATAGAGAGGAACAGTTTGGATTTCGAACAAATAGATCAACAACGGACGCTCTCTTCATAATGAAACAACTAAAAGAGAAATCAATTGAGTTCAACAAGCCTGCTTACGTCTGCTTTATAGACTTAACAAAGGCATTCGACAAAGTGCGCTTGACAGACATTCTACAAATTCTGATAAAAAGACAGTCCCCGTCCCAAATCACCAAACTAATTAAAAACTTATACACCGGAAATATGACAAAGATCGAGTCAGGCGAACAAACTACACCTAACATAAAAACACCAGGCGGAATTAGACAGGGTGACAGCCTGAGCCCTTTCCTTTTCAACCTCTTGATGGATGAAACAATACAACAGGTCACATCCTTAGATTTGGGGTACAGAATGGGCCACTCTAAAATATCTGTGGTATGCTATGCTGACGACGCAGCGATTGTAGCAGAAACGGAGAACGATCTTCAGAGACAGCTTTTTAAATTCTATCAAGTCAGCCAACAACTCACATGGTAATTTCAATATCAAAAACCAAAACATTCTCCAGGGAACCTGTCAGGTGTAAAGTGGTTGTGGAAGACAAGTCAATCGAGCAAGTCAATGTCTTTAAATATCTAGGAATGGACATCTGCAGCTACCACGACCCGGCGAAGGAAGTAGGAAGTCTCATAACTAAAGCAGCAGCTCTGTCAGGGTGTCTCAGAGATGTGATATGGTCAAACCAACACATGGGAAGAGATAGCAAGGTGAAGATCTATAAGACTTGCATCAGACCTATCATGACTTACGGCATAGAAGCACGCGAAGACACAAACAAAACTAAAAGTATGCTACGCGCGGCCGAAATGAAAACCCTAAGAACTATCCTCGGAAAGACCAGACTGGACAGAATAAGAAACACTGATATACGAGCTCAATGCGGCATAGAAGACATAGTCAGATGAGGCAAAGACGAAGAGAATGGTATGCGCACGTGCGCAGAATGGACGAAAACAGATTACCGCGCATAATGGTGGAGAGCAAGCCACAAGGAAAGCGTCCACCAGGAAGATCCCCAAAATGGTGGCAGGAAAGTTGGCAGTCCACCTCGCAGGAAACCGTGCAGAGACGGCTTCGGCAAGCAACAGACCAATAGGTCCATCTAAAAGAAGAAGAAGAAGAAGAAGGTATAAATCCTATAAAAATTGGACTTAAGATCTATAAAAAAAAACAAAAAAAGTTCTTTTGGAACTGAACGTATGTTCTATGAAAAAAAAATGTTGGCTTATGTTCTATAAAAATAGGACTTAGGTTCTATAAAAGAAAATTTTTGCTTAAGTTCTATAAAAATTGGACTTAGGATCTATAAGGAAAAGTCAAAAAAAGTTATATTAGAACTGAAAAAAAAAATTTTGTCTTAAGTTCTATAAAAATTGGACTTAAGTTCTATAGAAAAAAAAATTCTGCTTAAGTTCTATCGAAAAAAATTAAACGTAAGTTTTAAAAGAAAATTTGTCAGAAGTTCTATAAAAATTTAACGTATGTTTATAAAAAAAAATTAATGTAAGTTCTATAAAAATTTAACGTAGGTTCTATAAAAAAAATTTTTGCTCAAGTTCTATAAAATTGGACATAAGTTGTATAAAAAAAAATTTTAAGTAAATTCTATAAGAACTGACCGTAGGTTCTATGAAAAAAATGTTGGCTTAGGTTCTATAAAAATTGGTCTTGAGTTCTATAAACAATTTTTCTGCCTATGTTCTATAAAAATTGAATTGAGCTCATTTCCGCCAGTATCCAAATCGATGCGAACGGTGGTGGCTTTTCGTCGTCCACCCCTATTCCCTCGATTTAATGTATTAATATCATCTCCCCGCCGAAGGAAAGATACAAATGACGGGCAATAATACAAAACGGACGAAAAATAAACGGGAGATCGCAGTCGCCTGGATATACTATATATATACACACGACAACGACAGAACGTTGTGGGGAGGAAAAACCGTACACAAAGACGTTGGCGCCGGTTCATTTGTCACGGCATCGGTCCTGTCACTTCCGATGGGATGCGGAGCGATTCCAGAAGAGAGACACATTGACAATGCGCCTATGGTTAAAAGACTGACTACTACATTTATAAAATCAAAACAATAGTACATGCAAACATAAAAGATGTTACTTAATTTTGCTTCTCAAGTGTTAAGGACAATGGGTTTTCGTGACAAACGAAGTGGATGAAAACAAAAATGTTTGCATGTACTATTGTTTTGACTTCATATCCGTGGCTTGAAGCCAAGGAACAGTTTTGACTTCTGTCAAGAAGGACTAGATAAAAAGCCTATTTAGGTGACGAAAAAGATCGTGGATCTCGATTCGGACGCGTCGAACGGTGGCCCATCGTTTGTCAAAGCCATAGTTGGGTCGTGTGGTCCCCCCGCGCGTTAATCTGAAATCGATGATGATGCAACTGGGACGGAGACGGCGGCGAAAAGGAAGCGCCGCGCGATATCTTTTGCCCGAACGAGATAGCCGGTGCCGTCCCGGGGGCGGCGGAAGCCGCCCCGCGGCCGTACGTTCACGCGTCTTTTAAGGAAACGACGTTAGTCGGACGGACGGACGGGGACGGGGTCGTGTCGACGTCATAATGACTTATACTGATGATCGTTTCATCTGGGAGACCGCGTGCGGGACTAACGATAATGGACCGGCGCCACCCCCGCATCATTTGTTCGCGTCTAGAAGCCCCCTGCCCTGCGTACCGCAAATCGACTATTGTGAACGAGTGGAAGTTTTCGAATTTTTTCACGTCGATCGATTCCGGTATTCCGGATGGATACTGCATATAAGGTACATTTGGAAACTCACAAAAAAACGTGAACCAGAAGCGGGACTCGAACCCGCGACCTGACAGTTGACGGCCGCTCACTATCCCTCGGCTAGCAGGGCAGTAAAACTGAAAAAAGGAATGACTTCAGGGAGTTGGAATGGAAGTATTGTGACGGTGAGAGAGAAGGTGGATAAAAACGTGACAATCATTAATGAATATCCGATAATAATATAAAATAGGCAAACCGGTGAGTAAAGTTCGTGCGTAAACGTTTGAAACCGGGTCTCGTCATTGCTACCATAATATACCGTCTTAACCCGCGTGTTATTCTCGTGCACTTTTTCAATGAGCCGAACGAGATTGCTACCGAGACGTGATTTCAACGTTCAATTATTAATGGTTCAAGGTGAAGTCGGGCGGTTGTTTTTCATATTTACAAGATGCGAATGCGAGACGCGATAAACTTCCACCATCCATAGGTAGGCATATAACTATATAATATATTACGTATGGATGGGCGAAACGTATAGCCGGGTTATGGGCATGAGTTACGATCCGGATCGTTTTTCGTGCATACTTAAAACCGCATAACGGACACGCACCATTCCGAATTGCTTTCCCAAATTACTCAATTTGCCGTGATGATGCTCTCCTCGAATGCGCCAATAATACGTTAGGAAAAAACCCCGTAATTCGACCACGATTGCAGTCATACGTGGGTACTGTGCGTATGACTTTCAACGGTAATTACCGTCGCCGATTAAAAATCCATTAGACCGATTCGAGATTGTTCCTGTTATTATGTATTCAGCCGCCGAATGCAATTTCGTTCGATTTTACCCAAACGAACGAAAAGGGAATGTTCAAAATCGAACATTTTTTAATTTGTTAATTTAAAAATTTATCGCTCCCGAAAGAGATATATACGTATTTATTGCAAATAGCGTGGTTAATACGTCCGTCGTTCTTTTGTCATGTACTCAGTAATAAAATAGAATAAAGTCGACTTCATTAAGGTTAATAGCTGACTTCATTTATGTTCGAATACGTTAGTGCCGATTTCATAGCTTCATTTTATGATGTAGAGAAATTGTATCGCGATTTCTGTCGTGATCGTCGGTTCAAACATTTCCTTAGTGAATTATTCGATATATGAAAACAAAATGCGAAGGTTTAACTCTACATTGACTTCATAACTTATTTTTTATGTTCTCTCGGGAAGGTTTTGAACGAAACAAGACACATTAAATGGACGAAAAATTCGGGATTTCACCGAATCTCATGTGAAAGAAGAGAAATAAACAATTTTCAGAATACTGGAATGCTGATAAGTGATTTAATACTTGGTATTTCCACCCCTTGCGTGAATTACAGCTCGGCAACGACGCGACGGTTCATTCTCAAAATGAGTGATCTTAAAATGTTCTGATCTAATCCTTCCCACATTTCTCTGAGTTGGATTTCTAAGTCATTAAGAGTGGCTGGATGATTTTCTGAACTTCTCAGCCTTCTATTGAAGGTTGTCCCAAACCTGCTCAATCGGATTGAGATCTGGACTTCTTGCTGGCCATTCCATTCGAGAGACTTCAACCTCTTCAAGGTACTCCTGAACGATGCGTTAATTTTTTTGCGCAGTGTATAACACTAACCTTAAACAGATTTTTCGTTAAAAATGTTTAAAAAGTAAAGGTTCATTTGATATCTAAGTATTTTATAATACTATAGTGTTGTTTTTGAAATCCTATTTATGCTATCTCAGGAGATTGGATCGACACCTCGATTGGTCGGATGTTGATCAGCACAATTCGTGAAATATAACTTGGCTCGAGATGTGCGCGAAAGGACATAGAGACAGCATTCGGAACGAAAAAGATGCAATGTACGCGCGGACCAAACGATCGGTTTGGCCAGAGCACAGGGCCGGATCTACAATTTTTAGCAGGGGGCAAAGTACTCATGTGCCGCCCCCCCCTTAAAGAAAAAGTCGGGTTGATTCAGGGTGGGTAATTATACAAGGTGTTTCAACGAAAAAGGCCTATTTCATTCTATCACTATCCCCGAAATTGAATCAGATACGTTCAATAATGTTTGGAGGGGGACACATTTTGAAATACACTTGAGTCTGAGAAAAGCAACCCCTAACGAGGGGGCGCCTCAACCGCATGATTTTGAATAGGTAATAGGGGTCGAATGGTCCATCATTTTGAAGATCTTGTAACTCTCTTTTCAATAACATATATTTTGATTTCCTGAAATCAAAATTGTTTCAATAGAACGAATTTTCTTCATGGTGTACTCATTTTGAAATAGAGCGAAAAAATTCAAAGTCGTCCAATTCAAATGTTCGAACTATCCTCCATTCACTCTCATACAATAAATACGCGATTCAAACATTCTGCGTTCTTTTTTTTTTTGCTGGAAAACCTTGTGAACTATATGATATTCCTATTGTTGAACTTCATCTGAATTTATTGAGGACAGCTTCGTATCTTTTTCTTGCCAGGTGAGTATTGAATTTGGTCTTCAGCAATACTGCTTAAGAGAGTGAGAATGGTTTGTTCAATTCAAAAACGAGTAGAACTAATCGAGTTGTTTTACTCGAATGAGAAAAATGCAAGAAATAATGCAAGAATTGTCAAAAAAAATAATCCGGAACATTCTGTTGCTTGTGGAAAAGTTTCGAGAAACTGGTTCAGTCCAGAGTAAAGAGCACCGACCAGAAATAAGGAGTCAACAATGAAGTTACTGAAATTGCTGTTCTGGGACAAGCTCTAATGCTAATCACTCAGTCCCTGAGAAAAATATGTGCAGCTTCTGGAGTGAGCCAATCATCACTTTCAAGGACTCTCCACAAATTCAAGTTTCATCTTTACAAAATACATTTTGTGCAGGAATTGAGCGATGATGATCCAGATAGACGTCTTCAATTCTGTGAACAAATGACAGATCGTCTGAATCTCAACCCACAACTTCTTAACAGCACTTTTTTCTCGGATGAGTGTACATTCTCGTTCAATGGTCATGTAAACCGTCACAATTTTCGGTACAGGAATGACGTTAATCCCTATTTGATGAGGGAAGGACATTCTCAACGTCCAGAAAAACTGAATGTTTGGGCTGGAATTCTTGGAGATCATATTATCGGTCTACTTCTACTTCCGCAAATCTTGAATGGTAAAGTTTATCCGAAATTTCTTCAAAACTCAATCTACCCCAGAATTTTGGAAATAATCCAAAATGATGAAAAGCTGATTGAAGAAGAAGTATTCTTTAAACAAGATGGGGCACCCGCTCATTATTCAGCACCAGTTCGATTCTTCTTAAACGAATATGTTCCAGAGCGTTGACCACAGAGGTCCAATAGAATGGCCTGCACGATCTCCGGATTTGACACCTCTTGATTTTTTCCTATAGTGATACTTGAAATATGAACTGTTTCAAACTGAGCTAAATAGCTTAAACGACTTGCAGTAGAGAGGTATCGCAAAGTGTAATCAGTTGACACTAGAAGTCTTTCGAGATGTTCCCAGAATGATTGAATCGTGTTTGTTTTATTGTATGGAACTGAATCGAGAACAATTCGAACATTTGATTCGAATGGCTTTGAATTTCATTGCTCGATTTCGAGAAAAGAACATCATAAAGAAAATCCGTTTTATTCCAACATTTTCCATTTAAGGAAATCAACATTCACATTATTGAGAAGAGAATTCTGAGATCTTCAAAATGATCTGTCACTCGATCCTATTCCCTATTCAAATTCATGGGGTTAAAGCTCCCCACCCTCCCCCCGTAAAGGGTTGCTTTTCTTAGAATTAAGATTATCTCAAAATGTGTCCCCCTCCAAAGAGTATTGAATTCCGGTGATAGTGATAGAATGAGAAATATCAAGGGTGGCTAATTTTCATTATATCACACTGTATATATCTAACAATTGATTCATGGCAGATAATCATTTCTTAATGAAGCCAGAATTATAATAGTGAACATAATAAGTGAAAATATTCTTCTTTGGCAAAAGCATTTTGGGATTCGTATTAAAACATCGTCCTAGAATATAGGAAGCATTGTTCTTGTAAAACATACCATACATTCGCTTCATCGAAATGAAATCAATCGCTATGAGGACGTACCGACGCGAGGCTGTGTTAAATCAAAACATTTGGCCAAAGCATGGAACAAAAATTCAAAGGAATATTATTCAACGGAATGAGTTGTCAATCATCATTAGTGAAGTGAAGAAAGAATCTATAATATTTATTTTGATGTCAGAGTGACACGTTGTCAACTTAAACAACTGGTCCATTGCCGCCCCCTATATCTTAGCGCCCAGGGCAAATGCCCCCGCATGCCCCCCCATAGATCCGGCTCTGCAGAGCAAACAGAAAAAATCGTTCATTGTTATGAATATATAGATATGTTTGTTTTTTACGTTTCGAAGTCACTCAAATTGCGAGTACCGTAGGTCAACAGTAATTATCATTATAACTTATCGTTAATTACTAGTTGTATTTGAAATTTTCCGTTATTTGAAGTTATGTCTGATAACGAAAATCGAAAAATACGGGATTCGAATTCGTGGACTGACATTTCTTTTATTTTTAGATTAGCGCATATACATGTTCAACAGTCGTTATTCCGATCTCATTTCATATGCGTCGAAGATTTCATTTCATATAATCAATATAATTTATATTAATCTATGGACAATTAAAATTTTATTTAAATATAACCAATTAATCATAAAAGTTCAATGTGACCTGAAAGGCGCGATAATAACTATTTTTTTTTCGCGTTTAGTCAGGGTTAGGTAGGTAGTTTGAAAATTACACACGAGTCGCCCTCGTGTTATAAACAATTAACTTCAATTTGCATCTCGGATCGATTTAATGTCATCGTTCGCGCGACTCGTGCTCGCGTTTCCCCGTATTTGCGTTCGGTAATAATATCTGAATGGACGAGAGGGAAAAAAAGTCATTTGTTTCGTTTCGCCGTACGCACTTATATTTAAAATGCGAGCTCGAGGCGACTTTGAAATCCGGGAAGGTAAAATCGTAGAATAATATTTATTAATTTGTAGGTAGCGTAGAAAAAAAAAACGGCTCATTATCCGCACGGAAAGTCGGAATGTTGACACAACGTTTCGAAAATTACGGTAAAAAAGTCGGGGTAACCCGCCGACGACGATTGTGTTTTGTGGACGAATCGAACTCGAACCGAATCTATTTAAAATAAATATCGGACAGAAAATTGTTGCGAATAAAATTGTAATTTCGTTGTTATGTTATGGAAAGTTAATCGACTTTCGGTTTTTTTTTACGCTTCATCGATTGGTAGGTATTATATGGTGTTGCGTAAGAGGAAAAACGTCCTTTCTCCGATTTTGGATTATGGCCGTGGGAGAATGAGTTGTGGAATCGATAAATTTACATAATGTTATAGTAGCGCGTGCATAAAAGCGCATAATTTATGCGGCCGGTTAATAATGCGGCGATGAAACATCCGAATTATTATAACAATTCGAATATTTTGAATTCGCGTTTCCTCGAGTACTGTTTGTTGAGCGTATTAACGAATTTTTGTTAATTAAATCGAACAATATTCGAAAAACAGAACAACCTAATTGTGTTCCCACAACGAATTCGAAAGGGGAAAAATTGATGCGAAATTAATGTTTCATATCTCAATTGCGCCGATACTTATCGTTGCTCAATTTAACATTGAGCACCTTGAATTGAGTAATTTCGCCTAAAAAGATATTACGATTACCTATACCTACCACCCATCTAGATTGGCATCAACAAAACGAAAATTCCCCCCTATACAAATTATGTGCCGTTTGTAATTTTAGCCAAAGTGTGCAATTTCCTCTCGATCTCGTACGGATTATAAATCGATATATGGAGAATTAATGCGTGACCGTGGTTTATAATTCTCGCACTTCGAGATTGCGGCGGCCGCGGGTCGTTTTAATGATCGATTAACTGTTGTTGTAGTGTGCAGCCGATTAATAGGCGATTTTATTGGTATTGATTATATATACAGGCCGGACCGGTAGCACCGGGTATAGCGATCGCAACCAAGGTGAAATGACGATTACATTCATCTAGTCCTCGAAACAATGTTATTCGGTTTTTTTGTTCGTCCGTTCGTGAGAAATTCGATTTTCATATCGCGACTCGTTACGTCACAAATTAAGCGATCAGTCGCGACCGGCATTAAGGGAAACTATAATTTCCAGGATTTCGAACGGGCAATTAAGGTGGATTTTTACGTTTGCTCCTTAATGAACGTCCGTATATCAAAACGGGGCTTCAATAATAATACAATTTATATCGTAGGAAATTAAAGTGGTTTCCCTTCGAACTGGTTCTCGAACGTTGTCGTCGTCGTCATCGTCGGACAGATGTAAACTATACGGACTGTCCGTCCCGTACACACGCTGTACCCAAAGCCAAAATGGCTTTGTTTACCTTGCCACCGTTTTTTCCGGACGCGTTCAGCTGTCGCCGTCACCCGGAATACAATTTGCCATTTTTTCCGAACATCCGAAATTTCGGTGCTTTATCAACTTTTTTTTCGCCCAGCTCGGACGTGGGGTTGCAGGCGGTGGTCTGGCTCATTGCTTATTCAATTGCCGATAATTTTTGCGTCCACTATCGATAATGTTCCGGAATCGTTAATCGAACGCTTTTTTGTCGGACTCAAAACAAAGGACTTTTTATTATTTATTTTTCGTTCTATTATGCCAACTGTAATCTTGATACGACGGCGCATTTTTTCGTAATTCGGGTCGGTTTCGTCGAAGGACGTTTTTTTTCAAATTTAGGATCCGATTAATTATTATAACGACGTTCGATACCCGTCGAGAAATTTTCGCAATCTTTCGCAATTTGTCGTGGCAGCCGAATGTCGCGTTCGTAAAACTGAAAGTAAATTGACATCAGCTGCTCCAATGAATTATCGACAATCGATGGAGATATCGATGCAGGAGGGTTGTAAATCCGGAATTACTGCTGAAATAATGATTCAACTACCGCCATCGTTTGTATTGAAAAAAACACCGATCGGTTATTAATTAGTGTGCTACACACCTTTACGTTATCGGTTATATTTATTATTTCATATAAAGGGCAAATTCAATTGTATACAATTGCCTATCTTGTTCACCAGCATAAGACGGCAATCGGGAGCATATTCCCAAATTTTCGCTAACTTTCTTCCATTTTCCAGTCTGCCTTCAAATTTATTAAACTTCATCCTTTTTTCATGTCACACATGTAACTTTGCTCAAAAGCAACGGAGTATGTTTAGACAACAATCAAAATCATGTCTGGATGCAATCTTTAATCAAACTAGTATTTATTACAATTTTTGCGAGTTTTCTTTGTTTTCTTGGACAGCACTTTATCTTTTGTGAATTCTCTGAAAGAAAGGCTTTATTTATCTCGATTGCGATTCTGCTCTTTGAGTTGTCCATAAAATTGAAAAAGAAGAAAAAAATTCTGTGAACTTTTCAGTATCTCGTAGAGAGCCTCCCTCCTGATTGTGAATCAGGAGTGTTGCAAAAAAAAGACCTTGGTCTTTCTAATTTTTAAGGTTTTATTTTTGTGTCTCCTCAGCATTTGGAATGAAAATTTTTTTCATGTGTTTTTTTTTCTCCATTTTCAATGTGCAATTTTCCTTTAATCACGATTTTTATGTTCGATCTATCTATTTTGACTATCAAATATTCAATGTTTATGAGGTTTTTGACGTCAAATTTTGTTTTCCTATTTTTCTATATTTTTGTTCTGTTCTTGTTTATAGACCAGGTTTTTTTTTGATTTCTTAGTTTTCATTTTTGACTCTCTTCAGGATTTAAAATGAATAACTTGGTTATTGGATGCTTTTATTTCCGAAATTTTTGAGTCTTAGATGCGATTTTTTTTCTTTCTTATTTAAAGCCGAATTGTTGATGTTTTTCGTACGATTTTCAATGTCCAAATTTCAGTTTTTTCGTATTCTTTGTTTTTTGTCCTGGGTGGCTGAAATACGGTTATTCGCAGTTTCTATCTTTTATTACATAATATACTGTTTTATCGTCAGTTTTAAGTGACGAATTGTCGTTTTTCGTTGATTTACGTCGAAGTTCTGATTGCCTACATTGAAAATTTAAAGGTATTTCGCTTTTCCTTCGTCTTTTTTCAATTTTCTGAAACCTTTGGTTGTTGATTTTTCTGGATTTTCAGGATAAATTTCCCATTTTTTCTATTGTTTAAAATTGAAATTGTAATTTTTTTCGAATTCTATTGTTCCGCAAAATGTGTTTTCTGTGGATAATCTCCCATCTCGAATTTTTCATTTCTTCTAGTTTTTCGTCCCGTGCCCTCGGAACTTGAATATTCTGGATGCCGAGAATTTCATTTTTAGTGACGAAAACCCAAGTTTTTTCTGCTTTTTAGGTACGAATTTCTTTTTACCTTGATTGTTTCGATTTTCTGTCCTTTTTTTTAGATTTTTATACCGAAATGTTTCGTTCTTTTTGTGTTGTTTTGTGGCTTATATTTTGTTACTTTTCTTCGATTTTCGGGGTGCAATTTTTTGATGTTCTTGTTTTCTCCGTTGTTCTGCGTTTTAGACTGAAATTTTCGGTTGTTTTCTCTTCAGTTGTTAGTTTGCTCGATGAGAATATCAATTTCAATTATTTTCAACTCCGTCTTTTCTTCTTATCTAACGCTTATTAAAATAATTTCGTTGGAGTTCAACCGATTTGTTTTATCGTCGGTTGTTTTCACTATCTGTAATAATAATTGTCACATTAGAAACGTCCTTTTTTTTTCAATATCGGCGAGTCAAAATTGTCCCTCATTACGTTATCCATATGCAGTTTTTTTCAGTACGTCCTCCACTTGTTATCAATTATTTTGAGGAGACCGCAATCACTATTTTCATTGAAAAAAATTTAAATGCCAAACAATTTTCCAAACATTTCACATATTCGAATTATAAAACAAAAAACGATGTGATTACATTTTTGAGCTCGACAGACATATGAAAAAATATAGGAGTTCCTACAATTCTTATACCTTGGTAGTGCAAGCATTCAAAACGATTTTCAAAAATTTGTTATTATATTTTAGAATACTTCGATTGATCAATTTTATTAAATTTTCCATTGAGATTTGGATTCGGTGAATCGGAAGTATGTGGTTTGTTTTATTACACATCATGGAATATGACGTTGTTTATTTGTAACTAACTTCGATGCCTATTGAAATTATTGAAACGATTGTTAATTAATTGTATTTTTTCTTTCAGGTGAGCAAATCCTGAGTTATAACATCTTTCAATGTTTTGGTGAGTTAATTAATTCTTATATATTTCATATTTGAATTGTTTTTACGCCATATCAACGAATATAGACTCTACTAGAAGGGCACTCTAGTACAATGCAATGCCCTAACTTTTCGTTCATTCCTCAGTTTCTTCACATCACCGCTAAGATGGCAGAGTATGTTCAAAATTGCCAAGAAATCAATCTAAAGGCGTAAATTAACCGATTTGTTACGTATTTTCAGCACCCTACTTGATACAAGAGAAAATTACTTAGCTAACCCTCTCCCCGTTTCCCTCATGTCTAAAACCTATTAGATAATTAAAAATCATCCTCCTTTGCGCCATCTGGCGGTAATAAAAGAGAGACTGTATTTCAACAAAGACATTTAGCCTTCTAGTACTGTCTATATTCGTTGGTCATATTATAATTTGACATTTGATATTTCGAGTGGGGAAATTTTTAAAACGCATGTTTTTATTGTGATTCAGAAGTAACTGTATCATAATACATGAGCGATTCCTGCTGATAATATTGCTAGTTATCTACTCAATTAGAGATGGCGCCTCAAATTGTCAAACAATAGCGTTTTGCGTATCCATCACGTAGTCCATCTATTATTTTTGGTCTTTTTTCAAAAAACAATTTAACAGATATTTTGGTCCTATGCATAAATGTATCTTGCTGTCAAATCAGCTTAGTTGTTTGGGTAGACGATCCAAAGAGCCAGTCTGACCATGGTAACACGCTCCGGGCGGCGAGATATATGGAGGCAGCAAATAGTCACCAGTATTCTGAGTCTCAGTCATGATGGAAGGCCGACCCTTGTTTTGAAACCTCTGCGGAACAAGCCGGTTAGCCGGCAGAAAAACCTTTCTTTAGTCGTCATTGAAATATCATTGTAAATTTGAGTCAAAACAATTATTATCTTGACGACTCTTTCAAAAATTGTAGGTTCCACGTACACTCTACTCCGATATTTGTGCAAAAAAATGCAATTGTGTAAGGTATTTTGCAAAAAGCTATAACTGATCACAGAATCGAGATTTCCGACCTTCCGCTCTGTGACTGCGGATCGAAGTCTTGCGCGGACCCCACTCGTCGGTCAGGTCGATCGGGGTCAGCGACAGGTGATATGCAACTCTTTCGGTGACGTCAGCGACGATCCGTCGCGCCGGAAGGCGGGCCGCAGATCGTCCGTCATTGGCGGAGGGGCGTGACGGCGACGGTGGACGCGGCCACGCCCACCGCAGTCACTCCCGTTTCCGGTCCGCTTCGGGGGGGTGTAGGAGGACGGACAGGTGATCGCGTTCCCGGACGATCTCGCAACTTGGGACGCGCAAATCAAGGCGTCGACATCAAAAAACTATGTTTTATGTAACGGGAAAAAAGTTTAATACTTTCCGCGTGCAACAACTTGCGGCTTTTTGACGATCATCGGTGGGCGAACGCGAATTAATACGGCGCCGCCTGGTGGGAAATTTCGGAATCAAATCAACGTTCGCGCTCTCTCAATTGAATTGGTCAGTTATGACGTAATCTCGATTTACGCGCGTCTGAGCGTATCCGAACTTGCATTACGCCCCCTATGATCTTAGTGCAAAGGAAATATGTTTATGTACTCAGCGTAATATCAGTGGCGCCCCTAGGAATTGCTAGGAGGCGCGTGCTTGGTGCTGTAGTCTAAATGGGATGGGCACATTCCATCTTCCAGTGACAGAAAAAAATTCTTTACTGGGCACCCCAAGGACAGCTGCGCCCGTTTGCAAGCAAAGAGGCCCCTACGCACACTAGTATGGATTTTGGAAACGAGTACGTTTTCGCTTACACTCACACTAATGCGATTGGCACCGTTCTTACGTACATTCGATTACGGCAGCGACAGTCACTCGATCGTAAAATAAAGTTAACCCTACTGAAGACTTAGTTTCGAAATCAATAGCCTACAAGTGAAAGCAAATTTAAATACAAATCAAACAGTTCGCTCATCGAACTGATATTGGTCACGTACGTATTCTCGATTAGAGCGACCGTTAAGTTAGAGCGTCACGTAACAAAACTTGCATTACGCACGCTATGCGCTTATACTATAGCGTAAGACATCAACAAGTGCCACTACTCACTCATAAGGTGCAATTACAATCTCAATTGTATCATTGGTTGGACTTAAATGATGATGAAAATAAAAATTTATAATCGTCCAAAATTATAATTGCGATGCCTTCAAAACAATTTCGTGGCTCTGCTACACAGACACGGTCAGGAAAATTCCACGAATACATTGGCATCGTAATAAACGAAGGGAGATGTTCAATGTGAGGTCGTGTTCGCGCGTTTTTATTCGCACTTTGTCCATAATTTCGTTGATATTTAATATTAATTAAACACGACGAAAATCGTAAATTGAATTAAACGACGATTATTTGCATAATTAATGACTTTGCGAACGCAATTAACGGTCGCGATACCATTTTCGTTCTTGTATCTACTCCTCTTCGCGCTATGGACAAGCAGAAATTTTCCCATGCGTTACGGAATATGTTCGGTTTGTTGAAAATGGACGATAAGACGTACAAGCGCCATTGTTTTTTCTGTAACCTTTGTAGGTGTATGAAAACGAATTAAAAATCGACATGATTATATTTTTCCGCATTAAACTTATAATTTATGAGAATTGATTAATTAATGGTTTTTATATGAAATACAGAACTTTGTATCTAATGAGTGATAATTTTTTTATTTCATAGTAAACATACATTATATTTAAAGAGCAATTATTGCTGCAATTCAATAAACTTTGATTTATTAATTAATTAGGTGCGTCCACAGGATTGATAGAATTAACGATTCATACTGTTCGTTTCTCTCCCTTTTTTTCATAAGTTTTTTCTCAGTTTCTTCCTTAATTTGTTTTCCGTTCCGTGAATACTTTTGATCTTCCACCAATATTAAAAGAACTTTATTGATACCAATAAAAAACCTTATTTATTGTGTCAAAATTATCAATTTTTGGAGACTAGGGGACCGGGGGCACGTTGTTACAATTTTTAGATAATTGCCAATATCACAAAAGCTATACATTTGATTGCTTTTACCGTCTATTCAGCTAGTAAAATATTATTGGAAAAATATTAAAATTTACGTAATTTTTGTCAAAAAAAAGATTTATTTAAAATTTAAAAAGAAAAATGAATTTTGTACCTTGTGTGTCAGGGTTAATTAATTAAAATAAAAAAAATTTTTTTTTCTCGAATTTAAAAGAGCTAAATTTTTATAAATTTAATTGTGAAATTAATTTTTATAATAAGAATTTGGTTATGAAATGTAATTCGTTTTTAAAGTTATCTAGTTATTTCAGAAAAAAATTTAATTTTATTAATAGGTAAATTGAATTTATTTATTTGGATATAATTTTTATTTATTAGTAAATTTGTTAAGGGATAAGCTTTAACAGAAAAATAAATAATTTAATTAAAATTATAAAATTATAGAATTAGAATTATTTATTAAAAAGAATTTAATAATAAATTTATTAAAAATAAAAATTTTAATTGAATGTTATTTTTTATGGAATAAATGAATTGAATTTTATATTTTATGTAATAATGATTAAATTAGTATAGTATTTATGTTTAAATAAATTAATTAATTATAATTCAAGAATTCGGCAAAAAAAAATTTTCAACTGTTTATTAAAAACATTTCTTATTGAATTTAATTTAAAGTAAGACCTGCCCACTGAATTTTGAAGAGCCGCAGTATTTTGACTGTGCAAAGGTAGCATAATCATTAGTTTTTAATTGAAAGCTGGAATGAAGGGTTAAATGAAAAATTGACTTTTTTAGTTATATTATTAAAATTTTATTTTTAAGTTAAAAAGCTTAAATAAAAGTATTAGACGAGAAGACCCTATAGAGTTTAATTTTAATTAATTTTAAATTTATAGAATTAAATAGTTTTAATAAAATTAAAATTTAATTTAATTTAATTAATTAAATAAGTCGATTGTAACAATTTACCCCTGACTTCGGGCTAGTTGTTACAGCTTCGGGGCACGATGTTACAGTAGTTAAATAAACAAAATCATCAATGAAAAATCTTTTTTTTTATTATTTCAAAACGTTATCAACAAAAGCGATCATTCTAAACAGTTTTATAACATGTATGAGTAGTTATAATATCTGTATCGTAATTTTCTGTATTTTAACAGTAATAATCACCCAACTTTGGCAGGAACTTTCCTAACTCTTATATAAAACGCTTTTTTATTACTGAATTAAACTTCGTCAGTATAAATAATTTATGACATGTTAATTTATTACATGTTGATATAAATATCAACATGTAATAAAACATTCATACTTTTTCAACTTGGTACTTTAGTCAAACTAAAATCTAACATTTTCAAGACACTGCAGTACTTCTGCCGCAGCAGATTCATAAACTTCTTGACTAGTTGTACCTCCTTCCGTTTTTCTCATTCTGAAAAAACAATGAGTATTTAGAATTTAAAAAATAATTTGAAGATGAACCATTTTTCAAAAAGCAAGGATGCGAAAATAAAGCTTTCGTTCCGGCATACTAAAGAATATTACCGCCATTTATTCGAATTTTTAAGTACAACGTAAACTTCATGAACTGTTTCCAATATACTTGTGAGTTTCCCGAATTTCTGAAGAAATCCCCAAGAAGTTCCTGGGAGATTTATACATATTGTTGAAACACAACGACTTACGATTGAAATTTTCGGTAAATCAGAAATTCATACTAAAAACTGAAAATCTCGTGTTTGAAAACCTAAAATTCAAACTTAAAAACCGCCAAAAAACGACCTTCCGAACAAGAAAAAAAAAATGATACATTTCAATTCCAGGTAAACTGAAATTTAGAACTTCATACGAAGGAACTAAATTTTGAATGTGAAAACAAAAATACTGCATTCGTTTATTAGCTTTGAGATTTTAATTTCGCCATGGACAGGGTTCTCTTTGTTATCGGCCACAAGGCCCGCGATTCAAAGGCCCCACATTTTCGATAGCAGATCTTACCTTTTTAGGTACGCTTTTCAAATTATCGATGGTGATACGTTTTGGTAATCTTACGAAAGATCTTTTTATCAGGTGGGGGCACAATTATCCTACTGAGCCCAGGGCCACAAATAATTTAAAGGCAGCAGTAGCCATAAATCAAGTTAATGTTTTGAACACAAATTTAAAAGTGTCAGTGAGGCTGGAAGTTAATGAAAGTCGCAAAACGTATACCTTCTGTGTAGAGTCTATGAATGATAAAAAAAAATATTCGGTGAACGATAATGGGGGGGGGCTAGGAAAAAGGTCTTCAGATGCGTTCGTGATTCAAAGAAACGATAATATGAATTAACTGAAGCGATTAATGATCAACTGCGTTTGTTCCAAAACTTGTACCATGCGATGTTAGTTCATGACAATTTTTTGTTTGATATGAAACAAAGCTATGATAATGTTTGTTTAATGATACTGTTTGTTTTTAATTCGGATTTTCGGCATGACGAAATTTCAGAAATTACAGAAGACGAGCGCCCTCTATATCCGCACGATCGCAGCCGTTTCAACCCTCGAATTATGACCCGCGTGCCGCTCCCCAATTCGGAACATCCCCAAATTCAGTTCGACTACCGGTCGCTAGGAGCGCCAGTTCTTATTTGGGGCCGATCGATCGCACCCCTCCAGCTGTCTCTTTCACGAATTCGGCGCAGTTCCTCGTTTCAGTCGAACGGTGGCGCTGACCGTCCGTCCAATTTGGGTCGGGCGGACGAACAAAAAAAAACAGAAAATTCGGGGTAGAAAACAGGAATGCAAGTCATTCGTGACGGAGGGTTCGAAAGAATCAACGATTTTAAGGGCGTAACTTGCCACCGATACGCCATCATCCTATACTACACACGTGAGGCTGATTAAAAAAGCTTGGGGTTCTTGAATTCGGGTGCAGTTACCCCGACGACTACACGTCTGGTGTCCAGAAATATCGACTTTTTTTTACTGCTCGTCGTCGAGCCGTCGAGGGTGCATCGCATGACCAGACGTGACGGCTTTTTTTATTATCTCTTCCAGGAACGTCGGGTTTGGGAAACGAAAATCGCATTCCAGCAATTTTCGGTTTCGGGGGCGCTTCATCAACATTCCGATTAGAAACGTCCCATCGTTTCGGGGCGCTACTCGGACGTAATTTATGGACTGACTAATCAGTGGCGGCGCTCGCACACACACACACACAAACACACGCATTCACAAAAGAAGGTCCTCGCGAACAAAAGAAGCGGCGACGACGACGTCGATCCGTCAAATGCCAAAAAGGCAAAAAGGAAAGGATTTCTAGGGGCCGCGAAATAACCCGTTCGGTCCCCCTAAGTATTTCTAAAATTCGAAGTCGAAATATAAATCGACGAATTATAAAGATCGCAAATATTTAAACGTCCGCTACCGAAAGGGGGGAAAAATAAAAGTGGTCGTCTGTCGGCGACTCGGGAAACAAAAGAATTTTTGAGGGACTGTCGCTCGCTTGACGGACCGCTGTCAAACGCGCTGAGACGCTGAAAAACTGGTCGGCCAATTTCGCGAGATTCGTTCGAGGATGATGCTTGCGACGTTTTCTTTTTTCTTTCGTTCTTCATCATCTATATATACCGCGCGGCTTTTTATTTCCCCCCGTCGACCTCATGCCCAAGGAAAAATTAATCGTATTATGTTAATGCGACAACGTTTAATTCGTCGAGAAAAAATTGGCGTAAAACTAAAGTGTCGGGATCGGTATGACCAATTAAAGTTTAATCGTTTAATGATTCTAATCAGTGGTGTTTGGAACGAATTATAAATTTTATCACTTACAACTGTGCTACTATAAAACTGATTATATGTTTATCGGTATTTATATTGATTTATGTTTGTATAAAATTTTTTCTTCGAAGGTTGTTTTACTTTCAGACTGCTTTGTGTATTTTCGTCGCTTCGCGACATTTTAATGAAGTTCGCAACGTTAGTCAAGAGGGAAACGTGCAGCTAATTATCTGTCGCTTCGCGACTTTGTCATCCAAAAGTCGTTTGTCGTCTTGCGCGACTTTGCAGTAATTTTAGCAACATTTTTTCGAAAGCCGCATATCGCGACATTTTACTCGGTGCAACATATCCCCAAAAGTTGCGATGCGACACGTTTTTAGTTGGTCATTTGTCGCTTCGCGACTTTGTGAATAAGTCACGGTAAAAATACTTGTACTTTTACAATTTTGTAGTAAAATAATGCTGTTGAAACAACAGATAATTAATTGAACGTTTCTTCTCATTATTGACAGATACCTAACCCGTATAACAAAACTCTATAGAACCTGTATCGGAACTGTGTTGATTTCTATAGTCCGATAAAGGTATCTATATTCAGTTGGTACAGCGACGATTCGGGTTTTAATATATTCTGGATATAGTTTGAGTAAAGATGATATTTATAGATTCGACATCACTGCGATAAAGTTTGGCTGTAGATTGGATAAAGTTCAATTTATCGAATCGATATATCTTTACTAAAAAAAATGACTAAGCACCAATTTAACATATTGGTTGTAAAATACTGAATTTAAACAGAAATTAGTCTCTTTCATTTTCATTGGCGGTGTTTTTTATCTACGCCCATTTTGGACCCCCATATTTGTTTATGTCATATGCTCCGCTCCTCTTTTCCTCTTCCTCATTGAAAGGCAAGGATGGGATTCGAACCTAATACCTCAGATGTGGAGTCCCTGGCATCATTCATTAGTCTATTTGGTCCTTTGACAAAAGTTAATATTTTTGGGTGTTTTATTTACATGCGTGATTAAAAACGTTTGCAATTGAAATTTGATATCTACGAAATGTCGAGAATTAAAAATGGACCGTGTCGGCGTTGGGCACATATACGATCTAATATCGAAAGAGTGATAGTTGTAATGGTAAAAGCTCTCAAGAAAGTGAAAGAAAATATTTACATGCAAGAACAATTATCCAAAGCTTCGGGAATGTTTTCCAAAACCAATAGAGAAGTGTACCAATCGTTCCATTTTTTATTAGAAATTTCGAAAATCAAATTTCTACAATTTCGAAAAGAAAAGAAAAAGATGGCAATTAAATATTATATCTTTTTTCTTTGTTCTACGAATCCGGTCGGTAACATGTTGTAAGTAATACATGTAATCGTTCATTGCTTCGAATTGGGTCCTCTTAGCATTAACTTTCATCACTTCTGTAGAAAAAAGAGTTGACTTGTTCTATTGGAACTGTTTGAAATTATTGGCATTTTGGAAAAAGTGCTGGAAAACATGGATTTCGAAAATATTAAAACAAATATAAATACTAACCCTTTTTCACCCAAATTGTGGGCAACACACAGTTTTGAAAATTGATAAATGCAATACATTTTTTAGTTCACGCAGAAATCAAACACCAGTGAAGTCTCATGTGTAATTGTGATGCACGCGCTTCTTTTGTTCAATGCGAACGTTGATATAGATTTGGTAAAGACAATCTTTACTAAACCGTTACGCGGTCTATACCGATAAAATATCTACAATATAACGATGCTTTATATAAGCTGTAAGAATAAAATTTCACTGGAAAAGTGCATAGGTTAAAATGATAAGTTTTACTTGTATATTATTCTATTGTACATTTATTGTAGAATATAAACAAATTCCAAAAATAGCCATATCATTACTTTATACGAAATGCCTTTGAGACCTGATGATATTCGATGAAAAAAATAAGCAAATAAATCTGTATATTTCTTATATAAAATATCTAATATTTCTTATGACACTGTACGCATTCCATAGATGAGTTTTAGTATAGGAATGATAACGATAATGCAAAGCCCGTATCAGTAATAACTTGCATCCTGTATAGGATAAGTATATAAATTTCTTTATCTGTTTTATATAGTTGAACTAACGCCTAAATCTGTACAGACTATCTTAGTCACGCTATAAATATTCTGTATAGATACTATCTTTATTGAAAAATCTTTATCAATTAGTAACTTATCTCTATAGGTCAAAAGAGCCTGTATCGCAATGTTATGCGGGAAGATGGTAGGCGCAACTTTTAACCAAATATTGTTGAACTGACTATAAAGACGCGATGAGATAGATACTTTGTCGCTTCGCTACTTTCACGGACTGACCAAAAAATCGTGAGATAAAAATAATCAAAAATCGATATTCGGTAAATCGATAATCGATAAATCGATAGACGATAAATCGGTAACGCAAAACTGGACACAAACTAAACGACGAATCGAACAATCACGAGATGATTTGGCATGCAAAAATGTATGGCACGGCTCGCTATCCATTCAACAGAACCACCTGTTCCCAGTTGCCGGCAATATTAATGATAATTTTCGCCAGCAATACTCGGTTGTAGGTATAAATAGTAACGAAGAAAAAACGCAATTCATTTTGTTAAATAGTTGTCCCATTCACCTGTTAAATTGATAAATAAGAAAAAACAAAAGAGGCATTCGATTCACTAAAACGAAAACGCCTTTTTTCTACCGCACCTCGGAATTTGGACGTTTCGTCGAATGTCTGGCGCGTTTCGCGTCGACTTCCGAGAAGATCCCACCGACCACCCGATCGCGCACTTTTCAAATCGCCATCGTCGCATGGAATTCAGCTCATGTTTCGTTAATTCGACGTACGATCGATGCGAGTTTGAATTTTTGCCCCGTTAAGTGTTTTCTAAATTGTGAGCATAATAATTAGCGATGGAAAAAAGATGGAGATCGCGCTCGTTTGTGTGGTAATTATATCGATTAATGACTTATTTATAAATCGCGTCTGGGCACATCAATTAGGTCCTGGGAAGAAAGTCGAGTCGCGAAGCGGTCGTCTGCAGTAAAATAGAGAGGAAAAAAAAAAGTATGTTGATTCACCCTCGCGAATTCGGCGACGAACCCCCCGAATAAACGGCCTGGGTCAAGGAACGGCCTTGTCCTATCGATTTCTCGCCCCTGAAATAGGGGCAGACGACGAAAAAAATTGTTTGGCTCGCGCGGATCGGCGAACAAATACGTCGTCGCGAGTAGCGGCAGACAGGCTCGGTGGGTTTCGGGGGGATTATCATTTTTTTTTGTTTTTTGATGCGTCGAGGGATGGAATTAGGGGTTGAGTAAACGATGGAAAAGTTCTCGAAACGATTTCGATGGAGGTCGGTCGGTGCATATCGTGAATAGTTTATGAGTTACATTCGGGACTAATAGAAATTCGATTGTTCGATTTCGTTTGACTTTTGTAACGTTCGTTAATTGAACAAATCGAAGTCAGAAAATAGTTGGATTTATCGCTTTTCCGAAGCCTGCTAGACTGGCGTGTAAAAAAAGAATTGAGCCGACCTTCACTTTTACCTCAAAGTATCACCTGTTCATGGTTAGGTTGATTGAATAACCGATATCGAGACATTGAAACTGTCGGATTTTTTTTCCTCTATCGGTCGCTTAATGGTGGAATAATTGAAAGCGGTTAAACGTATGGTTAAGGTGAGGGTTGAGTTATAATCGGCGTTAATTGTGTAATTGGAACGGAACGAAATGACGACGCGGACGCGACGAGGCGTCGCTTGTAATTCTCGTTTAAAAGGAGCACCGAGTATATGGGCGCGCTCGGGTCGAGACCGTTCATTTAACCATTTTACTTCCACCTCCGTTTCGTTCTTCTATGTTAATTTGAATCGCGCGGTTCCGCTGAATCTGCCGCAGATGGCGCCACGCTCGCCGATTTGAGCGTTCCTTCGGTCTAAAGGGAGACATTCACGCTACGATTTGTGTGGCGAAAATATTCAAGTGATACAATGTTATGGCAAAGAATATATACATACTGAACAAGAAGCGTCACTACCACGCAAAATTCGTATAGGATTTTTAGTGCGCAGGTTACCTAAATATAACGGATTGACATAAACAGCTGATTTCGCACCAATAAGAAATAAGATTTCACTTTGGCGCTAAAACACCTTTAAAACTTGCCAGGACCGGATTTAAGGGGACGACGCAAAAATGTTCCAAAGTTACGTGAGATGAATGGTTTTTCTTCGTTCAAAACTTATTGTGTTAATCAAATATCAAAACTTTATGTCTGATTTGTTTCCATCCTATTTGACTCAACGATAATCAATTCGAATAAATTCCTGAGTCCGTGCGTTTAGCGTTTTGTTAGTGCGCAGGCTACCTAAACTCGCTCAAGGTCACAAAAATCTGTTAGTACGATTTTGTTCCTAAATTACCAAGAGTGACGCTTCTTGTTCAGTATGTATATATTCTTTGGTTATGGTATCAGTCACGAGTCACATTTTAAAACACCAGAATTTCACAACAATCGGATAATATCCCCAAGTTATTAAAATTTGTCGCATGAAGAACCTTTAGGAAATTTTTTGGACTTTCTAAAAATCCTGTAAGATTCTGAAGGAATTCACCAGAAACTTTTCGAAATTATGTAGATATTCTCAACATTTCCAACGAATCTATAAGAACTTCGGGAAATCCAATGAATTCACTTGGAAATTTTTCGACAAGACAAATCATGATATTCTAAGAAAAATTTCGGAAAGCTGCTTAACATCCAATAACTCCCTTAATTCCCCTCGAATACCAAAGGAATCTCCCCGCAGTGGAACATAAATAACCAATTCTGAGAGAAAATTGGAGAATTTTCGGGAAATTTTCACGATGACTTATGTTAATCACAAGTTGCAATTTTTCGGGACTTTTCTTCCATGTTTTAATAATGTTACGAGAAATTCCACACAGGATCCCGCATAACATTGCGATACAGGCTCTTTTGACCTATATAGATTAGTTACTAATTAATAAAGATTTTTCAATAAAGCTAGTATCTATACAGAAGATTTATAGCTTGACTAAAGATAGTCTGTACAGATTTAGGCGTTAGTTCAACTATATAAAACAGATAAAGAAATTTATATACTTATCCTATACAGGATGCAAGTTATTACTGATACGGGCTTTGCATTATCGTTATCATTCCTATACTATAATTCATGTATGGAATGCGTACAGTGTCATAAGAAATATTAGATATTTTATATAAGAAATATACAGATTTATTTGCTTATTTTTTTTCATCAAATATCATCAGGTCTCAAAGGCATTTCGTATAAAGTAATGATATGGCTATTTTTGGAATTTGTTTATATTCTACAATAAATGTACAATAGAATAGTATACAAGTAAAACTTATCATTTTAACCTACGCACTTTTACAGTGAAATTTTATTCTTACAGCTTATATAAAGCATCGTTATATTATAGATATTTTATCGGTATAGACCGCGTAACGGTTTAGTAAAGATTGTCTTTACCAATTCTATATCAACGTTCGCATTGAACAAAAGAAGCGCGTGCATCACAATTACACATGAGACTTCTCTGGTGTTTGATTTCTGCGTGAACTAAGAAATATATTGCGTTTATCAGTTTTCAAAACTGTGTGTTGCCCACAATTTGAGTGAAAAAGGGTTAGTATTTATATTTGTTTTAATATTTTCGAAATCCATGTTTTCAAGCATTTTTTCAAAATGCCAATAATTTCAAACAGTTTCAACAGAACAAGTTAAGTCTTTTTTTTTACAGAAGTGATGAAAGTTAATGCTAAGAGGACCCAATTCGAAGCAATGAACGATTACATGTATTACTTACAACATGTTACCGACCGGATTCGTAGCACAAAGAAAAAAGATATAATATTTAATTAACATCTTTTTCTTTTCTTTTCGAAATTGTAGAAATTTGATTTTCGAAATTTCTAATAGAAAATGGAACGATTCGTACACTTCTCTATTGGTTTTGGAAAACATTCCCGAAGCTTTGGATAATTGTTCTTGCATGTAAATATTTTCTTTCACTTTCTTGAGAGCTTTTACCATTACCACTATCACTCTTTCGATATTAGATCGTATATGTGCCCAACGCCGACACGGTTCATTTTTAATTCTCGACATTTCGTAGATATCAAATTTCAATTGCAAACATTTTTAATCACGCATGTAAATAAAACACCCAAAAATATTAACGTTTGTCAGAGGACCAAATAGACTAATGAATGATGCCAGGGACTCCACATCTGAGGTATTAGGTTCGAATCCCATCCTTGCCTTTCAATGAGGAAAAGGAAAAGAGGAGCGGAGCATATGACATAAACAAATATGGGGGTCCAAAATGGGCGTAGATAAAAAACACCGCCAATGAAAATGAAAGAGACTAATTTCTGTTTAAATTCAGTACTTTACAACCAATATGTTAAATTGGTGCTTAGTCATTTTTTTTAGTAAAGATATATCGATTCGATAAATTGAACTTTATCCAATCTACAGCCAAACTTTATCGCAGTGATGTCGAATCTATAAATATCATCTTTACTCAAACTATATCCAGAATATATTAAAACCCGAATCGTCGCTGTACCAACTGAATATAGATACCTTTATCGGACTATAGAAATCAACATAGTTCCGATACAGGTTCTATAGAGTTTTATTATACGGGATCGATTAAGTTCCACAAGTTCTTTGGAAAATAGCGAAATTTTAATCCTCTGGCACAAAATTTCTTGAATAAATGAAAAAGTTTGGGAAAATTTCCGAATGTTTTATAAATTTTGTAACCACAAGGAGCCTGTTTTAGAATTTGCGGTTCGTGTTGGTATATTTGAAATCACATTTTTCCAGGATCTCAATGATGGAACGAATTGCCTCCAATTTTTTAAGAAACCGTGAAGCTTTTCTTTCTGACTTGCTGGAATACTTAAAAAATATTGTGAAAATTTTCAAATACTCTGCAACTTTCCTATACTTTCTGAGAAAGATTCATAATAAAGTTCTGGAAAATTCTTATATGTTTCTGAGAAATTTGGAAACCGTTTGGAGAGTTTAATGACCGACTTTCAAAATTTCTGCAGAATATATGAAAAATCCTTTTATTAAGAAAAAATTCATGAATGTTTGAGATTCTAAAATGATTCTAAATCTGCGAAAATTGGGAGACGAAGAGCAAGGGACAGAAATTCTACTGAAAATTCCTGTGAGAGTAGCGAGTTTTAATAGTCTCAAAAGTATTTCAAATACGTCTCTGATCGAATAAAATCACGACAAAGCGTCGCATTGAATCAACACCGCAATAGGTTCGTCCTTTTGTCATCTGACGCCACAAATAGAGACCGAGACGTCGTCGTTCCCCCCGTTCAACAATCGCAAGAATGAAACTGAATAAATTGGGTAAACATTGTCGAAATTTATCGGAGTACCCGATACAAAAAAGGTGCACGGGGGGCGTCCATATTCAACGAAATTAGCCCGTATATATTTTCCATGTGAAATATTTTGAATGCGACTACAGAAAAAGGGGTTTGTCGCATGAAATACGAGCTAATTTCTGGTCGCGATTCCGCATCCCCGACGGTATGGGGTCGATAAGGAAAGGGGACGTTCGAGATTTTTCCGTAGGAAATCGAAGTGAGCGCCTCATAAATCCCGCGGAGCTCCCTTCAAAAATCCCATTATACTCAAAACTGGATCCCGAACGCAATTTATTTCTCCGAGATCAAAAACGGCGAAATAAAGTGCATCGGATGTTATATATTTTTATGTGTTTTCCCGGGGAATAAAGTTTTTCCACTTTTTCAAACGCGGAGGAAAACTACGGTCCGGGGTAGAAGTCGTCGTAGTCGTCGTCGAGGCCGCAGACACTGCGCGAATGCATTTTATATTTTAGTGGGAACGTCGTCGACGGCGGGCGGCGGTGCCGCGGGCGGACTAACCACCCCTTTTTAAAGCTCCCCCGGCGCGGCGTCATCCGCCGCCCACCCAATAAATACGCTTTCTTATGTGTTTTTCTTACGTTGTGTGTTGGCCCCATAATGCACTTACGTCGCGAAACTGGGTCGCTCGTTTTTTTTTTTCGTACGGTCGCGCGCTGCTCGAGGTTTTTCGTCTGCATCGGCCGTTTCGACATGATCGATAAACTGATAAACGAAAATATCGTTTCAACGTGAAAGGAGCAAATCGTCTTCAATTTTACTCTGTAGGTTCAAAAAATTTATAACTTGTTAAATTGATTTAAGGACGTCTAATGGTAGATTATACCACAAGCAAATAATAGAAGTATTATACCCCAGGAATTGTTAAGACTCGAGCCGAATATCGGCAAGTTTCGAGATGTATACGCTATTCTATCTAAGACTACGACGAGCGGGAATAATGTACGTTAAGGCCGTATCGTTTTTATGTATTAGTTTTATGACGAATTTATTTTTCTCTCATTATGATATTAATAATGTTTTCAATACTGACAACCTCTATCCCGTAAAGTCTATTCCAATTTTTCAATTTTAGTCGCTTCGCGACCTTCAGAAACATCATTTTGCAGAATGCCCTCAATAATGAGTCGCAACTTGGCAAAGAATACTGTACGTTTCAAAGAAGCCGTTAAAAATGGAAAAAAGAAATAAGTTTGAATCATCAAGTAAAGATTTGCTAAAAATGTATAACCCGGAAAAAAAAACGTTGAATATGCAACGAAATAATTGGATTGCTTTTAATGTGACTATAATTGAAATAAAACCCAAAAAAATTGTCGGTTAGCAAAGAAATTTCATGACAGTCCGGAACTGTTCCATTATCCCAGCAAAATAGAGCGTCCGTAGTGTTGACGTACTAAAGAGCGTTCGGCAGGTAAGAAATATTCAAATTTTTCGAACTGAATTCCCGTCATGCAAAATACGCTAAATATCCGAGGCGATTATGCAAAATCCGTTTCGATTGTTCCCCGGGCGCGCTACTGTTCCTTGAAGGACCGACGATTCATACTATGACAATGTAAATATAAAACTCGACATAATGATGCATACATTTTTACGACCAGTTTAGTTTCTCACGAAACGGCATTAAATATGATTGGTAAATCGAAATATTATTAACCATCATCTTTAATTAGCGTGGCTACGGTTGGATTCGGGAAGATTTCGACTTTGTTTTACTTATTCACTAGCCGAATGGGTAAACAAAAGTGCTATTCGACGACGGTGAACGCCATCATTATTTATCGTTTTCAATAATGCAACGAAAACAAAATACACCGTTCGTCCATTTGTCTTCGACTATCAGGACCATTATTTATTCACGACTGAAAAATCGGTGAATATTTCATGAAGCACGCTAATTTCGTCGTCGCTTCCGACGGTTCATTTCGAGAATACGACGATCAGACATTTCAAAAATTCAATAGGTAATTGATAACTTTATACGAAGAACGGTGTTCGTGTCATCCGAATCCATCCGGACGCCACTGGCTCAGAAGGATACTCGGACCCATCGTACCTAATTAAGTTCCATCTCGATTTTATCGATATGCACGTACATCGGCCTCAATTAAACGTAATTCCATTTATTTATAATAAAATAATGATGATAATGACATTATAAAGTTCAAGTTTGACGCGGTCGCAATTAGCCGAGAGTAGTTCGATATCGCGATCGCCGATCGTTATTATTAAAATAATGGCGACGAATTATTTCCCCCTTTTATCTTAATCGTAAGAAGGTCCAGAGAAAAAATATTTCGAAAATTTTTCTCTCACGAACTTTTTGAAATTATTGTATTGAAATTTATTCCCTCATTATTATTGACACTTGTACATTACTTATATAATATTGACTAATAATTTTTCAGCTGTAGCCCTGAAAACGTGGTAACGTTTCGTCGAAATCGTATTGAACATCGTCAACTAGTTTTGAAATCGTCTCGACTCTCTAAGGCCTGGTGCACATTGACACGCAGTTGCGTGTGTTACTGCGCGCAGTTTTTCAAAGGAGCAGCGCCTACTAGGACGTAATACCACCGCGCGCGCGCAGAACAAACGTCACTGCGTCTCAATATACGCCCGAACTTAGAGAGAGAGAGTGGAAACTTCAAAACAATCTGACGATGCTGAATCCGATTTAGATGAAGCGTTAACTAACAAAATAGAAATACTCGATGAGGAGAATCGATACCTTTTTAGATAATCGGGAAAATCGAAATATGTAACTGCTAAAGTATCTCGAAATCGTTCAATTTTCTAAAAGATTCTGTTTTCTGAAGAATCGCTTTGGAATAGTCGAGATAATTGAATTATGAACATTGAAGATGAACGTGGCTACCCAGGTTATAAAATCTCTTAACGTAGTAATTGTATTATTTTCAAAAATTGGGACGAAAAGAATTAAAATTTTTGGTTGTTTTAGGAAAATTGGACAGCGATTACGACTCGTACAGTGGCCCGATCGTGATGAAACCTTCACGAAAAATCCTCTCATAGATGCGACACCTAAATCTAGCTCAAACATGTCAATTCGTTGAAAATTGAAAAATTGATGAATGTTGCGCGTTTTTGCGTGTTTAAAAAAATTAGGAGCGCGATAAAATCTCTTAGGGTGGCCGCACCGTGATGAAACTTTCACGAAAAATTCTCTTATAGATGCGACACCGAATTCTATACCAAACATGCCAATCCGATGAAAATTGAAAAATCGATAAATTTTAAGCGTCTTTGCGTGTTTTAGGAAATTAGGAGCGCGATAAAATCTCTTAGGGTGGGCACACCGTGATGAATCTTTGACAAAAAAATTCTCTCATAGATGCTACACCGAATTATATGCCCAAACTTTCAATTCGATGAAAATTGAAAAATCGATAAATGTTGCGCGTTTTTGCGTGTTTTAGAAAATTAGGAGCGCGATAAAATTTCTTATGGTGGCAGCACCGTGATGAATCATTCACGAAAAATCCTCCCAAACGTGTCAATTCGATGAAAATTGAAAAATTGATAAATTTTGCGGTTTTTCCGTGTTTTAGAAAAATTGGACAGCGATTACAACTCGTACAGTGGCCGCACCGTGATGACAGTTTCACGAAAAATCCTCTCATGGATGTGACATCGAAATCTCGCCCAAACGTGTCAATCCGATGAAAATTGAAAAATTGATAAATGTTACGCGTTTTTGCGTGTTTTAGGAAATTAGGTGCGCGATAAAATCTTTTAGGGTGGCCACACCGTGATGAACCTTTGACAAAAAAATTCTCTCATAGATGCGACACCGAATTCTATGCCCAAACTGTCAATCCGATGAAAATTGAAGAATCGATAAATGTTGCGCGTTTTTGAGTGTTTTAAAAAATTAGGAGCGCGATAAAATTTGTTATGGTGGCAGCACCGTGATGAATCATTCACAAAAAATCCTCTCATAGATGCGACACCGAAATCTAGCCCAAACTTGTCAATCCGATGAAAATTGAAAAATTGGTAAATTTTGCGGTTTTTCCGTGTTTTAGAAAAATGGGACAGTGATTACAACTCGTAGAGTGGCCGCACCGTGATGAAACTTTCACGAAAAATCCTCTCATGGATACGACACAAAAATCTAGCCCAAACGTCTCAATCCGATGAAAATTGAAAAATTGATACATGTTGCGCTCTTTTTGCGTGTTTTAGAAAAATTGGACAGCGATTACAACTCATAGAGTGGCCGCATCGTGATAAAACTTTCACGAAAAATCCTCTCATAGATGTGACACGAAAATCTAGCCCAAACATGTCAATCCGATGAAAATTGAAAAATCGATAAATGTTACGCGTTTTTGCGTGTTTTAGGAAATTAGGAGCGCGATAAAATTTCTTAGGGTGGCCACAGCGTGATGAACCTTTGACAAAAAAATTCTCTCATAGATGCGACACCGAATTCTATGCCCAAACTGTCAATCCGATGAAAATTGAAGAATCGATAAATGTTGCGCGTTTTTGAGTGTTTTAAAAAATTAGGAGCGCGATAAAATTTGTTATGGTGGCAGCACCGTGATGAATCATTCACAAAAAATCCTCTCATAGATGCGACACTGAAATCTAGCCCAAACTTGTCAATCCGATGAAAATTGAAAAATTGGTAAATTTTGCGCTCTTTTTGCGTGTTTTAGAAAAATTGGACAGCGATTACAACTCTTAGAGTGGCCGCACCGTGATGAAACTTTCACAAAAATCCTCTCATAGATGTGACACGAAAATCTAGCCCAAACATGTCAATCCGATGAAAATTGAAAAATCGATAAATGTTACGCGTTTTTGCGTGTTTTAGGCAATTAGGAGCGCGATAAAATTTCTTAGGGTGGCCACAGCGTGATGAACCTTTGACAAAAAAATTCTCTCATAGATGTGACACCGAATTCTATGCCCAAACTGTCAATCCGATGAAAATTGAAGAATCGATAAATGTTGCGCGTTTTTGAGTGTTTTAAAAAATTAGGAGCGCGATAAAATTTGTTATGGTGGCAGCACCGTAATGAGTCATTCACAAAAAATCTTCTCATAGATGCGACACCGAAATCTAGCCCAAACTTGTCAATCCGATGAAAATTGAAAAATTGGTAAATTTTGCGGTTTTTCCGTGTTTTAGAAAAATTGGACAGAGATTACAACTCGTAGAGTGGCCGCACCGTGGTGAAACTTTCACGAAAAATCCTCTCATAGATGTGACACGGAAATCTAGCCCAAACATGTCAATCCGATGAAAATTGAAAAATCGATAAATGTTGCGCTTTGTTGAGTGTTTTAGAAAAATTGAACAACGATTACAACTCGTACGGTGGCCGCACCCTGATGAAAATTTCACTAAAAATTCTCTCATAGATGCGACATCGAAATCTAGCCCAAACATGTCAATCTGATGAAAATTGAAAAATTGATAAATGTTGCGCTTTTTTGCATGTTTTGCGTGGTTGAAAGTCGTCGAAAACTGCGTTACGTAATTTTTTTGAACGGTCCCTAATTGATATAGCATGTTTGATTCGTTAAGCTCTAATTCTGAAGGAATATCGAAATATTCAGAATTTAGAGAAGTATCTCGAATAATATCTAAAATATCCAAATGCCACGTCGCAATATTGCGATTCCTTCGAAATGAATTTCAGCCTCATTATTTAATTTACACACCTCGTACGATGGAAGCCGGAGTCGTGTTCCCGAGGGAAGCGATTCGGATGAAATATCGCTTGGGAAAATTCGGTATTAAGGTGGTAGACGGAGAGAAAAGCGTGCCGGGAAATCGATAGAACGCGGCTAGACGCGTTGCAGACGACGATCCAGCCGCGCTCGCTGGAGGGAAAGATGCGACCGTACGGACACGAGCAGAAATTGTTATAAAATATTCGTCTAGCAGTGGATATGAATAATGTTTTTTTGTTAACGTTATTTGGTCGCGCGAAAAAAAAATCGCCGTGGGAATTATGATATTACCTCAAAGTCGTTGCCTTGAAAACGAGCCAATTTAATGCGATGGTTATAATTTTATTCAATAATTTCGCGCCGAATTCACATCGTATACGATATTATGTAATTTGGTTATCATTTCGCGTGAATTTTAGTTTCTGGGAAACTTAAGAGGCGATTTTTTAATTCGAGAAAAAGAAATTCGCGTTAGTGTCACATTAAGAATATTTACATCACAAATTATTATCACCCTTTAAAATAAAATCGGCGGTTTTGTATTGTAATATTCTGGAGATTTGAATGATTAAAGGTGTTTCGATACTTTCAAAGTATATTATCTACGCAGATATAACGTAAGTTTTATAGTCGCTATTTCGTTTCAGTTTTGTGATTGTTTCTTGTCTTCTGTAAAACGATATACTACACCCGTGATACAATTACACCGGTATGCTGATGCGCACTCTAACCTGACGTCACTTGATACAACTATTATAATACCGTCATTACGAAAATTGATTCATCTTGTATAGTAGCTATACTTCGTCCCGAATTCTAGATGGCGTTGTAATCGCTTTTTCTTACGCGAGCAAGATAAACGTTGAAGTCCGTACAGCGCCTTAACCAGCGCTTCTGTTAAATTACGAACCCTGTTGGGTAATTTGATAAACACGTTGTCCTCGAGTTATTTCCTTGTGTCTCCAGGCGCCCGCCCGTCCCATCTTCGTCTCGCCGTCGCGCGTTGCCCATCTTCCATTTCGCGCAATTAGCCGCAAAACGTACATTGAAACGTCTCACGTGACGTTTGTATATATCTCGTCGACGGGGTCGCTCGAGAGTTTAAAGCGTCTCATGGCGCCACGCTGTTCTCCGCGGGATTAAACCTTAATTGGGTGGCGGACGGGGCTGAAATCAAGCAACTGTTTATACGTCAGCCGACTGGGGGGTCGTAAAAAAGGAGAGGTTTTCCCTTCTTTCCACCCCGTTATGCATTTTTTCCGATAAAATTATTTTTAATAAAACGAAATGCGATCGTAAAAATTTTTATCAGCTCCGAAACGACCGCTACGTGATGCAGTTGCTGGATTATGAAATGAGGGCATCTTCGATCTTATTCGTTTTGCAACCCCAGACGCGAAACTGATCGATTAATACTTCGAAATGTTTAAACAATTACCCCACGTGTGAAAAATAGAACCGAATATATTAATTATGTAACAGACGGACAAATAGATTGTTCGGACAGGAACAAATGTTACACGTGAATCGACGGTGATAATTAATTTTTGATGATCTAATCGGTTTGTGCCTGATGAACTTATGGTAATTATAAGTGTTTCGGGCCGAAACGTATTCATTTATTTCATCGAACTGACAGAAAGAAAGATGATTGAAACATCACCTTGAAATTTAGCAATTATTTGTTATGCCTGAGAAAGCGTGTTATATGTTACATGGAATTTCGATAATTACTTTGATTCGTTTCAATTTCTCACATTCAGCCAGGGTGAGTCAGTTGAATTCCTGAGAGAAATCGCGATTACCAAATTTTTGCACCCAAACGTAAATTTCCACACGAAGATAAGAACATTTTGCGATAGCAGTGATAAAATTTGATTTAGTTACTTATCTTTGAAAGATCTATTTGAAAATTCCGCTTCAATCGAAGAATTTCCTGAATGTTTCATGAAACTCTCTGTTCATTTCAAATTGTCAAAGAATATTCGGTGCATTATTTATTGCTTTATCATATATAATATAATTGCCACCTTGTTGTTCGTCAAATTTCATTTTCCGCGACAATTCATTGGTTCGACATAAGTATATTGGCCATTTATACAGGGTGGCCAGAACAGTGACGTCCAAAAATTAAATTTAGGTCCCTCGTATCGTGGGGTATCCGAATCACCCCCATGTATGTAATCCGATTCTTTATAGTTTCCGAGTTATGATTTTTTTTTCTGAATTTTCGGGAATTTCCGATTTGACCAACGAATTTTCATCTTCCTTAAAAAAGTAAAGAACGTTTTCTTAATTTTTTTTTGAAATTGAATCTTTATGATTTGTACTTTCATGAGTGAAATAATCAGCTTCACAACTCTAATAAAAGCTGTGAAAATGTTGGTCTAAAGTGAAAACTTTAGGGTCGTTGAATTATGACCTTAATTTTTAAGTTTCAATTAAAAATCTAAAAGGGCGACTTCGTAGGTGCTATGTGGGCTTTAAAACTGCGTCTTACTTTTAGCTTCATTAAGCGTTAAAAAAAAGTAGTACTTAAGGGGGCTGAAATTGCTAAAATAAGCTTTCAAAGGCAACAAGGTGAAAACTTCTGAAAATAATTAATTTAACAAAAAAATTTTTTTTGCCATTTTATCATTCCAAAAGTAAATAATTTCAATGAATTACTTGAAACTAACCAACAAATACTTTACAGGTTGGGTAAAAAAATTTCAGACAAGAAATGGTATTATCAATAAAACAGATGATCATAACAACAATATTGCTTTAATATTTACAAAAGGTTTTCAAAGTGGACGAGAGTTAAGGCAGAGGATTAGAGAAACCGAACGTGTGGTGAGAGAGGATAGAGACGCTTTTTTTTTTAAAATACAATTTTCTACGTAGGTGTAGAATGTTTATTGCTGCCAGAGGTGGCCACTTTGAAAACGTTTTGTAAATATTCAAGCAATATTGTTGTTATGGTCATCTGTTTTATTGATAATACCATTTCTTGTCTAAAATTTTTTTACCCAACCTGTGAAGTATTTGTTGGTTAGTTTCAAGTAATTTCTTTTAATAATTTACTTTTGGAATGATAAAATGGCAAAAAAAATTTTTTTTGTTAAATTAATTATTTTCAGAAGTTTTCACCTTGTTGCCTTTAAAAGCCAATTTTAGCAATTTCAGCCCCTTTAAGTACTACATTTTTTTAATGCTTATTGAAGCTAAGAGTATGGCGCAGTTTTAAAGCCCACTTAGCACCTACGAAGTCACACTTTTAGATTTTTAATTGAAACTTAAAAATTAAGGTCATAATTCAACGACCCTAAAGTTTTCACTTTAGACCAACATTTTCACAGCTTTCATTGGATTTGTGAAGCTGATTATTTTACTCATAAAAGTAGAAATCATAAAGATTCAATTGCAGAAACAAATTAAGAAAACGTCCTTTTCTTTTTCAAGGAAGATAAAAATTCGTTGGTCAAGTCGGAAATTTCCGAAAATTCAGAAAAAAAATCATACCTCGAAAACTATAAAGAATCGGATTACATACATGGAGGTGATTCGGATACCACACGATACGAGGGATCTAAATTTAATTTTTGGACGTCACTGTTCTGGCCACCCTGTATAGGAAAATGTAGGATTCCTGATAGGAAGCAACCACAACTTCAGAGCAGCCAGGTTCAAGCACACATTCTTTTTTTTTATTTTAGTGGTTATTTATATTTATAATCATCCGAATTGAAGCCTGAATACTATTGACTACAAATACCCGGCTGACCTACGAAAAACAGCTGCCAATGGACCTTAACTCGAACTAAATCAATCGCTTATACCCTTTGTTTTTTCTTTGGAAAAGTGATGAGTTTCTGAATATCCTAATCGATCCACTATTGAAGCACCTTTTCGAATTAAACAATTTATGACATGGCTGAATTCTCCAGGAATAAACTTTCCTTCTCTATCAATCTATCGATTTTGAAAAGAAAAATGTTCTCTTATTTCCATGCACCTCTATTTACTAGAATCTGAGTGGTTATATCTAAAAAGTAGTCTGAATTACACTGGATTATTATGCGTTGCTCGCAATTGAAAGTGTTTGTCGTCGCATCATCAGAAGGAATACATTTCATTTCTGTATGTTGTTCTACTAGGGACGAGCTTTGTGGATGTTTTAGTTATAGAATTGTAAACTATCTTATGGTATTGATAATTGAAGGTGATAAAAATAAAATAAAATATTAATTTGACTTTTTATCGTTCTTGTAAATGAAACAGCATACGATTGACAACACAGTTTTCCCACCGATTGAATGCCGTCGACGTCAAATCATTTCATTCACGATGACTGATGTTATGTTAATTCCCCGCTTCCGATATCTTTCACTCTCGCCACAACGCACATGCGCAGTAAGCAAGTGTCGATGATGATTTCGTGAAGTCATTGGTGTCAAGATCGATCTTTCTTGTTTGTGATCCATAATCCACTGACCTAGGGACAGGTGCCAGATCTTAGGGCTACATAAAATATATCGAGGAACAAGGTGTATGCTCCGCCGTCTTCAGGGGCGTATAAGATGTGGAATGAAAATGTGAACAGTAGAGGGATGAATTGAGAAGTATGATCTATTTATGCTGTTGAAGTACGAACTCCCGCGCACTTCATTATTAATTCAGTTTGTAATTAGCTGCATATTTGATTTTCGACAATTTTGCTTTGATGCGGGCGCAGCTGCTTGTTTCATACTTGTGTATATATAACTGTATTCCGGATGGTATCCCGTAAAGGTATTCTGTCATTATAAAGTTGAATTGCTTTCCTCGCGATTTGAAAGTTTCCCGATTCGGAAAATGTAAATCAAACGTTGGTCGGGGTGGAGGTGGAGGATTTATCCGAGCTCTTCGTCACGGCCGCCGTAACTGCTTAATTGAGTAGTTTCGGCAAGGAGTAATTAGTGACCGCTCCATTCACCCGTGACGTCATCGGGATGAGTACGGCGACGACGACGGGGACGGTGTGACGGTTGATTAGCGACGCAGTGGCAGCGCTATTGAATGAATTGTAGAAATGCAATCGCGCCACGACCGACGTACGGAGTGGAATTAATTAAGGTGGTCGCCGGTCGGGAAATGCGGGAGTAGGGTGGTCGGTCGCGTCCGTCGTCTTCGGGCGTCTTGGCGGCCGCCTCTAACTAATAACGGCTATTTTTTCCGCGCTTTCCCCGCCCCCTGGATATTGCATCGCGCATTCAACGCTGCACCGCCACCCACGTAAAAAGAGCGCACCAGATACTATAACCAATCAATATCGCCCGCCAGCGACTCGAAACTTACTTCCGCGTGTATGTACATACATTTTTTTAACATTTTTTCGCTCTTTCCTCCGACTCCGTTGCACTTTTCTTTTTCTTATTTTCCTCGGTAACCTACTTCCTCTTCTAGACGCCGTGCCCGCTTCTCAGTTCAACCTCGACCACGGCGAAAAGTGCATCAGGCCCGTCGTCACCGTCGTCGTCGTCGTCGTCTTACGTTCAACCGTCGTCGTGTCGCGGCAGGTCAGTTCCTGCGAAGCGTCGCCGTCGCGTTGCGTGGACCCGGCGCCGCCGCCGCCTCCGCTAATTAACGAATCTCGACGCTTGGACCCCGCGTGTTTTGAAACGACTACCGTCACGACGGGGGTGGGAGAACCATCCCTCCGCACGTTCTTCACTTTATTCGCAATTCGCGCTTCTCCCACCCGTTTTCGACGCTCTCCTTTTGGCATCTCATTACCGCAGCCGTTTTAATTGTTGCACTCTCACTTGTTTCGTTCCCCTTCTTCCTTACCTCGTCGACGTCGTCGACGTCCCGGACGCGTTCACGCACGCATCACGTGGCCGACGACGCCGCGATGTGCGTTTCCGTTCGCACCGGCACCCCCGCCGCCGCCGGCAGCTGACCGACCACCACGCCACCGACCCCCCACGATTCCTTTTATTCCGTTCCCATGGGACGCGACTGAATGCATTTCGCGAATTATGTCGACTTTATCATGGCCACGAAATCGATAGGGCCGACGAAAAATGAGGAAATGACGGGGGCGCGTCAAGTGCAAGAGCACGCGATGGACACGAGCGACTCCAGCGATTCGAACGGATCGCTGGTCAACACTAATGAACCTTGTTTGAGTTTCTACAAACCGGGGTTTAAATATAACGATTTCGTCAACAAATTAGATAGTTATAACAATAACCAATTGTTGTTGCCGACGGAATTCTACAAGACGTTACTGGCCAAGGCCGTTTTTCCTCGAGCGATGATAAGACTAACGTTTACAAGAACATGTTGTTCGTCAAAGATAGAGATTTCGATCAGGTGGGTCCGTGGGACTGCTTCTATGTGCCCGGCACCGTGTTGACGTAAAATGACCCGTTTCTCCGTTTTTTACAGAAGGCCTTCGGATGGGACGGTTCCCAGTCCGGTGGCAGTCCATCCGGCCCCCAGGGCGGCGGTATGGGTGGACAAGGGGCTCAGGGTATCGTCCACTGGATGAGCGTGATGGCGGAGCACATGGATCCCGCCATGTCACACTATATGTCTTGGAACCAAGAGGTGAGTTAATTATTTCATACATTCTCTAACCTTTGACATAGGATGCAAATACAAAACTGTCCCAATCAAAAACTCCAACTTTTACATTGATTGATAACTCTTATATCAAGGGAAATCGCTTTTTGATGATGTGTTGCCTTGCGACTATTCAATGGCATAATATTGCCAAGTTTACCCTGAGGCTGTGAAGCGGCAAATCTTCTATATTTGATCAAATTACAGTCCACGTTGTCCGAAGGTCGCGAAGCGGGAAATGCTCACTACGTAATCTGTTGCTTGGCGACAATTCAAATAATTAGCATTGGCAAATGTTCGCGACCGCTTCGTGGTTTTTTAATTAAATGATTTACCAACACGTTCGTGGACCGCAAAGCGTCAAATTTTAACCAGATCGCTCGCTTCGCTCGCGACCTGTCGGACCTTCGGCTCCTCAAGCGGCCTTTTTTATTTCCATCCGATCCCTTAGGTCCATTTTGTGACTGAAAAAATTGACAAATTGGATTTTTAATGAAAACTAAGAAGTTCCATCTGTTGGAAACTTATCGGATAGGAACTGATATTCCTACTAAACGTAAAATTACGGAACGTAGCGCAGGTCATCTGAAAAACAGACGTGTTAATCTCAATATCGAATTTATTCGGACAAGAATTAGTAATTAAATCGATTTTTTCATCGAGCAAACGAAACAGTTCAATAGGGAAAGAGATCGAAAGGTATAGAACCGGCGATAGCGCCTCTCGTCTCGACGAGTTTACTATCCGAAATGCTTTCCTCTTTTCGGCATTCGGGGTATCGAGTATCGACGAGAATGATGACTGATTCCAACGGTCGCGTTTCGTTCGAAGTCGGAAATACGTGCTTAAGAATGCCTAAGTTAAATGCAACGAATCGATTATTTTTACGTATCTCATCGATTTTCTTGAAAACGGTAGGCCATAGCTAAAAACGATGAGGGAAGCAATTCATGAAATTACGGCGAAACGTTTGCTGAAAGATCTGAAGCGGTGCAATTATTACACAGGCCATCACACATTTTGGTGCCTGCGATTTTTTAACTGTTCCTGAGTAATTTTTGGATGCAGAATGTAAAAAAGTTCTCAGATTTTGCCTATCAGATCTAGTTTTTGAGATTTTTTAAAAAATTGTGTATATAATTTACGTTATAACTGTTATAATATATAATATTACTATTGACAGTTAAATAAAACAAAGACACATGGATTTAAGTATTTATTGCAAAATTTTAATTTACATAATTACATTAGTCACTAATCACATAAAAATTTTCTCTTATACGATTTTCTAGAATGGAGTTTACTAGGGCAGTCTCGCTGAAGGCTCCAGCAGTAGTCCGCCATCATGTGGCTATCCCATCGTTCTTGATAACGATCTTCCATAGTTTTAATATCCTGGTGGAATCTTTCCCCCTGTTCTTCACTACAATCACCTAAGTTTTCTGGAAAACGATCTAGGTGGCTGTGGAGGTAGTGAACTTTTATACTCATGTTACAGCCGAGAATATTAAAATTTGAAAGCATAGTTTCCACTAATTCTACGTAATTCTCTGCTTTATGATTGCCAAGAAAATTTTGTACTACTTGAACAAATGAACTCCAAGCGTTAGATTCAGTCTCGTTCATTGATGTGGTGAATTGTGGATCATTAACAAGTTGCCTTATTTGAGGACCATGGAATATACCAGCTTTTAGTTTTTCCGTGCTAATGCCAGGAAATTTACGTGACAAATACCCAAAACAATTTCCATCTCGATTTAAGGCCTTCACAAATTGCTTCATTAGGCCTAGCTTGATATGCAAGGGCGGAAGTAAGATTTTTTCTCTTGAAACCAAAGGTTCGCTGATCACGTTTTATATTCCTTGAATCATGACATCTCTTGAAGGCCAATTTTGTTAACCCAGTGCTCATTTTTAGCTCTGCTGTCCCAAAGGCACAAAAACAAGGATATTTTTATAACCACTCTGTTGTCAAGGAGGAAGTTAATCATTTTAAAATCAACACAAATTGACCACTGATGTTCTTCGTATTTAATTTTCAACACGTTCGTGGACCGCAAAGCGTCAAATTTTAACCAGATCGCTCGCTTCGCTCGCGACCTGTCGGACCTTCGGCTCCCTTTTTTTATTTCCATCCGATCCCTTAGGTCCGCGGTCCGCAACCTTGGGGTCGCGAAAGATATTTATGGAGTCGCCAAGAAAGTCAAGAAAGTCTTGTACTGATCGAATTTTATTAAGGTTTATGCATAAAATATAATCTATCTTTACATACACAATTACAGCTATCGGCATTTCGACTGATTATGAACTAGTATTATTTCTTTTTCCAAAATTGCAGTCAACAATAAAAGAAGATTTGGACGTTTTATACGACGTTTCGATCGTTATACGATCATAAACTTGTAATTTTTTAAGTAAAAAATTTTTCAATACGACTTTTGAGTGTGCTTTGACAATTTTATGATGTTAATAATGTTGCTTAGGTACAGATCACAGTTTACTGTTTAATAAATAGCGTTATAGAAGAAAGAAAAAACAAAATATATAATAAAAGTAATAATAATGAATTAGATTCTTCTACTATAAAGTATATTAGTGTACCGTACATTCCGGCATTATCCAAAAAAATAGGTAACATTTTACGTAAATATAATCTTATTCTAACAAATAAACCATACAACACTATATATAAATTTTTCACTAATTTAAAAGACCCTACAGATGAAAATAAACAAACGAATGTAGTATACAAAATTTCTTGTATAAATATTGGACAAACAAAACAATATTTGCATAAAATAATTTACAACCATGAATACTCTTTACGATTAAATAATGAATGTACAGCTCTTAATAAACATTCACATGACTTAAACCACAATTTTTATTGCAATAATGTGACAATCCTTGATAAAAAATCAAACTATCAGAAACGATTAATCAAAGAGATGATACATATCGAAAAAGAAAAAAACTCTGCCAATTTTAGAACAGTTATTGAAAATTTAAGTATAATTTATAATGGAATATTTTAGAGTTATTCTTAAGCAGTAAACTATGATCTGTATCTAAGCAACATTATTAACATCATCGAATTGTCAAACCACACTCAAAAGTTGAATTGAAAATTTTTTTAATTAAAAAATACAAGTTTATGATCGTGTACCGATCGAAACGTCGTATAAAATGTCCAAATGTTTTTTTATTGTTGACTGCAATTTTGGAAAAAGAAATAATACATACACAATTACACAATCTCCTTAAAACAGACAGAATCGAAAATAACTACGACTGTACAACCTGTCCAATCCCGCCCGTCATCTCCTAAATATTACTCTTATGTTAAATGCATATTTTCTAGTTTGCTCTGATATTACTTTAAAAAATAAATGAACATTTCAATATAAATAATTTACGAAATAAAAACAACTAACTTCGTTACCTGAACCAACCTTTGCATTTGCTAACTTTTTTTTGTGGGGTCGCTGATTACTCCTTTTTTAATTCTGGGGTCGCAATATCGAAAAGGTTGCGGACCGCTGCCTTAGGTCACTATAGGCGTGACGAATTTTTCTGGAATATCACCAAAATCGTTACGAAAATTGAGAGAATATTTGGTTGCAATGGGGTCGATTTTCGATGTGACTGTCACGGGATGAAAGAAACTGTTTTTTATTTAAACTATGGTCCGAATGTAGCAATAATATAAGATTTTGAAGTGTGCGTATGATGATTTTCATTTGTTTTTCCAAGTATTCATATTGAAGAGTGCGAAGTAATTTCTTCTTCGTTATGTTATGTTATGCTATATTATTTTATTCTAGGCCATTGAAAAGAATATTTTTTTCTTATATAAGTTTATTTGCAGAGTACTAATCGAAAATCTGCGAATTTATTTTTCGAATTTTTATTTTATTTTTCATTTCGGCTTTGATCAAACCAAAGCGGGGCTATACGATTTTGAAGTGAGTTATGTATCGAAGACAGAGTGATTTAGCTCTGCTAATACCAGCACGGGAGGTATACGCTTGCAAATGGTCAGTGTAATATATCAGATGCATAACGACGTTTTCAACTATTACAAATCATGATCCATTTTGCGGCTGAAGAAATTGGCATATTGGATTTATAATGAAAACTAAGAAGTTCCATCTGTTGGAATTGTGCTTAAACTTATCGGATGGGAACTGATATTCCTACTAAACGTAAAATTACGGAACGTAGCGCATGTCATCTGAAAAACAGACGTGTTAATCTTAATATCGAATTGATTCGGACAAGAATTAGGAATTAAATCGATTTTTTCATCGAGCAAACGAAACAGTTCAATAGGGAGAAGAGATCGAAAGGTATAGAACCGGCGATAGCGCCACTCGTCTCGACGAGTTTACTATCCGAAATGCTTTCCTCTCTTCGGCATTCGGGGTATCGAGTATCGACTCAGTTCGACCGGTCGCGTTTCGTTCGAAGTCGGAAATGCGTGCATAAGAATGCCTAAGTTAAATGCAACGAATCGATTATTTTTAAGTGTCTCATCGATTTTCTTGAAAACGATAGCCATAGCTAAAAACAATGTGGGATGTTCATGAAATTACGGCGAAACGTTTGCTGAAAGATCAGAAGCGGTGCAATTATTATCATTCGAGTTATGACTCATCGAAAAAACGGTACTTTCAAAAGGTTTCAAAAATTTTTTCTCAGAAACAGTTCATTTTAGGCAGGAATAGTAAGCGGGGCGAATGTATCCCTATTTCAAAGGAATTGAATGGTAGAAACTTCAGAGCGTTGGTGGTTTCAGAAATTGAGTTATATTAGAAAATGTTAACAAATCTTTGGTATTTTTATGTTTTGGTACGATTTTGCTTCAAAAGGGCTATTTGTGGCACCTTCATCGACAAAGGCAACCATAGTGAAAGAAAGTAAGAATGTTTTAGTGAAAATTTGGGAGCGTTGACTGTTGAGGGGGTGAAATATTCGGCGAAATCGTAAATTTTTGGGACACCACGTTTCATGTGTTCCTACAAAAGAGACTTTAATTAAAATTTTCTTTACTATAAAAAAGTTTCGTGACGCTATCTGCAATTGTTTTTGAGTTATCCAGATTAAAAGAAAAAAAATTCAATCTTTTTTTACTTTTTTGATCAAATCTCAATATTCTCGCCAAGTCGCCCTTTTGTTCACTCACTCTACCTGAAGAATACATTTTTAGGTACATTTTTGCTGAATCTCTGAAAAAAAGGTCGCAAAAAATTCCCAAAAATTTTTCAGTTTTTCGAGTATATCTCGAGAAATAATTCTCCGATTGCGATGGAATAAGGAATCAGACCTGGAGACCGTTACTGTCCATCTTTCCCTAAAATTTCGTTGTTCTAGGTAGCGCCGTTTAGCCTCTAGCGTGAACAGAAAATTTTGCCGCACACACATACATACACACATACTACCTTGAACGAAGGCAAGGTATACGGCTTCATGTCCGCTCACTTCGTGAGGGGCAAGCGTATACAATAAAGCGGTCGTATCGAGATTGCGGCGAAGCGTGCATCATATCTATTACTTCGTCACTGATCAATGAAATATAATTGTCACCTTGTTGGGCGACGAATGTCATTGTTGCTCAATTGTCCAAAGCCCACGAAGAGGAAAACATTCATTGCATCATTGAAATGACATAGCAAAGTCGTACAAAGGCCGCGAAGTCATTATGTTGATCATTTATCGCTCTTCTTTTCGAGAACCTTTTTCAGATAGCAGTTATCTTACATATTTTCGCAAAAAGCATCGAACTTTTTTGTTTTTTTCTTATTTCCTTTTATTTAGATATAATCTTTTTTGACTGGGCTTTTATAATTTTCCAAAAAACATTCTGAATCAAATTGCTCGATCGGTAGGTGGAAAATAAGCAAAAAGTTGAATACGTATTCAACAAATGGAAGAAAATGAAGGTCTAGATGTTTGTAACGGAATGAGTCGTTATATTTTTGGAATTTCTGTTCTTATCTTCCTGATCGGAGATGGATTATGAGCGAAAAACGGCAACATCACATCGATGTCAAACAGAATAAAAAATACTTTCGGCGTTTGAAAAAAATGCAAATTCGGTACAGTTGCTCAAGAATCGACGGTTTCCTTTCGCGATTTTCTCATGAGCCCATAATACCTTAAGGCAATTATTCAAATGTCGAAGTGCATCGGTCCAAAATAATCGCATCTTATGCAAAATCCATGTGAAGAACACAGGAGATTATCACCAAAAACGCCCCGGGTACAACTCCGTTTAACCCTTTACAAGATGCGCGGTCCCTTCGCCGCGGGTGGTACCTCCCTGCCTTACATACCGGGCAATGGGGTTGCGTCGATAATCTCGAAACGGAACATTTTCCTCCCGGTACTTTTTCCTTTGTGCCCACTCAACCCCGGGAGTGTGTAATCAAGTGTTGAATCTTTGTCTTAATTCGATTCGCTTTAGCCGCACCGGGTTTGGGCCGTTCAACGAAAATCTGCGACGACCCCCTCGACGCGCTTTTTTTTTCCCGTCTCCCCGAGCGAATTATTCAAATCGGGACGCCGAAAAATCCTCTGCGAAGACGAACCGGAATCGTTGTCTCGGTGCGTGAATGAATTAACGAGGAAAAAAACCTGCTAGTCGTGAGATAATTCGTAAAAACTATGCGACTCGCACGAACGCACGGTGGATGGTTTTTAAGACAGTACCGTCTATTATGCATATATGTAGATGGGTACGAGAGGGGTAGCGAATCTTTTCATACCCTACCCAGAACAAACGGTATGCAAATAACCCATCGTGACAAAAATGGCTATTAAGCCTTAGACAAACGGAAAGATAGATGATGGCTTGCTCATTTGAATCCGTGAGAAGATACGACGTTCAGGTAGTGTATACCCTCTCGACGAATAGGAAAAAAAAATTAAGGGGTAATGAGAAAAAAATTCCGGGGTTGGTTTTTTCTGTCTTATATCTACCGACTGGTCGGACATCGTTTTCAGGTTTCGTTCTATGCAAATTCTATTGTCTGACGCGTAGCCTCCGTTCTGTTTCAAGCAACGTTCAACCCGATCCCAAGGGGTTGCTTTGGTTAGGAACGAACGTAAATAACGCACTCGAAACATGAGAATGAAAACGGGGTAATCGTTCGGAGAAACGGATGTGATTAATTTCTTTGTTAAGATTTTTCGATCGATTAACCCTTCTTATAAATTTTAATAAACTTTTGCATCGATTTCTGTTTGAAGCAAATTTTATTAACGTCATATCTCTTTTGTTTCAAAATTAGTAGAACCCTAAAATTTTTAAACCTTTAAAATCAACAAAAGTATCACAACATTTAATTGAAGAATTATTAAAATATTAATAATTGAAATTATTTTAAAATGAAAAAGTTCGTTTATGAATTTTTTTTTGCGCATATAAATAAAATTGAAGGGTTAGCACGTCTCATTTGACCCTCGGAAACCTAACGATCTTCTCGTTTTTTTTTTCCTGCCGTTCGCTTCCTTTCCAACCCCGTCTAAAATAAAGATGGCACGTTGAAACGAAGAAAAAAAAACTATAGGTTCGGATAGTTTTTTTCACACACATCTTTTGCATACATCATGAGACGCATTGAACGCGGCTCGTAAGGGCCTAATGAATACCTCGGTTGATAATCCCTCTTTTATTCCGACTAGACACACCGAGTGGTTTGCAGCACACAAGTAAAGGGTTGAAATCTGGTAATTACCCATACCGTATGCTGCCGACAGTCTCGGGGTTTTTATTAATGGTTGAGACAGGATCCCAACGTTCTTCCAACCCCATTTTTTTTTTCATTTCCACTTTTTTTTCCGGGAAGACGTTTCTTCAACGGAAAAAAGAAAAAAAATTATATAAAAGAAATTTTTGCTGATGTCACCACCGGTGACAGGGTTGAAAAATTTCGATTTATCCGGTGTATGATGTTCCATTTGAATTAATTTTTTTGGTAGAAAATTTCATGTGCACATTAGCAGGCATTTGAAAAGACAGGTGAAAAACTTATCGATATTATTATTTTAATACTTGTTTTCAATTATTGTTACTTAAAATAATTCGCCATCAGATGTAGAACTTTCACATAACATCTATCAGAAATTTATGAGAAACTTGGACCGAATATGCAATAAACTTACAACTCCTCGAACAGCGCACTGTTTTCAATAATCTGTCAAAGTACAAAACATTTGCATCTAATTGCAATGATGTGCAAATATTCGTTCGAAATCCCGAAAACAACGCAATTTTCATGAAATTATTTCAGTATTTATCGACTTTTTTCTTCCAAAAAGAAGGTATGAGTTTCATGTGTATCAAAAAAATGTACCTCATTCGCCTTTTTTTCAATACACTCTCCAAATGCCAAAGCATTATTCAAATCACCGTACAGGTATCAACCCTTTTTCGCACCAACCCCGAGGCGATCGTTGGGGATGCTCCTATGCAAACTACCAACACGCAAAAACAGCAATTTTTTTCCTACGAATTACCGTTCACCGTCACCCTTTTTCTCAGTGACGCGAGAAAAAAAAGAACCGAAGGTACGTCGGAGTCCGTTGAATTTTTTTGTTTCCAACATAAACCGGGTCCTTCGTCTTTCCTTCGCACGAACGTTTTCAAATTACGGAACAGTCGAGCGTTCATTTGAACAATTTCGAGCCGAACCGTCTCGGCTCGGGCGTCTCATTTCTGGATAAATTAACTCCCCCTTTTTCTCCAGTTTCCATCGAAATACTCTACGTCTCAGAGTAGACGACGGGAATCCGAAACTTTCGACTTTCGTCTTAATCGCGCGCTCTTAAAAAAAAAGACGCGTGGGATCATTAAGGGTCTAGAATTACCGAAATAGAATCCCCCCGGTTTTTAAGTAACATTTTTTTCACGCTCTTTCGACAGCTCCAACAAACTCGCACACATGGTGATGTTATGGAATCGTTTCCCAGTTTATTCGTTGTCTGTAGGTAGAGAGTGATGTTGCGAAATCTTCCACATTTCCAATTTCGAAAAGACAAATTCATCGACTATGAATGATTTGTAGACGTTAACACGACCGCATCGGGGCCCAATCAAAATATCGATACATTATTTCACTTTTGTACTTCGCAAGGAAAGTACAAAAGTTTACACGTTATAAATCTCCGAACAAAAAGTTATTTTTATCCGAACGTGTCACGAAAAAAGGTGCAAGTCTTTCAAAGAGCAATCCCCCTATACCTTCATTGTTATCGATCGAAAAGGGATCGGCGTGTAGAACAAAAAAAACCAATCCTAAGGTAAACTCCATTCATAACAATGGGGAAGTTAATCGGCCTCATTACCGATTAACTAGGAATTCTTGGCCAGCGCCATCTGTCGAGGGAAAAGCGAGTGGCCGTCGCGACGCCCTTCTGCGGCGTCTACGCGCACTCGGTGCAAAAAAAATCGAGCGCAACGCCGCCGCCGCCGCCGCGCGCGAAAAATCTTTTTTCGGCGGTCCGTCCGATGCGGAAAAAAAATCCGCCGGCGCAGCCGCCCTGGCGGTTCGGGAGCCAGGAGAGCTGAATGCGGGCGCTCGTCTTGCCCGCCCCTCCGCCGCCGACCCCGTCTTGCCGTTTCCCCGTCCCCCGCCCTTCCCGTCTCCAGACTTTCGTTATTGATTTTCATAAACCCGATGAATGCGAAACGGCTTGGGGTGGGTTCACGAACGGCGGCGGCGGCCGATTTTTGGAGGTTTTCGGAGGGGATGGGGCGCGGATTATTTGTTGATCTTCGGATCGAGGCGCTCCGGGGTAGACGGTGGAAAAAGAGGAATATGGCGTTTTCCAATGTTATCGTTAATTAAACTGCGAGCTAAGAGATGTTATTCCTGGCGCCCTATCCGTATTTTAGGTGTTTTAGCTAGAACCTGTTGTCCATTTGAACAGCCATCATTTAATTCTACTAGAAGACAACAGTGCTCTCAAGATGCTCAAGGATGCGCAGCATTAACTGCCCGCCTGAGGATTTGTCGCTTCGCGACTAGTCAATGAGATTTTTCAAGGTCTCGAAGCGGTAATTCTCCAGTGACTCGTCTGCGGCTCTGCGACTATTCAACAAAACTTCTCGATTAAGTTGTCCAAAGTCGAGGTGGCACCTGGCAATCTGACCATGATTATCCGCTTTGTCCAAAGCAGCAATTCGTCACTGGACTATCTATCGTTTCGTTATTATCCAATAAAAATCCACTGTGGAGTTGTCCAAGGCCGCGAAGCGGCCAATAGCTTATTAACCATATGTCGCTTCGCTGCTAATCAATGATGTAACATAGTCAGTTTGTAGCAAGGTCGGGGAGCGGTTCGCCTATCGCTTCGCGACTATTCAACAAGAATCCACTCTCCAGCTGCTCAAAGTCGCGAAGCGGTCAATAGAGAGGAACGTCACTATCTCCTAAGACCACTAAGCGGCTACTGTTCGTTGGATCATTTATCGCTTCACGACTCTCTTTTAAAAACACACTATCAAGTTGTCCAAGGCCGCGAAGCGGCCAATAGCTATCTTATGACAGAGCGCTTCGCGGCTATTCAATGACATAGTATAGCCAGTTTATTCGATTCTTACAATTTGATACTTTATGACTAATCAAGAAATGGCTATTGTTCACTGTGTTGTTTATCGCCTCGCGACCATTCAATAAAAATCTACTGGTCGCGAAGCGGTCGATAGATACCTAACTATTGTACCGCTTCGCGACCAATCAATGAAGGCCGCGAAGCGGCTATTGGTTCGCCTATCATTTGACGACTATTCAATGAGAATCCACTGTCCACTTCCCCAAGGCTGCGGAGCGGGCAACAGCTATCTGACCATATGTCACTTTGAGACTAATTAATGATATAACGTAGCCAGATTGTCCAAAAGCTCTGAAATAGCCATTATTCACTGTGTCATCTGACGCTTCGCCACTATCCAACAAAAAGCTAGAGGTGAATTGTCCAAAGTCGCGAAGCGGCCAATCGAGAAAAAGCCCCAGTATCTCTTAAGGTGAAGCGGATAATGTTCATCTCTCGCTTAGCAGCTATCCACCCAAATCGCCAACTTTGGCAATTTATACAAGACTGACGAAGCGGCCAACAGCTTAGTACCCATATGTCGCTTCGCTTCTAATCTATGATGTAACATAACCAGTTTGTAGCAAGGTCGGGGAGAGGTTCGCCTATCGCTTCGCGACTATTCAATAAGAATCCACTCTCCAGTTGTCCAAAGTCGCGAAGCGGTCAATAGAGAGGACAACCATCATCTCCTGAGGCCGCGAAGCGGCTATTGTTCGTTGGATCGTTTATCGCTTCACGACTCTATTAACAACACACTATCAAGTTGTCCAAAGCCGCGAAGCGGACAATAGCTATCTCATAACAGGGCGCTTCGCGGCTAATAAATGATATAACATAGCCAGATTGTCCAAAAGCTCTCAAATAGCCATTATTCACTGTGTCATCTGACGCTTCGTCACTATCCAACAAAAAGCTAGTGGTGAATTGTCCAAAGTCGCGAAGCGGCCAATCGAGAGAAAAGCCCCAGTATCTTCTAAGGTGAAGCGGGTAATGTTCGTCTCTCGGTTAGCAGCTATCCACCCAAATCGCCAACTTTTCCAATTTATACAAGACTAACGAAGCGGCCAACAGCTTACTATCCATATGTCGCTTCGCTGCTAATCTATGATGTAACATAACCAGTTTGTAGCAAGGTCGGGGAGAGGTTCGCCTATCGCTTCGCGATTATTCAATAAGAATCCACTCTCCAGTTGTTCAAAGTCGTGAAGCGGTCAATAGAGAGGACAGCCATTATCTCCTGAGGCCGCGAAGCGGCTATTGTTCGTTGGATCGTTTATCGCTTCACGACTCTATTAAAAACACACTATCAAGTTGTCCAAAGCCGCGAAGCGGCCAATAGCTATCTCATAACAGGGCGCTTCGCGGCTAATCAATGATATAACATAGCCAGATTGTCCAAAAGCTCTGAAAAGCCATTATTCACTGTGTCATCTGACGCTTCGTCACTATCCAACAAAAAGCTAGTGGTGAATTGTCCAAAGTCGCGAAGCGGCCAATCGAGAGAAAAGCCCCAGTATCTCCTAAGGTGAAGCGGGTAATGTTCATCTCTCGCTTAGCAGCTATCCACCCAAATCGCCAACTTTTCCAATTTATACAAGACTAACGAAGCGGCCAACAGCTTACTATTCATATGTCGCTTCGCTGCTAATCTATGATGTAACATAACCAGTTTGTAACAAGGTCTGGGAGAGGGTCGCCTATCGCTTCGCGATTATTCAATAATAATCCAATCTCCAGTTGTTCAAAGTCGCGAAGCGGTCAATAGAGAGGACAGCCATTATCTCCTGAGGCCGCGAAGCGGCTATTGTTCGTTGGATCGTTTATCGCTTCACGACTCTATTAAAAACACACTATCAAGTTGTCCAAAGCCGCGAAGTGGCCAATAGCTATCTCATAACAGGGCGCTTCGCTGCTAATCAATGATATAACATAGCCATATTGTCCAAAAGCTCTGAAATAGCCATTATTCACTGTGTCATCTGACGCTTCATCACTATCCAACAAAAAGCTAGTGGTGAATTGTCCAAAATCGCGAAGCGGCCAATCGAGAGAAAAGCCCCAGTATCTCCTAAGGTGAAGCGGGTAATGTTCGTCTCTCGGTTAGCAGCTATCCACCCAAATCGCCAACTTTTCCAATTTATACAAGACTAACGAAGCGGCCAACAGCTTACTATTCATATGTCGCTTCGCTGCTAATCTATGATGTAACATAACCAGTTTGTAACAAGGTCTGGGAGAGGGTCGCCTATCGCTTCGCGATTATTCAATAATAATCCAATCTCCAGTTGTTCAAAGTCGCGAATTATCTCCTGAGGCCGCGAAGCGGCTATTGTTCGTTGGATCGTTTATCGCTTCACGACTCTATTAAAAACACACTATCAAGTTGTCCAAAGCCGCGAAGTGGCCAATAGCTATCTCATAACAGGGCGCTTCGCTGCTAATCAATGATATAACATAAGCGACAATTCAATTTCATCAGCAATATCAACTATGCGTTCGTCTAGACTGGCAAAGCGACAAATGCCCTCTAAATCATCTGTCGCATCGCGATCATTCATTCCGTTCGACGACATCGAAGATTCACATAAAAGTTGCATCAAAACTATAAAACATCGAAATCCTGGAGAGAGACTATAACGTTACAAAGATAAGAAAAACGGTAAATTATAAAAGAGATAAAGAAATATTATTGTATCCTATAACATAAAAAGATTTTTAGTATCGCAGAAAAATCGTAGCTTATTTCATCGCCATTTAGTCGTTGGAAAGTCGTAACAACAGGACGACGATCGTTTCGTCGAAGCGTCTGGACGAATCGATTGCCCGTCCCCGTCCAACGGCGATTCTTGTACGGCAGGTCAGGAGGGCCCCGTGCGACACCGCAGGTGTCGTCGACGGTGGACACTCGATTCGCGTGGCAATTCGAATTCCGGCACTAATCCGAAATTGCAAAAATAAAATTCGTCGAATACAAATAAATTTCCTATTAAATGCTTAAAAATTCCGAAACGTTCAACATTAAAAATTGATTAGGAAAAAAACATCGAATTCACTGTGTCTAACGCACAACAAGGATATGCGGGGATCGTCGGGGGAAACCAATTTTCACCCTTTATTTGTCGGTCGAACAAAACGTTCGCCTGATATCGCATCAGACAATGACGGATCAATTTGTTTTAATCGTTGAAACTTCATGGCACGAAAGCGCCGTCCCGTTCGTTTTCTCTTTATACCCCTAATTCCACGCTTTAATGGATGACGTCGCAATTTGAGCCCGTCTCGGATGATTATAACGTTCCGAGAAAATCCCGACCGACGTCCTGTGAAACGGAAAAGTTCGGGGCGGTGAACGTTGTTGCCGCGACTATCATCTCGCATATGTCCGAATTTCCACTCGCAGTTCAACTCACGTAAATCTCGATGAGGGTTTGTTCGTTAACAATTAAAACATTTACATAAATTCGTAACTAACTCAACACTAACAAGGCCGCTCGTTTCTGATACTGTTTATTGGTCTAATTTTCGCCTTTAATTTTTTTTTTGTACTGTGTAATAAATAGAGGTTTTGATCGTGGTGACTGATTGCCTTGAATTGAAGTGTCTTTCAATTTTCTTCTGGTTCTTGGCAATATTTCCACCACGAAAAACGCGAAGCGGTTAACATCTTTTTGATCGTTTGTCGCTTCCCTAAAACTCAGCGTAGTTACATTGTCACATAGTCCTAAGGCCGCGAAGCGGCCAATGTCTTTTTGTCCGCTAAAATTTAGCGAAATCACATTGTCAGACAGTCCTTAGGCCGCGAAGCGGCGATTATCCATTTGATAATCTATCACTTAATCCGATAGGTTAACATTGCCAATGTTTCCAAAGGCCGCGAAGCGGCCAATATCTTTTTGTTCATTTATCGGTCCGCTAAAATTTAACGTAATCACATTGCGAGATAGTCCTAAGGCCGCGAAGCGGCGATTGTCCATTTGATCATCTGTCGCTTAATCCGATGAGATAACATTGCCAAGGTTTCCATGGGCCGCGAAAGCGGCCAATGTCTTTTTGTTCATTTAGGGTCCGCTAAAATTCAGTGAAATCACATTGTCAGGTAGTCCTAAGGCCGCGAAGCGGCGATTGTCCATTTGATAATCTATCACTTAATCGGATAAAATAATATAGCCAATGTTTCCAAAGGCCGCGAAGCGGCTAATGTCTTTTTGTTTATTTATCGCTGCGCTAACATTCAGTGAAATCACATCGTCAAATAGTATTAAGGCCGCAAAGCGGCGATTGTCCATTTGATAATCTATCACTTAATCGGATAGAACAATATAGCCAATGTTTCCAAAGGCCGCGAAGCGGCCAATGTCTTTTTGTTCATTTATCGCTCCGCTAAAATTTAGCGAAATCATATTGCCAGACAGTCCTAAGGCCGCGAAGCGGCGATTGTCCATTTGATAATCTAATACTTAATCCGATAGGATAACATTGCCAATGTTTTCAAAGACCGCGAAGCGGCCAATATCTTTTTGTTCATTTATCGGTCCGCTAAAATTTAGCGTAATCACATTGCCAGATAGTCCTAAGGCCGCGAAGCGACGATTGTCCATTTGATCATTTGTCGCTCAATCTGATGGGATAACATTGCCAAAGTTTCCAAGGGCCGCAAAAGCGGCCAATTTGTTTTTTTTTTCATTTAGCGGTCCGCTAAAATTCAGTGAAATCAGATTGCCAGATAGTTCTAAGGCCGCGAAGCGGCGATTGTCCATTTGATAATCTATCACTTAATCGGATAAAATAATATAGCCAATGTTTCCAAAGGCCGCGAAGCGGCTAATGTCTTTTTGTTTATTTATCGCTCCGCTAAAATTCAGTGAAATCACATTGTTAGATAGTACTAAGGCCGCGAAGCGGCGATTGTCCATTTGATAATCTATCACTTAATCGGATAGAACAATATAGCCAATATTTCCAAAGGCCGCAAAGCGGCCAATGTCTTTTTGTTCATTTATCGCTCCGCTAAAATTTAGCGAAATCACATTACCAGACAGTCCTAAGGCCGCGAAGCGGCGATTGTCCATTTGATAATCTGTCACTTAATCCGATAGGATAACATTGCCAATGTTTTCAAAGACCGCGAAGCGGCTAATATCTTTTTGTTTATTTATCGGTACGCTAAAAATTAGCGTAATCACATTGCCAGATAGTCCTAAGACCGTGAAGCGGCGATTGTCCATTTGATCATTTGTCGCTTAATCCGATGGGATAACATTGCCAAGGTTTCCAAGAGCCGCAAAAGCGGCCAATGTCTTTTTGTTCATTTAGCGGTCCGCTAAAATTCAGTGAAATCACATTGTCAGATAGTCCTAAGGCAGCGAAGCGGCGATTGTCCATTTGATAATCTATCACTTAATCGGATAGATGGTTTCTGAGGGCCGCAAAATGTCTTTTTGTTCATTTAGCCGTCCGCTTAAAGTCAGTGAAATCACATTGTCAGATAGTCCTAAGGACGCGAAGCGGCGATTGCTCATTTTATCATCTATCGCTTAATCCAACAGAGTAATATTGCCAAAGTTACCAAAAGCCGCGAAGACGCCAATGCCTCTCTGGTCTTTTATCGTTCGGCTACAATTCGGCCAAATGGAATTGTCAGAGCGTTCTAACGCCGCGAAACGGCTATTCCCTATTTTATCATCTATCGCTTAACTCGATACAATGATATTGTCAAATTTTCGTTGTTTGACGATGTCGACATCTCTTTACTGTCGTATTTTGACCGAGAAAATTTGCCAAAAGTGATGAAGATTGCCGAGAAATAAAAGAAAAATCACCCAAAAAGAACGATCAGGCTCCTCCCCATCCCTGATGGAATAAGTGATTTAACATAAACTAAACATTTATCATAACCGAGGCAGTCAACCTGACCTACCGTACAGAACCCGAATATTCATCGGGAAATCGATTCCCCACCCCCGCCGCCTCCGTCGTCGCCTCCGTTATTTTTTGCACAACCCGGCCGGAGCTCTGCCCCGCTCGGGGTTGTTTACTCGAACCGAAGGCCGACGACGTTCCCCGCCGCCCTTCGCCAAAGCTGGGACTAAGAAAAATACGACGATACTTGCGGTAGGTACGGATCTCATCAACGGGGGGAGGACACGATGTTTTCCTTCGGATTTTCCGAGGCGACCGTTTATTGTTCTTGCTGCGAAACGGCGTAGGTATACTTCGAAAACGGCGGAAGCTCCTGCGATATTTTCGTTAGAAATCAAACTAATTTCCCTTGTAGATTGTTTTTCCGGACCGTGAAGCACGTTGTAGGTGTATAAACATTCCGGGCCGGAGGCGGCGGCAACGCAATAGGCTGGAAAAACGAGACGTAGCCGCCGGGCCATGACCTTGTAGCCCAGACGACGCTCGGGAGGAATTTTCCCTCCCCGACGACGGCTCGGTCGGTCGGTCGGCTTTGCCACTTTAACACGCCGATTTTCCATTTCTGAGGGAAGATGGGGGGTTGGAATCTACCGCGGAAAATGGAAAAAGTCGCGAGCGACATGGCGCGGAAAATTTCACGACGATGTACGTGGCGTGTACGCCTCGTATTGCCGTGAAATTCGGAATGTCGTTTCGGTACGGGCGTAACGAAATAACGAATGGCATTTTTCCGTATTGCACATCGGACGAAATTGGAAAACGATGGATGTTTTATTTTTACCTTCGGTCTGTTTCTTCCGGAACGATGATGTATCACTCAATTACGTCTTTTATACGCAGCGGAATTGTTGTACATTTTATTTTGTATCTGAAGAAATAACGCACGCGATTTTTTTAATTAGAGGTAGATATTCGTGAAATATAAACAAATAAACTTGACAATCATTATCGTCAGCACGCCTGTTAAATTCTTTAGTTCCACATTTGAATAATATTATACATTAAGAAATTGAGGAATTATTTTAATTTAAAAATCGTTTCATTGTCTTGCAGCAATGTGGGCAGCACGTAAAAGACGATTACACAAATTGGACCAGGAACACCATGGGCATCAACAAACAAGGTTACGAGGCGAAAATGAGCGACCACAACCAGATGGGCAAAGGTAAGTTCTTATTCTCCTTTCGCCCGTAACACAAAATCCAAATTCGATCTCACGAATGTCCGAATTTAATATAGTTATAATTCATAGCCGGAGGAATTGTCATTATCCGAAACGGCTCGATTTCGCTCCTCATAAATATTTATAAGTGTTTATTGAATTCCGCGCTGCCTTTATATTCATATGCCAGCTTCATTATTTCGCCGGTAATTTTATCGAATTATAATGGCGTATCGCGTTCGACGTAACGGACGGAACGTCCGAGAATTATTAGGTGTCATCCAACGTCGTCCATAACTCATCCGGAAGGCGGCGCGCGATGGAAATCGCTTAGGAAAATTTCCGATTCGATTTTCAACGTTTCCTTTGTTTATCGTATATCAATTAGGTCATTTTTTTCTTCTAATCACTTAACGAATCGTTACTACGATCATTCGTTAACGCTTTTCGACAATCGATAATTTCGTTAATTCTCGTCTTCGATATCAACGAACAGTTATTATTTTCGTAGTTGCTGGTCCAAGGTGAGAAATGCGAACTGTTCGTCATCGTTTCGTTACCAAAATAATCGTAATCTCGATCGAAACTCGCCCCACGTACCTATTATAAGAGCGTAACCGTAGTAAACCGTCGATTGCCGCGGAACGATTATGGTAATGTATAATGAGATCAGGAAATTGGCGGTTCTTGGTCGTGATCGATCGCGCCGAAAACAATCACCTCGGCCTTGATATTTTCGGACAAGCAACGATTAGCGTTGAATACGCGAAAGATTCCGTCGGAGGCTGTGCCCCCCGGGGGGGCTGGTCGAACGTGACCGTCGTCGTCGTAGCTGCCGCCGCCGCCGCCGCCGTCTGGCTACATTAGAGGCGGCGACCGTTCCCGTTCTATGTGCAACGTGTTTCGGACGGGTCAGATGCCGCCGGTGACGATCATTAAAAATCGCAATCGTCGATTTCCTGTTTAACTTGTTTCTGTTGCCCCGGTGATGATGATGATCACTTCGACTTGGGAGATTCGTGGAAATGAGCGATTCTCCCTTCTTTCGACAGTTTGCGAGGGGTTAATACTCTTTCCGTTTAATTAGCGTCATTTCTCATGCAAATCCATTGGCACTTTGCCCATATGGTTTGTATCCGAACATTATCATAGTTTCTATTCGGTAATTTATAATCGTCGATCGGTATCAGCTTGGGGCAGCTAAGTGGTCGCACTATTCGTCTTGAACTCGAGTTGAGTGTACATCAATTTGAATATTACGTAACGATCAAATGTCATTACTGGTCGAAACACTTACAAAGAAGTTGCGAATAGGAAATGAGCTCAGTTTGATTTAATCTCCAGATAAGTATATTTGCTTAAAATTTTGTTATCAGCTTTCATCTTCAGCTGTTTATTTTCCGTCGCGATACATTAACATTGTCATATTGTCCAAAGGCCGCGAAGCGGCAAATGCTCGCTGCTTCATCTGTCGCTTCGCGACTAGTCAGTGTAGTGATACTGAAGTTACCCAAGCCTGTGGAGTGGCTGTCGTTTCAAGAATATTCAATGAAGCAGTATTGTCGAGAAGTTCAAACGTGCTTTGCGACTATTCCATCAAATGACATTTCCAAATTGTCCAAGAGCCGCGAAGCGCCGAATGTTTTAAGATCATTCGTCGTTTTTCCAAGTTATCCAAGGGCTGCCCATCACATTATCAACTTATTAAAACGTCACGAAGCAGCAAACATTCACTGCTTCATCTGTCGTTTCACAATCATTCAGTTAATTAACATTGCCAAGCTGTCTGAGTGTTACGAGGTGGCAAAAATGCTTCGGATTATCGCTTCACTACTATTCTGTTTTGTGACTATATAACGAAGTAACATTGTGACGAAACGTGACTGTGTCATTTTTCACACAGCTACACACTTTAACATTTCAATATACATGAAAAATTGAATTTTTTTGCGCAATTAATAAAAAAGAATAAATCTGAAATTTTTTGTTTCATTTTGATATCGGAGATATGAAAACAATTAAGAATAAAGTCGAACGATCGAACGAAAATTGAAAATACAAAAATATTTGTTTTTTTTTCTGAAAATTCGAAAATCAATCGAAAATCGGAATGGTATTAAAAGCGATCGTTATTAAATTGTAATGAGAGTCGTATTTAAAATTCATATCATAAAAGTTTTATCATGAAATTAATAATTCATATTGCGCGAATGTTGTTGATTCCTAAAACTAACGAACTGTTATTCCTCGCTTTAGAAATTTACTTATCGACGTTGAAATCGGTGAAACGGGGAACGTTTCGAAAATAAATGTGCTGTAACGTGTCCGGAGATATGGGCAATAAGACAACCGCTACATTCTGATAAGGAACTATCGGATCGAATAAATTCGTGTGACGTTTCGATCTTTCGAACTATGGCGCAGGTCGTTTGTCCGACGTGCGAAAAAATTGGTAATCTGAAATGTTCGGTCATCTTGGACGAATTTGGAAATTCTGAAAACGTTTGAGTCTTCCAATGAGTTTTGCAAATTCATTGGAATATTTGTAATAATCGATTAGTCCTTTTGTTCTCCCAAGTCTCATTTGATTTTGTCATGAAAATTAGCGAATTTGAGTTGACATATTGGTGAGCGACATGTTGCCGTTTCTTGAGCATTCCCTTTTATCTCCATGGACATAAATTCCACCAGAATTGACGGCAATTCTTTAATTGGGGAAGTTTTTCCTCGGTTTCCTGAAATATTTCAAAATTCCTGGAAACTTTCAGAAAACTTTGAAATTCCTTGTCTACTTCAAAGACCCAAAAAACTAAAATCAATTGGAGCAATCTCCCGAACGTTCAATCATCACTTTGATCAAATATTTTGTCATCTGGAATAAGTGGATTTCGGCAGTATAAGTAACTTTTTACTTACACAGATTACAGGAATCTACTTCGTAAAACGTGTTACGGTAAAACTCTACGAGATGGCGCAGCTGACAGTTATGATAACATAAATCTTGTATTCGCTGTATCAAATTCTCTTTTGTTTTGTAATTCCCATTTGTTCTCGCCAAATGAAGGGCCAATAATTAACGATTCCTTTAGGTAACTTTTAAAACCACCTTCAGCCACTGGATACTCGAAAAGCGTTCCAAACGTTTTGATGGACGATCCAATCCATTACTGTCGAAATTTCGACTCGTCCACCTCATCTATGAATAGCGTTAATTAAGCATACGCAACACCAGAGCGAACGCCCAATTATCGTTAAGTGCGTTTCGATCATCGGTCTCGAGGTCGAGTTGATCGTGACCGATACGAAGGCAAAAAAAGGAGGAAGTACATTCATACGCAATTTTTTTTTCGCTCGCAGGGATGGACGATCACCATATGGGACCGGCCGGCGGGCTTTTCTCCGGGAAATCGAGCAGCTCGAGCTCGGGGATCGGGAGCGCCAGTCCTGCCCTTCTCGTCGTACCGCAGCCGATCAACGCCAGCAAAATGGGCGGCATGCAAAATGGTGGACCACAACCAAGAAAGTATCAATGCAAAATGTGCCCTCAGGTTAGTGGTTGAGAATATTCAAAACGTACGCAGGTATTTTATTGAGCAATTTTACGACGCTATCGTAAAATTTGTCGGAGGCGGTTTATCGCCGCCGCCGATTTATAATTTTATAACTTGCCATCGCACCGGCGTCGATGAATGACGTAACAATTATTGTAACAAGTCGCGAGCTTATATTAAAAAAAAACGATTAGATACTATTGAATAGAAAATTAGAAGCCGGAATAGTTTTTTCTCTATATCGCCGGGTTCGACAAACGGTAGCGCGTGAACATTATAATTCCGAACAACAAAAAGTGTTAACAGCTAATAAAGTGTTTGGTTGTTCGTTTTTTCTTCCGTCCCGAAACGGACAAAAAACGGTCTTCTTGGTAAAAAATCGGCACGCTTTCGACGAGCGGTCTGCTAAAGTAGCAACGGACGCTTCGGGTTTAATCGATCGGAGGTTTTTATCTAAAAACAAGGGAAATTTGCGATTTTTCGGTGAGTTAAAGGGTAAAACGGGGATTTCCAGAGAGCTTTCATATTGTGTGGAATTTAAGTTACCGTAAGTTGGTGTTATAATTAAATCAAGTTAGGTGCGATCACGCGCTTCACCTTTAGATTATCAACTCGCAATGCGGTTTTTCTTATCTTTTTTGCCTATCGCGCAGGTTCCGTGCATTACTTTTTTTTCTGCCACGGATTAGGTCGTTCAGAAATTCATTAACGACTCGTCGAACCAAAACTTTCATATTTGCTATTCAACCCCCGCGCTCGATGAATAATGAATCATTGTTTATATCACTCGATGCACCTTAATGCACATTTCATGAAGGTATTCGATTAAATTTCCACCATTAGGCCACCATTTTCGGTGCAGGTCACTTTATTACTTTATCGTTCCGAAAACAATAACTAAATCATCGTTAGCGGCTCCAAACTGGAAAGGGGGGTGTGCGAGGGGAAAAATGTTTTCGTGAATGAAAACGAATCGAAAAAAAAACGCGATGACCGCACTCCATCGTCGGTCGACTTTTTTGGGACGCACTCTCCGTTTTTTTTTTACCTGACGAACATCCGACAGCATCGAATTTCAATCGGGGGGACCTACTGGCTACCTGACCCTACGCGAGGTAAAAATAATCGAAACGGGGGATCTGTTTTTTTTCTCTCGGGGATGATTACTATCGAATTTATATATCGTTGAAAACATCGCGCGCCGCGACCTTTGTTTCTGTATCTGAGTTCTTCGTTAAATTTCCTCATTTTCTCATTTTTATTCTTACGTTCACAAACCATTTTTTCTTCTATCGTCCTACAAATCTCCTAAAATCCAAAACGTTTCAGTATGGTGGAACTAAAGTAATTCGAAGCAGAAAATTAAGTAATTGGAAATAATGAAAGAAATTTCCAGCATGACCGCGACCTAGACGAATCCAAAATGCCTTAAACATTCCAAACTAATTCCACGATTCAGAATGTTCACCCCTCCGGCCGCTCATAGCTTACATCGGGGTATCTCAAGGTGATCTTCGGAACAGGTGTACGATACATCGGAGGGTGGCTCGATCGGAGATTTTCCCACAACCTCGACGTACGAAGGAGACGACACGATCAGACCCTCGCACCCACACGTCTCTCGCCGTCGCCGCCGCCGCCGCCTCCTCATCCCTTCGGGATCCGAATCGAGACAAGTTATCGCGTAACGAAACCCTCGAAAGCTCGCGATAAATCTTCGGTACCAACACGCCAAAGGTTAAATAAGCCGGCGTTAATTAAGACGGGGGGGTTGGGGGCGGCGGCGGGGATCGTGCAAACGCGGAAGCGATTCTTTTTTCGAAATCCGTAACAATCGTCCACGGATCCGTTTCCTTTTCACGACCGAAATTTCTCCCACGTTTAAGTACCCGATCTTTGAGGGTCGCGCGCTTATTTCCGCCGCATGTGCGCGTTTCCTGTTTAAAAAGAGGGTGCGAAATTGGTTTTTTTGTGAAACGGGATATTTTTAAAAGTTTCGGCCTTCGCGGGAACAACGAGCCCCGGCGACGAGCGATTGAACGCGAAAAAAAGAACGCACAACAAACGGAAGAATATCTACCTTCGTTGTTTTCTTGCGCCAATAACATGGGGACTCGGGGGGATGGCGGGGTAATGGGCACGGGAAATATTTACGACCGTTTCCACCGGGAAGACGAGTTCGCGTTCAAATATATAAACAACTTTTTATTAATTAATTCGTTATTTCGCCCTTTTCTTTCCCCGTTTTGATGGAAATTGTCTCTTCTGTTTTAGAACTGTTTATGGAGACGCATTAATTTTCTAGGCAATTAATATTCCTTGAATACTAACCACTTTGGTCCTATGGCATTGCACAACTATCTCATAAAGAACAACATCAGTTTGTTTGAAGCAATTTGTTTGTGCAACGTTATTATTTTTATATATTTTGTTTATTCTTTCTTCCACAAGGCCATTCTCTTACTAAAATATTTGTCTTTAAATAATTTTTACGTTTTATTAAAAATCGTTCAATTTGTTACATTCTTGTTGTTTTCTTTAAGCACTCAAAAAACTTAATGAAATATTCGAAATGTTGTGTAACTCGTTAGAAATTTTAAAGATGGTCTGGAACAGTTGATTGGAAATTTGCGAACTCTTTTTACATCCGCTAGAAATCAATCGAAAGCGAGCAATAAGCAATCTTTAAAATTTCTGTAAAATTAAAACTTTTTAAAATTCCTGAAAATTACGTTAAAATCGGGTAACTCTTAAATAAACGAGAATGTTTTTGTTTTAAATAAAAATCGACAAAATTGACTAATATTTTCTCTAAAGAATTTAGTGGTTTTCTTTTTGGTTGCCTGAAATATTTCAAAAACGTTGCGACATTCTCCAAATGTGTTATATTCTTCTGAAATGTTGAGAAGCAAAGACAAGTTCCTTGAAAAAGGTTTAGCAAAAATCGTTCAGTTTGTTTTATTTTTTGTCGCTGTCCTTAAACACTACAAAAACTTTGTGAAATATTCCAAATTTTTTGTAATTTGTCGGAAATGTTGAAGATGTTCTTGAAAAGTTAATTAGAAATTTGCTTACAATTTTAAAATCAAATCAATCAAATATGAGCAATCTTCAAAACTCCTGTTAAATTAAAATGTTTTCAAAACTCCAGAAAATTAATTAATGTCAAATTTTATTTCGAAATTTTTTTCAATCATTTTTGCTTCATTTTCTTTCGTTGATTGAAGAATTGAGAATATTTGTTTTTGACTTCGTCAAGTATTTCAAAACTTTTGGATGTTTTCCGGATTTTCGAAATCATAAGTTCTCCGAAATTTGAACAAGAAATTAATAAAAATTTTTGGAATTTCTTAAGAATGGGACGAAAATTTCTCAAAACCATCAAAATTTATGATATATCTCTTCCACAAATATTGAAGAAATTCCAATGAAATCCGAATTGAATCTTGAATTTTCCGTGAAAATTTATAAATTTCTACAAATTTACTATTTTTCCAATTCTATTTCACAAATTCTCTTCAATTTGCTCATCATGATGAGGAGAGTTTCGACAGATCTTCTGAAAATTTGGAATCACTTCGAAATATTCTGAGGGTCTTAAAGAAAATCGTGAAAAAGAAGAAAATTCAACAACTCGAAATACTGAAGATTTACGCGAAAAAATTTCTGAATTCAATGAATATACCAAAGATTGATAAAATCTAAAAGAAAATAAACAAATTAGAATTTGTAGTTGTGCTCGAAATTCTTTATGTAATTTTTCATAAATTCCATTCCGAAGAATTTGCGTCTAGTGTTCTAAATTCATTTTTTGATTTCGTAGAATTCATCTTGAAATCCAATCTTGAAACTAGAAGGAACAAAAATTTCAATTTTCAAGGCCTGTTTAGTATTTTACAATTGACATATGAACTTCAATTTCATGAAATTTCTAATCTATTTCAAAATCTTTGGATATTTCGAAAAGTTCTTAGAATCACCCTAATTTCCTTCGAATTATATATTTCAGAATCAAATTTTCAATTTTCACTTTTCTCCAGGTAGCTAGAAATTTTTTGTAAAACTTTTACACTTAAAATAATCACCACAATTACTTTTCGAAGAGTTTATCCGGAAATTTAAACCGAATTGGTCGATTAATAGTTTTATTGTATTTTTAGAATAATCAAGGTTTTTATATGGTTTTATATGTTTCGAGCATTTTGAATTAATTTTTGGTTTTTTTTTTGTTTTTGTATTTGCCGCATTGTTTTGGTTGTTTCCATGCATCTTCATTATCTTTTTTTTATAATGCAATGCGGTTACTTCCAAATTCATCTCAATTTTTGTGCTTTGTGTATTTATATTCCTTTAATTTTACCATTTTTAATCAATTGTCATATTGGGTGCGATTCTAGAGGATTTCAATTTATTTCTGAATGTTTCAAAGCCCCAAAAACCAAGCGAGATTGAAAAAACATGTCGAGAACTAATAAAAACATCTCAAACTCGAAAGAATTAGATAACTCGAACATAATTCAAAAAAAACACATCATTCATAGATGGAATTCAACAAATCTCGGAATGAACGAAAAAAGAATAACATTTTAGAAAAAAACTTCAGAGAAGCAAAAATACAATATATATTTTTATTTTTGTTTCTTCTTCATTACATTCTAAAGAGATGATGATTGTTTTCTAATAATATTTACCGAGTCAAAAAAAAAGTTCAATCAGAACAACAAAGTCATCCAATGTTGGTGGTAATTTTCGCTTTCCTCCCCAAAATATACTTTAGACAGTTGAAAGTGACAGTAGAAGTGTTGGGGTTTCCCACAGACGACTACGGCACACGTTAATGGTTATCTTTTGTTACCCCCTCGATTTTGATGTAAATGCCTACGGATTTCTCGCGGTAAAGTATCGGCCGCCCGTTCACCCCTATCGAATGGGGTGGTTCGGTAATAGATTTGTCAGCATTACGAGGCGATTAGGCATTGATCCCCGATAAATATTTTGAATTGTAAATATTGGCGGTATTGATGAATAATTTATGTTTTGCGCCATCGTGAGAGATGTGATTAGGACGTGTCGGGGGGACAAAAGACGCCGGCGACAGTTCACGCTCCGGTGCGCCCCCTTTCTGTGTCGCGACGATAACTAACCGGGAAGGGTTGAAGGCATCATTGATCATCCGATCGACGATTTTCTTGTTAGGCGTTCGAATCTGTTTCGCCCCGACTTGTTTTCCCCTTTTTTTTAGAAACGGGAAAATCATTTTTCATTTTCTCATCCGTGATTCAATACAAAAAGATTTGATAAAACTGAAAAGTGATCGTGAAAGATTCTTCACCCTATTTTATGTCTCTTTTTAAGGCTGTTATGTATTTAATATTATGATTTCTTTGAACTACATTCAGAATGGGCGTCGCTGCTATAAATCAAATTTGAATTTGAACGAGTATAATAAAAAAGCGTTCAATTGATAATTAGTTAACCGCAAAGTCGAGCGACGATAACCAGGACGTTCAAAACCAAACAATCAATATTATTTTAATAATTGTCGCCAGTTAATTCACTCCAAATCACCCCTGCGTTGATTGAAATAGCTTCGAAAGATTTGGAGCATATGAGCGGTGTAGCAGGTTCACACGGTCGTCGAGACTACAACAAACCAAACAAATCTTGCACCACTTTTTAATAGGGTAAGTTACCCCATAAAAATGAAAAAAAAAACCAAATTATGGAAATTAGTCCATCGCCATTGATATAATTTATTTTACGGGGGTGTAACAAAAACGTCCCGACAACTTTGTGTTATGGAGGATTCGTTTGGCCCACTGTGCCCCATGTGGCGGTCGTGGAACAGGCTAGACGTAAAAATACATAAGTAAATACATCTACACACACTCGGTCAAGATTTAAAAGAATCCGAAGAGAGGGTGTACTTCGTTCCTTTCTTGTGGAACATGTGTCGATCATCGAGTTCAACGTTTCGCCCCCCGTTCCCCGCCGCCGCCCCCGCTCGCCGTCGTCGCGTAATAATAAAAGTAAAAGTGGTCGAGCTGGTCTACGTCGTCGGGGCCTCAAGGGTGAGAATTTTTTGTGCATCAGGTGGCAGCTTTGATTTTTTTTTAACGCACAAATATTTGATTAGATGGGCGCTAGATATCGCAGGAACTTCCCGAACGGAACGGAACATATGTTCGGCGTTTTTTGGTATGAGAAAAAAAAACGTTTTATGGATTTGGGTCAGGGGTCGGTTTTTTGGGAAAAGTGAAAGGTCCGTGTGGAGATTTGTTGTTACCGCAGTTAGCGCTGGAATTTTTTTTAACATACAGAACTCAGAACTGGCACGAGCGGAATTTTTTTTCCAAAATAAAATATTTTATTGCGGTTCAATTTTTATACTTTAAGAAAAATGAAACTACAGAAGTGAATTGACAAAACAGTAGGAATGTTGTCACATTCCGATTTCAAATCAGAGTGCTGATTTCATCCCAAACTCAAAAAAGCCTTGCTTCGACATTCGTTGAGATGGTAAAAACCGGCTCTGTCGTGATTTCGTCATTTCCCATAAATAGAAGTCGAGAACAATGACAGCAAATCAGACGAATCCCATACTTACAGTTTATTCGAGATACGTTTCTAATGACTATAATAATAACTCGCAGTCCTTTCCTGATCCTCCCGTTCAACCGTCGCGTCGATGAAAGTGAAATTATTTACATATCCACCTTCAGGTAAATACAGGTGGTGAGTGAAGGAATTTTTTATCGACCTTTTTGTTCTAATGAAAGTATTTTTTTATGTGCACCAGCAGCGCCCATTCCGGTTGTCTGATTTATTGTTCGGTCCATATGTTTCATTACACATTACTCTTTATTGCGCGAAGGAATAAGAAAAGGGTTTGATGGTACAGTGCGGGAGGAAAAGCAGAAAAAAATATTAAGAAAAAACGCGATCAGCTGTCGTGCGTCGTTCACCTGGTAAACGTGCGTACACAGGTAAAGCAGCGCGGAAATGTCGGAGACGATTCTTAGCAACGAAACCGATTATCCGATTCTCGAAATGATGATGATGATGATGACCGAGGAGAGAGAGAAGTCGTCGGGGTCGAATTATAGAAAATTTTTCTTGGAGCCCGAAACCTCACCGCGAACTCGACGGGCTTCCGTAATTACATGCCACGACGAGAAAGACGAGATTCACAAAAGGCCGGTTTGTGTATCACATCTTTCGATTCGTCTTTTTTTTTTCTCTTCATTCAGGATCAACGATGAGGTCGTCGATTTACATAATACGCGTTGCGGAAAACGAAAGTGGTCCCATAAAGTTACGCACGTTGCGTGCGAGATACAAACGCGTTCTTGATCAACCTCAACTTGTTCAAACGATTTCAATATCCTTTGGTAAACAAATACGACTAAACTATTTTGCATCTGCATTCGATAGCTTCACATAGCAAACACCAAATCTGGACGATTCAATAGAACGTTTTTTAAAAATACCATTTTTTCAGTGATGATGATTGGAAATATCCAAAATGTTTCTGCCATTGACAATGAATTTTTTTCTTGACCTTTAACTTTTATTTAATTTATTGCTTTCATTCATTTATTTTTATTATTAAATTTTTTTCTTATATTTATCATTTATATATGATGATTTATTTTAATCGACTTCCCCTTTCATTCCGCATGAGCTCTACTTAACTCGAAATAAAAACTGACAAACTATTTACAATAATGAAATCAAATCTGGAAATACATAATTTGAAAGATAATTCGCAGAAATTGTAATGAAAACAACAGAAATAAATTTATAGCTAAATACTGCAAAAACACGAAAAATATGCGTTGAAATTTCCTGAGAGTTTCCAAAACGTAAAATAGAAAATGGGAAATGGACCGAAAAGTTTAGAACTGTACGTTTTTTTTCAATATTAAAAGGATTTTGCATGAAACCTCCAAAAACTTATTGAAAAAATAGAAACAATACTTGGTAATTCAAAGGAATCGTGAGAAATTTTGAAACAAACACCATAAACTTAAAGCTTGCGAGAGAAACAACTGAAATGGTAAATAGATAAATCCTAAGACAAAAGAAAACTCAATCCCGAACATAAAGAAAAGAACATTTTCACAATTTACTTACAAAAAAAATGAATGAGCATTCCACGCGAAATTCAGAAAATGATTTCTCTTACTCTTACTGACATCTCGACTTACTTCAAGTTTTTCTTGAATTTTCAGATTGGATTAATAAAATATGTTTTCAGGCGACCACGTCAGAAAGTGGTATATATCGCCACGCCTACCTGTCGAAGAAAGTTGATAATTACATGCAACTGTGCGGGAATGTCATTCCCGCACGGGTAAAACCAGTTTGATTCGTGCGGGAAAGTGGTGACATCGAAATGAAACCACGCCAAGTAGATAAAACTGAATGAAATGTCTAGTTCGTATATCCCATCGAATATTCATAAGGCGAACGAGTTACCAGAACATATCGTATCATTAACGAAGAGCTTAACTTGATTCGATTCGCGTTTATAACATGCAAAGTGAAAAATATCCTCCAGAAATATTAAACTCGTGGGAATTATTGTTGACAAATCTGAAAGGAAGGTACGAAATAACATAAACAAATAAAGTTATCTATTTTTTTTCTCTACAACGCCATCTAGAAGCAGAAGATTGAATTATTCAGTTCTGCTTGGGTCGAAACGTTCATTGTATGTTCTCAAAGTAATTATCGTATAATGCCATTTTTATGGTCGCCTGAAAAATGTCGTTCAGTACTCGTGGAAAGTCAGATTTCATTGCTCGTGTCTAGCCTCACTCGGCTCCGCTTCGCTTCGCCTCGTTCGTCAAACTGACACTCGCATGAAATCATCGACTTTCCGCACTCGTTATGAAATATACTATTAAACATTCGAGGTATTTTATTACTCAAATATAGTGTCGGGTCGCTCAATAACTTTGAACGGCACACTAGAGCGAACGGTAATGTGCCGCTCACTTGAGCGAATGACCTGCTCCGTCGAATTGACCGGCACAATTGAAAAGAACGGCACACTGGAAGAGAGTGACTCATTTGAAAAGAAAGGCTCATTCCAATCGGGTGCCACATTGGGAATGAACGACACTCTCGACTTGTGCGATTTCACGGACATGAACAGTTCTTTCCTATAATGACTTGTTCGTTTGTGTCATGGCACTCAGTATCGTTCGTTCGTTCAAAGTAACGAACAATGGAATGCCACGGCGCACTGTGGCGATTCGTTACTTTGAACTATCGAACGGCACTGAACGACACGCTTGGGTGAGCGGAGCCGGCACACTTTAAATCCGCGGTCCGCAACCTTGGGGTCGCCAAGAAAGTCAAGAAGGTCTTGTACTTATCGAATTTTATTAAGGTTTATGCATAAAATATAATCTATCTTTACATACACAATTACAGCTATCGGCATTTCGACTGATTATGAACTAGTATTATTTCTTTTTCCAAAATTGCAGTCAACAATAAAAGAAGATTTGGACGTTTTATACGACGTTTCGATCGTTATACGATCATAAACTTGTAATTTTTTAAGTAAAAAATTTTTCAATACGACTTTTGAGTGTGCTTTGACAATTTGATGATGTTAATAATGTTGCTTAGATACAGATCACAGTTTACTGTTTAATAAATAGCGTTATAGAAGAAAGAAAAAACAAAATATATAATAATAATAATAATAGAGAATTAGATTCTTCTATTATAAAGTATATTAGTGTACCGTACATTCCGGCATTATCAAAAAAAATAGGTCACATTTTACGTAAATATAATCTTATTCTAACAAATAAACCATACAACACTATATCTAAATTTTTCACTAATTTAAAAGACCCTACAGATGAAAATAAACAAACGAATGTAGTATACAAAATTTCTTGTATAAATAAATATTGGACAAACAAAACAATATTTGCATAAAAGAATTTACAACCATGAATACTCTTTACGATTAAATAATGAATGTACAGCTCTTAATTAACATTCACATGACTCAAACCACAATTTTTATTGCAATAATGTGACAATCCTTGATAAAAAATCAAACTATCAGAAACGATTAATCAAAGAGATGATACATATCGAAAAAGAAAAAAACTCTGCCAATTTTAGAACAGTTATTGAAAATTTAAGTATAATTTATAATGGAATATTTTAAAGTTATTCTTAAACAGTAAACTATGATCTGTATCTAAGCAACATTATTAACATCATCGAATTGTCAAACCACACTCAAAAGTTGAATTGAAAATTTTTTTAATTAAAAAATACAAGTTTATGATCGTATACCGATCGAAACGTCGTATAAAACGTCCAAATGTTTTTTTATTGTTGACTGCAATTTTGGAAAAAGAAATAATACATACACAATTACACAATCTCCTTAAAACGGACAGAATCGAAAATAACTACGACTGTACAACCTGTCCAATCCCGCCCGTCATTTCCTAAATATTACTCTTATGTTAAATGCATATTTTCTAGTTTGCTCTAATATTACTTTAAAAAATAAATGAACATTTCAATATAAATAATTTACGAAATAAAAACAACTAACTTCGTTACCTGAACCAACCTTTGCACTTGCTAACTTTTTTTTGTGGGGTCGCTGATTACTCCTTTTTTAATTCTGGGGTCGCAATATCGAAAAGGTTGCGGACCGCTGCTTTAAATGAACGAACGACCCAACGCTACTCAAATATGTCTGCCTTGCAAGAAAGACCCGATCGCGAAGAATTTCGAGAACTGCCCGCTTCAAATTATATAAATTGATAGAAAAGGATGTTTTGTGCCCTTTTGTTCACAAAAATACAAATTATTGAATGTTTATCAACGGTATATTAAGCCGGAAATCCGTGTCATATTGGAGATGTAAAGCAAATAATTACAAGTACAGAACGACACTAATAAGTTTGTCAAAGTCGTTCGATTGGAGGGTCGTTCGACCCTTTCTGCTAAACCTTCGATTATTCCCGATACAATGCGTTGAATAAATCGGTTGTAACACCTTCAGAAATCAGAATTCAACCCGTCGCCGTCGGGTTAGGGGTGCATTGAAATCCCATCCCGATGTTTGAATTCGATTTGATCTATATATTTTTCGAGCATAATGGGGCATTGTTGTTGCTCTTTTGTAGGGGCGTTTTTAATGCTAACAATTTTCGCGTGCATAACTCGTGGTTATTGTTGCGGCGTGGTTAACGTTTCGTCGATCGGTAATTCGATATTTTCCGTGCGCCTATATTACATAATGGTACTTTATTGTATTATTTTCCGTGAATAGTTTATGCACGTCGACGATGGAAGAAACTGGACGGATTTCGTACGTGGACCGCGACCCAGGTAACGATTAGCCGCGCATTAAAATTCAAGTCATTTCTTCGACTTTGTATCTCTCGGTCTCGGATCGGTCACTAATAACAATCATTATGGCGATAGACGCGCCGAAACTCGTTTTCCGCATTTCCAAGCCAAAATTAAAAACGGAATGATTGACAGCAAGGTCGCATTTTAATAAATAATAATTAACGACGTATTTTGTATATGTTCGAAACGACGGCCCCCCGATTCTCCGGATTTGATGCTCATCGTTCTTTTTTTTTCTGTCTTTAATCCGCTCAATCGAACTACTCCGAATTGAGGTCGTCGGCGTAATAAAATGTTTTTACTTTGGAATTCTTATCGTTAACATGTCTTAAAACCGCTTCGTCATTTGGTGAGGAGTCCCCGTGGCGAGTGAAACGCAACAAATTGTTTCCACCTCCGAAAGGAAGCTTCAGTTGCAACCAAATTAGATAGGTATGTGAAAAAGTTATTCCTCATTCTATCGCTCGCTCCAAATTCACGTTCATTAGCATAATCTATCGTTGTCCTTGTACTTCGTTCATTGGCCACCGTTGCAAATCGTAGCTGGTCTAACCAGTTGTTCAGTTTTTATATACTAATTTGCTTTCGATATCGTTAGACGACGCCAACTTCAATTCGAAATTGTCCTTTTCACTTTATTTTACCCGAAAAATCTGGAAAATAACCTCATTAACCTTAGCCTTGATGTTCAATGAACAAATTTAATTAGTTCGTAGCGCGCAAAATAAAAAACAATACGAGTTCTTCCGCATAAATGATAAATAGCGCGGGAATATTCATTTTGCAGTGATTTCTTTAAAACCGTATAAAAATTAGAAATTTTAATTTTTCGCGAACTTTCGTCCTCGAACGACGAAAAATCGCGATATTTAATTAATCGACACATCGTTAAATTATTTATCGCTTTCGAAATGCGCCAGGACATTTTTGCATACTCGCTTCCCTTCGAAATGTTGTATCGTGGCAGATTGGAAAAATTGATAAGAAAGGCGAAATATTTTGTTAATCTTTTTCTTCTTTTTCCTTCTGAGGGGTTGTACGAGACAATGTCGAACAGTAGGCCATTGTAAGTCGATCGGGTGGCAAAATATCCCGAACAATGCGATTAGAATGGGGTTAAAACCCTATAAAGTTATCGATGACGGGGTTATTGATGTTTTGGCCGCCTTGAGGGTATTAAATCTTCTTGTTTGGTGGAGATGTGGAGTGGTTTCAATTGTTACAGGACGGAGATGCTTATTGTTCGATTCGGATTGGGAAGTGTATGTAAATTGGGGGTTGGTGGCGGCGACGACGTCTTCGGGCGCCTTCGGCGAACGATCTCGGAGCGTAATTCGCGGTTCGTATCAATTTATCGCGTAATCGTCGAAGGTAAACACCGGATAATAGCGATGGCAATTTACGCACAACAGTTAGCGGCTAATTTAGAAAGCTTCTCCGGTTGCCACCAAACGTCGACATTGCGTTTGTTCCCGACGACAAACACGACGAAACAACAACTTTACAGATCCATTACATGAAATGGAATTACTATTGTGTATTATGGTAATGAAATCGATGTGTCAATTTGTTTTTGCCTGGCGAAGATTAATGATTAATCCGTCATCGAAACGAAACGTTAGCAGAACCGTGGGACAAAATGCCGATTTTTGAATGAGATTTATCGAAGGTGAAATTTCATATATCGCTGATCGATATTTCTGGAAGTTAACCTGAATTTTCGACAAAAATAGTAACCAATTCGAATTTTTGTTTTCTTTCTTTGTTTTCAATTTTTAATGGCAATATTTAGCATTTCTTTGCAATTGTTAAAATTTTCCTCATCAAATTCACTATTCTTCGCTCAGTGTCTTAAATTCCTTTAGTGGATGTGCTTAGAATCCTTAATTTTTACTACAAATCCTTTCGCTGTTTGTGTATGTGGAAGAAAAAAAAAATTCACATTTCGTTCATTTAATTTTTTCCAGATGTTAATTTTCAGCGATGTTCCTGTTAAATATCCCGAATTCTCTCCTTTCTTTCTTACAAACTATTTCCGTTCATTTTGAGTGTTAAATATTCAGAAACATTCACATTGTTTAGCCCAAAATGTAAGTAAAAAGTCGTTTTTGAAAAAAAATTCGTTCGCTTTTTCTCTTGCTTTCGATCTTTTTCAGGAATTTTATAGCAGTTCTCGAAAAACTGATCGCAAATACGCGCAGTTTTGGAATCTCCTAGAGATCAATCGAAAATGAGCATTGAGCAATTTTTAAAATTATGAAATGGAAACTTCTTCACATTCGAGAAGCTCTCCAACATGCGGTAATCTTTCTGATACTCCGCAGATATTAAAAAAAAATTCTGAGAAATGCAATGAAAATCATGAATATTCTGTGAGAATTCACCAATTTTTAGGAAATTTCTGTGATAATGTATTTCAAATTATATTTTAAAATTTTTCTCGATAACTTCTCTTCATTTCCGTTCGTTGATTAAGGCATTGAGAAAATTTGTTTTTGATTCCCGAAAATGCTTCAAAACGTGTGGAACGTCCGAATTTTTTATGATAATTTCGGAATTATAAATTCCCCCTCGAAATTTGAACACAATTCTAATATTTACTAAAAATTTCAAGAAATTCAACGACTCATCTTAAAATGTTTTGAAGAATAGGAAAGGAAATTTCTCGAAATATCCCGCAAATAGTGAAAAAATTTTAATTATAACTTGAATTCTTCACGAGAATTTATGAGTTCCAAAAAATTTAATATGATTACGATTTCGCTTCTCGAATTCTCTTTCATTTTAGCATGAGAATCCATGAAAATTTGAAGTCACTATGGAAATTTGGGAAATTCCTGGAGAAAATTACATTAAACATATCATAAATAAGCGTAAAAGAATTCGAAATTAAACAATTTGAAATACTGAAAAAGTAACAATTTCACAAAAAAACAGATACTTGAGGAATTCAAACAAATGTTAGAACATTATTTCTTTTTTTTTATCAAATTTTCAAGTTTTGTACTTTTTGAAGAAGTTTCCAGTTATGTTTGGAAATTTCTAGCGTTTTATTTTGAATTGATTTTTCTTATGTTTTTTTTTCATATTTTTTCGATTGTTTCTGCTGCATCTTTATAATGCCATTCCTTCTCGATTCATCTAAATTCTATACTTTCACCGGTTTTATCCATTTTTGAAGTCCTTTCAATTCTTTCAACAGGGAAAAGTGCTAATTTGCCACTCTTCAGACCAAAATTTCCGATACAAACCTCTAGATGAGATATGAAAACTGCGTGTGTTGGAATTAAAAAAAAACTATTTTCATTCACACATAATGACAAAATATATCGATCGATAAAAGGATATCGTAGGCAGTAGAAGTAGGTGAAAATGACGGAAAGAAAACGGTAAAAACTTCCTTTCACTAATTAACAAGTGCACAAAATCCCAAAGTCCGTTAGAGATTTGCATATTTGTGTTGGAACGAAAATGGCTCGTAAAAGATTTCTCTCTCGAAAATCATTGATAACTAATATTTCCGTAACAAACAAAACATTCAATCTTTATAGGTAGTAAAAGAATTTTTATAAAAAAGACATTTATTTCTTTTTCGAAGGTGCAGATTAATTTGTCGAAAACAAACTCGATTTATGGCGATGATTCGAAATTGTTACCTTTAAGGCCTTTAATGCTATAAATGCCTTCGATAAAAAATTATTTAATTGATATTTACGAAATCGATTTTAAATATTTCCGGCCATAAAAATAAGCGAAATTGCTACAAACCAAAAATTAAAACGCACTTCCTAGCCGTAACGACTCAAAACGAAAGGTTACCCGTCAAATTCATCATATTAACTTCGTTGTTTGGCTGAAGTTCGAAAGTGTATCATCGATGGAAAACTGCTCTCGACTTCATCCTCATCCCAAGGCGTCATGTCACTGGTCCGATTCAGATGTTTACAATCAAGAAATTACAAAACCGGTTGGAGCAATCTATTGAAAATCGACCAGAATTGACTAATCGCTAAGAATATTCAGTTCCACCGCATATAAGCAGCTTGGTTTTAACTCATCATCATCGACGACGACGAATGATTCGTGGCGTCTTTTGAATAACCCTGACCTGTGCTATCCGATTACCGGTTGCTTCAAAGTTTGCAAAACTCTCGAAGTAATGGCGAAAGTTTCCTTTATAGACCAGTCGATTCACAATATTTCCTAAAAAATCGCAGAGATGAGAAATCAAGCAGCTTGTTTTGGTAAAGCTGCATCACAAAAGATTTTCTCGAATTTTTTTAACTTTAACAGCAGCTCATTCGCTTGGTGATTTGAAAAATGCCGACGAAAGAAAGAAAAGTTTAAAAAAAATTAAGTGATATACTGAAAGCGAAATTTAGACACAACTTCTGTCGGTTCAGTCCGTGGTACATAAAAACGAGCATATCAAATTTACAACTAGTTCTAATGGCACCATTCGCAGAAAATGAAAAGAAAAAATTGAACGTCCAAATGTAGCGGAAAGATTTCACGAAAAGCGATTCGTTACAAAGACCCAGAAAAAAATTGTACCACCAGTATAGTAGGTATAGCGAATGCCGTAAACCAATAAAACCCTTTTCGGCTCGCACGGAATTGCCCAATATTTACGAAATATTTACCCCTTTTAAGTCGAGGCGGAAGTTTTTTTCCCATTTCCGAAGAGAGATCGATCGTTGTGGGCAGTGCCGTACCGTTCGAGACGAAATGAAAAAAAAAACAAGAAAATCGCTCGATCAATCGTTCTCACGTTACGTAACCCTTAATTTCTTTTCGCGCCCCATCCGAAATTCCTTTTTAGTATGTTCGACAAATAACCAAGCGCAAAAAATGCGCGCAAACGGTACCTTAATGGTTTTTTTATTGAAATGCCGTCTTCGCGTCAGTTTATGAGCGATTAGGCTAATCTGTCGAATTTCTTATTTTGCATATGTGGCCTTAACGATCATCGTGCGTTTAGGTGCATATTAAACAGTTTGACAATCTTGCCACCGCAGCCTGCTTTTTTCTCACGCGTAAAATGCAAATAACCGTGACACGTTTAGATTTCCGCGATCTAATAGGGGGGCGCCAAGGGGGTACCCACTTGGATCAACTGTATTCGAATGTTGATAGGGATTTCCCCTCGTTCCTAAAGACAGCCGGCCTGTTGGGCAACACGGGCACAATGTGTAGAAAACAGACGTCGTTTCGCTGGTCGACAGGATGGTTGGTCAAAATTTTTCAATGGCCGTAATTTGAATTGAAAAAAAACGCGGGGATTACACCTTAGAATGTATTTTGTGCGTATTCGGATACCTCGCTTTTGTCACATGCCGTTCCTCAATGACCAGGGGTCAAAAAAGGGAGTTTTTTCGATTGTGTTCGACCCCGACGGCGGCGCGAGGGATTTCGGTTTTTGCCGTTATTTTCGTCGGGACGATTTAACGTATTTTTTGCGGCCGTTTTTTTCCTCCCCGGCCAGACGACTCGTGCCGCTTGCCGATGTCGAGATTTATGTTTGAATAGTCGACTAATTGGATATTCGACGTTATATCGGAGCACTCGAAAAATGACCGATGAATAAAATAAGGTGAAATTTATTTGAAAAAATATGAAAAAACTCCGGCTCGGATACTAAATAACGGAAGCTCGAGCGGTAAAATTTCCCCGAAATTAACATGTTGGTATGTAAATGACACGTCGAATTGTACTATTTTATTTTTTATTTCGAATTTCGAATAGAGCGATTAAAACTGTTGATAGTAGGCAAATGTTTCTGCACGCACTCGTTCCCATCAGAAATTATTTTTTTTTATTTTAATTCACATTTTAATTAGAAATACTTAACATAATTCCGCGCAATGACAACTAAAATAAATCACTTTAATGCGAGCTGTTTCGGCACTTACGTTCGTTGCCTACGTAAAAAATTTATTGTTAAAACAATAGATTTTCAAGAATAATTCAAGATTTGTGTCGAATTTTATATAGAATTCCTCGTATATTCAAGGAAGATTGTAGGGATTGATTTGCCAATTTTGCAAAAATTTTACAGTTTTCATGAATTCAGTGAAAAGTTTAAAACAATTTTTTATCATACTAGCCATCCCAGAGTTCCAGTAAAGTTACCGATTATCACAATTAACTAAAAAATTCTTTGAGAACTAAAACAATCAATAATTTGTCAACTGTTGACAAAAAAAAGAAAGTAACAAAAAATCACGTATTTTGGAATTATTAATTTTCCGAATTTTCTGTTATTTAAAGTATCGATGTGATTTCTATATTATCCTTTAAATATTTGTATAGTAAGTTTCATCAAAACTCATATGAGAAAGTCTGTAATATAAATTTCCCAATTTTTATATTTTTCCATCTATTTTTATATTTCAGGATTTCTAGTTATGTTGTTGGAAAGTTTCGCTGGAATTAAAGGGAAAAAATGAAGAATAAAATGTAAATCGCATCTGAAAAAATCTGAGAAAATAACATTCGAAAATTTTGAACTAGCTTTGAAAAATTTTGGAATTGGTTAAAATTCCCAAAAATCGAAATTTCCCAAAAACTAGAAAAAATTCGGAATATTTTGCAGTTTTTGGGGTATTTAAGAAAAGCAACAGAAAACTCAAAGGAATTGAACGATTTTTGCCAGAATCTCTTCAAGAAACTCGTTGGGGATCTCAATATCTCAAAACAAATAATACACATCTGGAACATTTCCCAAACTTTCTGTACTTTTTTAGGTTACTAAAGACAAAATCATTCCATGTTTCAGAAAAGTATTTGATGCAACATGAACATTGCTGAAAAACTACGGAAAAAATTTCTCGAAAAATTTTCTGAACATTTATGTGTTTCGTAAATAAAATCAACAAATTGTAACAGATTTTAAATTTTTTATGGGATAATGTAGTTTCGACGAGACAGGAAAAAGGTGAACCGAGACCAAGCAGAGACATTTTGAGGTTGCTTCAAATTTTTGCAACAGAGCAATTTTCTAAAAAACCGTAAAATATGATTGCAAAACCTGTAAAAAAGAAAGAGCCAACTAGAAATCACATTTCGAAATTCGAAAAAATAACAAAAAATTTCAAAATTAGCTTTGAAACATTTTGGAGTTGGTTGGAATCCTCAAAAATCGAAAGGAGTATAAAAATTGAATGGAAACCGTAAAACTATATGAATTAATAAAGATAAACACACAAAACTCAAGAAATCAGAAGAATTTGAAAGGAATAACAATACAAAATATAAAACGTATTATAAAACACACAAACAACCGAAAAGTATAGAAATTGTGGAAGTCCTACCGACTTTTTGTAGATCATCAAAATTCGCTTTTTCCAGATGAACATTTTAACAGATTAAAAATTTGAAAAGTTGGTAATAACCGCAATGACACTTTTGCGTTCCAAAATAAGAACAAGGTATCATTTATATCGAAACATCGTTTAATGCCCAATCACCAATTCCAAATCGTAAAATCGACTAATTAACAATTCCATAATAAGGCATCCTGTTGGATTTCAGGCGGGGTATATATTTTCAAAAAAAAAAAAAAACCGTCCAGCTGCCGTTGTACGTTCGGCCCTGCGGCGAGACACTAAACTCTAATCAACATTTTCATGAGTCCCCAACCACGAAAACCATCGACGACACATCGATCGATTCACATTTCGTATCGTTTCTTTTTTTTTCGTTGTTCCTTCGACGGACGGCTCGACGAATCTCCTCCCGAAACAAACCCGTTCGAATTTACCGTTAAGTGCCGAAACACAAAGACGTCGAACGTGGCAAATCTAAAATGACGCAACTCGTCGTCGACAAAAGGCACCTATTATAAAAGCGACAAGTGTATTACGCGTTTTCGATGAGGACGGAGGGGGCGGCTCGGGCACGTTTTTGCGCCCCATTTTTTCTCAACCGTCGATCCCCGAAAACGAGTAAATTGTCTCGTTTATGGTTTTTATTGGAACTTTCCGAAAATTGTACAGTTAGCGACGATCTAATTTTTATTGTCGTCTCAGATAGGGTTGCTTTTATTAACAAATGCGTTTCGTTGCGGAGGAGGTAAAGGGATTTTTTGCTTCCTGGTCGTCGTCGCCAGTGGCGTAGCCGAAACCAATAACGGCGCCAATAGTTCGAATTCAAATGTGCTGACGTAACGATTCGGACAAGTCGAACCTTTTTCGTCAATGTTAAGTTCAAGGGAACAATCGCGTCGTTTTTCCGCTAAATATCGATCGACAATCCGATGGCCTCGGAACGGGGATAACATCTCGGACCGATTATTGCCTCATATTCTTCGTTAATTCAGTCAGATCGCATGACTGAATATTATTACGTATATATATACTTCTGTGTTGTGTGTGTGTGTTATAAATCCCATTTTTCGTCCGTCGTATTTTTTTTCGCCGTTTTTCTCCCGGGCAATAATTACGATACACCGATACCGACGTTAATGCAAAGGAAAAAACGAGCTTAGAAATACCGACGACGACGTTCGTGTCGGCACGCTAAACCACTATTAAAAATTCTTGAGCCGTCAATCGCCCGTCATTCGGAAAATTTCGTTATAAAATATTATCTAATATTGTTCAATAACGAAATTTCGTCTAATTATTGGTGATCGGTTTTTTTGTTGAAAAAAAAAACAAAATTTTCACGATTTATTAATTATTTATACGTTGACGCGAATTATTTTTCATTTATGAATTTCAACATAACGATGCGAATTTTTCATTTAATTAAGAATCATAAGTGTGAAATTATTATTTTTTTCGAACCGCACGTTTCATTATGCATGGCATTAATTAAAAAAAAATCAAGTTCTCAAGTTTGCCACAAATGCAAATTTTTTTTCAGTGAATCTCGCTCGTTTTTGACCGCACGTGGATGACTTTCGTAAAACATTTATTGCCTTCTTTTATTGTGTTTCATTTTTAAGCATTCATTATTTGTTATAAAGTGACAAATCATGCTTTGCTCTTATCATTTGGATTTACAACAATAACTGTTTTTTTCGATGACTCAAAATGCAACGATCTTTGTATTCAGATGTAGGCTGATGGACCCTAATTCAAAAACGACCACTCCTAGTTTTGCTGCTGTCAAAATGAGGTCAAATTAATGTCGCGAAAATTTTTGATCCTTTTGCCACCAAATTAAATATACTAAATATGCGAATGCGTAAGCACAAAAGTGCATTTAATTGGTTAATTAATTATTATCAAAATACATAACGACATATTTTATAGATTACTTCGAAGAAAATATTATTATGCAATGTGCAACGCTTTAGCTTAATCCGCCATAAAAATGGTTAAACTTCGTTCATAAACGATAAAATTAAAAATATTAAGGGATTAGGGAGGAGAAAGTTCGCTAGACGAAATATGAAACTGAAGTTTCGTTTCACGCTAGCCCCTTGTTAGCATATTAAAACCGGGATTGTCGACCCGTTGGCCCTCCCGAAAATGCGTCACGATCGTTGGGACCACAAACCGTCCGTAATTACACGTGAGGACAACCTTGCGTCCGTTCGATGCGATTTCGTAGTCATGCGACGGCCAAGCGCGTATTCGCAAAGGAGCGTAGTGCCGAGACGACGGCGACGTAGTCGAGCACACACACAGCCGTAGTCGTCGACGGCGCGTTACGTAACAGCACTCGAATCCTCCCCACCCGAGAACCGTCGTCAGCACACAGCGGTCGAGACGATTCAGCCACCCCTCCCCTCTCCGAGCTTTTCAATGCACACGCCGCTGGATGCTGCGAACGAGCGAGGAGGAGAATGAACGCCGCTTAGTTTTTCTAATCTCGATTTAGTCTAGTTTTTGCTACCTCGCGAGAAAGACACTTTTTGCTCGGCTGGGGCGATCCAACGAAACTGTGACGTTTTGTTTACGTTCTTTTTTTTCGTTCGATTTTCTTGATCGCTCGCGACCGGCGACGTGTGCTGCAAAACAAGTTCGCGTGTTCGATTCGGACGAGGTAAAAATTCGACTAAAACGACGACAACAAAAAAAAATCAGATTGTGATAAATAACTTTTAAGAAAAATTCTACGCGTATGTGATCCTGGAACTTTTGATAATTCTCGTTGATATTTTTTATTACCTATAACTGTTGATTCATCCGAGTGTCGTAAATCATTTTATTCGGCGATCGATGTCAATTACAATCGTTACTTCGTGAACCAACCAAAAAATATATAAAAACGGAGGAAAATCATGGAAAGTAGGTTAGAATATAGAAGTGGCGGTTTGGACTTCCATCCGCCGTCGTCGATGTTTTCGGAAAATAATGCGAGCTATTCGCATCTGCAAAAATCGATCGACACGTTACGATCGTTGGGCGATCGGCTCGGTGATCGGAACGTCGATCTACGTTTGAACTTGCACCACCATCAAGACTTACGAAACTACGACAGGACCAACCAATTGAATTTAGATAGGAATTTGGAATTGAATTTGAGTCTGAACAACGATCGATACCTGCAAGAGAGGATGCAGCAAGAAAGGAACCTGGAGCGGCTGTTGAACGAAAGGAGCGGCATCGATCACAGCCTGACGATGGAGCGATTAAGTTTAGAGCGATCCCTGACGCAGCATATGGACAGGACGGCGTTGACCGACAAAAATTTGAATTTAATGGACGGCAGGTCGATGGGCAACGAGCGAAATGTGAACAGCCATCAGCCCCAACCGCCGCCGCCGACGTCGTCGTCCGCGTTCTCGAACGAACGGCCCTCGGAAAGGGGCAGGCTGGAGAACGCCGCCGCCGTCGCGACGGCGGCGGCGGAGATGCGACTCGGCGGCGGTCAGGACCTGGACGAACTGAAATTTCGCGAATACAAAAGCCATTTGGAGAATATCAGAATGGAAGGGTCAAGGACGCAGCAGGGCGGCGAGGGGAGGTTGGACGACGACCGGGGCGCCGCGACTCCCACCACCCCTCCAACCCCTATATCCGTCGGCGAGAATTTCCACGAGGAAAAGGTATTTATTTTTAATTATTACCGCCGTCGTTCGGGCCTCCGGTTTTCCACGGTCTTCTCGCTGTCGGCCTGTTTATTTTGGAGAATTGAATAAACGGACGGCGAAGGCGGCGCGGGGCAGTTTTCCTTTTTTTTTTCGATTTTTTTTTATTACCTACCCACCGTTTGTTGATAATATTATCATTTCATCAGGCGTTTGCTAACAAACTGGTCGTGTGTTAAGTGGTTCGGTAACAAAATTCGCAACTGTTGCATTTTAGATAATTTAAAAATTTGAAAATGAATTCAGGTGGAACGTCACACTTTTAACCGCAAAACCGGCTCGAAGTTATATTTTTTGATTCTGCAATATTTTCCGTCAAATTTTAAAGCACCCTAAATGAAGCTCAAATCTGATAATCGATAAACAGTTTCGTTCAAGGATGTTGGTTTGTATTTTGCCGATCAAAATTTGTGTTGTTTATTCAATTAACATATAAATAAAAAATGTTATGAAATAACATAAGAAAAACTGTCAATTAATAAAAACTCAACACCGAAGTTTTTCGAGTAAAACTGTTTAAATTTAAATAACCCAAATTTTGTCCCCATCCAATTTAAACATTTTGATACTTATTAGCAACTGCAACTGCAATTCTATACGACGGCATGATCAGCTACCAAATGAAGGAAGTGAAAAAACTTCTAACTTTTCTGCTGCCATAAACTAACAACCATTTACAAAATCGGGAAACGTGAATTTTTGTTCATTTTCATTTTTCTATTTTTAAATATACCTATTTATTGAAAGGCACCCTCAAATTTTCCTCTTCAATTTTCAAATCGCCCCATTTATTTCAGTTTGTTATAAAATTATGAATCTCTCCGAAAATTGAAAACTATTTTTTTTCCATTAAAATTTTCTTGAGCTTACGAGGTTTTCAATTAATAAAATAGTTTTCAGGCGACCACGTGTGAAAGTGGTAGATATCGCCACGCCTATCTATCGTAGAAAGTTGACAATTACATGCAACTGTGCGGGAATGTCTTTCCCGCACGGGTAAAACCAGTTTGATCCGTGCGGGAAAGTGGTGACATCGAAATGAAATCACGCCAAGTAGATAGAAGTGAATGAAAAGTTTAGTTCGTATATCCCATCGAATATTTATAAGGCTAATGAGTTACCAGAACATATCGTATCATTAACGAAGAGCTTCGAATCGCGTTTATAACATGCAAAGTGAAAAATATCCCTCCAGAAATATTAAACTCATGGGAATTATTGCCGACAAATCTGAAAGGAAGGTACGAAATAACATAAACAAATAAAGTTATCTATTATTTTCTCTACAACGCCATCTAGAAGCAGTAGATTGAATTATTCAGTTCTGTTTGGGTCGAAACGTTCATTGTGTGTTCTGAAACTAATTATCGTATAATGCCATTTTTGTGGTCGCCTGAAAAATGTCGTTCTTTACTCGTGGAAAGTCAGATTTCATTGCTCGTGTCTAGCCTCACTCGGCTCCGCTTTGCTTCGCCTCGTTCGTCAAACTGACACTCGCATGAAATCATCGACTTTCCGCACTCGTTATGAAATATACTATTTCAGGCGACCACGTCAGAAAGTGGTATATATCGCCACGCCTACCTATCGAAGAAAGTTGTCAATTACATGCAACTGTGCGGGAATGTTATTCCCGCACGGGTAAAACCAGTTTGATCCGTGCGGGAAAGTAGTAACATCGAAATGAAACCACGCCAAGTAGATAGAAGTAAATGAAAAGTTTACTTCGTATATCTCGTTAAATATTGACAACGCTAGTGAGTTACCAGAACATATCGTATCATTAACGAAGAGCTTAACTTGATTCGATTCGCGTTTATAACATGCAAAGTGAAAAATATCCCTCCAGAAATATTAAACTCGTGGGAATTATTGCTGACAAATCTGAAAGGAAGGTACGAAATAACATAAACAAATAAAGTTATCTATTATTTTCGCTACAACGCCATCTATAAGCTGAAGATTAATTATTCAGTTCTACTTGGGTCGAAATCTTCATTATGCGTTCTCAAAGTAATTATCGTATAATGCCATTTTTGTGGTCGCCTGAAAAATGTGTTAAAAGTCAGATTTCATGGCTCATGTCTAGCGTCACTCGGCTCTGCTTCGCTTCGCCTCGTTCGTCAAACTGACACTCGCACGAAATCATCGACTTTCCACACTCGTTATGAAATACACTATTCCCTCTGAAAGTATATAAAATTATTCAAAAATAAATACTCATATCTAGTTCAAGCAAAATATCATAATTCAACCAATGAAGTCTTATATGTTTATTTCTTGTAGATATTAAAAAAATTGGCAATAAAATGTAGGAAGAACAATTTATTCTTGGATTTAAAATTGGAGTACAGGGCTCAACAGTAATAAAGCCAATAACCGAATGAATAGGATTATTCTCCTCTTTCTGGCCTCGGATATATGTCAACAATCATTCCCCGTGCTCCCTCAGTATAAAATGTTTACCCTTGTACCAGTTGAAAATATTGCTCGTAAATATTCCACTTCAAGAATATTGTAGATTATTCGTAGCAGCAAGATTGGTTTTCCTTGTTAACATAGCAACAAAGAGAAACAATCATCTGTTTCCAAAAAAGCACTGTTGCCGGTTCAAAATAATTTTCTGTGATTTTAATGACTAAATCGATTTTAAGAACGATCCTAACGAAAAAAGTGAAAAAATAAGATATTACGTTTATTTGTTTTAATTTCAGTTCTCTATCAACCGATTAGGATCAGTTTGATTTTGTTGTCAATTTTACGCTTATAATTTTTTTCAAAAATTTCAGGCTAAGCTATTTTTCGAATGAAATTCGTGACTGAACGAGTAGGTTTCATTGATGTTCAACGGAGCTGATTACGGAGTTATTATTTATCACTTCCTTGAATTATACATAATGTGTTTTCAACGCCAGCAAATTCGCGCATTATCACGCGCTGTGACTTCAAAAAATGGAATATCCGCACCAAATTCCCCTAATAATTTATTTTCGATGTTAGGAAGAACTTTTCGTGTTCGTTTCAGTGGGCAACAAATTAAAAATGTATCACTGCGCCACAGGACAACGGAAGGAGTTATTTTTTACCATTTTTCGATTGTCTTATCTGCGATGTTTTAAATGTGATAAAAATTCCTCATAATATGAAAGTTTGTTTGATTTGCAAAATAGAAAAAGGTCGTAAGTCTGGTCTAAATCGCATCCGTCCGTCTTGGCTAATTATACCGGCAACACAAAAAAAAGTAATTTCGTTACTGTTGTTAACCGGTTTTTCTCGGCTCGGTCGTCGATTATGATTTTTATGTGTTTACAACCTCCAGTAGCACTAGAAATATGTCTATGAACCGTACGCGGCGAAATCGAATCGGTCGAGGGTTCGTATTAATAAAATAACGAGCGAATAATTTTTTTTTACCGAATATAATCGCGCTCGCGCGATTTTATCTCGCTGATTTATCGGAGTCGCGCGAGGGGGAACTCTTTAATTAGGAATATGGAAATTAAATTAAAATTAGGAATTATACTACCGGAATTAAATATCGTAACTCCTCGACAAAAACAGTTCGATGAAAAAAGCGCCATAAACTGACGAAAATTTCTCATTCGTTTCGGATTGTTCGGCAGCAAGGAGCATTAGCTGCCCAAATTTCATACATTATTCCGAGATCCGAATCTAAAATTGAGCTAATGAGGCTTCTTGTGATTCGACAACGAATTAACACTTGAGGGCCTTCGAAATTCGAGCGATTTTCTTTTGTTCGGCGCCCGGTTCGAATCGACAGATCCGACTAACTGTATCTACATAATTAAAAAAAAAAAGAAATATGCATCTCGTCTCGTCTGGTCTCGTCTATTCGTCTATTAATACCCGTTCCCAAATGGGAATTAGATGATACCGTTATGTCTGTAGATTGCCAATCGCGATATTCGATGCATATATAGACAGCGTGTGATGTGTGTCTGTTCGTACGTATGTATATATACACGAATTTATTCGCGGAATCTCGAAAGTCCGGAGCCGGTTCCGCTCGATCCGACTAATAAAACGGCATTCGTCGCGCACGTCCACCTCAAAAGGTTGTTCCGTCTAAAAACCAGAAAAAAAACCGACATAAAAACCCGAATATCGTCTAAATTACATCAGCTTCTCAAATTGAATACGGCTTAGCGAAGTGTGAAACGATACAACAATCGTGATTGTTGTTATTATTATCATTATAACGATTACGGTAATCGTCACTTTCTACTTTTTCATTTTTTTCTATTCGTCGATTTTCCCGCGCGACCATAGACGCGGCCGCGCCCTTTTCGTCGTTCACTTCTATGCGCCGCGCCGCGCGCCGCCTGACGTGACTGTCAGTTTTGGCGAGGCTCGCGGGAAAAGCAATTACGGACGTGTCGAATCGACGTTTTACAGTCGGAATCGTTGGAAACGTATAGAAAATGGACCTAGGTCAATCGATTTCTGGTTCGTCCGTAAAACGGATCGAAATAGAATTTAAATTAAGTAATTCTCGCGGTTCGATTATGCAAATCGCTATTTAAATTCGAAATTCGTTTGCGTCATGCGATCCGGTCGCGCTGGTCAACGTCGAACTTTCCTGCAGAGAAATTGTCAACGGCAAAATTTTACGAGTCTAGTGTGAAATAATCCCTTCAAACGAGATAACAAGTTCATCCAACAATTTGGGAATTTAGAAAATAAAGTGACCCTTCAAACGACGATGGTTGTATTGGTCTCAAATAACTGTCAAAACTTAACTTTTACTGAAATAAATCAAAACGTGCGCCAAAACTTTTTTATTGGTAAGAAGCAAAAAAATGAGAAAATGGGAAAAATTGTTGAACATTAAACATCGCAAATTTAGGAATTTTCAGGAAAACTTCAGTTTGTCTGAAATATTGAAGAAATGAAAACATTCGGGACTCATTTTTGAAAAAAAAGCATATGTGTGAAGATTCAGCAGTTCGCTTTCACTTTTCTACTTTTTTAAGTTTTATGAAAAGAAGATTTGAATTTTTGAGCAAACCTAATGATATTCATGATGTCCGACTTGTGGAAAACGTTTCACAATTAGGAAAAATTGCCCAATTTGAACTGTTCAAAACTTTCTTTTATCAATTTTTTAAATTTCAACTTGAAATTGGAGAAATCATAAAACTTTTAAGGAAAATTTGAAGATTAAAACAATAACATAAGGAAGTTGCCACACTTTCAAGGAGAAATTTTTTGAATCAAAAAAATAAAAATGAAAAATGAATGAAGGACTCATAAAAATTATGAAACGGTGAAGAGGAGAAAAAAACTTCTTATGTAACTCGACTGAACAATTTTTTTTGCATCTGAAATAAATTTCAAACGAAATAAAACTTTTCTATTTTTACCGAATAAATCTCCTGATCTCAGATACATATTAATATAATCGGTCTTCAGTATTAATTCAACTTCGTATACCGCCTTCTCCTTTTTATTGGCTATACCTTAAAGGATTATGAAATTTCAACTGAAATTTTATTACAAACTTATTATTCATTTCGAAAATGTTCCCATATTAAAATTGATGCAAATTCTGACTCGGTAATTAAAGTCATACTTCATAATCATAATTTAGTTGGTTCCTAATTTCACATAGAAATCCAAACATTAATTGTTATTTTTTTTTATTTATATCGCGTTCAAGGTTGTTTTATATTCTTTTACACGAACAGGATGCTATCTCGCGTTTTTATGTTCCTATGGTCGTATCAGTGACAAGAAATTGCATTCACGAATTAAAATTAAACGAAAATTAATGCAAATCAGATACCTAGGTAAAAAATTGACATTAGTTGAAGATTAAGATTGCAGAATATTTCGAATGGCAACATCGAGAGTATTGCGTCGTTGATAAAAACGATGAATTTCCTCCCCACGTAACCCGATTTTTCGAATGAAGGAACAACTCGGCGCGGAATTAATTTCTCCTCCCTTTAAAAAAGTCAGTATTTCATCGACATTCAAATAGCAAGTAACTGGACTGCGAGCGTCCGATTCAAAAAGCGCTTCAAAGCGTAATAGCTCCATAACTCAAATGCTAAATATGGCATGACTAACAATCGGCTCGTCGTCGCATTTTCATATAATAGCGTTTTAATTGATAGCGGCGTTAAAATAGGGAAAAAAAAGCGTCCGACAAGAATCGCAATTTTATTTCAACGCGAGCGGAGGGTTCCCCAACCGACGAAACGAACCCCACATTCAGACCGGAACGAGTCCGGGAAAAACAGGTTCTGGAATGGAGCACCATCGCCCTTTCCCACCAAACGACTCGCGCCCTTTCGACGGGACGAGCGGCTGGAGGGAGTCGTCCCGAAATCAGGCCGCGTCGTCGTCCCGATTAAGCACCCGGCGATTAAGCGCGTCGCTCAATATTTTTCCTTCGGCACTTCAAGTTTAAATAGCCGCAATTACAACCGACGCACTTAGAAATTCAAACGAACCAAAACACTCTTTTCATTGAACGTTTTAAAATGTTTTATGAGATTTTTATTGGACGATTTTCTTCGCGCCGCTTCAGGTGCGAATTGATGTAAACACAACGTAATTGTTTCGAGTTGGTTATTAATTCGATTGCGGTTGTTTACATTCAGGGAGACGTACAATGTGGGCGGTCGTCCGGTTTTTTTTTGACATACAGATTGTCTGTCGGCGAAAGCTAATTTATAAAATGGGTAAGCATCGTTTGTGTACTTGGGTATTTATTATAATGAGTCGTCAACGTCAATATTGTCAGTTTTCTAAAAAAAAAGTTATATCAGTTCATATTTCTTGATAATTTATTCGCGTTCGTCGTTCGTATCAGCGTCGGTGTTATGGCCGCGGCAAATCGCCAATTTGATATAGTTGATCAGAGATTGTGGTGAGAGAATTCAATGTTTGATGAGTTTCCTATTCTGATGTCGTGAGCAACTTCTACGCGTTCACCCTTGAAATATGTCGTTGCCGAAGTAGTACACGGAAAATTAACACCATAAATAATAAAAATAATAGCGTAAATAATTTCCCCATCTCTTCAATAACAAATTTTCGGTCGCGGAGTTCCCAAAAGAACTTTATTAGCAGGAATAAATTAACAATTCAATTACTCAGCGATGTGAAGAAATTCTTAAATAAATTAGGAAATGTTCGTGTTATAAAAGTCGTTGTAATGCTACTTTATTGTCAATTCTTCCTTCGCCTCCGTTATGTTGATCCAACAGTCGTTTTGATTACCGACGATTAAAGTTACCTGTAAACAGCGCCATCTAGCAACGCGATTATTCGTCAATCGCATTCCTCGAAAATCATCGGATAATATTCGATTTCCGCAAATTCGGGGGAGTTTCAACTGAACGTTCAAGGTAGAGGAGTCGAAAGAGAGAGAGACCAGAAACGGAAAGGTGTGGAACATGACCATGGCTCATGATAGAGCGAACGAAAGCCGAAGGCCGACTTGTCTTCGGCGAGCTCGTAAAATCCCATCTAGTTGAATACGTAATAACGATATTTCCTTGCAATCAAATCCGAACGAAAAATTCGCGGAAATAACAACAACGCTTCTCGACCGTTAAACAAAATAAAACGAATTGTTAGAGAAAGACGAACGAAAAAAAAAACGACGATAATAATAATCGAAAGTAGTTCGATCACGTTTCGCGGTGCGAGTGCAATAACAAAGCAGAAATTGGATTTGTGGAAAAATTGCGGAGACAAACCGACATAACGACGCTAATGTTAGATTAAATTTCGCAAATGAATGTGTACGAAAAACCGCACGCGACCGCGTTTACGCGCGTTAATCGACTGTGCAACCGAACGAATCGAACTAGTCATTGTTAAAAATTGCCAGACAAAATATCATTTCCTACCGTTGAAATGATTTTCCTCAATTTTTTCGAAATGTCCTCGATTTATTATGCGCCAATAATATTTATGGAATGTTAACTGATCGTAAAAATTTATTATAATGTGATATTTTGTCATCTTTCTGATGTTCGCTAATTCATCATCTTTAGTTTCAATGGAAATTTATGTACGTTTACAAAAACTAATTTGTCGATTTACAGCCAATTTATAAATAATTTTTTTCGTGGAAAATTGCTAATAAGAAAATTTTCGCCCAGTCCGTATATCATTTTTACGAGCCTATTACTACGGAGATACGGAATTAAAATAAATAAGTTATAAATTAATTTAATAATTTATTTTATATGCTACATCGTCGTGTCCCTTGAATGTCGTATTTTTTCGCACTTCGTTGGTCGCCAACGACTTTATTTTGTAATGCACCAAAGCGAAACGATCATTGAATTTAAATCTCGATTATTATCTCGAACAGCGATTTATCTTCGTTCGATGACACTTTTATCTAATATATTTAAACGAACAATTTCTGTATTTTCGTATCTTTCACATTGATCCGAAGTAGTCGATTAAATTCAACATGCGGTGGTTTTTCCAGTCTCGGTCTACATTTTCGAATTCCCGATGTTTTAAAAAAGCAAATGTGTTGCAAACTTTATCCATAAATGTACAGTTGACCTTTTTAACTATTTTCGATCACTTTCTCGAACATTCAGATTACTCTTAAATTCTGTCAGAAATTCTGAACCTTTTTCCTACATTTCAAACTTTCAAAGTCTTTTGAAGTTTGTTTCAAAAATTTTTCTAATTAGCACACTTGTTCAAAATTTCTCTTGAAACTTCCCGTATAACAAAACTCTATAGAACCTGTATCGGAACTGTGTTGATTTCTATAGTCCGATAAAGGTATCTATATTCAGTTGGTACAGCGACGATTCGGGTTTTAATATATTCTGGATATAGTTTGAGTAAAGATGATATTTATAGATTCGACATCACTGCGATAAAGTTTGGCTGTAGATTGGATAAAGTTCAATTTATCGAATCGATATATCTTTACTAAAAAAAATGACTAAGCACCAATTTAACATATTGGTTGTAAAATACTGAATTTAAACAGAAATTAGTCTCTTTCATTTTCATTGGCGGTGTTTTTTATCTACGCCCATTTTGGACCCCCATATTTGTTTATGTCATATGCTCCGCTCCTCTTTTCCTTTTCCTCATTGAAAGGCAAGGATGGGATTCGAACCTAATACCTCAGATGTGGAGTCCCTGGCATCATTCATTAGTCTATTTGGTCCTTTGACAAAAGTTAATATTTTTGGGTGTTTTATTTACATGCGTGATTAAAAACGTTTGCAATTGAAATTTGATATCTACGAAATGTCGAGAATTAAAAATGAACCGTGTTGGCGTTGGGCACATATACGATCTAATATCGAAAGAGTGATATTTGTAATAGTAAAAGCTCTCAAGAAAGTGAAAGAAAATATTTACATGCAAGAACAATTATACAAAGCTTCGGGAATGTTTTCCAAAACCAATAGAGAAGTGTACCAATCGTTCCATTTTTTGTTAGAAATTTCGAAAATCAAATTTCTACAATTTCGAAAAGAAAAGAAAAAGATGTCAATTAAATATCTTTTTTCTTTGTGCTACGAATCCGGTCGGTAACATGTTGTAAGTAATACATGTAATCGTTCATTGCTTCGAATTGGGTCCTCTTAGCATTAACTTTCATCACTTCTGTAAAAAAAAGACTTGACTTGTTCTGTTGGAACTGTTTGAAATTATTGGTATTTTGAAAAAAATGCTGGAAAACATGGATTTCGAAAATAGTAAAACAAATATAAATACTAACCCTTTTTCACCCAAATTGTGGGCAACACACAGTTTTGAAAATTGATAAACGCAATACATTTTTTAGTTCACGCAGAAATCAAACACCAGTGAAGTCTCATGTGTAATTGTGATGCACGCGCTTCTTTTGTTCAATGCGAACGTTGATATAGATTTGGTAAAGACAATCTTTACTAAACCGTTACGCGGTCTGTACCGATAAAATATCTATAATATAACGATGCTTTATATAAGCTGTAAGAATAAAATTTCACTGGAAAAGTGCATAGGTTAAAATGATAAGTTTTACTTGTATATTATTCTATTGTACATTTATTGTAGAATATAAACAAATTCCAAAAATATCCATATCATTACTTTATACGAAATGCCTTTGAGACCTGATGATATTCGATGAAAAAAATAAGCAAATAAATCTGTATATTTCTTATATAAAATATCGAATATTTCTTATGACACTGTACGCATTCCATACATGAATTATAGTATAGGAATGATAACGATAATGCAAAGCCCGGATCAATAATAACTTGCATCCTGTATAGGATAAGTATATAAATTTCTTTATCTGTTTTATATAGTTGAACTAACGCCTAAATCTGTACAGACTATCTTTAGTCACGCTATAAATCTTCTGTATAGATACTATCTTTATCGAAAAATCTTTATCAATTAGTAACTAGTTAGTAATTAGGTCAAAAGAGCCTGTATCGCAATGTTATGCGGGTTTTAGTTTTCCATTCTTTGTCTAATAACAACTTTGTACAACTTTTTACTTTATGTTTTCAGAATTTTTCAAACTCGTTAATTTAGTTTCAAACTTTCAAAATTTCTATTTTTTAAAAATCAAACAAACGTTTTGCAAATTTTAAAAATTTTCATTTTCCAAGCGACGCTACAACTCAAACGTCGCAAATATATTGTTTCGAAGTTTTTTCGCTATTTAATACAGCTTGATGACTGAATATCGGTCGTAAAACGTATTTTATCAATCAGTCGCAATACCATCAGACTACACCAGAATATTTATCTGATTGATAGGTTGTGTAATGACAATTCCTGTCATAGTATGTTTGTCATAGAGAATAGAAGTGGATGCGTATTTTATGAACGAAGTGGTTCAAATGAACTCTTCTCTTAAGTAGTGCTACGTGATACACTAACTAATATTCGATGAAAGAAATAAGAATTAAACATTCTTTCAATGCGCGATACGTGACGCATGTTTTATTCGACGTCATTACCAGAGCCGGATCTATGGGGGGGCATTTGCCCCGGGCGCTAAGATATAGGGGGCGGCAATGGACCAGTTGTTTAAGTTGACAACGTCTAACTCTGACATCAAAATAAATATTATTATCGATTCTTTCTTCACTTCACTAATGATGATCATTCCGTTGAATAATATTCCTTTGAATTTTTGTTCCATGCTTTGGCCAAATGTTTTTATTTCACACAGCCTAGCGTCGGTACGTCCTCATAGCGATTGATTTCATTTCGATAAAACGAATGTATGGTATGGTTTGCAGGAACAATGCTTCCTATATTCCAGGACGATGTTTTCATACGAATCCCAAAATGTTTTTGCGAAAGAAGAATATTAACAAAGAATATCTACATCAAAGAATATATACATACTGAACAAGAAGCGTCACTCTCGGTAATTTAGGAACAAAATCGTACTAACAGATTTTTGTGACCTTGAGCGAGTTTAGGTAACCTGCGCACTAACAAAACGCTAAACGCACGGACTCAGGAATTTATTCGAATTGATTATCGTTAAGTCAAATAGGATGGAAACAAATCAGACATAAAGTTTTGATTTTTGATTAACACAATAAGTTTTGAACGAAGAAAAACCATTCATCTCACGTAACTTTGGAACATATTTTCGTCGTCCCCTTAAATCCGGTCCTGGCAAGTTTTAAAGGTGTTTTAGCGCCAAAGTGAAATCTTATTTCTTATTGGTGCGAAATCAGCTGTTTATGTCAATCCGTTATATTTAGGTAACCTGCGCACTAAAAATCCTATACGAATTTTGCGTGGGAGTGACGCTTCTTGTTCAGTATGTATATATTCTTTGTCTACATACTGAACAAGAAGCGTCACTCCCACGAAAAATTCGTATAGTGCGCTGGTTATCCAAATATAACGGATTGACATAAACAGCAGATTTTGCACCAATAAGAAATAAGATTTCACTTTGGCGCTAAAACACCTTTAAAACTTGCCAGGACCGGATTTAAGGGGACGACGGAAATATGTTCCAAAGTTACGTGAGATGAATGGTTCTTCTTCGTTCAAAACTTATTGTGTTAATCAGAAATCAAAACTTTATGTCTGATTGATTTCCATCCTATTTGACGTAACGATAATCAATTCGAATAAATTCCTGAGTCCGTGCGTTTAGCGTTTTGCTAGTGCGCAGGTTACCCAAACTCGTTCAAGGTCACAAAAATCTGCTAGTACGATTTTTTTCCTAAATTACCGAGAGTGACGCTTCTTGTTCAGTATGTAGATATTCTTTGTTAATACCTCTCTACAGCAAGTCGTCTAAGCTATTTAGCTCAGTTTGAAACACTTCATATTTCAAGTATCACTATGAGAAAAAATGAAGAGGTGTCGAATCCGGAGACATTCTATTGCACCTCTGTGGCCAATTCAACGTTCTGGAACATATTCGTTTAAAAAGAATCGAAGTGGTGCTGAATAATGAGCAGCTCCATCTTTTCTAGAGAATACTTCTTCAATCAGATTCTCATCATTTTGGATTATTTCCAAAATTCTTGGGTAGATTAAGTTTTGAAGAAATTTCAGATAAACTTTGCGGAAGAAGAAGTGGACCGATAATATGATCTCCAAGAATTACAGCTCAAACATTCCGTTTTTCTGGACGTTGAGAATCTCCTTCCCTCATCAATAATACAACTCGATTATTTCTACTCGTTTTTGAATTGAACAAATCATTCTCACTCACTTAAGCAATATTGCTGAAGACCAAATTTAATACTCACCTGGCAAGAAAAAGATCCGAAGTTGTCCTTAATAAATTCAGATGAAGATCAACAATAGGAATATCATATGGTTCACAAGGTTTTCCAGCAAAAGAAAAAAGTACGCAGAATGTTTGGATAACGTTTGTTTTATTGTATGGGAGTGAATGGAGGATAATTCGAACATTTGATTTGGATGGCTTTAAATTTTTTCGCTCGATTTCAAAATGAGTATACCATGAAAAAAATTCGTTTTATTGAAACAATTTTGATTTCAGGAAATCAAAATATACATTATTGAAAAGAGAGTTACAAGATCTTCAAAATGATGTATCATTCGACCCCCACTACCTGTTCAAAATCATGCGGTTGAGGTGCTCCCTCGTTAGGGGTTGCTTTTCTCAAACTCAAGAGTATTTCAAAATGTGTCCCCCTCCAAACAGTATTGAACGTATCTGATTCAATTCCGGTGATAGTGATAGAATGAGATATTTTTCATTGAAACAGCCTGTATAATTAGCCGTCCTGAATCAACCCGACTTTTTTCTCTAAGGGGGGGGGGGAGGCACATGAGTACTTTGCTGCTAAAAATTGTAGATCCGGCCCTGGTCATTACTTGGGATGACGTAAAAAAACTACGCACACGGTTACACGAAATAATCAAGTTTCCATGTAATAAAACGATCGATTGGTTGACCCTGATTATAAAAATAAATAAACATACGGATATAAAGATCGATAATCGATTTAATCGAATTATTTCTATTTTAGGTGTTCGGATCGAAGGCGGAACTCCAGTTACACACGCAGGCGCATATGCGCGAAGCGAAACCGTACAAATGCTCGCAATGTTGTAAAGCCTTCGCAAACAGTTCCTACTTGTCGCAGCACACCAGGATCCACCTGGGGATAAAGCCGTACCGTTGCGAGATTTGCCAAAGAAAATTCACCCAACTGAGCCATTTGCAACAGCACATCAGGACGCACACGGGCGACAAGCCCTACAAGTGAGTGTGAATGGAATGCATCCGAAAAGAAACCGACCGAAGAGTCGAAAGTAATGAAAAAATAAAGAGACCCTCCAGCGTCGCGACATATGCGAAATAATAATCTTTCGGCGTCGTCGGCTCTTCTCTATTATTAAAACGCGCCCCGAGCCGGCTCGACGTGTTCTTTGTTTTGCACCCCAAAGGAGGAACGGTTCGGGAATCATCAATTAATTCATTTCCTGTAGCCTGGTCGTTGGGCGAACGGTAAATTAGGACGGCGGACGCACACTGATTTAATGATGGGGTGCGCGCCCCGCTTATCCAACGGTTCCCGAGGGACTAGCGTCAAAAAAAAAAACACCGAAAAATTCCAATTTCCCGTTTCGACCTCGATAACTATGTAATGCGCGTGAGAAAACGTATCTAATCCATTGAAATTTAACTCAAATACATTAATACATCGTAACGAGCAACATCAGATAAACTGGAATCTCGAGTCCGTTGATTATTTAATAATATTAATAAACAGGTAATTAGACGACTCGCGAATGTTATAAATAAACAATGAATTGTATTTTTGAATATAATCGCGCATCGTTAATCTCGCATAAATGCGCGAGTCGTGCTACGACGTTTCGCATCGAAAATTTCTGGAAACGGCTCGCGGAATTCGAAACGTGTAACGGGCGGGGTTCGTTTGGATATTCGTACGATTTTATCGAGCCGCCTCTCTCGTCGGTCATATTCAAATTGAATATTTTACACGACAGGCGCCAGAGCAAATAACTTTATTATTCATTTATACAATTTTTTTATTATTCAAGATTTTTATCTTGCCCGAATGTAATTTTGGATGATTCTGTGATTTTTCCATCATTGAACGTGCCCCCTAGCGCAATTATGAAGCTCATCGGCGAATAAACATTTTGGAATTCCAGTCTTCCGGCCGAGAGCAAAAAAACTAATCGCTACCGTTTTGCAATTTTAAAATATTCGCGTTTATTAGACAAACGAGATGCCCCACTGCGACAGACCGCCAATTAGAAAGTGAATAGGAATTCATTTTCCCCGAATTTTTTCCCAATCGAAATACCATACGAGCGGATTTTATTTTAAAGATGAAAATTAAAATCGTCCTTAGAATGCACAAAGCGAGAACAAAATCGCCGAACGGAAACGCTATCATCGATAACTGTCTAATTTGAATTTTGGACTGCGTTCGCGATTCGGCTTGTTGCGAAGAAGCCAAAAAAAAAAGAAAAACCGGTCGATTTGGAGCGGCGACGGAAAGGTGTGCACGGTCCGAATAACCAGTCGTCCGAAAATTGTCGTTAGATTAGAATTCGCGCACCATAAATATACCGTCCCGACTAATTATCCCCCTTTTTCGACCGGTCGCTACCGCCATTTACATATTTTTCGGGATGGCGTGCCGGTGTTTTTCGTATCGCTTCCACATACATAATAAATAAATTTTATATCGATTCCCATTTAATGTGTCGATTCGAATATCGCAGGTGCCGGCATCCGGGCTGTCAGAAAGCGTTCAGCCAGCTCAGCAACCTCCAATCGCACTCTCGGTGCCATCAGACGGACAAGCCGTACAAGTGCAATTCCTGCTACAAGTGCTTCAGCGACGAGCCGTCGCTGCTCGAGCACATACCGAAACACAAAGAGAGCAAACACCTGAAAACCCACATCTGTCAATATTGCGGCAAAAGTTACACCCAGGAAACGTACCTCAGCAAGCATATGCAGAAGCACGCGGAACGGACGGACAAGCGACCGCCGATCGGTCCTGGTTTCGGTAAGAAATTCTACTTTGCGCAAAGAGACTTTTACTCTTTAAAAATTCGCAAATAAACAAATTCCATCGTAAGAACACGTTTTGGGACTCCTGAACCCATGTTGAGTCCTTTAGACTATGAAATCTGACCAACGGTTTCCGCGAAAATATCAGTTTTCCGAAATATTAAAATGCGTTACATGTATATATGTATTTAGGCGACCACGTAGGAAAGTGGTATATATCACCGCGCTTACTACCTATCGTAGAAAGTTGACAATTACATGCAACTGTGCGGGAATGCCTTTCCCGCACGGGTAAAACCAGTTTGATCCGTGAGGGAAAGTGGTGACATCGAAATGGATGCACGCCGAGTAGATAGAAGTAAATGAAAAGTTTAGTTCGTATATTTCAATAACGCTAATGAGTTAACAGAACATATCGTATCATTAACGAAGAGCTTAAATTGATTCGATTCGCCAATTTTTCAATTCATGAATAAATGAGATTAGGTTTTTCTGTGTTCCAGAGTATCATCCTTATAGTCAAAGATATCTTAAGTAGAGCGAACGTCAAAACCAGACATGGATGGGAAATTTAGTTATATATTTGATATTGAATATTACTCGCAAGGAATACATTAAAGAAAAGAGTTGATTGACTAATTGGATTTCAAATTGTCACCACAGATGAGAAATGTATTCGGTGGTTATCATTTCTCAATAAAGCGTCGTTAATATTTTCGAGTACTCATTCATCTGAGCCAACAAAACGTTTATAACCTGCAAAATGAAGGAAATATCCCTCCAGAAATAATGGAAGTTATTGCTAACAAATGTGAAAGGAACGTAAGAAATAGCATAAACAAATAAAGTTTTCTTTTATTTTCGCTAGAACGCCATCTAGAACCGGAAGATTGATTTATTCAGTTACACTTGGGATGGAAAGTCCATTCTGTGTTTTCAAAGTAATTATCATAGATAAAATAATATATCAGATGCCAAACTTAGTACTAATATTCTGTGAACGTGTTCGACTTTCGCGCACCCCGGAGAGTATTTTGAACTAATGACGAACGAGCCGATTATATAGTTTCCTATTTACCGACCTATTTGCTGATGGTGGCGCCACCCCCGGCAGTAATCTTAACCATTCACGAATGTTCATTAACCCCGGGGAAATAACTACATTTAAAACATTTTTTCATTAATTCAAATATTCATTCATAACGTCAAAGATTTACATATATACCCTTACATGTTCATATAGCTGATCGATCTGCTGAAATCAAGTCCTTCACATTCTGTAGAGTTCTGAAACAAAAACCAAAATCAATAATCGTTTTTTGAAAGAAAATTGTAGGGCAAAATCAAAACAATTGATACCAACAAAATCAATGTTTTTCTGATAAAGAACCCAGTATGATTATATAAACTACAAATTAAATAACCCAATTTCAATAAGAGAAAAAGAATTATGGCAATAAACATTACAAAATTGAATTATATGTACATTAAAATAACAAAAATTGAATTTCCATAATCTGAAAAAAGAAAAGAAAATTATCAACAAAAAATAAAGAAAGCTATTAATAAAAATAAAAAATTCTCATCTGACAAAAATTCTATCTGTCTTAAAAAAACATAATCTGCCATATCATTTTTGAGAATCATAGTAACATTTTCTTCGTTCGAAAGATTATAAATAAGATTAAAAGGACTCGGAGTGAATAAATATGTGGAACAAAATTATTCCTTGAAAGTTTTATAATAGTGACACAATTGCTGTTAGGTTAATGTAAACCATATTCCAATTCATTAATTTAGTTTAAAAACTTTCAAGACATTATGTATTCTAAAAATAAAGCTAAAGGGTAATAAGGATTTAGTAGAATAAAAACATGTGCAGAATATCTACTTACCCAACACCAAACTTAAAAACAACGCTCACACATACACGCGCCAAACGACGTTTAAACGGAAACAGAGACGAGTAATAAAAATCTTTCTCTCTCCCTCTCCCTCCCTCTTTGTCTACTCTTATGGGATTAGTTCCAAATACAGCCCGGGGTGCGCTGAAACTCACCAACGTCATCGGCAATAGAGTAGGGTATCTGATATATTATTTTATCTATGGTAATTATCTTATAATTTTCATTGCTCGTGTCTGGCCTCACTCGGCTCCGCTTCGCTTCGCCTCATTCTTCAAACTGACACTCGCATGAAATCATCGACTTTCCGCACTCGTTATGAAATATACTATTTCAGGCGACCACGTAAGAAAGTGGTATATATCGCCACGCCTACCTATCGTAGAAAGTTGACAATTACATGCAACTGTGCAGAAATGTCTTTCCCGCACGGGTAAAACCAGTTTGATCCGTACGGGAAAGTGGTGACGTCGAAATGAATGCACGCCAAGTAGATAGAAGTAAATGAAAAGTTTAGTTCGTATATTTCAATAAATATCAATAACGCTAATGAGTTAACAGAACATATCGTATCATTAACGAAGAGCTTAAATTGATTCGATTCGCCAATTTTTCAATTCATGTATAAATGAGATTAGGTTTTTCTGTGTTCCAGAGTATCATCCTTATAGTCAAAGATATCTTAAGTAGAGAGAACGTCAAAACCACACATGGATGGGAAATTTAGTTCATATATTTGATATTGAATATTACTCGCAAGGAAGACATTAAAGAAAAGAGTTGATTTGGACTAATTGGATTTTAAATTGTCACCACAGATGAGAAATGTATTCGGTGGTTATCATTTCTCAATAAAGCGTCTTTAACATTGTTCGAAGTGGTTAAAGTATTTTCGAGTACTCATTCATCTGAGCTAACAAAACGTTTATAACCTGCAAAGTGAAGGAAATACCTATCCCTCCAGAAATATTAAACTCGTGGGAGTTATTGCTAACAAATGTGAAAGGAACGTAAGAAATAGTATAAACAAATAAAGTTTTCTTTTATTTTCGCTAGAACGCCATCTAGAACCGGAAGATTGAATTATTCAGTTGCACTTGGGATGGAAAGTCCATTCTGTGTTTTCAAAGTAATTATCTTGTAATTCCTTTTTGTGTTCGCCTGAAAAATGTCGTTCATTACTCGTGGAAAGCCAGTTTTCATTGCTCGTGTCTAGCCTCACTCGGCTCCGCTTCGCTGACACTCGCACGAAATCATCGACTTTCCACACTCGTTATGAAATATACTATTATATGAGACCACGATAACTGCCGTAAAATTCGATTAATTTCAATGAAACTTCGCAGGATCGTAGAAGTACGAAAGACCTCGGATGAGTTCGTTGGAAAGTGAAATCGGACCAACGGTCTCGGTGGAAATGTCAATGTTCGAAAATGTCAAAAAACCGGTCATCTCGAGATCTATGCAAGGTAGCTCAATGAAAACTTCGGGAAAACGTTCATTGTACTGTAAAATCATGATTCGGGAAGAAACAAAATTTTTATACAGGTGAATGTTTTTAGAAATTTTTTTCTCTCGCTTTGTCGCACGATAAATGTTGAGGAAGTTAAATTAATTTCGCTGAAACTCCGTGAGGATGTTGGTTTCATTTAAACATCGGCTCAGTTCGTTGATTAGTTCAATCCGAACAGTATTTCTAGAGATAGAATCGCTCTAAACACTATAACGTGTATGGAGATCTTTATAAATAATCCTTATATGTGCAATTTGTAAAATGCATTATTTCGATATTTATTCAGGATAGCGCTACGTATTTTTCTTGAAATTTGTCTGTTTTCCTTAAATTCGCTACGACCAAGCAGTTCCTGCCTTTGAAGTTTGGTTTCCTATCCATGATTGTTATTTTCTACATAACGATTATTATAAAATGTGCCATCGGCAACTTCAAATCGCGATATTTCTTTCAGTTATATTGTGCAATTTCTGTCATTCAACCGCGACGCTATTCGGTGGAAGTTTTCTAATTAAATCATTAAGCTCCTTGTAATTAGGTGGACTTGTTCTTAATAATTTTCTCGGGCGCAACTCGTGCAACTTTATTTCATCCTATTCATTAGAACTTTCTTTAAATGGAACCTCCTTTAAGTTGCAGACCTAGGTTTGCCACTTTTAACAGCCTTAAAGGATGAGTGTAATCTTGAACCTACTAATAAAAATTTCTTTTATAAATATCTTCCTAATGAATTTCATGTTGGCGAAGTGACTGAAAAGACGCGAAGCGACAGATGATTGGTTGTACGTTATTGCTTCGCGACAAATGATACATTGGGCGTTCATACGTTCGCCTCAACCTGTATATTGAATGGTTTGAGCTTCAGCGCGCTTGAAAAAAAGTTCCGATAATGTAATATTAGTAAATTTCTTCGGTGTAAAGTCGCATGCTTACATAGATTACAGAACTCTACTTCGTGAAAAGCGCATTACGAAAGAAATCTACGAGATGGCGCAACCATTGAACTCGCCAAAATGGGAGTAAGGTTCTGAAATCTCCGCATACTGAATTTCTAACTCCCAATTTTTCCGTTTGTCAAATAACAAAGATGTAATCATCATCAGATGATACATCCTAGTTGCTTTAAACAAGGATAATAATCTAACTGTAACTTTCAGATAGAAAATTAGATATAAGATATATCGTTAGACAATCACATTAATTCTGTAATTTCCAAGGAATAATTCGTTATAAAACAGGCGTAAACAAAAAAATTATTTTGACGATCGTAATCCTCATCTCGTGGATCGTCCATTAATATCGACGTTGACGAGCGACTAGCATTTTCGAATTGTTGTCGCTAATAACATCGCGTGAATATCAATCGAAAACGCATTAAACCGTTGCGATATCGAGTGAGCGACGATATTTCACGACGGACATTTCCGCGTGCCGCGTTAGATAAATAATTACACGTTAATTAGCCGATGTCGACGCTCGTAACAAAACGCGACACGGCGAATTTCGCACGACAATTAAATATCGTATTAGATAGTTCGATCGTCGATAAGTAATTGTAATCGATTTTTCGTGTATAACGGATTGTGTTCTATAACGGATCGATACAACGGCGTCGACGGGTAATAAATCCGGGAGCTTTTAATTTAATCCATTAAAATGTTACTAGATATTTGTTTCGACAAATGTTGTTCGAATTGATCGATCTATCTATCATTTGAGGCCTGTTTCACAACCCCCTGATTAAGTGCCTGGTAGTCTACCTGTTAGATAACTTGAATGCTCCCATTTTTTTCTACAAAATTTTTCGAAGCTTTTCAAACAGCATAGCTATTTCAAGATAAATGTGAAAAATTTGTAGATTTAATTTTCACATGGAGTTTGAAGAACGTTCTATAAATATTTAATTCGCCTCCCTTAGATCCGGCTCTGTTCTGGAGGAAAATAGTACCCTTTAGTTACAGTAATTCTAGAAACCTACCAGACGGCAATATAGGGAACGAGCGATTCGATAGATGGCGTTACACGAGAACGATCGTTTGAAATAACGTTGCCGTTCATTGGTGACTAATATGATCCCCCTTTGGTTTCAGGTTTGAACCATCGAGGATTAGAGCACCCGTACTGGCCGAAAGTGAGTCCGGACAGCGCCGAGAACATGCACGACTACCCGTCCGATCTGCCGCGGCAGATACTCGAACAAAACGAAGATCTGGTCATAATCAGGCAGCAGCTCGGGCAGAATCATCCGCCGCCGACCGGCACGCCGAACAATCTCAATCCGTACGACACGTCCATTTCGAAATCGAACGCAAATTCCGCCTTCACCCCGATCAATTCGATGTCCGGCCATCTGAACCATCTGAACCATCAGCTCGCGCCCAACCGGCCGTACATCTACGACGCGCTCAGTTTCCAAAAACAGAACGGTCTCGATCTGCCGAAAAGCCAACCGTCGAACGGTTTCCCGAATCAGCTGATCTCGTTGCACCAGATCAGAAATTACGCCCACCAACCGAATCCCGGACTGATGGAACATTCGATTCTGGGCAATCTGAAGGACAAGTAAAAAAGATGCAAAAAAGAAAGAATAGTCGCAATTCTGATGTTGATCTCTTTAGCAGTTAGTTTTTCGTTCTCAAGGATTATCGGTTTTGTTTCGGGGGAAATTTGAGCTACAGAAAGAGGAGGCAACTACGGACACAATGTATATTTGAATTTATTGTACAGAATTTAGTTTTATTTTTATGTAACTTTTGGGAACAAGAATCATCGGAATGGTGGCTTTTTCCTTTTATATATAATTTTGTGAATAGATCCCGTTGATTTTCTATTTATTAAATTCGATTCTTGTTCCTAAAATGGTAAATAAGCTCAATTTAATTTATTACTTGGTGAATTTTATTTAAGTTCCAGTGAAATGCTCAGTTTATTTTTTAGACGAAAGTGCAAATATTTGTTTAGTTTAAGTGTTGATCTACCTTGAATTGTTGTTTTTTTTGGAGAAAAATTTCAGTTTGATGTTTTCGGGTTGAATCTGTGAGGGAGAATAATCGTTAAGCATTTTTCATATTGAAAAAAAGTGGAAAATTAATAATGTTCGGATGGGTTTTTGTCGGATTCGCCGGGCTTTAGCAAGCTTTAACTTGTTATTAAGATCATGTTAAGTTTCTGTGTATATCCATTTCTTGGCTTTGTGATTTGAATTATACGAAAAATGTTGTATTTATGAAGAAATATTGGTTTTTGTTACATACTTTATGGAATTAAAAAGATTGCATCATTTATTATTTCTATTTTTCCTTTTTTTTTATTATTTTCGAGGAATCCGAGTTTAAACGTTTGAAATTTTCATCATATGATATTTATATAACTGTGATAATTTCGTACTGATAATATAATGCGTTAGTCAATTGTATATAAAAAAGGGTTAACCTTTAAGGATTGTAAAAAGTATGTTTATAAAAAAAAACAGAAATGAAATGAAGGTTAAATGCGAAGATAGAATTTCATTCGATGAAACTACTTTTTCCAAATCACCGAAGATGTTTTTTTCGATTCACCGATTTTTCAGTCGTTAGTGTTGTGGGTGTATTTTTTTCTTTTAATATTTTTTCTAAACGGAAAATTGTTTTGTTTTCGAAAATACCGATTTTTGTAATTTCACAAAACGTATATTTAGCGTCCCAACTGCACCTTAGAGGTAATTTAAATTTTAAAGTTATTGGTGTCTTGAACTATTAATGTTATCGTAATGTTTAATGTAAAATAAAATGATATTTAAGAAGCGATGGTTTTAATAATGCAATACCTTGAGCAGATATTCTGCTGCCTTGGTAAGTTGGAAGGAAAGGGTCAGGGTAGCAGAATTTTAAATGCTAAAATAACGATAACATCACAAAACTATGCTGCTTTCCTGATCGGCGAACGAGTGCTTATATTTGACACATGAGACAATACGTGACTGGAGCATATCAAGAACATCAAACTTACGAACATTTGCGTCGCCAGCCACCAGGACGGCAGAATCGTCGAGAGGTATTTTTAGGGAACCCTCTTGGCAAGACTGCAATCGAGGTTGGCCGAAAAATACTCAAACTCAGATATCAAGCGAGCAGAATCATGAGGAGATGTAATGGTGAAAACTTTGCATTTGTGTGCATAGGCGTATACAGGGGGGAATATGGATGCCCCCCACCACGAAATAATTAAATTTCGAAAATCTATAAGGAATTGTGTCCCCTCGAAAGGAAAAAGTGAGGACCTTTTTTTTGGTTACACATCCTGAGATCTCCTCGCGAAAGCAAATCCTGGCTACGCCACTGTTCGTGTGATAATAGTTACAAAAATAAGTAAAATTGACATTTGTAACAAAATACAGCATCACTGCTTTGTAAGCTTTTTTAAAATCATATTATATTGTTATTCCATAAACAGTTAATATATTAAAATGCGCTCCAAACATTATAATGAGCACTCGTTTATGCAATAGATAAAAAGAAGAACAAAAATGTCACGTAACGCATTGCTTCAACCCCCTTGACCCTCCCTTATAACGCATTGTAACGTTTAACAAGACCCGCTCCCCTCAAATTGTGTTACGTAATAATTGAACGCCCTTTTAGAAGAGAAGCAACGCTGACGTCGAAGATTATATTCACTAAAGTATTTTAATGTGAATAATTTAAAAATTAATCAGAGTCAAGTCAACTGAAATTTATGAACTATTGGCAACGCTGCTTGAAACGTTATGAAGTTTCGGTAGGTGAACGCACCTAAGCGGTAGTTCTAAAAATACACTCAGTGTAGATCTACCGTCCATTCCTAACCTCTGTACCAATAACAAAATATTCGTCATGGATGAAAAACAGGAAAAATCTTCGGGCATTTATACGATAGGAAATTACGAGAGGATGATAACGAACGCTTTTCAAGTAGACGTCGAAAATTTTCTCATCAAATTCGAAAAATTGTCATCGCTGAGTTTCGACGATTTTGCAAAAGTGTGGAGGGAAATGGGATTTTCCTACGTCAATGCGTAAGCACTTTATTAAACGAATACAATTAATGCAATGAGCATTTTCAGTAATCAAGAGTATTATTGCCTCATACAGCAGTTTACCGAGAACTGTTTCTTTGTGTTGAAAAAGTTCATCGTTTTTCCAAGAAATATATACACTCAAGTTGGAGCTTTATATTTGCTTTATTCGCTTTATTTCAAGCAAATCGTTAAGTAAGTAACTTTAAAACACCTACGACTGTTTAATTTATATGAATTAGGGAGTGGGTGAAAATTCGATTCACCTTATGGGAATACCAAAAACTCGAAGAACTAATTCAAGTTTTGAGACGAGAAGAATACTTGGAGCCACTTTATTGTTACGCCAAATTAATTGCGGCCGATGCAATCGAATACTCGGCGACCAAAAAATTTTTAGCACCCGAAAGTCGCTACCTTCGGAACCATAGAGATTACACAGATGATACATTTCAACTGAGGGGACGGATTAAACCTATAATCAAACTAGAGGAGGCATTAAACGAGGACGGGTTTTTAGATAAGTTCGTACACGTCACAAATAGTTACCAGGAAGCATTAAAAAAATTTTCAGGTGCCTACATTATTTTCGATCACATAGTTCTAATCAATATTAATTTGTAGCCAAGTGTCCCGGTCTCGAAATTGTCGAATCGACACTCGTAAAGGATATAAAAACGGTTATAACAACCACAGATGAAATCGAAAAAGGAGAGCCTGAGGAAACAGAGGAAGCGGAAAGTGCTACAGAATGTAAAGCAATGGATAGTCAATTAAGTTCTAAGTATGAAGTTAAAGTAAAACCGGAAAACTAATAAATATATATATTATATCCATACATGATCAATATAATAAAGAAAATAGTTCTATGTGTATATAGAAAATTTCTAAACGTTAAAAATATGTAATTAAATTGGCTTTTGTGCAAGATTCGTTACTCAAAGGCACTGTTGAAATGTTCCACTGTTTAATTGACCGTAAGTAGACCGTTAGTTAAGATATATTTAATTACACCCCGCCGTTTGCTGGGGGCGCCGCGGCTTTAGGGACGACAACGGCGGCCACTGCAGGAGCCTCTTTAGTCGAATCGCCAGAAGGTAACAACGACACTGAAAAATTACCACCGTAGGGACTAGTACAAAGGAATGTCTAAATCACGAAATTTTAACAAGAAAAAAAGCGACAAATACTACCTCGAAGCTGAATAAAATAACAAATAAATAAACATCTAATATACTAAATAACGATGCAGTTCCATTGCCAGTTCCCAAAACATCTAATTTCCGAGGACAAAATTTCGCTTTTTTTACCCAATCACAGTTGTCCTTGGAATTTAATTTGAAAGCCAACCTGAAGAACGAAAATACGTGCGTGAGAATTTTGAAGACTGGGGTGAAGAAATGACAGATAAAACTACAAAGCGATTTAGGTGTTTCACTTCATGCTTTGTACTTACTTATTATGATGATAAGTATGACTATGCCGATGACGCCGAGGATGATCATCATTTTCAGATTTTTCCACCAGTATTTCCGTTTCAACTTTTGAGCTTGCTGTTCGAAACGTTTCCCGCCCTCCTGCAAAGCGTCAGCGCGACTGTCCAGTTCGCTCAGTTTCTGATCCCTTTCGAGAACTTTCTCGACGTTGACTCTCATGATGCCAACGACTTCGTCCACTTGGGCTTGCGTTTGCTCCAACATATTTTTCGGCTTACTAGCCGTGGACGTTGATCCGTTTTCCATTTTCTTAAACGATTAACGCGATATGCGATTAAGAATGTTGGAGGATTAAGCAGTGACTCATCGTTATATATAATTTGAATCGATTCATGAAGAACGTATGGGATTTGAGCAGAATACTCACCTAGTTGACAGATTTTCGTTGATAAAGCAACTAAACGAAAAGAAATAATCGAAAAAAAGGATTTTCTTGGGAGTCTTGTCAATTTTTTACTTGTCGACCGCGAAACAATTGTCAATTGTCAACGTCAAGGACAGAACGTCACCACTTTCATTTACCAACCTAATAAAAGTGTCATAACTAGATGTTTTATTATTATTGTCTATGATTCGCACAGGCTCGGCTTCAGAGAAATTCAGTTCTTAAATATAAAAAATTAATATCAAAAAGAATTTATTATAGAACACATATGATACAATATTCAATATCGGTAAGGGCATCCATTGGCCCAATGTCCTGGCCTATTACAATTATAACAACGACCATATCCACCGTAGTAAGCGAGATGTTCGTCCTCGTCTAGACCTTCGGACAAATCGCTTTGAAACATCGACTCCATAAAGTCGGAGAAGTCACTTCCTTCCCCTTCTTCGTCGTCGGAAGACAATAATATAGCGCTGGTATCGACTGATGCTTGATCTGACTCGCTAATGGTCTGCAAATTTTCTTCTTCCTTCATCTTCAAGCGCATCTTAATAACGTCTTGACGATGTTCTTTACTTTCATCGTCATATTTCTCTACTATCTGAAAGACGATTAAATTATGATTTGAAACTAATGTTTCGAGAATGTTTTACTTTATCTACTAGGTTGTTCAGGATTAAAGTTTGCGTCATTGTTCGAATTTTGCTGCGACACATTGGGCATTCGCTATGACTCTTTCGCCATGTGTTAATGCAGGAGATACAGAAGGTGTGACGACAGTTCAATGTGACTGGTTGTATAAATAATTCGGAACATATAGTACAAGTCATTTCCTGTTCCGTGTATTCCACCAGCTCGTTACATTCTTTGGAAATTTTTTTGGGATTATCAGGATTTGTGTCATTGGAGTCGCTGGAACGCCTCTTTCGACTAGAATTCTCTGTTGGTTCTGTGGATGCTAATTAAAAGTATAACAATGAAAGTTTGGTGTAAAAAAAGTATACCATCAGCGACAGTTGGCGCGGAGTTTGTTGTTTCCGTTAAACAGGACAGATCGTTTATTAATACTTGAGTACTGTCTTCGATTTCATTGCTTTCAATCACTATTCTATATTGAGGCAGCTCGTGAAATTTTATAACAGAGGAACTAGTGAGGTTCATTTTGGCATTTTGCTTAGTTCTCACATCGTTGACAATGGTGCCGTTCGTACTCTGTACACGAAAAGTACTGGAATAACCAAGTCGCACATGTTATTACTTACTTTATCCTGAAATGTCCAGGTATCACCGTTCTTCTCCAAAATAAAATGCGTTCGCGAGATGCTACAATCGTTGATTACCATGTCGCAGTTAAGACTTCTACCAACTCGAAACTGAAAGTTTTCATTACAATAAAATATAATAATACACTGTTGTTATACATTGTCAGACGAAAGTGGACGTTCGACAATCAGGGCGTCGTTCTGAAACAGTTTTATTGTAAAATTATCTCCCATTTTGATTTTTCTTTTGTAACACGAAATTGAAACCGCCAACAGATCGAATATGAAGTTTTGAGCGAACTCGCCAATTTGATCAAACCTACTACAATCATCGGTACAATCCAACTACGAGAAATAGAAAATTTGCGTTATTTTGAATTCGATTTAAACCATCGGAACTACTTTAGTCTAATTAGTTCGAATGTTTAAATGTCAACCCGATGGTGTTATGCTCGCCTATAGCCTATACAGATATTCATACAATAAAAATTAATTTCACAGTACCCCCAGTTTAAATAATTCGTAATGTGATTCATGAGATTCAAATAGAATCGAACTATTAACAATCGTGTTTGCAGTGTTGTATGTATTTACGTAAGCAACAATTTTAAAGTAAAGTGTTGTCTCATTGTTTACCTTTCAGTTTAATTACGTTTTTTCTTTCAGAGATTAGGTCTTGGTGATTCAATTCCGTTTTTCGCAATGGGTTTAAACGGGTTTCCAACGGGAAACACGTCCTTTTGCCCGACAAACGTTACTTTATGGGATATATGGTTGGAGCATGGGGTATCGCAATGTTTTATGGAAACAGCAACGGCAGTCGTTTTGTTCAGTTTTCTTTTACTCGCCGGTACGATACAGTTGTGTGTCTACAGAAAGTATGGAACCGAGGTGCCGTACCATCATTTGCTTAAATCCAGGCTGTACTGTATGCAAATTATTGTGATATGGATGATTCCGATTTTGGAAGTTGCAAGATTCGTTTTGCAAATTACAGTATTAGGTGATAAGCAATTATACGGATATATGGTGAGGGATTGCTGTAATCGTTATTAAATTAACGTGTGATGCTTTGCAGTTGGTGTCCTTGATTTTAACCGTGACAACATTTTTGTATTCTTTGTGGATTTTAAAAACCGAACGACGTTACAGTTTACCTTCAGTCCCTGCCAGAGGTCATGGTCTTGTTTTGCTTTTATTCTGGACCATGGTTTTCGTATCGGAAAATTTGGCATTCCTTAATTTGGGCGAAGAAAGTTGGTGGTTCAAACTGAAAACGTAAGTCGATTACGTCAAAACTCGTTGACGTAACGTCACAATTAATTATAATCCCAATACTATTTTTAACAATTCCATCTTCTACAATGAATAACGTTCGTTTTTTTGCAGTTCGTCAGATAAGATCGAAATGGGTTTATTCGTGGCTAGATACATATCGAGCATGCTCATGTTTGTGCTGGGTTTGAAGGCTCCAGGAATCATGCAGAACGTCGACTATTTCAATCTTCACGACGCGACGAGGAACCTTCGACCACCACCGGTATTTATTATTAATATGTTTTTTATCGCTGTCATATGTACTTCAAAATAATTATTTTAATCAAAATCGTATTTTCGTAATGGAGAAAACGGTTCGATTTGAAAATCTCGACGTTAAGTTAGCTTTAAAAAAGGTTTGTTTTATTCGGGTTTATAATTGAAAGATGTAATTCTTGTTTAAGACCAACGACAATCAGTCGACATGGAAGAACGCGTACAGGAAGCTGAAAACGTTAGCGCCGTTCTTGTGGCCCAAGAAGGATTGCTGTTTGCAGCTCAGGGTGTTTGTGTGCTTTCTGCTACTCGCCGGGGGAAGAGTGATAAATTTATACGTTCCTATTTACAATAAGTTAATAGGTGAGCCTGTTTACGCAGTTAACGTCATTACTGAAATTATTCTCCTAGTTGATAGCATGACTCCTACCAGAGATGAGGCTGCTATTCGGTTCCGTTGGGACTGGGTGCTGATATATGTTTCCTTGAAGTTCCTTCAAGGCGGTGGTACCGGCGGCATGGGTCTATTGAATAACATTAGATCGTTCCTTTGGATACGTGTTCAACAGTATACGACTAGAGAAGTCGAAGTGGAACTTTTTAGACATCTGCATAGTCTGTCGCTTCGTTGGCACTTGAGCCGGAAAACGGGCGAAGTGCTGCGCGTGATGGACCGAGGCACCGACAGCATAAACAATCTTTTAAGTTATATTTTATTTTCTATTATGCCTACAATCATCGATATAATAGTGGCTGTCGCCTTTTTCGTAACCGTTTTCAACATATGGTTCGGACTGATCGTTTTCACGACGATGATTTTGTATATCAGTAAGTCCGGTTATCTAATTTGTAGGGATTGTAAGTTTCATTTTTAGTTTTAACAATCGCTATTACGGAGTGGCGGACCAAATTTCAACGACGAATGAATCTTGCCGACAACGAAACGAGAGCTCGTAGCGTCGATTCCTTGTTGAACTTTGAGACCGTGAAATACTACGGCGCCGAGCAGTACGAAGTCGACGCCTTTCGTGAGGCGATTTTAAAATATCAAGTAGTATCCGAAGAATTGTTTCATGCTTATTTGATAACCGTGTTTTACAGAAAGAAGAATTTTTGTCCAGCATCACCTTGAATATTTTAAACACCGTACAAAACGTCATAATATGCGGTGGATTATTAATCGGTAGCTTATTATGCGTCCACCTGGTCGTCGATACACGCGAACTAACTGTCGGTGACTACGTTCTATTCGCTAGTTACATCGTACAATTGTACGTACCGTTGAATTGGTTCGGAACTTACTACAGGTAAAAATTCGCAATTGTTTTCACGATTTCAATTTGACTTTTAAAAAAAGAGCCATACAGAAAAATTTCGTCGATATGGAGAATATGTTTGAGCTGCTGAAGGAGGAACAGGAAGTGATCGATGCACCCGGAGCTGGACCGATTGTAGTTAAAAAAGGAAACGTCGAGTTTAATAATGTCACATTTGGTTACCTCCCGGAAAAGTTGGTGCTGAAAAACGTTACATTCACAGCGCCGGCGGGCAAAACTGTTGCTTTGGTAAGTTCGGCAACATTGCATGAAGTCAATTTGTCAAACGGATGTGAGACGGCGATATAGTTTCTCCTCGTTGCTCTCATAATAAATTCGCGATTCGACGTTGCCACGTTTTACAGGTCGGTCCTTCCGGTAGCGGTAAAACAACCATAATCAGATTGCTGTTCCGATTTTACGACGTCGAAACCGGTAACATCCTAATCGACGGTCAGAACATCAAAACGGTAATGCAGGAGTCGTTACGAAGGGCAATCGGAGTCGTCCCCCAGGACACCGTTTTATTCAACAACACAATCAAGTATATCAGATATTGTTTAATAATTTCCGCTTTACAAACCGTCTTATTTGTTTAGGTATAATATTAAATACGGTAGAACGACCGCCACCGATGCGGACATAATCGAAGCGGCCCGAGGCGCCGACATCCACGATAAAATATTAACATTCGTCGACGCTTACGATACACAGGTACTGAGCTGTTTACGTGTAATCTATAATGCATTACAATTTCCTATAGGTAGGAGAGAGAGGTTTGAGACTCAGCGGTGGCGAAAAGCAAAGAGTGGCAATCGCCCGAACGCTCTTAAAAGCGCCCCAAATCGTTCTTCTCGACGAGGCGACAAGCGCTTTGGATACGCAAACCGAACGAAACATACAGGTAAAAACTAGTTGCGTCGAGCGCGCAATTATTGTTAAACTTTTGCAGGATTCCCTGAATCGAATGTGCACCAACCGCACAACAATAATCGTGGCCCACCGTTTATCCACGATCATCCACGCCGACGAAATACTAGTATTGCAAGACGGCGAAATTGTGGAACGCGGAAAGTAAGTTTTCAACCGTTGAAAAACTTTTATTATAGACGTTTTTATAGACACGAACATCTGATCGGCCAAGACGGTATTTACGCATCGATGTGGAGGCAACAACTGGATAAAGACAGGAGCTTGATGGGCAGTTTAGAAAATAGCGCTTCGTATAGTTGAAGCATTCGTAATTTAAATTAAAAAGGTGATATCTTTTAGATGCCTCAATGTCATCAGTATTTTTGAGTTTTATAATTCGACGAAAATTTGGTCTTAATGAAGTTTTAGCAATAACTAAGGAGATTTTTAGCATACAGCTTTCTGTCTGTGTTTTTTCCTCAAGACATTGAAATTATACACAATTGTAGATGTTTTTTTCGTAATTTCCTTGCATATAGAAAATGTTTAGATTAGATTCTTTGAAACGATTGCTGTAGGAATTCCATTATTTAGGATTTAATTCATTTGAAGGACAGCCAAGATGGTTTCTGAAATAAGTACTGATCAAAAATAAATTATTGGAAAGTATATTTTAATTTTTCTTATTGATAATCCCTCCCTAATTGAAAATATTTTAGATACCCACCTTCTAAAGATATAAATTAGAAAAAATTTAATTCTTTTCTTATACCATGTCACATTAAACTGGCGCAATTTTTGAAGCGTTCGATAAATTATGAGTCATCGGAATTTCCCATAGTGGGGATTTTCCTTGGAGTGCGCATCGACAACAAATTCTGTCTGCTACTGTATCAGTAGCACTCGTGTTATCGAGTGACAAGGTAGCATGGGTGCTAATATTTATTTGGTAAGGTTGTATTTATTATTGTTTCACAATATTTCCTTATTTTCGGTAATAATCAATGATTATAGTGTTTATTTAACATATTCATATTTTTCATATTTTCTGATGGATTATGATCGATCACAACAATTAGTCGTGTTTTTCAATCGACAACATCAAAAATGAAAATTATTTCGGTGCATCGATTACTTTATTTTCGTCGAATTTCTCTTAAATTTTAAAAACTCAACATGCGACATTCAATACACATTCATCATGAAAATTCAATAATTTTAAAGTGAAATCGAGATTTATATTGAATTTGGGAGAGATTCCTCGACTTTTTTGGGGAAGATCAAACGACGAACCATTTTTCAAGAAATTAATCGAATTATTGCGAATTTTCAGATAAGTTCAAGTAATTTTTTCTCCTGTTTCTTACAACTTCTTAAACAGAAGTTGTTGAGCAGTGAAAAACGTTTAGGATTATTTAAGAAAATTGAAATTTTGGGCTTTTGGCAAAATTTTCTAAAATTCTGCAGAAATAATGCTTAACTTGGGAAATTCTTTCAAGATTCGACAATCCTTTAGATTTCCTGGAAATGTTGTAGAATATTGCATAACAGTCACCCAGAAGAAATTTCTGGATATTTATCACTTTTCTTGAATTTCAATGAGATCTACAAAAAAATTTACAATTTTTTCTAAATATTTTTACATTTCCAAAGGATATATAGGAATTATGGATTCGCCGTGTTGTTCGATCACATAGTTCACTACGCGTTTCGTCCCAGGCACACGTACAATCAATATGGCTGATGTACGTGCTGGGGGAGAGCCCCAGGATATAAACTAGGACGGACGGCTGATTAACGAGAGCGTTAGTCGTGCGCGCCATCCGCCGTGCGGTAGCCGAAGTCCCCACAGATATAACAGAAATCTTCGAGTTGAGATGTTGAAAAAATGAGGCGAAAAATTCCTAAATTTCGTAGAACATTCCCAGAAAACTTTTTAAAACTAAATATAAACTCGAATTTTCTTATGAAAATATATATAAATGTTTAAAATATTTCTATGATGATTAATGTTTAGAGAGATTTTCCGATTTTTGTTAGAATATTGGTGGAAATTTTCTCTGAAAAGTTGGGAAATTCCCTTTCATCCGAATACTTTGTTCCTTAAAAATTCGCAAACATTTTTGAGGATTTTCTTTTATTTTCATCAAAAATCCTGATACGTTGTGTAACATTCTTGTAATCCCGAGGGACTCGCAAGAAATATCTGCAGAATTTGCGCATATTTTCAAAATTATGGAACTTTTCAGTTTCGAGATAAGTTCCAGAAAGTCAAGCATTCATTGAAAATCATCTTGCCCTTTTTGTGGCCCGATAATTTCCGTATAAAACTTCATTTTATACTATCTTTCGTATTATTGGGAGTTGGACACGTATTACACATCTACACACCAATTTACAGCAAATTAATTGGTGAGATTTTTTTTTTGTTCTTGTTACTTTCTTTAAATAATTTAATTTTTTTGCAGTCGATAGTTTGAGTACCGGAGAACTCAGATGGGATCTAATTTGCATTCATGCAATTTTAAAGTATACCAATGTAATCGACGAGGTTCGTTATATATGTTGGTCAGTAGTTGAAAATAATATCAGCAAAAAAGTTGAAGTAAGTTTTTTTTTTATTTTTATTTTTCATTTATACTAATTTTTTTTCAGGTTAAAATTTATTCGCATATTCTTGGTTTATCGTTACGTTGGCATCTGAATCGAAAAACCGGAGAAGTTATTAACGTCGTACACTGCAGCAGCGATGGCATTAATAGCCTCTTCGATCTAATTTGCTTTTCAGCACTTCCGACTATTTTGGACACAGTTATCTCCATTGGATATTTTTCCGTTGTATTCGACGTGTGGTTCGGTGTTGTACTCTTCGTCATGATGATTATATACATATGTAAGAAAACAAATTATTAATAACAAAAAATGAAGAAATATTTCAGATTTAATCAACGTCGAAGGTGAAATGGAATCTGAAGCGCGATGGGAAGAACGATCAGCAAATTATGGAACCAGAAATACTTGTATTGATTCTTTGTTAAATTTCGAAACTGTAAAATATTTCAACAATGAAAACCACGAAAAAAAAGCGTTCACAGAAGCTGTCACCAAGTTATATGTAAAAGTCATAAAAATACAATTTTAAGTAAACTAATAAGAAATCTTGCAGGAGGGTGAAAGTCAACGCATGATTAAGAATAGTCTGATCGGTTTTCTTCAAAAACTGATAACCGAATGCAGCCTATTTATTGGTAGCTTACTATGTGCATACAAAGTTGTTAGAACTAAAGAATTAACAGTCGGTGATTATGCTATGTTTTCCACTTACATGTTACAACTCTTCAGTTCCATTGATTGTTTTGGTAGTTTGCACAGGAGATTTGAAAGAAATATGGCGAATATTGAAAGCATGTTGGAAATATTAAATGAAAAGCAGGAAATTCAAGATAGTCCAAATGCTACAAAGTTGGCTTTGACAGATGGTGCTGTAAGATTCGAAAATGTATTTTTCCAGTACACACCAAACGAGTACGTCTTAAAAAATGTTTCCTTCACCATACCACGAGGAACGAGTGCAGCTTTCGTAAGTGATGAAAAAAAACTTTAAACAGTACTAAAAATCTAAGTTTCATTTAGGTTGGTCAATCTGGTAGCGGGAAGAGTACCATAGTACGACTTCTCTTTAGATTTTACGACGTTGACTCCGGATCCATTTACATCGACGATCAAAACATCAAAGATGTCACTCAGGATTCGTTGCGAGAAGCGATTGGTGTCGTCTCACAAGATATTGTCCTGTTCAACAGTACGATCGGGTACAACATTCAATATGGTAAAATATCGGCAAATCAAGAAGATGTAGAACTGGCTGCCAAAAGAGCTGACATCCATAAAAGGATCGAAGCGTATAAAGATCGTTACGAGACTAAAGTGGGCGAAAGAGGTTTGCTGCTAAGCGGTGGGGAGAAGCAACGAGTTGGTATCGCTCGGGCGTTACTTAAAAATCCTAAAATAATGATATTTGATGAAGCTACAAGTGCCTTGGATTCGCATACTGAAAAAACCATTCAAGTAAGTATTAAAGCAACGGTTCGATGTTTCAATTGATTTATTTCAAGGAATCCTTAGATCGCGCGTGTTCTGACAGGACTGCTATTATTATAGCACATAGATTGTCGACAATAAAAAACGTCGATCAAATATTCGTAATACATGAAGGTAAAATAGTGGAAAGTGGTAGGCATGAAGATCTACTCGAGAAGAAAGGGATGTACGCGTCGATGTGGAATAAACAATTTGAAAGTGAAGCACAAGATAATTCCAGTGTCTCAGGTACGAAATAGAAATTTTAATAAGTTGGCAAGTGATCTTTATAACAAAAAAAAAACAGTATTGTATTTTTAAATTGAAATAGTAATTTTATAATATATTTAAAATGAATGGTGATTGACTATAAGAAATGTTCAAAGACTTTATACATAGTCTGTTGTATTTGTTGAATAAAATAAAAAATTTTTGCTTTGGTTGAATACCTCTGAAACTGAAAAACGCTTCGAGCATTTTTTTAACCATTTGAAAATTGAAGTGAAAAAAAAAGGTTGTACTTCGAGTTATCCGGATTTTCCGATCACCTCTCTTAATTTTTGACTTTTTTTTCTTTAATCAATTTAATAGTCATTTGAATAAACAATCTCTTTTTTAATTTCAATAAGATTGGCGACAAATTCCTTAAGAACTCTTCCTTTTAAATCTAAAATTAAAAATAAAGCTTTAAATAACATTTATTTGTTTCGTATTAAAAACTAAAACTTATCAGAGAAACTACTGAATAATAACTTAAAGATAATCAAATTTGTCTTGATGTGCATGAACCACTGTTCCTCAAGACATTGAAATTATACACAATTGTAGATGTTTTTTTCGTAATTTCCTTGCATATAGAAAATGTTTAGATTAGATTCTTTGAAACGATTGCTGTAGGAATTCCATTATTTAGGATATAATTCATTTGAAGGAAAGCCAAGATGGTTTCTGAAATAAGTACTGAGCAAAAATAAATTATTGGAAAATATAATATTTTAATTTTTCTTATCGATAATGCAAACATCCCTTCCTAATTAAAAATATTTCTGATACCCACCTTCTGGAGATATAAATTATTAATTGAAAAAACTGTGTTGTCACATCAATCTTGCACAATTTATGAAACGTTTGATGAATTATGAGTCATGGGAATTTCCTATAGTAGGGATTTTCATTCAAGTGCGCATCGACACTGAATTCCGTCTGCTGCTGCGTTTGTATCAGTAGCACTCGTGTCATCGAGTGACAAGGTAGTATGGGTGCTAATATTTACCAGGTTAGATTGTATTTACTATTATTTCACAATATTTCCTTATTTTCGGTAATTATCAATGATTATGGTGATTATTTAATAAAAAAAGTTTCGTGATCGATTCACTTTATTTCATATTTTCTGATACATTGTCATCAATCACGACAATTAGTCGTGTTTTTTAATCGACAATACCAAAATTAAAAACTATTTCGGTACATCCATTCTTTTATTTTCGTCAGATTTGAAAATTATTTCTGGAAATATTGCAATTTTACATTTTGTATTAAATTGAATAACGTGGTGAAATAGTTTGCAGTAAACATCGTTCTTTTTTTCTCTTAAATTTCGAAAATTCAACGTACACTCAGCATCAAACTTTCCTGAAAATTCAATAATTTTACACAGAAATCGCGATTTATATTAAATTTTTCTCAATTTTTTGCGGCAAATCAAACGACGAAGCAATTTTCAATAAATTTAACGAATTAACGCTAGTTTTAATATAAAAGTTGATGATCATTGAAGACGGTTAGGATTATTTTGAGAAATAAAAATTTTGGGATTTTGGAAAAAATTTTTAAAATTCTGCAAAAATAATGCTTAACTTGGGAATTTCGTTCAAGATGCGAAAATCCTTTAGATTTCCTGCAATTATTGTAAGATGTTGCATACACTCACCGAAATAAGATTTTTAGCCAGATTTCTGAATATTTATCACTTTTCTTGAATTTTGATTAGATTTACGAAAATTTTCTTACTTTTTTCTAAATATTTTCTCAATTTCGAAGGATATAACGGAAATCTTCGAGTCGAGATGTCTAATAAATGAGGCGAAGAATTTTTCAAACTGCATATAAACTTTAATTTTTTTATGAAAATATATATCTGTTTCAAATATATGTCTAGACAGATTTTCCGATTTTTGCTAGAATTATTTTTTATCCCCTCAGATTCATAGAAAAAGTTAGAAAAAGTTAGGAAATTCACTTTCTGGTTTTTAAAATATTCAACAAACTTTCCGAATACCCTCTCCCTTAAAAATTCGCACATGTTTGAAGATTTTTTTTTTATTTTCAAAAATCCGGAAACGTGTAACATTCTTGTAATCCCGAGGGAGTGGCGAGAAATACCTTCGGAATTTGCGCATATTTTTAAAATTATGGTACTTTTCAGTTTCAAGATAATTTCCAGAAAATTAAACACTCCTTAAAAGTCATCCTGCCATTTTTGTGGCCCAGTAACTTCCGCATAAAACTTTATTTTATATTATCTTTCGTATTATTGGGAGTTGAAAACGTATTATACATCTACACACCAATTTACAGCAAATTAATAGGTGAGTTTTTTTTATTTTTCTTATATTTCTTTAAATAATTTAATTTTTTTTAGTCGATAGTTTGAGTACCGGAGAATTCCGATGGGATCTAATTTGTATTCACGCAATTTTAAAATACTCCAATGTAATCGAGGAGGTTCGTTACATATGTTGGTCGGTAGTTGAAAATAATATCAGCAAAAAAGTTGAAGTAAGTTTTTTTTATTTTTATTTTTTGTTTTTACTAACTTTTTTTCAGGTTAAAATTTATTCGCATATTCTCGGTTTATCGTTACGTTGGCACCTGAATCGAAAAACCGGAGAAGTTATTAATGTCGTACACTGCAGCAGCAGTGGCATTAACAGCCTCTTCGATCTAATTTGCTTCTCAGCACTTCCGACTATTTTGGACACAGTTGTCTCCATTGGATATTTTTCCGTTGTATTTGACGTGTGGTTCGGTGTTGTGCTCTTCGTCATGATGATTATATACATATGTAAGAAAACACATTACAAATAACAAAAAATAAAGAAATATTTCAGATTTAATCAACGTCGAGGGTGAAATGGAATCTGAAGCGCGACGGGAGGAACGATCGGCAAATTATAGAACCAGAAATACTTGTATCGATTCCTTGTTAAATTTCGAAACTGTAAAATATTTCAACAATGAAAACCACGAAAAAAAAGCGTTCACAGAAGCTGTCACCAAGTTATATGTAAGAACCATAAAAATACAATTTTAAGTAAACTAATAAGAAATCTTGCAGGAGGGTGAAAGTCAACGCATGATTAAGAATAGTCTCATCGGTTTTCTTCAAAAACTAATAACCGAATGCAGCTTATTTATTGGTAGCTTACTATGCGCCTACAAAGTTGTTAAAACTAAAGAATTAACAGTCGGTGATTATGCTATGTTCTCCACTTACATGTTACAACTATTCAGTTCCATCGATTGTTTTGGTAGTTTGCACAGGAGATTCAAAAGACATATAACAAATATAGAAAGCATGTTGGAAATATTAAACGAACAACAGGAAATTAAAGATAGTCCAAATGCTACAAAGTTGGCTTTGACAGATGGTGCTGTAAGATTCGAAAATGTATTTTTCCAGTACACACCAAACGAGTATGTCTTAAAAAATGTTTCTTTCACCATACCTCGAGGAACGAGCGCAGCTTTCGTAAGTGATTTAAAACAACATTAAACAGTAATAAAACGTTTCGTTTAGGTTGGTCAATCTGGTAGCGGGAAGAGTACCATAGTACGACTTCTCTTTAGATTTTACGACGTTGACTCCGGATCCATTTACATCGACGATCAAAACATCAAAGATGTCACTCAGGATTCGTTGCGAGAAGCGATTGGTGTCGTCTCACAAGATATTGTCTTGTTCAACAGTACGATCGGGTACAACATTCAATATGGTAAAATATCGGCAAATCAAGAAGATGTCGAACTGGCTGCCAAAAGAGCTGACATCCATAAAAGGATCGAAGCATTTAAAGAACGTTACGAGACTAAAGTTGGCGAAAGAGGTTTGCTGCTAAGCGGTGGGGAGAAGCAACGAGTTGGTATCGCTCGGGCGTTACTTAAAAATCCTAAAATAATGATATTCGATGAAGCTACAAGTGCCTTGGATTCACATACTGAAAAAACCATTCAAGTAAGTATTAAAGCAACGGTTCGATGTTTCAAATGATTTATTTGAAGGAATCCTTGGATCGCGCCTGTTCTGACAGGACTGCTATAATTATAGCACATAGGTTGTCGACAATAAAAAACGTCGATCAAATATTTGTAATACACGAAGGTAAAATAGTGGAAAGTGGTAGGCATGAAGATCTACTCGAGAAGAAAGGGATGTACGCGTCGATGTGGAATAAACAATTTGAAAGTGAAGCACAAGATAATTCCAGTGTATCAGGTACGAAATAGAAATTTTAATAAGTTGGCAAGTGATCTTTATAACAAAAAAAAAACAGTATTGTATTTTTAAATTGAAATAGTAATTTCATAATATATTTAAAATGAATGGTGATTGACTATAAGAAATGTTCAAAGACTTTATACATAGTTTGTTGTATTTGTTGAATAAAATAAAAAATTTTTGCTTTGGTTGAATACCTCTGAAACTGAAAAACGCTTCGAGCATTTTTTTAACTATTTGAAAATTGAAGTGAAAAAAAAAGGTTGTACTTCGAGTTATCCGGATTTTCCGATCACCTTTCTTAATTTTTGACTTTTTTTTCTTTAATCAATTTAATAGTCATTTGAATAAACAATCTCTTTTTTAATTTCAATAAGATTGGCGACAAATTTCTGAAGATCTCTTCCTTTTAAATCTAAAATTAAAAATAAAGCTTTAAATAACATTTATTTGTTTCGTATTAAAAACTAAAACTTATCAGAAAAAATACTGAATAATAACTTAAAGATAATCAAATTTGTCTTGATGTGCATGAAGCCACTGTTCTAACGATTTGTAATTTTTCTTCATCCAATCCACTTTCGATTTCACTATTTCGATGGCTCGATCCAATGCTGGACCAGCTGCACTTGAAGCGGTTCCATTCCCTAACTCCTCTCTGAATTTTTGCAACTGAAAGCCAATTTCAATTTTTAACTCAATATTAAAAATTTAGAATATACCTCAGCTAGCTGGAACTCCGTATTCATGTGTTTGGGTAGGCTGAGTATCAGCTTGTTGAGTAGATTAAAACCTTCACCTAGACTGGTTTAAAGTTGAAATTAAAGACCGAAAACTGACTTGCTTTGAACTTACTGTTGTTCGATGTCTTTCCAATTTCTTCGTAGAAAATCGAAGGCTAAACGATTGCCAGCCTTATTGTGAGCGATCGATTGGAAAATTCTATCTGCATCTTGCACCTTCATACTAAACGTTTCATCATCCAGCACAATATTAAGGTACCTGGAAATTTCGCAAACTTAACTTTACATGAACTTTTGGGTGTTTCTTGACGAGCACTCGAATCATGGGAGCTCCGGGGGTATTTTTGTTTCTCCCATGTTTTGCCTTTGTGATTTTTCGTTAATTCCTATTCAACCCACTACAATCTAAACATGCACATGCAAAAAAGGTCCAACACCGCGGAGAAGACGAAAATACGCCGCAGAGGAGTGTTAAAAGCGAAAAACTATTCTACCTCTTATACATACCTTGACAAAAGCCATTCGTGTTTTGTGCAACCCAAGGCGTCCAAAAGAACATTTTTTTCTGTTGGCGAGTTGGTGCGTTTAAATTCGTGATAGGCGAAATCCCATTCAGGTTTTCCACCTTGTCTTATTGCAGTGCAGTAAACAATATGTCGCATATTTGGAGCAATCCTAAAAAGTGTAAGTTGGTTGTTTAAGTTTTTTTTGGGGTTTCCTTACACTAAAGCACGTTGCATCCACCTTCGGTATAAATTGTGAGCGACAATGGCGCATTTCGAATCAGTGCTTCGACACGACCATTCCAAAACAGTCTTCATTATTCTCAAAGATAAGTAATCGTCTACGGTGTTATCGAAATCCACCACCGAGTAAGTTTCTTTAAATATGGTCGTGTGGTATTTCTGAAATTATTGAAATCCACTTACGGTTGTCAAATAAAACGGCAGTTACCTCAAACAGTCCGAAGGCTGGAGTGTTCACAAGCATGTCGCTTAAAAATCCTAATTTTTTGAACGCCATCAACGTCGGAATGAACATAATCAATTTATCGTTCACAGCCATTTTGGCAATAAGTCTTAAAGGTATGTCGTAGTCGAGCAAGTTCGCTCTGGCCAACTCCATCGAATCACCAATTAGCTGAGCTCGCGTTAAGGGCGGCACGTGCATAATATTCTTGATGAGGGAGTGCCAAATATTCTCATCGTAGTTGACTCTGTAAAAATGAAAAATTTAAACATCTCAAACCACAGGATTTCGTGTCATACCTGTAATAACCCGTTTGGTTGACGTTCACCACGAACCACTCCTTAAATTTAATCTCCAACGTAACCGGTTCATCTTTGAGCCAAACTATCGGGCTGGCATCATCGAAGGAACCCTCCAAATCCGTCGCAACAGAAATAGGCACCCACCACGTCGTGTTATCATCTTTACCTTCATCCACATTCAAGAAGAACCGTTTCTGTCGCAACGTAATCGTTCGATTAACGCGATTCGTTTTAATATGAATAACCGGATAACCGGGCTTCTCCACCCAATCCTCCATGATCTCACCCACGCTGGTGAAATTCGTGAACGGGTTCTCGTAGTCAGCTGCTGCGTCGTCGAAACATTTAAACAAATCTCTGCGATCTGCGTTCTTATACTTGTACCGATCCAAGTAATAATTTAAACCTTGCTTGAAGGTTGGTTCGGTTAAAAAGTGATTCAGCATACGAGCAATACAAGCACCTTTCGGGTAGGCCCCCTTCCCGAAGCCTTGCCTGATTTCTTTGTTATTAGTTACATCCTTCGCCAAGGCGTCGGAGTTCAGGTAAGAGTCATCGCTTAAAGCTCGATTCAGCTCGTAAGGTAGCATTTCTTGTGAGTAGACCCAATCGGGGTGCACCTGAAAGCAGGCTGTCGTTTATAATCGCGACTGCAGTTGGATAATCACTGCCAAACCTCTTCCACGGCTAAGTAAGAAAAATAAGAAGCAAATCCTTCCTTCAGCCACAAGTCGTCCCACCACTTTGGCGTCACCAAGTTACCAAACCACTGGTGAGCGATTTCGTGTGCTAACACATGCGCTATGTTCTTCTGATCCTCGATGCTTGTGTTGTTTCTGTCGTACAGCAACATGCTTTCTCGGAATGTGATCAGACCATAGTTTTCCATGGCGGCAAAACCAAATTCGGGTATGGCGACCAGATCCAATTTCACCTCGGGCAGCGTCACGTTCACGTAGTCTTCAAGGAATTCCACTATTCGCGGTGTTAGATCTGCAGCGTACTTCGTTTGAGGTAGCAGCCACGGCGTGGTCCAAAGTTTCGTATCAGCGCGAGATGTGTTGGCGTGCTCAAATTCGCTGATAACGAAGGCGACGACGTACGTCGGGATTGGTGGTGTGTCTTGGTAACGGTCCCACACCCAACCGGTTCTATTTTCACTGGAAGTTATAACATGTAGAGGCATGCCGCTCAAAGTTTTGATCTTACAAGGGCTCCGGTTTTCCTTTCTGAGGCATATTGGATATCGTTGAAAAATTGATCGGTCTAGCGATGTTGATTCCGAATACAGATTTGAAGGATGGTTCGTCGAAGCAGGGGAAAGCTCGCCTGGCATCGATCGGCGAGAATTGCGTGCTGACCACTGACCTAAAAATAGCAGTGAATGCTAAAAAGGGAAATGATTCGCAATGCGATTCATTACTTGGTTCTATGCTCCTTGGGGGCGTAATAGCGACTGTTGTAAATACCCAGGAGATGGGAGTTGAAATCGACGTCGTAGGCGATAGTCAACACGTAATCCGTTCCTACTTGCAAGATTTCGTTGGGAACAATTCTGTACCGTTCCGATGACAAGTACTCTTGGAGTTGCAACCCGATGGTGTCGTTCTTCAGGATGGGTTTTAAGGTGACCGAGTCCTGCGTGATGTTCAGGTCTCGGACGTGGAGGATCAGCTCTGTTGTTTCACTTTCGACTTTTAAAGTTATGTCAACTTTACCGCCGATTTTTTGTCGTGGAAAATCTGGCACTATCTCTAATCTGCGGTAGAAAGAGTTAAAATTGATAAAACTTCTCAATCCAGTTGGTACCAAACCTATAATAAGAAGGTTTTACAGTGGTGGGCAGTCGAGGATCGACATCATCGATTGCTGTCACCGGTCTATCACCGATCAGGGGTTGACTCTCTTTAATATGGCCACATTTAGGAACTGTGAAATAAACGACGAGGGCTGAAGCGATGGCTAAGGCGGCTGCTCCCAAACCCAAAATAATGCAAACCGATTTTGGTATTTGCAATTTGCCCGACGGCTTTTCGTTGTTGACTGTGTACTTTTTACCGGCATGGTTGTTGTCGGATCCGGCCGATGTCGGCACGCCTGCAACGAAAAAGACGTTTATCAAAACAACGGAAACGGATACAGCCCTTGAATAAACAAATTTCGGCGGTTGGTGAACGATGCCGTTTCATCAGAGCTGTCTCTGGTTTCATTTTCGTTAATGGACGGCAAACGATCGTCGTGTCGATTGATTTCAGTTTAGGGTAATATAAAACGTTCATCGTGGTGCGACTTTATGGTTGTTATCACACCAAATATAGAACCGATCGAAGGGATTCTGTCAACGATAATATCAGATGACGAAAACTTAATGAATAGATTATTTACTTTGGGAGTTGTCTAAAATAATAAATTTCAGTTTTCCTAATATTTTATTTACATTACATGGCAGAAATGCAATATTTCCTCAAAAATCAAGTTTTCCTCAAGATAACCGTAACCGGTTGCAAATTTAGTTATTCGCGTCTTGTGACTCGTTTTTTGATAACGTATCAATCAGAGTAACCTTTTAGATTTGAACGGGCATCTTCGAATTTGCGCTGGAACTTCACAGACATTATTTTAGTTAGACAATCACCCGACCAGAAATCAGGTGCACATCGGGCACGCCACATTTGGAATGCGGACATCACGGGACAGCCGCGTCTGCTGATGATAAATCAAATAATTTCATTAAAAACTTTAAAACAAATTGCTAATGTGGCGATCCCCATCTCTGCCACATGCGGGCCTGACGAGGCAAAGTGGACCAACACCGCATGTGGGGTATGCGTGTGCGCCACAAGGCCCGGCATTTTCATTTCTTAACTGAGTCGGAAGTGAGGCATGCCCGGTCGTGTCCTTATGGGGGTCTAATCAGGCTTTCCGCAGTGCGGGCAAAAACGAATTTATTCAATATCCAAAAGTGTTGATTGATTCTATTGAAGACTATTCTATATTCGTGGCAGTTTAATGGACTATCGTATGCCGAAACTTTGGAAATATTGAAAAAATGTAGATAAAGCCTAGAGGGGCGTAGTTTACTTCCTTTTTTCGTGTTTATAGATCCGGCTCTGCTCACATGTCATCAACCTCGACAATTTGTTCCCTATTTTGGTGGTATTATATTTCCTCGAAAGAACAATCCTCATTTGGGTCTAATTTGATAAGTGCAACAGGGAAAATGTCGCACAAAACGTGACTGGCACAGACTGTTGAAATGTAGTCAGATCCAAAAGCCGATGCCAACAGTCGACAATAGACAAAACAAATTCGAATCGAACACCTTTTGGAATCTGTACTCGCTATTACAGGATGGATTTCGTGCTGAGTCGTTTATTTCCCGAACGAACATTGTGTAACGAGATCATTAAAAGTTTCTGGATGACAGAACGTTTGATTAGAAGATTATATTAATGAAGTGAAGCAGAACTTCAAAAGAGAGTTGAAATCTCAACACCTCAACCAAAAATACCAGAAACATTAACACTTGTTTTATTGATGTTTCGACATTACTAATAATGGTGAATGAGGAGATGAGCGCCAATTGGGATTATTCGCACGTTTCAATTATCTCAGAGTGGCGCCCGTTTGCGCTACATATCTCAATGTTTAATTGAGTTTTGATTGGTGAATCACGTAAATGATTAATCTACTCCGAGTGGTCATAAATTACCCTGATAATGCACGATCTCTGGAATACGATGATCGTTTTTGTTATTTATTATTTTTCGTTAGCGTTCGTTATTTCGAGGGTGAACGACCACGCACGATAATCGACGATTGTTGTTTGCGGACTGCATAAGTAATTCGATTCAATTGGTTTTATGTGCAACGAGTTAGTCGGAATACAAAGCATATTAATGAGCCTGTAACCAGTGGTTAAAGCATTAAAAGAGTTCGGTCCTGTTTCAGAAACCGTCAAAATTCGATTATCATATCATGAAATTGAACTGAACGACGACCAGCTGTGGGTAATAAAATACCCTACCAATTATCACGAATTCCCCTCCAAAAATTAAAATTACTTATAAATAGATAAAAGATGAATCGTTGACCTTTTTTATCGATTATAAATCCCGGATTTTCAAAAACCAAGGTACGTACTTTCTTCCTCTGGTTGCAGACATTTCGAAACCACCAAGTTTCTGAACCTAACCGGCTCGCCGAGCCATCGCGTACTCATTTTCAATAGCGCACACCCAAGAACTGACGAATTCGAGGGTAAAATTTCGATTGGAAGTCTGGCCGGCGATAACGCAATTATTTTTAAATTTTTATCGATAGGAAAACGGCAGAAAATCTGAATTAACGCGGAAAAAAATCGGAAATCTAATACTGGCACACATCGTGGAGCATCGAGGAGGGCCCGAAAATAAAAAAAAAACGACGTTCCCGCCATTAGCCAACTATCAAAACACTTTTCGAGACGGATGAATTGCCAGTCTGGAGATGATCCAAAAAATTAACGATTCGACTACGCGATTTTCGAATTTTTTTCTTTATAATCGTTGTCTTACCGTTGCCGTTGGTGTAAGGGCTGCCCATTTCTTTTCTCTTTCACAACGACGATGAGTGGTACGCGTCGATCCTCATCGAATTCGAGAGGGTTTTTCGGTGCACGCGTCGCGATGGCCGTTTGATCGCCTACTGAACTGACGGCGTCCGCTTTCGGATCAACGAGATTCGATTTTATAAACAACACGCGGAAGCAGCTACCAAACTATCAATTCTCTAAGTGATCCGCCAGGAATGTCCAATTTTTTTACCAATTAACTCTTTCAAAACATAAGAATGGGCTCAAATTTTTTTTATACAAGGAATTCGTTCAATACTCAAATAGCTGAATTAATGGCCGCTGTCAACAGACTGACAGGATGTTCAAAGGAACAAAGCGAAGATAAAACAAATGCTATTAGCAAACCTGGCAACTAGAAACATAAGTAGATCGAAGTAATTACAACTTGTGGATCGAATATGTCAGTCGGCTTAAATTAAGGGAAAAAAATTAATGTAAACACATTTCAGCGTGCTCGGATCAAAATTTCAAGTCTTGCTTTGAAAATTCTAGGAAACTACGAATCGGTAGATAGTTTTAAATTAAATACAGTCTGCATACTAGGAAAAATGATGCAGAATTATAATGTCCCAACTTACTACTTTCAACAAAATCCTAATCAATATATGTATGTTCATCAAACGAACAATTTTTTTTTGAAAATAAATATTTCCAACACTACCAAAAGTAAAACAAAAATTTTTTCATACATCGACTTATTCCCTGGGCCATTTCAGCCGTATAAATAACACAATTGTAGTGATAAACACAATGGAAGTTATACAAAAATGGTTTTGTTAAGAATGAATAATCCGCGAATTCTTCGAATTGATGATGTCTCGAAGTTTTTATTTATCTTGAAAATTATCAAAAGCCGAACACAAAAATAATTTTATTGTACCACTTCACTCAACATTTTGGAATTTGCTAAAATGTTCCATATTTATAAGAAGAAAACTAAAAAATTTGATATTCTATTGACAGAACTGAGAAATTCGAATTTGAGAACTCAGATAATCAAAGTTTTTACTTCAAAATTAAAAGAAAATGGAAATTTGAGGCGAAAACCCTGAAGAACCAAAAAGATTGGAATAAAACCACACCAAATGGAAATTTAAGCTTCGCAATACGAAATAGTTCAATAACTGCAAAATTGAGGCAATAAATATGTGAGGCTGAAAATAAAACTCTAAAATCCAGTGTATTTGTATATATATTAGGAAAATCTCAACAACAGAAAACTCAAAAAAAATCTAATGTTCGAATTTTCGAATCTGAGAACAGAAAAAAGTTTTTGCTGTAAAATCTAAAAAAATAGACATTTTAACTTAAAACTTGACAGTAGAAAAACCATACTATAAATCGCTAGAATTTAAGAAGAAATTTATCTTGAGAATTATCAAAAGCCAAACACTGGAATTTGCGAAAATTTCATATTTCTGACCATTTGTTGTCAATAAATTTCCCCTCTTATAAAACTGGGAAATTCAAATTTCAGAACGCAGAAAATCAAAGTTTTGATTCGAAAATTAAAAAAAAAACGAAAATTCGAGGCAAAAAACTAGAAAAGCCAAGAAGATTGAAATAAAATCACATCAATTGTAAATTTAGGCTTGACAACAGGAAATTTACAGAATAAAATTCAAAAACACCAAAATTTCGTGAGGAAATATGTTAGTTAACCTGTAAATAAAATCCAATATATTTGGATACTTCATAGAAAACACTAAGAAAAAGAAAACCAAGAAAATCGAATGTTCGATTCTGACAGTTGGAAAACTTGAAGAAAAAAAACCTTTCAAGCAGAAAATCTGCAAAAATCGAAACATAACAATAAAGGAACCACCTAAATCAATCTCGAAAATTATCAAAAAATGAAAATTGTATTTTGCCCGAATTTCATATTTCCAAGTATGAAACTGAAATTAGGATTTGGAAAGCCAGAAAATCGAAATTCGAAGAAAAAACGTAAATTTGAGGCAAAAACGTGGAAAAACCATAAAGATCGGAACGGGAATTTAAATTTGCCAACAGGAAAACTACGACCTTATAGGTTATTTTAAGTTAAGTTAGGTTAGGTTTTTGTTTTTAGTTGACAATTGCAAAGAAATTTTCATTTAAATCGTCAAATGTTGCTATAAAATTATAAATTTTCGTGGAAAATTTCCGAATAGTAGCTTAAATTCAACTGTAGTAGAATAGGTGATGTTTTTATTAATTTCAATTAAAAACAACATTTCCACAAATTCTGAAAGACCGTAATATTGAAACAATTGTAATTCTCGAATAACAAGTTTCATCCTTTTCGTTATTTTTTTTAAATTTTATTTCGTCTGAATAAGATTGTAAACCGTGAACCAAATCCAACAATCCAACAACGTGTTTTGGGTTGCCGGGAAAGGAAAAACCGACATTTTTTTGTGAAAGAATTGGATTTCGCAAAAAATGCAAATTGTAATTTGCCAAAATTTCATATTTCTAAGTATGAAACTGACAAATTTGATTTTCTATTTGAAATTAGGATTTGGAAAGTCAGAAAATCGAAATTCGAAGAAAAAACGTAAATTTGAGGCAAAAACGTAGAAAAACCATAAAGATCGGAACGGGAATTTAAATTTGCCAATAGGAAAACTACGACCTTATAGGTTATTTTAAGTTAAGTTAGGTTAGGTTTTTGTTTTTAGTTGACAATTGCAAAGAAATTTTCATTTAAATCGTCAAATGTTGCTATAAAATTATAAATTTTCGTGGAAAATTTCCGAATAGTAGCTTAAATTCAACTGTAGTAGAATAGGTTATGTTTTTATTAACTTCAATTAAAAATAACATTTCCACAAATTGTGAAAGACCGATATATTGAATATCAAGTTTCATCATTTTAGTTATTTTTTAAATTTTATTTTGTCTGAATAAGATTGTAAACCGTGAACTAAATCCAACAATCCAACGACGTATTTTGGGTTGCTGGGAAAGGAAAAACGGACATTTTTTTGTAAAAGAATTGGATTTGGCAAAAAATGCAAATTGAGAATTTCCTACGTTATTGGATCGTATTTGTTACATTTTTTTTAAGTCCACACAACCATTATGGCGACAATGGATGAACTTGTCATTTTGACAGATAATGATTTTTAGGTTACAATTTTTAAATTAGCTTTAAAGCGAAATGAAATCGGAGCGAAAAATATCGATTGGTAATACTTTCATCATACCGACTCAAAAAAATGTAACAAACACGATCCAATAACGTAGGAAATTCTCAATTTGCGTTTTTTTCTAAATCCAATTCTTTTACAAAAAATGTCCGTTTTTCCTTTCCCGGCAACCCAAAATACGTTGTTGGATTGTTGGATTTGGTTCACGGTTCACAATCTTATTCAGACGAAATAAAATTTAAAAAATAACTAAAATGATGAAACTTGATATTCAATATTTCGGTCTTTCACAATTTGTGGGAATGTTATTTTTAATAAAAATTAATAAAAACATCAACTGTTCTACTGCAGTGGAATTTAAGCAACTTTTCGGAAATTTTCCACAAAAATTTATAATTTTATAGCAACATTTGACGATTTAAATGAAAATTTCTTTGCAATTATCAACTAAAAACAAAAACCTAACTTAACTTTAAATAACCTATAATGTCGTAATTTTCCTGTTGGCAAATTTAAATTCCCGTTCCGATCTTTATGGTTTTTCTACGTTTTTGCATCAAATTTCCGTTTTTTCTTCGAATTTCGATTTTCTGACTTTCCAAATCATAATTTCAGTTTCATACTTAGAAATATGAAATTCTGGCAAAATACAATTTTCACTTTTTGATAATTTTCGAGATTGATTTAGGTGGTTTTTCTATTGTTATGTTTTGATTTTTGTAGATGTTCTGTTTGAAAGGTTTTTTTCTTCAAGTTTTCCAACAAAAATTGTTCACACTGTCAGATTCGAACATTTGATTTTCTTGGTTTTCTTTATCTTAGTTTTTTCTATGAAGTATCCAAATATATTGGATTTCATTTACAGGTTAACTAACATATTTCCTCACGAAATTTTGGTGTTTTTGAATTTTATTCTGTAAATTTCATTTTATTTCAATCTCATTGGTTTTTCCAGATCTTTGCCTCGAATTTCCATTTTTTTTAAATTTTCGAATCAAAATTTTTATTTTCTGGGTTCTGAAATTCAAATTTCTCAGTTTTATAAGAGGGGAAATTTATTGACAATAAATGGTCAGAAATATGAAATTTTCGCAAATTCCAGTGTTTGGCTTTTGATAATTCTCAAGATAAATTTCTTCTTAAATTCTAGCGATTTATAGTATGGTTTTTCTATTGTCAAGTTTGAAGTTAAAATGTCTATTTTTTTGGATTTTCCAACAAAAACGTTTTTTCTATTCTCAGATTCGAAAATTCGAACATTACATTTTTTTTGAGTTTTCTGTTGTTGAGATTTTCCTAATGAATATGCAAATACACTGGATTTTTGAGTTTTATTTTCAGCCCCACATATTTATTGCCCCAATTTTGCAGTTATTTAACTATTTCGTATTGCGAAGCTTAAATTTCCATTTGGTGTGGTTTTATTCCAATCTTTTTGGTTTTTCAGGGTTTTCGCCTCAAATTTCCGTTTTCTTTTAATTTTGAAGTAAAAACTTTGATTATCTGAGTTCTCAAATTCGAATTTCTCAGTTTTATCAATAGAATATCAAATTTTTAGTTTTGTTCTTAGAAATATGGAATTTTAGCAAATTCCAAAATGTTGAGTGAAGTGGTACAATAAAATTATTTTTGTGGCGCAGCAAAAGCATTTTCCACGTAGCTTTGTCACCTATAGATAGGCTTCAAAAATATATTATTACATGATCGTTCCATAATAGAATAGTTTGCATTCGGTGATCGTTATTTATTTTTAAAATTGAAAGGTGCCCACAAAAATAACTAAATTATTTGAGATGTTGTAATAATTTTTCCTCTTTATCTGTCGATATATATTTCAAATTGTTTTTGGTAAACCGATAAAACGAAACATTTGAATGAATGATATCGAAAACATATTTTGGTCAAGTGGTTTATCTTGTACCAACTAAAATGCCCCGGAAGCGCGTGCATTATCGTAAACGCAAAGCACGTGTATTAGATTTTTTCTCAACAATTAACATTTTCTTTGTGTTATTGAAGCGGAAAATCGAGCTACACCTACGTCGTGTGAAAACTTGGCATACTTCAGTTTATATTTAACGGGTCGCTACGCTACTCCTATCGGTGACACCCTGTGTAAAATGTATTTTTAACTTCGGGCGTTTGTTTAGAATCGATACAGCGTGTTAGTACCTCAAACCGCAAACAAGGAAGTTGCACTCATCCTCATTCTAATAAAAATTCCTCCAATTCATTTCAATGGAAATGACGATCGATAAAACGTTATCTTAACTGCGTAAAACACCCCTCGCGACGCATTAAAGAAATTAACCGAGATTCATCTTTTTTTAACGATCGTTATATAGGAAAAGGTCAGTATGGGGTATCGAAAATAGTGAGATTACATACATTACGAAAATAATCTTGCATCGCGTTAATGTTTCATCTCGACTCAAATCCCAAATAAATATCGGCGTAAGAGGAATTTTAAATAAACGAAACAATCGCAACGAGATATGCGAAAATAAACAAACTCAAAATCGATGCGTTCCCATTTTTCGCGCACGGTACTTACTCGAATAGCTGCGATACTTTTCCGGCATTTTCTCTCGACTCACGTTCAGGGATCGGCGGCGGCGGCGATCATTTTCCGAAAAAGGTAGCGCGTTCGACTGACGCACTTGAGTACTTGAGAAGCAAACTCGATCTCGGTACACCACTACGTACGATAAACGTGTTCTAAAATCGTAAATCTCCTAGATGGCTGTTTGCAACTCTTGAGGCACTCAAAGAATGGCATTGTCGTCCCAATCCGTGACCCCTTTTAACTGAGCCTCGAAATCTTGGTGCATTCGTTATGCGTTGCGTTTTTTTTTTTCATCTTCGTCATCGTTGAATTTTTCGATCGTTTGTTTTAATTTCGCAACCTATATTTATGCCTCTAAAATTATGTAACCGTGCTCGTTGTTTAAATGTTTGCATTACACTGTGTAATAAAACAAACGAATAACCAAGACGAAAATGCATCCTTGAACTTCCCGTGCACCTAATTATTGGTGATGACGATTAAAAAATTCAGTAAAACGTTTAATCCATCATCGATTCCATTTGCGGATTTGTCGGTGACAATTCAAGAAAGCGATTTCTATTTCGGGCGCGTCGCTTCGCGAATTTTACGACTGCAGAAATGCGTGACTGTATTTCAAGAAACAAAGAATATTACGAATCGTCTCGTCTGGATACCATCGTTCTGACGAATCAAATCAGTTAATTCATTGTTTTATCTTATCTAGAAACTTGTGGGTAATTAATTTAATTAATAATTATTGCCGATTCGTTTGAATAAACTCCCATTTACCCATGTATTAGTTCATTCAATAATACATTTGGGGTTGCGTTTGTCAGAGGGGGTGTTAATTTGAAGTCAAATCCAAGTTTTTGGGGTTGCAACACTTGTCCCCCGACCACCATCTTAAAAAAAGGGTGCAAATGGTTTTCATGGTAGTACTTCAGAATAGATTTTGGTGGAAATGATATTATTCACACCTTTTAGGCATACAAACATAAGAGAGACTTCGGCTACCACACGGCAGATGGCGCGCACGATTAACGCTCTCGTTTATCAGCCGTCCGTAGTAGCTTATAACTAAAGCCCGGATGTTAGGCAAAATGCCATAAAATGCCTATTTTCGTATTTTCTGTCTATTTTGCCTAAAATGGGATTTTATGACTTATTTCGCCTATTTCGAACAATTTATGATAGTATAAAGTGGGAAACCCTAAGATCTCAGGTAGGCAGGATTGGTACATAGACAAGAGATAGTTCTCTTTTTCTAGAAATTGATACATCTGATACTGATGGGAAAACCTAAAACCAGATGCCTATAGGTATAAATATATCGTAATACCCATTTCCGTTCAGTTGTTTTTCACCATTCGCCCATTCGGTTCAACTTATCGCCAGCCAATATGCCTAAAGTCAGAGCATCCGAGCAAACAAAATTGAATAAATTAATACTTGAATTCGGTAAAGACGTTTTCAGTAGTGACGGTTCTGTGTTATTCTGCAAAATATGTGACTGTAAAGTGAATTTTGAGAAGAAGTTTTTTGTATCCCAGCACCTTTCAACAGTGAAACATAAAAATGCTGCTTCGAAAAATTGCGATAGTAAAAAAACGTGTCTGCTTCCGAATTTTGGCGTTATATCCAATCGACAATCCCAATTCTCTTTGGATTTATGTAAAGCACTGATGGATGCGAACATTCCTCTTTGGAAATTGGAAAATCCTTCTCTAAAAGCATTCCTTGAAAAGTACACCAAAGAACACGTGCCAAGTGAGTCCACCCTCCGGAAAAATTATATTGATGTAGTGTTCCAGGAAAAGATGAACAAAATTAGAAAAGAAACGGAAGGTAAAAATTTGTGGGTGTCCATTGACGAAACAACCGATGCTCTTGGCCGCTACGTAGCCAACGTAATTATTGGAACTCTACAATCAACTCACCAGGACTCTAACACGTATTTATTAACAAGTGAAGTACTCGAATCAGCCAATAATTCGACAATAGCCCAATTATTTACTAGTGCGCTCTCATTATTGTGGCCAGATGGAGTGAAACATGACAAAGTGTTGCTATTTGTTTCTGATGCCGCTCCATACATGAAAGCAGTTGGAAAAGTTCTGCAAGTTCTATTTCCAAAAATGGTTCATGTGACGTGTATGGCTCATGCATTGCATAGAGTTGCTGAAGAAGCACGAAGTTTATTTCACGATGTCGATCTGTTAATATCAAACGTCGAGAAAGTTTTTTTAAAAGCTCCATCGAGGGTGCAAATTTTCAAAGAACTTGCACCAGATCTGCCATTACCACCTCAACCTACAATAACGAGATGGGGTACATGGATATCGGCTGCCATTTATTACGCAACCCATTTCGAGAAAATTGTAGAAATAGTGGATCACCTCGAAAATGATGCAGCTTCAATAAAAATATGTAAAGATGTTTTGTCCAAAAAGAATATCCAGTCTGATTTAGCATACATACTTGCACATTTTCATTCAATTCCAACATCAATACAAAAACTAGAAGAGAGGAATTTAAAATTACAGGAGCAATTGAACATTATGGATGAAACAATTGAAAGAATCAATTCTGCGCCTGGATTAAAAGGAGAGTTCATGAAAGAAAAATGTGAAAAAGTGTTGCAGAACAATAGTGGTTTGGTCAAGATGCGCGAAATAAATTCGATTTTATTAGGAGATGGGGTCAGTAATTTCTTGAACCCTACCGAAATATCCTCATTTATGTATGCACCTTTGACATCTGTTGATGTGGAGAGATCTTTTTCGTTGTATAAACATATTTTATCAGATAGACGACAAAGTATAAAATTTGAAAATTTGAGAAAACTATTGGTAGTTATGTTTAATAAAGAATAAGTATTCACATCGAATGTTTTTTTGTTTTATCTTATCTGTTTTTATCTATCAGTATATAATAAATGCCTATTTTAAGTGGCTATTTTGAGTACATATTTTTATTGCCTTTTCACTGCCTTTTTTTAACGAATTTATAGGTCCTAAAGTCCGGGCTTTACTTATAACCGTCCCCTGCTCCTGATGTGTCCAGTACGTGTGCCCGGGATGAAACGCATAGTTCCTATACAGCGATTGGATACGAGATAAACATTTGAAGGAATTCATAAAAAAAATTTCACAAAGTTCTTCTGATTAGAAGATATTCATGACAATATATGAATATTTCCGCTTTGGTTACCTAAAACAAATAAAACGCTTCGAGAAAGGTAAATTAGGAATTTCATCTGCAACTAACGCTAAAATATTCTTATCAGATATTTATTACCGCAACTCTGAAAAATCTTTTGAAGGTTGAAGGTGGCGTGATAACTTGTTCAACTGCGTTTGTTTAATTCTAATGGTGCATTAATGCAAAACATGAAGGTGTTCAATAAATCCCGTCCTTCCCTGGAGAATTCCCGCGGCAAGCCCGTACCCGTAATGCACTATGAAATATTGATTTAAAAACTAATTTACCATAATACGCTTTCAAGGTTTTTAAAAATTTCATGTAAATATTATGGCCATTCCTCTGTTATTATCCGAAGGAGAACGAGATGTTTTCAACACCACATGCAATTATAGTTATCCGAAATTCGAATTTCTAATTCACTCTAGTCTGTTGTTGCTGGAATATCGGTCAATTGTCCATAATTATCCGGTGGATATAAAAATTCAAAGTATGTGCATAATAATATAAGCTCTGAACTCCTCTCGCTTCTTCATTGGAAAGATTAAACCGTAGTCTTAGTGCCCTCGCATACTGAATCGCCGAATCGCGCGATTTGTGCCGAAAGGAAAGTCGCGACTCCGACAAAGCTTGCGACCTTTTCCGATACTCGAGTCATAAAATTTAGCAGCCCTATTGACCCACGAAGGGAGCTCCAACCCAACTTGCGGCCACAAGTGTTAATAGGCTTTACATTAAGTTTACTCCAACTAGTGTTGTGAACCGTCAATGTACTGTTACGATTCTGCGCTGTTCACAAAATGTGCTTCATTTTATGAACAGCGCAGAATCGTAACGATTCGGCGAGTTGGAACAAACCAATTATGTAACTACATGTTATGGTGCGTCCACATAATGGCCCACTATGCCTTCCAACTAGCAAGGTCGTCGCATTAACGCGTGCTGGTTTCATGTTTTTCGAGATTTATTGGTGTCGAACTTCAAAATTGGACCAAAAAAAGAGGGTGCAACGATAACGGAGGATACACATGTACCTGTTTTCTAGTGCAGCGATGCCAGAATAAGAAATTTAGAGCAGATGAAAGAATTTTTTTCACATTTCATTCGCTTCTTAGACGAGTTTCGATAGAAGTCAAGTTATGCTTCTTCGTTTCCAAATCTGTTTAATTACGCGACGTCTAATGACAGTTTTTCATTGGAATATCATAAACTTCCGTATTAAGTATTGGCTGAAATATAAGAATAAATATGACATTCAATAAGGGTACGAAATCATTGAATACTTCATATAAAAAAAATACTGTACGCAACCCTTTTACATATTTTTGGAGCGTAATTCAAAAACTATTGATTAAAGATGTTTGCAAGTCCGGAAAACAGAAACTTCGTCTCTACTCTATGTCAGCAACCTTGAAGTCACAAATTATTGTTCTGTTCTCCGAAACTACCCTGTCACCGAAAAATCTTCTAAAAGGGCAATGAATTATGAAGTAGGTAGAAAAAAAAGGAAAGGTAAATGAAGCTTTGTCCTAAGATTATTCTACATATCTTATTCCATATGAAATTGTCGTCGTTGAATTATCATTAATATTGGCATATCGTGAGTGTGCAAGTTCCCCAATAAAATCGTTAGGGGCTGCGGCTATAAGTAAATGAGAGGTAGATTAATTTTTATGTATTTGCGCTTGCAAAATTTGTGACTCATTCACCTTCGATATTGATTTTTTTAGTGTTTCGATGAACAATCAACTTGCACACTTAGTAGCAATACTGGCAATCGAATTCCATAATTTTTTGCGCATGTCGTCAAGCAACTTTGAAATTTCAATTGCAAAAAACTCGCCAAAAATTGTGAAACGAGACACTGCCTGGTGAGATAAAATTTAACTACCAGTAACGTTGCGATGTGGTACATTATCTAATCAAAATTTCGACTCTAACCATATTCGTAAATTGTGCCTCGAGTATTTATGAGAATACATTTCCAATTTATTTACAACTTTATTAAATTAGGAAGTCTCAAAGCCTTGAACCATTTGTCGATTTATATAGTTCATTATTTTCCAACAAATGTTATATAATTTAGATTTCAGTTTGCCACATAAAATAAATAAACGCGATTGAAAAATACAGTTTTGATGATTTAATTTTCGTTTGTTCGCGAATCGTTCTGAATCAGGTAAGCATAGGATCAAAGGGATACCTATGGGCTATGTGGTATATATTTGAAGCAAATAACTTGTCGAATGTTTATAAACTTGGTTGTTGTTAAATGATTTGTTTTTTATTTTGGTTCTAATAGCAGAAACTTGTTGTTTCATTTTTCATCCTTATAGTTTCGTTTTATTTTCGTTATAATAGAAGGTCAAAAAGTACTGAAAATTTGTCCCAGAATGTTCTTATTTTTATTGTGATTTATCATTTCACATAATTTTTATTTTAATGAAATGTTAAATTTATCCGTAGTTTTGTTATAACGAAAACTGATACTTAATTTGAAATGATCATCGAATATGGTTATATCGAAATTGGCAATCTTACTGCCGATATAAAAATATGACAACGACAAAATGAATAAATAAAATATAAATTGAAAAACATCGTGTGAAACTTCGAAAATTATTGAGTATAGAAAAAAGAAATTGATCAAAAAGGATATGAAGATTAAAGTTTTAAAATATATAATAAAAAATAAAGTACAACACTCTTCTCAATTTTTCATTTATGATCTTCCTATATAGGTCGGAAATGTCCTTCGATAGATCTTTTTTTTACTTCAAAACCCCACTTCTGGTCTTGAATGATATATGTACATTTTTTGTAACAGGTTTTGCCTCCCATCACATTCTTCTGGTATCCTAACAGGGGTACTTTTGTATGATATTAAATGAAAAACCAGGTGAGTTTTCATGTCTTATTATAAATCTATTTTGAATTAAATGATCATTTCAACGTGAAAGTCAAGTTTTTCGTCACACATTTAATATTTTTCTTCGTTATAACAAAAGTACGGATAAGTTTCACACTTCATTAAGATAGAAATTATTTGAAATGATAAGTAAAAACAATAATAACCACATCCTGGAACAGATTTTCAGTACTTTTGGGCCTTTTATCATAATGAAAATAGAACGAAACTATAAGACTGACAACTGAAACGGCAATTTTCTTCTATTAGAACCAAAATAAAGAACAAATCATTCATATGGTTATAGACATTTGAGAAGCTATTTGCTTCAAATATATACCACCCATTGATCCCTTTGATACTATGCTTACCTGATTCAGAACGATTCGGGAACAAACGAAAATTAATGATCTTTCAATCGTGTTCACAAAAATTTGTTGTCCCATATTATGTGGATAAATGTAATCTAGATTATATTTTACATTTTTTTGCAAAATAATGACCTATATAAATCAACAAATGGTTCAAGGCTTTGAGAGTTCTTAATTCATTAACGATTAATAAACAAATTTCACTCTGTCCAAATGCGGTCATTTTGACGATTTCTACTGTTTCACCCTAATCAACGAACAGTTTCTCCAGAAATCAGATGAGTACAAACTATAAACGCATTACTATATTTTCTTTGCGTGTTTTCTAGATCGAAGGAATGCCTTCTACAAATATTCCATTTGCTCATATTTCTAGATGATGATGTTTTCAATTCAAAATTCACTAATGAGTTAAAACTACATGTTTCTTTCTATGATCGCAAGAAATTTTTTCCGTATCTTTATAGAAGCCGTCTAGGGTTTCAGTTTCGTTGTACCCTCTTCCTTTGAAGTATTCCAGAAAAACCGACAACGAAGCCATCCTCGGCCAATGCTGGTGACGTTATATATCGCTCGTCACCTAGACGATAACACACTTGACTTCTCTGCTACCCTGAAGATATTCGAATACGATTATGAGTACGAAACGGTTTATCCTTATTGTTTGTTGTAAAATACGAAATATGAGCATATTAACAGACACGGATTTTCATTTATATGGTTTTCATTACTTTAATTCACCATTTCGGTGTATCTATACAAAAAATACGGCCAAAAAATGTCATTACAATCTTATTAAATTCCCATGGATAGATTTGGCATCGCTGTTTCGCACAGCAGAAGACCTTTTCAAGTTGATTTTCGAGTATCGAAATTTATGGGATGTTGGTCCCAATTATGCCATTAGGCCATTAGGTAGACGCTACATAAAAGCTACTGTAAATCTATTCGGCACAAATCGCGCGACTCGACGATTCATTATGCTTTTATATTGTTGTTATATTATTTTGATTGAACGTATGCGATAGCCCTGGAGACTGTCTAATTTTTTTCTACCTGATTAGTTGGTTTTTTCTATGAAATCAAAGGAAATTTTTTTCAAACAGAAAAATTAATAATGATGTGATTTACTAATAATGCCGAGACATTCTCCGGTTTCGTTGGAAACGAATTATGTTAATTTCATAATCAACCTCGAAAATTAACGATTACCGGATCAACAATTTCTTTCAAAAAAGTACGGAAATCTGAATGCAGTATACTGAAATAGTGACCATGAAAAAAAAACACTCCCCTCAGAAAATAAATATTAATGAACTAAAAATAATAACAAAGAAAAATACTTATGCCACCTGCAATTAGGCGCCATCGCCACTCATACATTTTAAAGTGTGTTATTTTTCGGCAACACTTTGCATTTCAATCGTGTGAACAAAACGACATAAAATAAGAAGCCTCGCAATACTTCAATTATAGAAACGCCATATGTTGTAAGAAAAATTTTTATCGCGCCTCGTTCCGGATGATTTACATAAATAAAAAATTCCCCTTGACCCGTATCGATAAAAATTGGGTCACAAAGACGAGATGAAAAAAAAAGATTGAAAGTACCGCACCCGATAAAATCCAAGGCAAAATTTCGTTATCTACCCTTCGATAATTATCTAGATAACTTACTTGTGTAATAATTGAATTTGTTGGATGGCATCTCGATAATCACTCGGCGCGTCGAGAACTCTATTATCACATTTTGCGCGATAAATCGACTACTACTTGGTACTAAAACCAGGTACTGCCCGGTCGTGCAATAGTCACGGGTGACGGTCGGCAATATAACCCACCTATTTTCGAAATACTTGACCGGCCTACACGCGCATAAATCTACGAAACTCCGTACCGTATCGTTTTCTACGAAGAACAATAGGCCCAGAGCTATATAATTTTATTTATGACTGCGCCGCCGGATTAACGACGTCCCGTTCTCCGTCCATTTGTTATACAGGCTGTCGCGAATTTGCATACGAGCCCGCAACCGTAATCCTTGTACGGGTGCAAATTGCGCCCGTGTGGTGCTAACAGGTGGTGAATTGTTCATTGAAACGCATGCGCACATCCCGATTATTGGGGCGCCGGAATCACCCATGGTGATTCACGTTTCATTTCAAACAAAGGGACATTCGTTACTCGTTGTTTTAAAAATAGATAACATTCAATGAAACATAAATAGCGTTACCCGATGATATCATTGGTAAATAAGATCAGTCGTTTTATGGTCGTTTTACGGCGTTTCCAGTGTGAGGACTCAATGAGCTTTTTGATACGCTTGTAATCGTACAATAGTTCAGACAATTACTGGAAAATGCGGTCATATGATGTGGAAATTTAAAAATAACTTTTCGAAATTTATTATATTTATGGGCGCGGCGTTACGGAAAGCGGAAAACGGCCGCGTGACAATGCTACTACGAATACAAAATATATTTAATCAATTTCGTATACAGGTGGTCTGCGATAAGCGATTTAATCATCACTATCCGGTCCCGGAGCAAGAATGTGTCATTTCAATTGAATCGAATAAAAGTGAAATTATCACCTTTTATGGTATGTTAACGGTGAGAGGATTCGGTCACCGATTTACATTTTTCATACGTTTCAAAATTTAGACTTTTGTAGATCTCTTATCTCTTATCTGCTTTTGGTTCCAACTGTCAATTAAAATTTTTTGCTAGGTGAAAAATTGGGGCATCTTTGTGAAGTTTGCGGCTTTATTAAATTTATCAACGAATTCTCGATAATTCGTGTGATAAATAAATTTAATTCATTTCTACGATATCATAACAAATCTAAATATAATGCAGTTTTAAATTAATTGAATGAAAAAGCTTTTTTCTGCTTCGGCCGCCATACCACCGCCACAGTGACTTGCCTATTTGGCGCCTTTATGAATCATACGATTCTATAGATATACCCCATATAGATAAATATGATTTGTTCATTTTCCTTCCTGACCTCAATCAATAAATTATTTTTCCCCCAGTTTTTTATTCTCAATTTTTTATTTTAATAATATAAAAATCGTCGTTTCGGTTCAACTGGTATTGCAAAAGTGATTACGCAGATAGTTCGAAAAGAGGATTTTATCGTTGAAAACCTACAATGTAGACGATTTATTGTCGACTGGTGACGGCTACCGGAAAATATAAAATATCGTGACCTATTTTCCTTTTGATCGGGAGTTAAAAATAAATGCAATTTCTCAGTTGGGTGCACACCCTAAAAATGAACTTTTTATTGCGGCCACCAAATAAAAACAACAAAATAATTCATAAGTGTTCTAATGTTAAAAAAGCATCGCGACTTTTCAAAAAGTTGATAATAAACGTGTTATTAGGAAATGCATCGACGTAGTTCGTTAAATCCTTCAAGTATTGCGACTGTTTGAAGCAGATGAGCGCAATCACACATTCCATTACATAATCTAAAAAATCAGGGGAGTTTGTCATTTCGGTGAATATGTCGTGGAAACCAGGCGTAACGGTAATTAATGAAACATATAAAAAAGTCTGTAACTTGAACGAAGCGTCAATCCGTTGAATGGACAAGTCATTGGAATCCAACACTTTGTTATTTTTAAGCAACTGATATTGATGTTCATCGAGTTCCAAAGATAAAGCGTCGGTTAGCTCGCCTGGAGTGAAATACATTTTGTCATAACGGTTTAGTGGTAAATAAAAACCGTACTCGACGAATAATTTTAAATTATCGTGTCTACCGTATGATATAAAAATCTGATCATATCGCTTACAGTTACATGGAGTAATAAGTTTGTATGATTCTCCTTTGAAGTCAATCTTATTATCGAGCTCATCCGAATGGTTAAACATGTCCAGTAGTGGTACCAGACCCATATTTGGCTCGTCAAATAACCAATTTCGCTGGGGGCAATCGATAATATTTTCGTAATCAACAAATACCGATCTGGTATTAACAATGGCATACGCCCATTGATAAGAATCCAAATCGATTAAAGGTGAAATTAACGCTTCCTCTACTCGTTTCCAACTGGTCTCAAAGTGCCATTTCGAATCCCTGCAAAGTGCTTTTAAATCCTCGGGGAACGCCTTAATTTCATCGTCTGAACAGAACCACGGTAACATAATTTCGTTCGGCAACGAATTTATGTAGGGCAACCAAAACGACGCCGGATTATTCCTTTCGATCGCCAGGAATAAGGCGAGCAAATCGTGTATTTTAAAGTAAGTATTGGGTTTTAACATATCTCGTATACCAGAATCGACAATGGTCTTGAATGTTATCATAAGATCACGAGGGATTTCAATCAAAACATCACCACTTTTCGTGTCTTTCATAGAAGTAACCCCACGACCAGTTTGTGTGAAGAGCTTGCATTTCAATTCGGATTTGTTTTTCCAGTGATGCGATCTCATCCATTTTAATAATTGTTCAATTTTTTGCGTTTCGTCGGCGGGAAGTACGTTTTGTTGTCGTTTTCGTTGTCTCGAGCGTTTTGTGCGCCCCATAGTTACATAACCTCAAAATTCGGAGGAGGCATAGAAATGAAGCACTTATTGCAAATTTTTTTGTTTTTGGCACTTTTTACTAACTGCAATCAAATGTTATGAGCATTGAGTCAATATCCCGTATTTAGTAGTATAAAAAAAAATATTTAAATATCGCGTCGCTCTGACGTTCGATGATCCATATGTCATAGAGGTCGTTAGTTACCCCCACCGCGGCGAACCGAATTCATTAAATAAAACAACATGGCGAACAATGGGAATGTCAACTCCTAAAATTTTCTCGGTATCGTTTTGAATGTTATTTTATTGGAAAAACGGACGATTCGCCGGAAAATGTGGATAATTGAGTGGAACTAGTGATTTCGCGGCCTTCGGCGCGGGCTTCCCCGTTCGTCTTCAACTATGAACAATGACGACGGTTAGATGTGTTCTCTGAAGTGTTTTATGTTTTTTGTTAATTTCTTTTTCGAACGATGAATGCCGTGAGCGTTCCCGACCACATATACGATTTCAATAATTCGGATAACCTGTTGAAATGGCGAGGATTGCTGACGAACGCCCTGAAAAAGGTAAAATGTTTTTTGTAAATCGACCGAGATTGTTGTTATGTCGATTGTTTTGTTAGGTTTTGGAGACCGTTCACCCGTCGTTGGGGGCCAGGGAGGATGCTCTGGAGTACGTGGAAGATTTGTGTTTGAGGTTGTTGGCAATGTTGTGCGCCAAGCCAACTCCGCACACTGTTCAAGTTTGTAGAATTCGAACAACATCAAGGTGCCCTTTAAAGGCTTTTTTCGTTGTGTTTGTAGGAAGTGGAGTATCGGGTGCAGAGCACTTTTCCTACGCCCATAGACAAGTGGGCTTTGAGGGAGGCTCAGGAGGCTTTGGATCGTGGCAAGAAAAAGTCGACTTTGCTGCTTCCCGTTGACAAAATACACAGCTTATTGCAAAAGGTGATTACTTTTTATTCATTAGTGATATTACAAGAAATAAAAATTTTTCTGAGTCAACATGTTAGGACTGACTCATTCTTTTATTTTGAGTTATGGGTGAAAAATGATTGCTTGAGTGGTATTCAATATTATTATACAAATATGAACTTCGTTTTTCGTCAAAAATAAAAAAAAAATACAATTTCTCGACATTTTGGGCGATTATTTTTTTCTTCTATTTTTATTAAAACGGCAACGTTGCAAAATGAGATTTAAATGAACGGAAAAGAGAAAACGTATTTTTTTTCTTTGTTTGACACGTTGATAAGGCGCCAAGCGTTGTTGCCGTCGTCAATGTAATTTCTAAATATTTTTTCTCCATTACAGGAACTGCTCTCGTACAAAGTGGATCTGACCGTCTCGCTGTTCCTGGTGGCCGTTCTCGAGTACATCTCCGCCGACATTTTGAAATTGGCCGGCAATTACGTGAAACACATAAAACACGTCGAAATCACCTTTCAGGATGTGCAGATCTCAATGAACGCCGATAAAGTACGTTTTAACGATGCAACTTGTTTTTCATTAGAGAGTTCCGTGCGGTTCGACGGCTTCGTTTCCTTTTTTTTTTGTTGTAATTTTTGTTCGTTACTTAGTTGCTTCGATCCGTTCACAGATTTTGAATATTGTTTGTCGAACTCCATCGGATGCTTTACGATTTTATTTAATTCGCTTTTGCTTTTCACGCTGCCAAACAAATAAAGCCCACAGCGATGGTAGGTAGAGATATAAATGTTTCGTAGGCCGCATGAAATTCGTCATTAATCATCGTAGATTTTTGAGCTTCGGTGTCCGCCCGTTAACGGTTGTGGTAAATGTCATATTTGAACTTTGTTTTAAGGCTTTGATGGATATGTTCTACCAAGACGAGGGTAACAGCATAGGTATCGCCTCCGAGCCCCAGGTTCTTTTGTCGAGTGCGCCGCGAACGAGTCTCACCTACGAGGAGGTCGTCAGAGATATGATAGCGTCCGAGAAAAGTTACATGCGTGAGCTGCATATGCTTATCAAAGTGTTTCGGGAGGAGCTTGTCAAGCACGTTTCCGATCAGCGCGAGATCGATTTGATCTTCTCAAATATCATGGATCTTTACGAGCTGACTTACACGTTGTCGGGCAGTTTGGAGGATGTGATGGAAATGGCCCAGGATCAGATGCCTTACATCGGTAGTTGTTTAGAAGGTAAATTTGAAATTTGCGATAATCGTTTTATGGAATCGAAACGGTGATTACAGAGCTGGCGGAGGCTGAGGAATTTCAAGTTTACTCCAAATACTCCAAAGACGTCACCTCGCCTCGTTGCAAGGAAACGTTAAGCACGTTGCTGTCGAAGCCCGAAATAGAGAGTTCGCTGATATCGGCCGGTCAGGGAATGCCTCTGGCGTTGAAGTACTACCTACCCGCTTTACTTATGGGACCGATACGTCATTGTTTTTCTTATATGGAATATATACGGATCTTGAAAGAATTGTCGGCGGCTGAAGATAAAGAATCCCTTGAGCAGGTTGAGGTTATGCTGAAGCCGCTTCAAATTGAATTAGGTAAGGGCTTCCATCTATTTCTTATAGAGAGAAAAATCAACAAAATGAAAATTTCCCTCTTGCGGTATCGTTTTACAGTTGAAAATAATTTTGAGCGCCATCTCTTATGGAATAGATAAATCACAGTGTAATCGGCAGGAATCTTTGATTTGCCCATAACTCAGCTACTGTGCTTGTATGGATTTATGGATCACATAGTTCATTATGCGTTTCGTACGTGCGCCCTGCCATATACGCTGGGGGATGGAATGGAGGTTATGAGCTATGACTGACGGCTGATAAACGAGAGCGTTACTCGTGCACGCCATCTGCCCTGTGGTAACCGAAGTCCTCGCCCGGTAGATGGCGCTCTCGTTTATCAGCCGTCCGTCGTAGCTTATAGCCGTCCTTTGCTCTATTCAATCATGGGCGTTTAGTAATTCCAAAAAGTGATGAACTCAAAAAATAATTTTTACTAAGCTACTTTCTATTTTGCAGGTCGTTGCGTTCCCTCGTCATCTTTGCCGCGCCCGTCGTCCGTTCCCCTGGTTCAATTGGGTGCGCGACGTCAGGTCGCACACGAAAAACTCCAGGAAATCGACAAGTTCGTCGAGAACCTTGACTCCAAAAACATCATCGGCCAATACTGCAACGAGTTCGTGCGCGAGGACGTCCTGCTGAAGGTGAGTTCCGGCAAACGCTTGACGGAACGCCGCGTCTTCCTTTTCGACGGCGTTATGATATTGTGCAAGCCGATATCGCGACGTCAAAACGCCATACACCACCATGCGAACCATCCGGAATGCCGCATGAAGGAACGGTTTTTCATAAGGAAGGTGGAGATCATCGATCACAAGGATACGGACGAGCTGAAAAACGCGTTCGAAATCTGTCCCAGACAACAGCAGCCGTCCGTAACGCTTTGCGCGAAAACGGCCGAGGAGAAAAACATGTGGATGGCGGATTTGGTTATGCTTAATAACAGGTCGATGCTGGAGAGGATTCTCGACAGCATTTTGTCCGATATCGAGCGTAAGCATCCGCTGAAACTCCCCCCGCCCAGTCTGTATAAATTCGCCGAGCCGGACTCGAAGGATAATATTGTTTTGGAACAGCGCGAGGACGGCGGGGTGCCTCTTATAAAGGGGGCGACGTTGTACAAACTCGTCGAACGCTTGACGTACCACATCTACGCCGACCCGAAGTTTGTCCGAACGTTCCTCACAACTTATCGAAGTTTCTGCTCGCCGAACGAGCTGCTCGATTTACTTATTGAACGCTTTCAAATACCGGACCCGTCTTTGGTCTACGGTCAAGATTGTTCCGATACCGAAAAGATACAGAAGTGCAATCAGCGTGAAGATTGGAAGAAGTACCGCAAGGAATACTGTCAACCTGTGCAATTTAGGTAAACGAATCCTTATTGAGTCACACAAGTGATCTATTTGAAACGTTTTTAGGGTATTGAATGTGCTGCGCCACTGGGTGGACCATCACTTTTACGATTTCGAACGCGACGCCGAGCTGTTACATAAATTAGAAAAATTTCTCGATTCGGTCAACGGTAAAAGCATGAGGAAATGGGTGAATAGCGTGTTGAAAATCGTGCAACGAAAAGTAAGTTTTTTATTGCTCGAAATACACCCTTTAAAATTGAACGTTTCAGATGGAGAACGACACGCAACGACACATAAAATTCGCGTTCGCGGAAAATCCACCTCCCATCGAGTGGCACATCGTTTGCACGGAAGAAGATTACGGAATTCTAACGTTGCATCCGGTTGAAATCGCTAGACAACTCACCGTCTTAGAGTTCGATCTCTATCGCAACATTAAACCGTCTGAATTGGTTGGTTCCGTGTGGACTAAAAAGGATAAGGAAAAAACTAGTCCCAATCTACTGAAGATGATTAAACATACTACTAATGTAACGATTTAATTTTTCGTTTTATTTGAAGCTCTAACTTTATCTTATTTGGCAGTTTACGATTTGGCTGGAGAAAAATATCGTCGAGGCGGAAAATTTCGAAGAACGAGTGGCGATTTACAATCGCATCATCGAAATCATGATCGCCCTAAATGAAATCAACAATTTCAACGGCGTGTTGGCGATCGTTTCCGCCACTGCCTCAGCGGCGGTGCACCGTCTGAAATTAACGTACCAAGCGATCAGTCAGCAAAAACAGAAAGCTTTGGAGGAATGCAAATCGGACGACCATTTCAAAAAGTACCAAGAAAAATTGCGCAGCATCAATCCGCCGTGCGTTCCATTTCTGGGCATGTATCTGACGAACATTTTACACATCGAAGAAGGAAATCCCGACCATTTGCCCAACACGCAGCTGATCAATTTTTTCAAACGTCGAAAAGTCGCGGAAATCACAGGCGAGATACAGCAGTACCAGAACCAGCCCTACATATACACCGTGGAACCTAAAATAAGGGTAAGCATCTTCGAGGCCGCTTCCGCAGATACCCGCGACGTTTCCCTTGCAGCACTTCTTGGAAAATCTCAGCCCCTTCGGCGACATGTCCGACACGGAAATCAGCAATTACCTCTACAACAAATCGACGGAGATCGAGCCGCGCAACTGCAAGCAAATACCGAAATTCCCGCGGAAATGGCCGCACTTGTCGCTCAAAAGTCCCGGCATCAAACCAAAGATCACGTCCTCCGTCAAACAATTGATCAACAGCACGACGACGATCGGCACGCTGCCGTCGTCCACAGCGACGCGTTCCGTGGCCGACGATCCGAAAAGCGACGATTCCTCGCGGTCCGACAACGATTATTGCGTGTTCGCCGCCGTGCAGATCGGCGGGGGAGGCGGCGCCGCAGTCGCCGGCAGCACCGGACAAAACAGTCCCACTTCGGCGCCCGTGTCGCCGGCCGGCCCGTCTTCCAATTGGCGAGGACCGATGCACATGCGCAGCCCCAGTACCACTTCCACTTGCACTCTGAACTCCATCAGATCGAGCTCGGTGTACCGTAACGAAATTGCGGCATCTCTAAATCCGATTCCTTTGTAAGCGATGCTTAATCCGTAGCTACTTGGGGTTACTAGTTTAATTTTTAGAGCGCCCCGAAATTCCTGTTTCATGGGGCCAAATAGTCCAGGGCCGCGTAGCCCGGTCTCGCCGACGTTCGACTCGATCAGTCCCAGATTACCGTGTACGCCACCACCGATACCGCCACGTAGAAAGCGCGACAGTCCCGAGGTGAATTCTCCGCAGCAGGTGAGTTTATCATCGTTTGACTTGTCGGGGGTGACCGTTTTGTTATGTAGATGAAACAAGCGCCGGACGCTCCTATTTTGCCGCCTAGAGAATCGTCACCGCCTCCGTTACCACCGCGACGAGAAACCGGTTTATCGCCGTCTTCTCACGGTAATCAGGCAACGCTCTCGGGGGCGTACGGTTTTGGAACGATGCCTCGATTGCATCCGACGCACACGTCTCAGCTTCACATCCGCAGACATTCGACCCAACCGCATCACACTTCCAGACCCGTCCTGGTGAACGGCGGAGCACCGTAAGTTTTTGAACAATTTATTTACAATCCCCGAAGCTTTTTTCTGTGTCTTCCTTATTCCTGTTGACAGTACGGACAAATACTTGCACTGCAATCTGCAGAGGGGTTATGAAATATTGAAACAACTAAAATGATTGCTATTTACAAATTACTTTCGATTTCGTTATACTTTGACTAACGCTTTTCCTTAAGATTTTGAAAAATAATTTCGGAGAAAAACTCGCTGAAAACTGTTCTACATGTAAAATTATTCGATTCCTAAAAGTGTCTTGCAACAATTTTAATTCAAGGCTACTTAACGCAGATTTTCTAGTGAATTCAATAACATTTAGAGAGAAAAATCTTAATTCCATAAAATTGGAGAGCGAGCAACGTTTGCGTTGACGATATGCAACCAACAATACAACAAGAAGATGGGCGTTTGCATTCGGACCACAGATAGTCCACTCAATAGAGAAACGTACCAGTGCTAAATAAAAAAAAATTAATTACAGGTAGCGACCTAGTGGAAGTTGTTGGGGGTAGTGAGTATAATATGAGGTTTCCATAAGGACTGCTATCGAGCGTCCTAGGGGGTGGGGGTGCAGTTCAAACTTTCGAAATCACACGTTTTCGCTTCTAAATTTTGAACTATTGATTTTATTGAAAATGTCTTCGAACAAATGTTTTAGATACTAAGAATACCTTCCATTTGAATTAGGTTTTGTTCAATTTGGGCGAACGGTTAACAAGAAAACTGCAAAAAACTGCTCAAAACAGGCGTTTTTTGCAAACGTGATATTTACGACGCCAATTTTTTTTTGGAATTTTTTATCATCTCAAAAGGGAGCTCTTATAACATCAAATTAAACTACATGGAAACAAAAATTATTACATTCATCATTCACGAGATATAGTAATTTGTTTATAAAAAACTGCCTTTTTCACAGGGAAACGTGCTAGTTGTCCGCAATATTTTTCCATTTTTTTTTATTGAGTATTATAGAAGACCTATATTTTACTCTACTGAAAAGTTTCAGACTAGAAAATGCGGATAAGACTACTTTTCATAACATGGAAAAAAGGGTACCTTTTTTTCCAGAAACAAATTGCCTCGGGCGGTTTATTTTGATATTCAAAGGTTCCATTTCCTCGCGAATGAAAATAGTTATTGAAATAAAAAATTTGACCCTTCAAGAAATCTTCTACGACCTTTTGAACGCCAGTTGCATTTTTTTTAAAACATTACAGTGGCTTTATAAATAAAAATTTAGGAATTAATTCGAGTTCACACTTTTCGTAATGAATTATATTTGATGATGCTTTAGGACAGCGATCGCCAAACAGTCGATCGCGAGCTACCGGTAGCTCGCGGGTAACTTTTAGGCAGCTCACTAACCCGAGCATGTTGGCAACCCTGAGCCGATGAGTCATGGTTATATCGATTCGTGCAAACCACCGCCGCCGTGCAAGGTGTTGCTCCACAAATTACGCAGTTAGAAGAAGAAGTCGTATTTGTAACTACCTGTGGAAAATGATTGAATCAGTTAAATTTAACAGATAATCATTTAAAATTTTTGTATGTATAGCAAATTGAAAGACAACAATTTACCTGAGCTGTTTTTCCATCAATCATAGTGAAATACAACCGGTGATTAATAGTGACCGAGAAATCTTCAAAATTGCAGACAGTATCTCGCAATAATTCTATTTGATCATCAATGCGAGATTTCTCTTCAAGGATGAGTTCAGGTGTTTCTTTTCTATACTGGAACTTAATTGGTCGACAATATCGGGTAGAAGATGGGCTGTTATTCTTCCAGATTTCTGTGGTTACTTCACTAATTTGATGTACGATTTGAAGGGAAGGATGGATGTCATAAATAAGTGGGAGTCAATGATTGTGCACTACTATCGGAAAATTTCTGCATGAATTCAGACTGTCCTGACGCCCCATCACATCCCCATTTCCAATGAAGGGTGAGACTTTGGGATTCCATTTTTTTCAAATTCTCTTCCGGTTGAGTTTCGAGGATCCGTTTTGTCGTATGGTCAAGCATATCTTGCAGTTTCACCTCTGCTGATGTTTCGGTGATCATAATATTATCAGGGTAGCATTTCTTCTTTGCTTCCAAGATTATACGATAACTCGGAAAAATATTGAATCCTATATTCTTCGTCGCCTTACGGATGGTTTCATAGTCGGCGACAGTGAGTCTTGTTTGGACTATTAGTGCCAATGCACTTTCTGCGTCAAAGCCTGGCTTATTTTCACAGCGGCAAGTACTGTACGAAGAGGCTTCATCGATTAGTTCTTGATGGCAAGAATCCTGGAGCTTCTGAATTTTATAGCGTCTGGCTTTGTAACTGCAGTCCTCGAAATTTTTGTAGGTCGTCCTCGTGGAGGAGTGGGTCCGTCATAGTTATGTGATGATCCACTCTGGCCTTCTGATACGATTTTTGACAAATTTACCTGAAAGTCCCCTTTCAACCAATCAGAATATCGACGAAAAAATCGTTCTTTGTCGAAGTTGGCTTTCTTCAGTTTCTCTCGGAAGTGAGGAATCATTCGCCTCTTCAGCTCCGCAACAATGATGGCAACACGATCACAACTGATCTCCGGGTATAACGCAGATATCCGCGAGTTCAAATTCGTACGCAGTCGGTTATCACTCATGTCGCCAGAGTGAGGTTATGTTTGTTCAATGTGTGTTCAATTCATTCGTTCACGTTTAAGCTCTTTCCTGCTTTGTGTTTAGTATGGCTAGTTCAAGCAAAAAGCCAAAAACCTATCATTTTCATGTAAACTGGGAAAACGATTACTTTTTTACTCAAGTGAAAGATAAATGCGTATGTTTACTTTGCAATGCGAGTGTCTCGGTTGGAAAGAAAGGAAATGTTGAGCGTCATTTCAAGACCGTTCACAGTGCAATTGAAAAAGACTATCCGCTGAATTCAACGCTGAGAAAAGAAAAGGTGATGCAGTTGAAATCTCAACTAAATGCGCAACAGTCAACATTTTTTAAGACACTGGACAAGAACAAGGCAGCCACCGAGGCGTCATTCCGCGTTTCAAAGGTTATCGCCCAACATCGGAAACCGTACGAAGATGGTGAGTTCATTAAAGTTGCTTTTTTAGAAGCTGCAGATACATTATTTGATAACTTCAAAAACAAAGCTGAGATTATGTCTGCAATTAAATCTGTTCAGCTTTCTTCTAATACAGTGATGCGAAGAGTTGAAGCTATGAGCTCTGACCTAACTTCACAGCTTAAAACTGACTTTAATCGTTGCTGTTATTTTTCCTTACAACTTGACGAATCAACTGATATAGTTGATAGAGCTCAGTTGGCCGTTTTTGTAAGAATGGTGTTTGAAGATTTTAACACAAAAGAGGAACTGGTAAAGGTTGTGCCGCTTACTGGGCGTACTACTGGAAATGATATCTTTTTAGCATTTAAAAAGCTTATTGAATGTGAGAATATTCCTATGAAGAAGGTGGTGGGCTTAGCGACAGATGGAGCTCCTGCAATGGTAGGCGTGGAGAAAGGTTTTATTGCCTTGTGTCGTAAAGATAGTGACATACCAAAATTTGTGTCTTGCCATTGCATAATACACCAGCAGTCATTGTGTGGAAAGTTCTTAAGTATGAACAATGTCATGAAAACAGTAGTCAAAATAGTAAATAATATAAGAGCACATGCACTTCAAAGATGACTGTTCAGAGAACCAACAGAAGAGTTAGAATGCCAGTATGGTGATCTGTTGCTTCATACAGAAGTTCGTTGGCTTAGCAGAGGCAGAGTTTTGCAACGTTTCAAAGAGTTGCTTCCTGCATTGGTAAAATTCTTCAAAGAACGGGGTGAACATCTCCCTCAACTCGAAGATCCCACATGGCAACAAGATCTTGCCTTTCTCACTGATATAACTGAAAAGTTGAATAGTTTAAACTTGCAGCTTCAAGGCAAAGATAAAGACATTTGTCGAATGATTTCAGATGTAACGTCATTTTCCAAAAAGCTCGAGCTGTGGGAAAAGAATGTTACACAGTTTGAATATAAGCACTTTCCTAGTCTGAAGAATATCGTTGAGAAACATAATCCTCCACAGCACCCTAGCAACAACCAAGAATATGCTGAAATTCTTTTTTAAGACAACAATTCGATCAACGATTCAAAGATTTTAAAAGCATATTGATTGTGGCACAATTCGTCAACTCGCCTTTTGTAGAGATCGATGCAGAAGATTTCTAAGCTTGTGTTGTAAAACATTTTCGTGGAGATCGGGTAGCAGTTGAAATGGAATTAGTCGATTTTCAAAATGATCTGTCTCTAAGAACCCTTTCTACCACTGGAAATATTTGGCCTATAGTCCCCAAAGAAAAATATCCAATTATAATTCAAGTGGCATTGAGGTTGAAAGCTATGTTCAGCTCTACCTACTTATGTGAAGCATCTTTTTCAAGTATGAAGTTAATAAAAAACAAATATAGAAACAGACTGACCGATGAGCATTTGGACAACTGCATCAGAATGGCTGCTACAACATACTCTCCAAACTTCAAGAAAATACTTAATGATCAAAAAGAGTTCCACTCCTCTCATTGAAATGTACATTTTAACTTTCTGTTACACGACGTAATATCAGATATGCATATCTTAATACAGTACTAGAAATGTATGTTTTTAGGCAATAAACGTGTGTTAATTCCATTTTGTGTACTTTCTTTCTCAGTATTCCTTGGTAGCTCACTAGAAGATTTATAAATGCTATGCTAGCTCACAGGCTCAAAAGTTTGGTGACCACTGCTTTAGGGGAATGTGAAATAATCCATGTGTTTGTTGAAGAAAAAAGATGATAATGTGGACGGGTCGTCGCATTCTCGTCTTGCGGTCGATGGGGTCTTGGAGGGAATTGCAGTTCGGCGCGTATCGTAGTCGTGACTGCCTTCATAATCTTCGAGCGATTGTTTTGAAAAACTTAATCCAAAATTACAAACAACAACCCACTCGAGTTTCAAAGCAAAGTGCCGACTACGTCAACGGGACGGAATAGAATCCCCCTCTATTCGGATTGCAAATGAGTATGCAACTTAACCGAATCAAATTGTCACCTGTTTAGTTGTATCAAGAACAGGCATATTTTTACTTTTCTTTGAAAATGATAAATTATAATTCATTACGAAAAGTATGAACTCGAATTAATTCCTAAATTTTTATTTATAAAGCCACTGTGATGTTTTTTTAAAAAAAATACATCTGGCGTTCAAAAGGTCGTAAAAGATTTCTTGAAGGGTCAAATTCTTTATTTCAATAACTATTTTCATTCGCGAGAAAATGGAACCTCTGAATATCAAAATAAACCGCCCGAGGCAATTTGTTTATGGAAAAAAGGTACCTTTTTTTCCGTGTTATGAAAAGTAGTCTTTTCCGCATTTTCTAGTCTGAAACTTTTCAGTAGAGTAAAATATAGGTCTTCTTCTATAATAATCAATAAAAAAAAATGGAAAAATATTGCGGACAACTAGCACGTTTCCCTGTGGAAAAGGCAGTTTTTTATAAACAAATTACTATCTCTCGTGAATGATGAATGTAATAATTTTTGTTTCCATGTAGTTTAATTTGATGCTATAAGTGCTTCATTTTGAGATGATAAAAAATTTCAAAAAAAAATCGGCGTCGTAAATATCACGTTTGCAAAAAACGCCTGTTTTGAGCAGTTTTTTGCAGTTTTCTTGTTAACCGTTCGCCCAAATTAAACAAAACCTAATTCAAATGGAAGGTATTCTTAGTATCTAAAACATTTGTTCGAAGACATTTTCAATAAAATCAATAGTTCAAAATTTAGAAGCGAAAACGTGTGATTTCGAAACTTTGAACTGCCCCCCTACCCCCTAGGACGCTCGATAGCAGTACTTATGGAAACCTCATATTATACTCACTACCCCCAACAACTTCCACTAGGTCGCTATCAGTAATTAATTTTTTCCATGAAATTTCTCTATTGACTGGACTAAGAGTCTTGCCGAACATTAGTGAAGTGTTTAAAGCGAATTGGAAACAATCTTATTTTTTAATGATCAAAAATATTTGATTCCACATGATAACAGACTTGTCCCAACTCGCGTTGTAAACCGTCACGATTCTGCGCTCTTCATAAAATGTCCTTCATTTTATGAACGGCGCAGAATCGTGACGGTACATTTATCGTTCATAACGCGAATTGGAAGAGACCTAATGTTACGTACAAGTGAAATGTCCTGCGTCGTTTGCTTCCTTTCCCGGACCTCCTCTCCCAGTCGCTGTACTCACCTCATCACCTCATCGCAGATCTGCATCTGTTCAACCGCCCAATATATCGCCGAGATTTGGCAGCGATTCGTCGCCCGGCCAAGTGACGCCCAAGTTGCCGCCGAAGCCGGCCGTCCGTTCCGCGGAATACGCATCTTCGGGTACGAGATTTCAGTACCCGAGCACCACGACCACCTGACACAGAGGCGAGAGGACGTGTCGTGCCCGTAAGAAAAATCGTTAATTCGCTCGATAAGAAAAGGGTCGTTTGAGTAAATTTCGGCAGAAAAAAAAAATGAAAATATTGTGCAGACGATTAGAATAATTTTTGAGCTGGTTCATTCGACATTCCTGTGATCCTTGAAAAGGAATTTCCGGTCGTGCTGCACGCGGAAAACGACAATTGTGATTATATTGATGTATTTAAGATATAAATATATATTGAATGGTGAAATATTTTAGGTAGAAACAGATTCTGTTTAAAAAAAAGTAAAACTATCTGTAAAAATGTAATATATTGTAAATGTATGAAATGGTGGCCAAAAAAAAACACGAGATCTAACAGAAAAACAAAAGGAATTGTCGAAGTTTATGTCGCCTCGTGATCGACTGTATTCTATTATTTTACGATATTTCCAGTATTTTAAGCACAGGTTTTGATTTTAATTTTTTCTTTTTTTTTTGATTTTTTTGAACTGTGATAATAGGATGGACCATTTGTAAAAATATATGTTGGAAATAAATAAATGAATGTATGAATGTAAAATAATTGAATTTTTTTGTACCTTCTTTTACAATTTTAAACAGAAGCTCGGCAGCTACGTTTGTTGTTTGGCTTCCAAATGAATATTTAAAAGTAAATATTTTTCTATGTAAATACTTTATTCTTTAGATGGTAAAACACTATCAACAGGTTCTATTTTAAAATCAACCCCTCTTTTTTTAAGACGTTCCATTTTACTCTTAAGTTTCTTCACAATTTCACGTTTCTTCTTATTACAAGCTTCGGGTTCCAACGTTTTATTTTTTGATTTCACTTGTCTTTCATGCCTGAATTTAGATACTAATTTTTGTCGCCGTTCCTTAGCAATAAACAAATATTTTGGCCTTTTTTCGTAAGGAACATATTTTGCTGTAACACAAATAGTGAGTCGAATAAATCACATTAAATCGAAGTTACCTTCAACACGTTTTTTGAACATTAAATAATTGTTCATAGTTTCGGCGGCTATTTCTGCTACTTCTGGATTACTAAATTCAACGAAGCCGTAGCCTTTACTTTTACCGGAGATGTTGGACCTGCATATTTTTAAATTTGTAACCTTGCCGAATTGTGAGAAGTAAGCCTTCATTTCCTCTTCGTAGAAACCATGTGGAATGTGACCGACGTATACTAATCCTCTTGTTTTGGCTAGTTCCGAAGGATTTTCTCTGTTAATTTTTCGTTTAAGGTGGAATTTTCCATCCTAAATTTGAACATTGAGTACATTGTTCTGAAAATTAATGTGCTGTACCTTTAATTTTCGTTTGAGAACTTTGGTTTTCCTCGCATATGACTTCTGTTCACTAACATTTAAAGACAACGTTTCAGCATTTTTTTTTGACTTCACCTTCGTCATGTTTTCGTTTATTTTGGGGCTCCTACTAAACTAACCTCAATAATTCACACGTGTCAAAATCTGAAGGACGACCACAGAAATAATATCTACAATCTTACTTATTTGTTCTGTGTTTTAAATGAATATGTTAAGAAGCAGAAGCAAATCTAGGCACTGACGCGAAAAAGCATTTAACTTCATCTTAAAAAAGCTTTGTTTAAGTTTTTAAAGGATTTTTATACGAAAATAAACTGCTCTAACGAATTTTCACGTTGCTCAAACGTGCGGTAAAATTAATATTCTTTGAATAATCAACAACTAAAGACGGATCTGCATGACCTTCAGAATATTAAAAACCATGTTAACCTCACTTTTTAGGCAATGAAATTTATATAAAATTTAAGTTATTTAAGCGAAAATGAATGTATCTGAACAAGACCTGAGTGTTATAGCTTGTAATGTTAACAAAATAATGCGTTACACTGGAAATAATATCGAAACAACTGCCCACGAATTCTATACAAATCTTCACCGGGTAGCCCGAGATGACTCCAGTTATATTTTTTTATATTTAAGGATGTTACACAAGGAAGTTGAATGGAATCCCACCAAGAATTTCAAAATTGTTGCGATTTCTTCGTTGAGGCACCTCAAATTTCACACCAATACAAAGATAAACAGTTTGTTTTCTCAAATTGTTCTAACTGATATAATGGAAAATATGGATTTATTGGATTATAAATCGTTGCATCTATTAAAAGTACTCGATCGAATAGTTCGAAAACAGTTAGAATTTCCCAAAGAAACTGGCAAGTGGATCTTGGACAATTTATATAAAATATCATTTGCTACTCCGTTAGCTCCTTTGAGAAACCTTGCTTTAGAAATAATGAAACATTTTCCTAAAACGGAAATTTCAAACCTTGAAACGGTTTTTTATAATGGACTTCATGTCCAAATAAACATTGAAACTGTTACGAAGAACATTAAGAGTTATATGAATTTTTTGTTTAAGTATTTTCATTATAATGTTCACAATAAGGTGGCTGGTGAGGTTTATCGACAGATTGTGTCACAACTAAGCTTTCTTTCGTTCAAAGAACTTATTTGGCCTTATTGGAGAGAGGTTTTTCAAGAAAATGAATCAAGGTAAGATTGCTGCTTTTTTTCAATAATAACTGGTGAGCGATTTTCTTGCAGCGAATTTCATCAAAGTTTACTAAAATATTGGATACCAATTTCCGTTGACACATATAAAGTAGATTTGTTTTATTTATTGAAACATGAAGGAATACATTCCATTTTTCTAGTTGAAATTTTATACATTTTAAAGAGAAAAAGATATGTTTCAAGAAATTTTTTATATGACAATTTTGACGAATTTTCTAAGGATTACGACGTATCAGCGAGGTTTATTGATGCGATTTGTACGTTTACGTCAATACAAGAAAAAATTTCACCTAAGTGTATAACAACAATTGAAAGTTACCTTTTTCTGAATGATGTATATCCAGAAAAAAATATGAATCAATTCTTCAGTCATCTGTTTCTAACAGAACATGTTACTCGAACGAAAAATTATGATATATTCGTCATGAAAATGGAAGAAAAAATAATTCATAATTTAAAGCACGGGAAGCGATTGGATGTTGTTTTGAACTTGTTGAAGACAATATTGAGCGTTTCAAAAAAATCTAGTCGGGATCTGAAAATGCGATACAGTATTTCAAAAAATAATAATTACAACCAAGGGGAGAATAAATATTTTTCATATCTTATTGAGAAAGGTATTTTTACTTTGACAACACAAAAGAGGGAGATTATTAATGAACAACTGCTTGAACTAATTAATAAAAGAAACTTTATTAATGGAAATATCATTTGGTTGCTAATGAATGAATATGATTTCAAATTAGACGACTTGATTTCAAATGAGACAGAAATATCTTTACAAAACCTCGAAAATAAAAGTAAATATTTTGTACTTGTTGTCTCTAAAGTTGGTACCGAATATCATGACTCAGTTGCGGAAAATATATTAACGAAGTTATTTGAAATCTCCATCGGCGACGAAAATATCGAAGAAATTCACCGACTACTAGAAAACGTGAATTATCTTGTAATCGCTAACAGAAATGTTCGATACCAAAAACCTGAACTGGTAATCGAGCTTATGAAATTTATTACGCGAGCTATTGATGACAATTCATACCAATATTTATCACCGAAAACAAGAAAAGTAGTCGAGCATTTATTTTGTGTAAGTTAGTAAAAAATTAAAACATTTGCCTAGTGTTACAATTTCAGTGTATCGTTATGTTGATGGAGGAATACGAAGGAATTGATTTGGATTTAATTTTCCAAACAATGAAACGAATAATTGATCGAAGTAATATTAAAAAATTAGTCGCCAGCACGATAACGTCTATGGTATCAATTTCCAATCGAATGGATGATGTAGGGAATTTGGAGAAATACTTAGACGAATTGCTTGATTCCCTTGAAACTTCCAACGATTTGCCTTGTAGCAAATTACGCAAAAACCCGAGAACGCGGGCGTTATTGCATGCTATATGCAAGGGGGCGAATAATCAAGAGGTATGTCTTGTGAAGGAGATATTGTCTTTTGATTTTTTATTCAGCTCAATTTGTTTTGTCTCGATGTCGATTTCTAACGCTGCTTTGTTCGTCGTATCGCCCGACCTTGTGCTTTGTTGGAAGTACGGTGGATGTTTCAAATTTTTTTCGTCTTTAGTATGCGAATAAATCAAAACTTTTTAGTTTTATCTCAACAAATCAATATCGAGGCTTTTCCAAATAATGGAGCGCAACGATTCCAACGTAAACGTCCAGACGATCGTCCTGGAATGCCTGGAAATTTTGATGGCCGAACCAACTTTCCATAAATTCACTTTTGTTTACTCCGAGAAAATTATTCCATTATCTTTGAAGGGGTTCGAATCTGTTTCCTGGAACGTAAAGTGAGTTGTTACCCTTTGTCGCGGTTTTAATAAAAATCGATCGGTTTCAGGAATGCGGCCATTCTATTGACTAATGTACTCATCACGAGATTCTTTGGTGTCCAACAGGCGGAAAATGTACGTTTGAGATCGTTTCAAGAATTTTCCATTCTTTTCCCGAGTATAATCGAACTATTTTATGATATCCTTGCGAAGTCGGAGTTGACTGAAACGGCGATTGTCGTCCTTCAGTATATCTCCGCTTCGGGTATTGTTCAAGTGTTCAACGATGAAACTCGGGAAATAGTTGAGAAATTTTTGAGTCTATTTAAACGGTTGTTGGAAACTAGTGAAAGTTTCGTCGCGAAATTTATTCCCCACGCGTTTGTGGAGATTTGCGAGGAAAATAATTACGGGACGTGGATGCCGATAATCGTAAATTTTATAACGGAGTGGTATAATCGTAAACCGACTAATATAATCGTGAATCATTTGATGTTATTCAAGGAATTTGTTCGGAAGATTAATGATAACGGTACAAGGGACCAATCGTTAATTGAAATAGTTGTTTATTTGAATAATTTTCTAAAGGACAAGCGTGACAATTATTTGGATTTGCTTGATCTCAAGTATTTTTACGTCCAAGGTTTGCCTTCAAATTTTTCGGATTTTAATAAGAATAAACACAGTACCTTGAATATAATTAAAAAATGTGATCTTTACGAATTTGGTAATTTTGAAACGATATTGCGGAGCTTCACTAAAAGCCCAGATCTTTTAGAAGTTTTTATAGCGCGAATCAATCGTCCAAATGATGTTATCTCGGAAATTATTGCTAAATTAATTTTTTCTAACACCGAAACCGTACAAGTATTGCGGTGTTTAATCGAGGGTTTACTAACGATTAACGATAACTCAAACTGTGATTTGATTTTTCATAACGAAACGTACTTAACGAAAAGAAATTTGAACTTTTACGAAGCTATGGCGATTCAAATCCGTTTCAACAATTGTAATGAAGCTGTTTTACAACGAGCTTTCAATACGATAATTCAAATAGAAAAATCGAACTACGAATTATCTTTACTGCCGAAAATATTGAAAGTCGTTTTAAAACAGCTACGACCATCAATAAAATATAATTTTTTAAAGTTCCTCATTTATTTGATCTTATCTGACATGGAAATGAATGACATTCTCGAAATTACAGCTGAGCTTTGTTCAAATTTTGTTAATAATGATAATTGTTTTGAGCGGATTTTAAATCACGAATTTTTATATAAATATTTTGGTGACCGAAAAGTCGCTTCAACATTCTTGTACGATGTTTCGGAAATGATTGCCATTTTCGAAAAAAACTCCACCTATTGCACATTTTTCACCGATACTATAGATATTTTAAGAAACTACAAAAATATTGTGTATAGTTTAATAAATGAAACTACATTCAGATGAAACGTTGAAAATTCTCTCTCCTCGAGACTTCTGTGGCGTGTTCCGCCACTTCACGTTTCAACACGTGGACTTGAGCGTTCATCAATCGCCTCCGCCGAAGTTTCAAACAGCTGTCGGTTTTTTCCTGCAACTTCCTTTGGTCTGCGTTAAACTGCTTTGAGTTTCCTATTGAAAACATGGAACGTAAATTTAAATAATGGAAATTTCGTCCCTCACTCTGTTCGCCATGAATCTTCTTGTGCTCGTTCGCAAAGGAAATACTCCAAAACTCAAACTGAAAGCCGAGTCGCTTCCCGAATGATGCTGATGTTCCCTCGCTTTCTTTTTGTGAAGGAACGAGTTTAAAACCTTATTAATTTGCCGTTTGAAAATCGTAGTCGTCAAGGTGTATAATATTGGATTCAGAGCGGAGTTGATTGGAAGAATGAAAATCGCCAACCACGCGTACAAATCCTGAGGTATCGGGACACCTAAAAAAGGAACTGAATATAATTCAACCCATTTTACATTAAATGATTACCCGACAGCGCTGTTAACTTGACGATAATCACCGGCACCCAACACAATGAATCCGTGAGCACAATTATACCGAACCTCTGAGCCACCTTGTCGCTATCCTGAGTTTGCCGCGTCGATCTGCAAGCCACACCGCTGGCTTTGATCGCGTTGATCATCCTCAAATACGCGTAACTGATGAATATCAGAGCGACGGCGTTCACAAGAATGAACATCATTGCAGAATACTCCCAACCCTATCGGATTACAAATTAAAAATTCTTCTTGTGTAACAATCTGCAATCTATATGTTCAAGTTTCAACTTCCTGAATAGGGGTTGGAAACGGACAACTTTCCAATCGTAGTTTGCATCAAAAGGCGATCGTTCGACTGGAAATGACATGAGCAAGGGGAGGAGTGAATTGTTGGAAACAACGTTGCAATTTGGATACAGTGGATATTCGATGCAAATTTTGATTACTAATATGGTTTGCGTTGTGGCATTTGTGCAAGTTTGCTGTTGTATCCTTTGAGCTAAATAATTACATCTCACGCTTAAGATTTGAAACTAATCATTACTTACCTTGGCGTAAGGATCGTGGATATGCAATGACAAACAGACACCATTGCTGCCGTAAAATTCATCCCCAAAATAATTTCTCGTTGCAACGCTTAATGGAGCGACTGCAACCAAACACGAAAAACTCCACAAGATCAATAAGGTGAAAGTTGCTGCTTTCGGTGAGGGTTGTCTTCGTGCCAAGGGTTGAGTAACTGACACAAATCTATCCCAAGTGACAAGACTTAAAATGAGTACAGAGCTTTCGCATGATAAGGTGCTCAAGAAACCTGCAACAAGAAAATGATTTCCCGATGGAAACTAGAAGAAGTAATCTTACCACATAAGTTACATATGAAGCTGTGTCGCCACGTGAACTCGTACCTCAAGTAAACTCCACGATAATGACGATCGGCTCCGGCTATCGTAAATAAGTAAACACCCATCAAGAGATCCGATAAAGCTAAATTTCTAAGGTACAAGGAGTGGACTACATTATTGGTTGGTACTATAAGACGACTAAGCAGCACCACGACGTTACCGGTGCATCCAATTCCACCCATTATCCAAACACTGTAACATTAGTCGCGATAACAACCTAATTTGTTGTATTTTTATTTTAACCTAGCTCTGAGGAGAGGGTTGTCCAGCAGATGTTCTTGGGAAGAAATTCCATCTCCTTGGGGGTGGCAAACGCGGACATGCGTAGCTGCCTTACACAACTCGAATCGATCGAAATATCTATTGAAGAAAAATTTGAATTCATACCTTCGTTCCGTCACTCTAAAAACCTGGCTGGTTATTAGATTCGTGGAGAGGCTCCTCAAAATCTGTTGCTAATATTCAGCAAAAAGAGGGAGAAAGATTTGGGAAAAGATGGAATAGAGCTGACTGAAAGACTGAGAGATGAAGAAGATATAAAAATGAAAGATGAAAGAAGAAATGAAGTGTCATGAAAAAAAGAAAGAAATTTGAGATAAATAGAGCAAAAAGGGAAGAAAAAAGAAAACATTTTAGTATGACAAGAAATTAGGATGAGCTAATTATAATCCAGAATCGTTTTACGCTGTAGACAACTATAAATACTTCAATACTTGAAAGTAATTGATTGCTGATCAATATTCCGTGCAAATATTTTAGCACGCTATCGACGATATACTTTCCGAACTAAAAAGTTTCCGCAACAAGAATCGGAAGTTTCGAATTGAGACGCGAGCGCGGTGCATTTTACGACGATAATCCCATCAGATATTCCGAATTTCCGCTTGGCGAAAAACGCATAAAACTTACATATAAGGCAGCCGTTTCAACGGCATCAGCACTCTTTTATCCAGCGTTCTGAACTTGTTGTGTTCCAGTTTACTGAAAAATCATCAACAATATCAAATACCGTGAGGAGACATCCGAAGACCCTTCGAGGGAGAACGGATTTCATACTTACAGCGAACTTAAATTGAGGGTGTCCCGAAATACCCCTATCTCGATCTCCGTAATTAAGTTGTCATTCAAAGCACTGAAATTCGAAACGATGTAATCGAGTTTTGGGATTAACGGGAAAAATAAAAATACTCACAGAACTTCCAGATTTGTTAGATTTTCGAAGACCCCGTCCTGCAAGGTTTCCAGCTTGTTGCCGGACAGAAAGCTGGAAATAGAATCCTCGTTTCCATATCCGCTAATTCGAATGCAACCCGTGACCCCGACTGTCAATGTGTTTCAATCAGCAGTTAGTTGGGTAATTCAAAGTTGGCGCGACCGCGAAAGTTTGATTTGATCCCCTAAACGTCGCTTTCCTCACTCGCACAAGCGATAGTGCGTGGTTACCTTTAGTTTACGCAAAACACGCCCAGCCGCGTTGATTGGTCGTTTGTTCGCTAACAACCAGCGTAGAACGTACATCAAACAAATAGGATATCGCGCGTTTAGCGGCCAGTAATCCGATAGGGTGTCGTAAAACGTAATAAAGTGTCGCGGAATCTACGATAAAATTTATATATAATATAACGCCAAATGGAATATAGTCGAAAACGTAGGAGAAGCCATTTGGCGGACGTTTAAAATACCGAAATGAAATTTACGACGTCAATTTCTACGCAGGACGTTCCCTATCAATTGACAAATTGTTTGTCGCCCTTGGTTATGCCGTCATTCGGGGTCGGAATTCGGGAACCTTGATTTTATTAGGTCTCTATACTCACAGAAAATGCAATTGGGTTAATTTGGAGAACGTTCCCGGTCTTAGGTGGCCGATCTTGTTGTCTACCAAGGATAAACTGTATAAGGGCATTTCGGGAAATAACCCATTGGGAATATCCTCGATCTCGTTCTCTTGTAGAAAACTGGAATATTAGAATATAACTAATCAATTCGAGTTGATTTGTGTATAAAGCGACCTTGAGATGTGGCGATATATCGTACTGGATGCAGTACGATAAATCGTTACGTGTGTATTGATAACGGAAAAATGACTGCAGGTATGTTTCTACTTGTCACGTTTTGATTTCTTACTTCTTAAATCGTTATCAGCGTTACTAGCTATATGCGCTTGGGAAAGTCATTTTTCCGTATTCACCAATGTTTAGTCTTCCTTACAGCTTTTGCAATTTCCTAAGGGGTGATAAATGTCGATGTTGGATGTGTTTGAGCCGGTTGCCCCGCAGATCCCTGTAAATACATTGACAGCGAAATAAATTCGACGCTCTTGATCCATCGCAACTTACAACGTCTTCAATTGCCTCAAACGGTCGAACGCCTCCAAGGAAATCGCAGATAAATTATCGTACATCAATGAGCTGGAAGTGGACGGTGGAGCAGTTAGGATTAAATTGACGCGACGATACGGTCGGGGATTTATGGAATTTTTATCGAACGCCATTTCCGTAAAATCTGTCGAGCGATTTAACGTTGGCCGATTTAAAATATTCATTTCCCCGTATACATCCAATTTTATAACTGCACCTACTAAAACCAGACCTAAAAGTTGCCGAGAAAGTCTCATAAAACGGGGCAACATCTGAGTGGCCCATTTATATGGGTGCCTTTTTCGTCGAATAACCGCGATTTACATCTGGTGAAAAGCGGGGGAAAACCGCGCGGAATGTGCAATTTTTATTTCACTTCCGGACGGGATTGTATAAGTATTCAAGAAAACGCCACTCGGACATACAGATTTGTTTAGATAACGTCGGCTTATCGTAAACTTGCTTTCGAAGGGACGACCGGGAGGGATAATTCCCACTTTTGCTCCGACGAATTGCATATTCATCTCTACTTACAGCGTTTCTATTATGTTCTCCGTTGGGAAAGCGTCTCCGGGAAAAATGCCGAGGTCGTTGTTATTTATGTGTCTGAAAAAAAGCGGGAAATTAAATTTTTCTTTTCTGCGTCGTTTGGTTTGAAAAGAAAAAAAAATGCTTTGTAAGCGACAGATAAACACACAAACATAGCAGAACAAATACAAAACCGAGATTCACACTTTGGGCGCTAGAACACAGAATATATATAAACGAGCAGATGAACTATGCCCATGGGGAAATGGGGCGTTATAAATATAAACACGGAAAAGAGAATGAATGACTGCACTGAGGGAAGCTTTTCTTTTGGTTCTATTCTCTATAAGACCGTTCAAAGTGTACGTTGAGAGTTTACATACAATCTGTCAGATAAATTAAATGTTCCCATTGATTTATTTTGGTTATCTAGCAGATATTTCATCTGGAAGTGTCAAGATATAGTGTATCTTTTATTTATAATTTGTATTGGTATTCGACCCAGTTCAGGTAATAAAAGTCAAATCGGAATCCTCAATATTTCGTTTAATATATGAACATCCTCGGGAGGTACTGAAATTATAAAACGTTACATCATATAATACAACAACCGTAGGAAGATCTTATACATACATTATGTCACATTCAATTATCTAATTGTGTAAAAAAATAGAAGTGGTTGAATTTAGGGACCTCAAAAATATTGATGTATAGCAATTCACCGATGATCTAAAATCCATCCCATGGAGAAGCATATATGATTATACGGACGTTGACGATAAGGTTAATTTTATTAATGAAAACTTAAATGCACTGTTGGAACTACACGCACCAAAGAAAATTGTTAGAAGGACCAAGGGAACAGGCCAGCCGTGGCTAGAAAATGTGAGACCCTTGATGAAGCTTAGAGATAGAGCCCTGTCAAAATATAAGAAAAACAAAACGGCAGAGGCTCGAGAATATTACAAATCTCTTCGAAATATCACCAATGCTGCCAATAAAAGGGAGAAGAAGGCATTTCTTGAAAATAGGTTCAGAACAACAAGGAACCCATGGCAGGACTTGAAGAACTACTGTGGTGGAGTCAGGAAGAGCGTACCAGATATTCCAACAGCTCTTCGGAATCCGAATGAAATTAACAACCATTTCATATCCTCATTACCTAAGTCACAAGCTAGCATAGAGGAAACTACTCATTATTACTCAAATAACATCAAGCAAAGTGTCTCGTCCATACATGAATTTAAAGAGGTTTCGAAAATAGACGTACTTAAGATAATCTCCGATATTAAATCCAATGCAACTGGGCACGATGGGATAAATATTCAAGCAATAAATCTGTGTTGTCCATTTATTTTACCCTTTCTAACACACACGGTGAACTACTGCCTGGTCAAATCGGTATTTCCCAAGGGCTGGAAGAAAGCTGTCATAACTCCAATACCGAAAAAGAGCAACCCTGAGACCCTCCAAGATCTGAGGCCGATTAGTGTTCTTCCATGTCTCTCTAAGGTGCTGGAGAGGGTTATGTACGCTCAGCTTTTGACACACGTCAACAACAGTGAAATACTTCCAGCTACCCAGTGAGGATTCCGGAAGAATCACAGTTGTGCAACCTCCCTGACAAACGTATGTAATTACATATTTGAAGCCATAGATAGGGATGAAATTGTAATCTTAACTCTGCTTGATTTTACCAGGGCATTTGAAACTCTTAGTCATCTGATTCTCAGCTCAATTCTTCATTTCATTGGCTTGGGTGATCGGGCGACTGCTCTTCTTACGAGTTTTTTAACGGACAGAACTCAGGTTGTTAGGGTGGAGAATAAATACTCGGATGAGGTGTTGCTCACATCAGGTGTCCCTCAGGGATCCATATTGAGTCCGCTGCTTTATGCCATTTATGCTTCATGTCTACATGACTCCATTTCTTCGAGTTTAGTGCAATATTATGCAGATGATACACAAATTTTCCTCTCTGGTACAGTGGAGAGAATACAAGAAACATGCGACTTACTCAACGGGGATCTGGAGCGGTTTAGAGCAGCCTCTCTTAAACATCACCTTCATCTGAACACGCAGAAATGCTATATCATGACCTTCGGCCCTAAAAATAAGTTAAAGGAAGCGAAGTCCCTCATAAAGATTAAAATTAGCGATGATACTCTGGATAGGAAGGAGATTCTAAGGAATTTAGGCCTGATTTTTGACGAATCCCTAAGATTTAAACATCACATATCTCATTGTGTTCAAAGAGCATATTCACGACTTAAACTGCTTCATTCCAGTCGACACGAGCTACCGACCTCCACAAAGAGGATGCTTTGCGATTCTCTGGTGCTCTCGGTTTTCAGCCATGGTGACGTTATCTACTCGAATTGCATAACAGAAGCGGATAAGTATAGAATACAAAAAGTACAAAACTCATGCTTACGTCTTATCTATGGCATCAGGAAATATAATAGAATTTCACACAAACTGAACGACGCCCACTGGCTGGACATGGAGAGCAGGAGGGAGTTACATCAAATCTGCTTCTTTCATAAAATTATTCTATATAAAACTCCTTCTTATCTTTTTAATAAGATTGTATTTAGATCTCACGTCCACAACATTAACATCAGGTCGAGGGGCCTACTAACAACCCCAATGCACAAAAGCGCCCTATTCGTGAGAAGTTTTCTGTATAACATCCCAAGAATGTATAACGCGCTCCCCTTCCAGACTAAAAAACTCGAATACTACAAGTTTAAGAAAATAATGTCATGTTCTCTATTGCAGCAAGCAAGAGCTCACTGAGTGTCTTTTTGAACGTCTTTTTATTTCTCCCTTATAATTTATAATTTAGTACAGTTATTACTGGTTATGTATGTGTTTCTTGGCTCAAGATTACCAATATGTATTATGAAATTCCATTCTAAATTTCTTTTTCTGTTTCTTTGTATCTTTCAACCTTCCTCGTCTTGCTGATGTGTAGGTGAATATATGTACACATAAGATGAACCATCTGTTGAACTGGTTGAGTAGAGCAGGAGGAGCAGTCATTTGGACTGTTTTTACTGGACTCCGCCATTTTTCTAACTTTAAAATTAAACTGGAAATATTATTATTATTATTATTATTATTATTATTATTTACGAAAAGCAGACTTTGGACAACAAGGAGAAACTGTTTGAAATTTTAATTGTGACGGTTGCTATGAGTTTTTTTATCAAATGTCAAAATGTTGCAATAAATTTTGTTCAAATCGTCAACATCGGTTCTGAAATTCATCGTTCTATTTTCCTTTATATGGGACATTTCTAAAAAAGATCGTTTATTTTTATTGTCTTCTATCTCAAGAATATTCAAATTTTCGTAATTCATTGTATGTCCAGATGTACAAACATGATGTGCTAAAGCACGGCGTTCGGGTCTTAACCTCGAGTCACTTCGGTGTAAAGCTAGTCGCTTTTTAAGTGCCTGACACGTTTGTCCAACGTAACACAAATGACAGTGATTACAGTCAATTTTCTATATAACGTTTTTTAGTTTAATTTTAGGAATTTTGTCTTTGTGTCTATTGAAAAATTGTCCACCAGTTATCAAATTACAAGTTGCAATTTGTTTATTGATTTTGTTTTTGAAAACTTTTCTTATTTCTTCTGATAATTCAACTATACAGGGTGTCCGGGAAAATGTGGGAGATCTTTCGGATTAAGATAAAACATTAAAAAATAAGATGACAAGTTCCCATAAATTTTTTTTCCTAGCGGCCCTCCCTACGAAGGTACGGCCTCCTTCAGGACGCCACTGGTGATCAATTTTTCTTTCAACGTTTAAACTGCATTTTTTTAAATCTAATAATTTTGTCGGATTAAATAACCTAAACTAAAACGTTTCTGTTTCTTGAATGTCTTTCGTAACACACTTTGCTTCAGACAAAAAAATTAGAAATCATGGTTTCTCTTTGATAAAAATAAAACGTTAATTCTTTTAATTTTTTTTCTCGAAAACGGTTGATTTTACCGACAATGAACAAGAGTACCTTTTCTTTAAATTAATGTTCAAAGTGTTCAAATTTATTTTTCTTAACTCCTTATCATACAGGGTGTTAAAAATGTAAGCAATAAAATGTACAACCTAGTCCGCCCCTGAAAAACTAAACAAGCTAATTATGTTTTAAGGGCAGTATTTTAAGAGGTCCTTGCTACTGTTTATCGTATTGAATTTTCATTGAATTATCTTAAGTAGTTCAAAAGTTATTCAAGAAAAATTGATTACCAGTGGCGTCCTTTAGGAGGCCGTACCTCCGTGGGAACGGCCGCTAGGAAAAAAAATTATGGGAACTTGTCATCTTATTTTTTAATGTTTTATCTGAATCCGGGAGATCTCCCACATTTTCCCGGACACCCTGTATATGGAAAACCCGCATGTCTTAAAATATTGTCATTATTATTCACTTTAATTTTGTTTAAAAGTTCTCCATAAATTAATTTATTTAGAAAATTTAATTTGTAGCCATTTACCTTCATTATGTTGATTAATTCGTCGAAAGCTTTTTTTGTGAAATTTGGGTGCGTGATGTCGATAATTCTTTTCTTCAAATTAAGAATTGCATTCGTTTTAATGCTTTGAGGTTGATACGAGAATTTATTTATATATCTATTTGAACTGCTTTCTTTTCTGTACCATTCTAATTCCAAAACATTGCTTTCGTTCCTAAAAATAAGTGTATCAAGAAAAGGAACTGATCTTTTTTTTTCTTTTTCTATAGCAAATTGGATATGTGTGTCAAAATCATTGAAAATTGTTAAAATTTCTTCAGATTTTTCATTTGGTACTGCAGTAATGATGTCATCAACATAATGATAGATAAAAGGTAACGAAAAGAAAAGTATTTCAATAGACATAGACAAAAGACTATTTATGACAAGGTTAGCCAGGACTGGACTCAGGCAACTACCCATCGGACAACCAAATTTTTGGCGGAAAAAACGACCAATGTAAAGAAAATAATTTGACTTGAAAAGAAAAGTTATGATTTCTATGACAGTATCTTTTGGAATTAATGTCTTTTGTGAAATGTCATTCCAATGATTTATATATAAATAAATTCTCGTATCAACCTCAAAGCATTAAAACGAATGCAATTCTTGATTTAAGGAAAAGAATTATTGACATCACGCACCCAAATTTCACAAAAAAAGCTTTGGACGAATTAATCAACATAATGAAGGTATATGGCTACAAATTAAATTTTCTAAATAAATTAATTTATGGAGAACTTTTAAACAAAATTAAAGTGAATAATAATGACAATATTTTAAGACATGCGGGTTTTCCATATACAGTGGACCCCCGATAATCCGAACTCTGGCTTATCCGGCAGCCCCTGTAATCCGACATGGTCTCTTATACATAATGAAGTATGATTTTTACTTCAGACTACATACATATATATAACATGTATAATTTTATCATTGGATCTGTCGGACTACAAGATACTCTTTCGTAAAAAAATCCGGACTATAGAGGGTCTAAGGCAGTACTTTATAATCCGACAAATGCGCTAATCCGACACTTCCCTGCAAACTGTTTGTCGGATTACCGAGGGTCCACTGTATAGTTGAATTATCAGAAGAAATAAGAAAAGTTTTCAAAAACAAAATTAATACACAAATTGCAACTTGTAATTTGATAACTGGTAGACAAAAAGACAAAATTCCTAAAATTAAACTAAAAAACGTCATATATAAAATTGACTGTAATCATTGTGATTTGTGTTACGTTGGACAAACGTGTCAGGCACTTAAAAAGCGACTAGCTTTACACCGAGGTGACTCGAGGTTAAGACCCGAACGCTGTGCTTCAGCACATCATGTTTGTACATCTGGACATACAATGAATTACGAAAATATAAATATTCTTGAGATAGAAGACAATAAAAAAACGATCTTTTTTAGAAATGTGCCATATAAAGGAAAATAGAACGATGAATTTCAGAATCGATGTTGACGATTTGAACAAAATTTATTGCAACATTTTGACATTTGATAAAAAAACTCATAGCAACCGTCACAATTAAAATTTCAAACAGTTTCTCCTTGTTGTCCAAAGTCTGCTTTTCGTAAATCTTCATAATGTATATATAAGATCTTCCCACGGTTGTTGTATTATATGATGTAACGTTTTATAATTTCAGTACCTCCCGAGGATGTTCATATATTAAACGAAATATTGAGGATTCCGATTTGACTTTTATTACCTGAACTGGGTCGAATACCAATACAAATTATAAATATACCAAGAATCTTTTATATAAACTGAATATGTCCATTAAATTATTCAGGTTATCTGGCAGATAACACTTTATTTAGGGCCTGTTTCGCCACCTCTAGATAAAGTGCTATCTGTCAGATAAACTGATTATTTTCGTTGAAATTTTCTGATTATCTGACAGATAGCATTTTATCTAGAGGTGGTGAAACAGGCCCTTAGAGTTGTTTCATCATATCCAGACATAATGTATCTGTCCGATAAACTGAATACCGAAATTGAACTGTTCTCATTATCTGACAGATAGCACTCTATCTGAAGGTAGACGTGGTGAAATAGGTCTTGAATCTCTTGTTTTATGTACTGGATTATCTGAAGTTGCTGAACAGTAAACACCTCGATCAAATAATTAAACGAGGTGTTTCCCTATTCCATTCCTTGCGATTGAAGTGCCCCTAAGGACGTTTACTTTCTCAGAACCTTTCATTCGCTTTATTTTCCATTCAAGTCAAACGTAGCTATAAAAGCAAAAAAAGTCACTTACAAATGTCGAACTTTGGTGAGATTGTAAAACGCTTTCGGCTCGATCGCGCGAACGTTGCAATGCACGAAACTCCTGCAATTAAAATAACAAACTCATCCCGCCCGCGAATTGTATAACAATTTATGATATGATCCTCGATATGGAGCGATGAAAATTCCTTTATTTAATCCCAGAATAAACGGACTACGTCAATTCCCAGAAGCAAACAGTACGTTGTTAAGATGACAGACAATATTCGAATTAGTTGCGGGAAATTTTCCGGTATGTTTCCATTGCTGAAATCGTTGGACGGTAGCGCCGTCAATGAGTATCTGGCTACGATTTTTGGTAAGATAAGGATTGGGGGTTGTTTGTTTAATTTTTTTTTTTGTAGGGTGCCTGTTGTTCTTTTTGGTTGGAGCACATACCGCTTGGCCGTCCACTGCGATTTATCGGTTGCGATCGGCTGATTATCCGTTCGATGTGACTAATGAGGCTGCGTCTTATATGGCGATTAGTGGGCCGATTGGAGATATCTTCGGCGAGATTTTATCTTCAGCGGTTGTCGATTATATGGGACGGAAAAAGACTATTTTGATATCTGGGTTGCCGTTTCTTGTATCTTGTGTTTTAATTTATCTTTGTTATATGTCACCGGTGCTGATTTACATCGCGAGGTTCCTTGGTGGTCTTGCCATGGGTACTGTTACCTGCATCTTACCCATGTACGTCTCCGAAATTTCCCGACCGGGTATACGTGGAAAAATAGGTGTCTTGACTGTGGTTTTCTTTATTTTTGGAGGAGTGTTCATCAATCTCACAAGCACAGCTCTGACCATCCAGGAATCAGCTCTATCGTTGGCGTTAATCACCGTGGTTTTTCTTTTTTCCTTTGGTGTCATGCCCGAATCGCCATATTACTTGTTGATGAAAGGAAAAACAGATCAAGCTGGAAAATCCTTGAAGTTTTTTCGTCGCGACGAGAACGTCGACAAGGAGCTCGCGTCTCTTCAGGAGGACGTCAGTAGGCAGCTTAGCGAGCGCGGGAGCTTCCGAGATTTATTACTCATCGAATCGAATAGACGGGCGCTCCTCGTGGTGGTGTCCGGAAGGCTATTTCAACAACTAACTGGTTCCCTGGCATTAAATATATACGCTCACGATTTGCTATTAGACGCCGCGACGACTATTCAACCGGAAATGGCGCTTGCCATCATCTACACCATCCAAGCAGCAATCGCCTTTTTTTCCGGCGAGCTTTCCGACAAATTCGGACGTGTGCCGCTCATGAGTTTCTCCCTGATCGCATCTTTTTTCACGCTGGGCGCGCAAGGGGTGTATTTCACCCTCCGGGACTTCGCAACGTTCGATTTACCCGCTCTGACGCCGGTTTTTCTGTTTGCCCTCAATTATTTCCTGTTTCAAATTGGAATCGGTTCGCTGTTGAGCGTGCTGATAGGGGAAATTTTTTCCGCGTCCGTCAAGTCGAAAGCGGTTTGCTTGACGAACATAGTTTACTCGATGATGGTGATTTTGACCACCAAGTTTTATCAGGTGTCGTCGGATTACGTGCATTTTTCGGTACCGTTTTACTTTTTCGCCACGTGTTCATTGGTGGGTAGTTTTTATGTGCACCTCACGTTTCCGGAAACTAAGGGTAGAACGTTGGAGGAGATCCAGATGGAACTGAAAGGACTCAAAAGAAGCGCGGAAAACTGAACGAGCAATTTTTATACCTTAGAAATTTTGATTGTAACTTTCATGTTGCTTCTTAATTGATGCAAGAGGGTCTAGTAGGTAACGATTTAAACCAAATAAAAAAAACAATAATTATTGGTACCACGATATCTGTCATCGCAACGCTTCGTTTGCCTCAAAGGACTAACAAGTCAAAAAAAGACTCACAAAAGCTCGACGTCTTGATGAGCAATACTCCTGAAAACCTCGCGGGACAAAACCTGAAAATTATTATGCGTGAAATCGAGAATATCGATTCTCTCCTTCGGAATATCATCGGGTACTGCTTGCATATTTTTCAAGTGGCAAAATATGTCTCGCCTTTCGCATACACAACTCCCATTGTAATTTATTGCTGCAATAAAGAAAACGACGAAATTTCCTCCCCGACTTCCAAACTTTAAACTTACTGCAATTTTTATCGTCGTCATCGTGCACAGCCGACGATTTCTTGCTGACCAAACTGTCGAAGTATTCGTCCAGCGGGTTATCGTCTGAAACAACCCAACCCCGTTTTTCAACTAAACCACGCTAAGCTCCCGGAAATATATCTCACAGCAATTCTCCTCATCTGAACTATCCGGACAGTCGATTTTGCCGTCGCAATTGTTCTTTTGCTGGATGCAAATTTGATCGTTCACGCAAGGGAAATAACCCTCCGGACAATTTCCGTCCACTTTCCGGATAGAAGCTGAAAATTTCGAATGACATAGAGACGAGTAAAAGGAAGTGGGGTGAGCCGCTAAGCGGATTCCCATTTTGTTTGCACACCGAAAGTTGCGAATCAACAAAAGGCGAAGTTCGCTGGAAGCGATGCTTCCCAACTTTGTCGACAAATTTTTATTCAGATTAAAACACCTAACTTGCCCGAAACAATAGTCGTTTAACGGGATAATATGCAATTGAAGTGGGTTAACCGCGACCTTATTTTGGTAATTTTTTGTACCGAAAAATATCAGGAAAATACCCCGCGGAATACAGGCATCAACAGTGGATGGATTTCATCGTTTTTAATGAGGACAAATATTTACCAATTAACTTCGTAGGCCAACCATCCAATGTACGTAGGGATTATTAACAATGTTTGTCATGTACACATTTGGGAATTCATAGTCATTGCTCATCAGTTTCAATTGATTATACATTTATTTATATTGAAATTTCGAATATAAAAAACTGCTTCATCGTAACGAACTTTGTGAAAACAAAAAATTTGTAGCGCTATCCTAACGTTTCGTCAGAATCAGATGAGAAGATGTCAGATGAGATTCTGACGAAAAGTCAGTTCTTTCCAAAACGAACCCGGATAAAATGTGAGTTTCCAAAATAAGTTCAAGAGGTCCCAATAAGTTTCAGCGCTGAAATTTTTTTTCCTGCCGAGGTCGAGTTCTCTGTACTATCGAATTTTTACTATGTATTATTGTCTAAAAATGGGGTCATTGCAATTGCCAATTTCGGTGGGCGTTCCGATAACAGCTCTATAAACGCAGATTGCTATATAACAACCCATCAATAAATCAGAATTGGCAAAAAATTTTATTGTATTTGAGGTCTATTCTATATACGTAGTAGTCAATGGATCATGAATATACGAAAAAACATCGACAAATCTTAGCTGAATTGAAATTTCTATAGAAATTGAACATGGAATCCTCGTCGCTCAGTTTGTCTGTCAATACGTGGCGATCTAGTTAGATTGGAGCTGTCGATTCCCAGGAGAAGCAGTAACGATATGAGGCAGTCTGACATGAAGGTTCAGTAGGCATCGAATATGAATCTCCTTTGATTTCCTTTGATAGACAGTAATTATGTGTTCGTCGCACCACACTCGCCACACCGTAATTAGCGTTTTCAGACCAAAATTTCAAGATCTGTTCAAATTCGGTGTCTTTTTTTTTCAAATTCACGACTATTCGCGTCGTTGTTGAGTTTTTATATTGTATTTTGTTTTACCAGAGGAGTCGTTTCTCAACTTGAATAATATCAAAAACTGCACAAATTGTTCAGCCGACAATATGCGACATCAAAATCGCAATAGTGGCTATTATTACCACGGATTGCTAATTATTCGCCGCTTGCGCCGCTCGGTCATACAACGGCCGTTATTAATTAATGGGCCTTTCCCATGATTTTTTTTTATTGCATAATTAAATGAAGTAAGTCAAAATTAACAGATTCCCAAAAATTTTTTTTCTAAATCCTCTTAGTTTTTTATAAAAAAAATAAAATCGATTTGAAAGGCGGGAAATCTGAATTTTAAATTTTATGTATAACCGGCAACATGGGAATGAGATTCAAACCATCTACTATTCCGTCGCTTAAGAACAATGACATAGATACTTAGAAGTTTTAAAGTTCTATGCCTAGATAACCTTATAACCTAAGTTACATTGAGTCTTAAGCAATGTTGCCAGCTTCAGTCAAATTTGATTGGTTACTTTCGTCGTGACGAACTATGAAACTGACAAATGAAAAAATTCAATTTTAAAACTTTAAATTAAGATTTTTCAATAACTATATCACCAATATTAATGATTAGGACATTTTTGTGCGTTGACAACCGTCAAATTTTAAATCCCCACCGCGTGGGAAAGGCCCAGTAGATGTCTGTCAACTTTCTGTTGCCATTAAAATGGCGTTTCGAAAATTTCATTTTCACATGAAAAAACTACCTCATCTCTGTTTTATTTTTCTCCTATCGTTTGCGTGACTGAATTTTAACAATTCTCATCAATTAACTTGGAGAAACTCTAAAATTTCCATTATCTCATCTGAATTGTTGTTGGTGTTGTTTTTGTTATTTTTCTTGCTATCCTTTTTTGAAGATTTTCTTTTTCAACTCGCATACCCTCTCCCTAGAAGCTATTTTCATTTCTTCAATATTTTCTCGGCTTTTTTCCAATTGCATTCTTCGTTTATAAAAAAAAAAAATTGTTGAGCATCAAAATAGTTTCGATTGAAATCTCTTTATTTTGAAAAGATTTTTTCCTCTCTTTCTCTATCTACTACATTCGTTACTTAATAATAAGAATCAATGTCTTTTACGCATCAACATTCAATCATCAGCAGAAAAGAATCTATCGTCGATGTTGGGGTATTCGGGCAGTTGTTCGCAGCGTTGGTTGGCAGTGGGTGGCTGTTCGAAAGCAATTATGTCTACCAAAGTTACTAAGAAACTATGGCGTATGATTGTCGAGTGAAAATGTTGAATGATGGGAAAGTAAAATATAAGTTATCATGTTAGGTGAAGTTGCACATCGGAGATTCTGAGTTGCTGCTGGATTGCTTGGTAATGGATATTATGCCAGAATTTGAGATACTGCTGAGTATGGATATAATTGTACTCCAAAAGAAGGAGCGGCTGCTAATACTGCAACATGTGAACAAATCAAAGACTTTATATGGCGGAGTCCATTGATTATAAATAGAGGAGAAGAGATGAATATAGCTGAGCCGAGGAGCGAGTTCTTTGTCGGACAAAGAGTGTTCGTCAAACCTAAAAATGCCATGGAGTGTAGAAGTAGATGGGCATCTACATCGCAGACGGGCGGAAGGTAACGCAGTCGGCTGAAGATGAGGTTCTGGAAGTTAATGAAGATGTACAGACAGGTTCTGTGGATCTTGAGTTCTTTGACGATGAGGGAAGAGTTGATGAAGATCCTGACGCTGTAGTCGAAGATTTGCCTATACGGAATCAACGGGTTCCTCAGTCCATTTTATTGTTATCCGGTATAGTGTTTGTTGTTGTCAAGGAATTGTCACAAAATTAAAAAGAAAATCAATTTTAAGAGCTGTATATTCTATAGTTTCTCTACTCCGTGAAATTTCTGTTTTCGAATAACCGATATCAGCTTCGGTTGCGTATATACAAATATGGCGGACGAGCCTAGTCACTTTTATAGAGACCAATGTTTCAGACCGAAACGAGTTCGGTTTATTCCTGCAGATTTTTCTAAAGTTGGAGCAACTTTTTTAAGATGTTTTGACGAGTGAAAAAATGACGAACAACTGTAATCAGTGATATACAGTGATAACTTCTTACTCAGATCCAACTCGTTGATTAGCAAGGTGTCGATTTTCGTTTTCTTGATATTGTGCGAGAAGTGGACTAATGCCGTCCAGTTCAGACGAAAATTGTTTTTCCAGTAACATAAATTCTTACTCAGTTCTCTTATGAATTTTCTTCTGTGCGTTGTATATAGGTAAAGTGTGCAAAGTAAGTGCGATTTATTATAACTTTACCCTTTCTTTGTTTGAAGAACAAGCAAATTGAAAGTGTGCTTGATTCTTTGTTAGGTAGGGGCAATGAGCACTGTTAGGTGGGACACTGACTCGTTGAACTTATTGAACTTTTATTCCAATAAATTGAAAAGCTTATATTCTAAATTGATCTACCCTAATTGTTCAAAGTTGCTTTCTTTACATTATATCGTATGCCGTTGTAAAATTCTGTCACTTTGGTATTTAAACACAATCACTTGATTTAGGATCGAAGATGGCCCAAGATATCCAAGATTTGAAGAATACACTTCTGACACCTACGAAATCGGATTGGGAAGGTGGGTTTTGTTATTATATTGTTGAAACATATTTTTATGAAAAGTTTCAGTGATAAATTCCAATTCTTCGATAAATAGAAACCAAACACCGTGTGCAACTAACACAAACCTAGGTAAAATTCGCTTCCAGAATTGACTAGAGAGCTCCTTAAAACACTTTTTCAGGATCAACGCTGTCAGAGAACGACAAGATATTCGGAATACACTATTACAACTTTCAAAGAGGATTGGGAATGTGAGTTTCGTCATTACATTGGTTAAAAATATTTTCATGAAAAATTTCAGTAATAGATTTAAATTGTGCTCGTAGTGAAAGAAACCAAACAACCGAAAGTGCAGAGCAAACATCAGGTTTAGGTAAGGTTCATTACATTCATAGGGCGTTATGTCAAGTTTTAAATTTTAATTATATTTGGAATATTTATATATCGAGGCATTCCTAGTGAATGTACGGTTTTTTTGTTTTAAAATCTAGTGTGAAGACTTCGAATACACGTCATAACCTCATAGATGAATTTTATGTTATATTTGTGGGTTTCCTTTAATTTTTTACAATTATAAGAGGAATTTCGCGGGAGTTGAGTAACAATCTCAATCGTTTTGAACAATTGGAAAATTGTATTTCTAATTACTTGAATTCTCCAAAATTTGCGAAATTGTCCACGAGAACCTTGTGAAATTTTCGGAATGTCGCAGAATTCTCCAATTTCGAGATTGACAATTTTTGTAAAATGAATGAAAAAGTTCTTAAATTCTTTTCCATTTGCAAATTTCTTTGAAAGTTTGGTAACCCTTTCAATGTTTTTGTATTCTGAAGAATTTCTCCTTTAATGAAAATTTCGATGATAATTTTTTAATAATTTCCTTTCATTTTCTGCAAATGATAGGAGGAATTTCTTTATCGATTAATCTTTTCGGGTTGTTAAATTTTGTTTTTGATTGCCCGAATATTTCGAGAATATTGGGAAATTTTTGAATCCTGATTTCGATAAAAAATTTGCGAAAGTACTCTTTATATTTCCTATTTGCCTGAGAAGCTGTGTGAGAAACTTCTGGACAATTTACATAAGGAAATGTTGTGTCCGGTTAATTTGAGAAATTCATTGGAACTTAAGATAATTTTAATTTTCCAGACATTTTCCTGATATTCAACGTAAATCAACAATTTTCTGTGAAAATTACAAATTTTCAAAAATATCTTACGATGATCTATGTTCGATCAAATTGTAAAGTTATTCATTTAATTCACTTGTAATGAATGATAAAAGGAATGGATTGATTGTGATCAATTTCGGAAGTTTCTTTTAAATTTCGGTGAAATGAACAGTTGGCCCCCAAACATACAGAAAGTCGGAAATTAATTAATTTCGATAAGAATAAAAACTTAAACTTTCTTTTAAATTTTGTTTTTCATTAATTTTTCCAGATGGAACTAACACATTCACATTCTCCAAGTTTGATAATCCCGATCGATTTTCATTCCTTTTTATTTCTGTTTTTATTTGTAATTTAATTCTCAGATGAACCATCTATTCCAAAAAAATGGATTTGGAAATGGTCAAAGTTTTACAGAAAAGCGCCTTTACCTTCATCCAGACTCTACGATATGAAGACCCAGCCTATGAAGCCTATGAAGAACCAAGCAAGTATTAGTTTGCATCTTTCGGCAAAATTTTCCAATTAATGCTTTTAGAGGAAGAAGAGTAAACTTACATCAAATCTGCTGTCTGTACTTAATGAGGTTGTTGATAAAGTAAAATCAAGTAAGGCGAATAGTAGTTTGGAAGGCATCTATTTTTTTCCAGGTGTGTCGGAAAAATTCTTCACTGAGCGTCCTACAATTCAGGTAACAAGAATTGTTTTTTGAACAGTATTCATGGTACAATACAATTATTTTCAGAATGTGAGGAAAATCAACGGATCCCCTCTTATTGATATGAAAAAGCAGATGACTTAATCAAAACAAAATCATTCTTGAAATGCGACACGTACAAAAATCACCAAATTTGGAGCTTTCAAAATTTGTCGTTACTGCTCCGGAGGATCCAGCGAACTCAATTTCTTTACATTATATCGTATGCCGTTGTAAAATTCTGTCACTTTGGTATTTAAACACAATCACTTGATTTAGGATCGAAGATGGCCCAAGATATCCAAGATTTGAAGAATACACTTCTGACACCTACGAAATCGGATTGGGAAGGTGGGTTTTGTTATTATATTGTTGAAACATATTTTTATGAAAAGTTTCAGTGATAAATTCCAATTCTTCGATAAATAGAAACCAAACACCGTGTGCAACTAACACAAACCTAGGTAAAATTCGCTTCCAGAATTGACTAGAGAGCTCCTTAAAACACTTTTTCAGGATCAACGCTGTCCAGAGAACGACAAGATATTCGGAATACACTATTACAACTTTCAAAAGAGGATTGGGAATGTGAGTTTCGTCATTACATTGGTTAAAAATATTTTCATGAAAAATTTCAGTAATAGATTTAAATTGTGCTCGTAGTGAAAGAAACCAAACAACCGAAAGTGCAGAGCAAACATCAGGTTTAGGTAAGGTTCATTACATTCATAGGGCGTTATGTCAAGTTTTAAATTTTAATTATATTTGGAATATTTATATATCGAGGCATTCCTAGTGAATGTACGGTTTTTTTGTTTTAAAATCTAGTGTGAAGACTTCGAATACACGTCATAACCTCATAGATGAATTTTATGTTATATTTGTGGGTTTCCTTTAATTTTTTACAATTATAAGAGGAATTTCGCGGGAGTTGAGTAACAATCTCAATCGTTTTGAACAATTGGAAAATTGTATTTCTAATTACTTGAATTCTCCAAAATTTGCGAAATTGTCCACGAGAACCTTGTGAAATTTTCGGAATGTCGCAGAATTCTCAATTTCGAGATTGACAATTTTGTAAAATGAATGAAAAAGTTCTTAAATTCTTTTCCATTTGCAAATTTCTTTGAAAGTTTGGTAACCCTTTCAATGTTTTTGTATTCTGAAGAATTTCTCCTTTAATGAAAATTTCGATGATAATTTTTAATAATTTCCTTTCATTTTCTGCAAATGATAGGAGGAATTTCTTTATCGATTAATCTTTTCGGGTTGTTAAATTTTGTTTTGATTGCCCGAATATTTCGAGAATATTGGGAAATTTTGAATCCTGATTTCGATAAAAATTTGCGAAAGTACTCTTTATATTTCCTATTTGCCTGAGAAGCTGTGTGAGAAACTGGACAATTTACATAAGGAAATGTTGTGTCGGTTAATTTGAAATTCATTGGAACTTAAGATAATTTTAATTTTCAGACATTTTCCTGATATTCAACGTAAATCAACAATTTTCTGTGAAAATTACAAATTTTCAAAAATATCTTACGATGATCTATGTTCGATCAAATTGTAAAGTTATTCATTTAATTCACTTGTAATGAATGATAAAAGGAATGGATTGATTGTGATCAATTTCGGAAGTTTCTTTTAAATTTCGGTGAAATGAACAGTTGGCCCCCAAACATACAGAAAGTCGGAAATTAATTAATTTCGATAAGAATAAAAACTTAAACTTTCTTTTAAATTTTGTTTTTCATTAATTTTTCCAGATGGAACTAACACATTCACATTCTCCAAGTTTGATAATCCCGATCGATTTTCATTCCTTTTTATTTCTGTTTTTATTTGTAATTTAATTCTCAGATGAACCATCTATTCCAAAAAAATGGATTTGGAAATGGTCAAAGTTTTACAGAAAAGCGCCTTTACCTTCATCCAGACTCTACGATATGAAGACCCAGCCTATGAAGCCTATGAAGAACCAAGCAAGTATTAGTTTGCATCTTTCGGCAAAATTTTCCAATTAATGCTTTTAGAGGAAGAAGAGTAAACTTACATCAAATCTGCTGTCTGTACTTAATGAGGTTGTTGATAAAGTAAAATCAAGTAAGGCGAATAGTAGTTTGGAAGGCATCTATTTTTTTCCAGGTGTGTCGGAAAAATTCTTCACTGAGCGTCCTACAATTCAGGTAACAAGAATTGTTTTTTGAACAGTATTCATGGTACAATACAATTATTTTCAGAATGTGAGGAAAATCAACGGATCCCCTCTTATTGATATGAAAAAAGCAGATGACTTAATCAAAACAAAATCATTCTTGAAATGCGACACGTACAAAAAATCACCAAATTTGGAGCTTTCAAAATTTGTCGTTACTGCTCCGGAGGATCCAGCGAACTCAATACTCGATGATTCAGATAGAGAATTTATGTTGCTAGAAAAACAATTTTCGTCTGAACTGGACGGCATTAGTCCACTTCTCGCACAATATCAAGAAAACGAAAATCGACACCTTGCTAATCAACGAGAAGAAAAGAACAGGACCCGAGATTTGTTGTTTTCGCTTTCAAACAATCCACACACGATCGCGACGTCATCATTGGTCACTCCATTTGGAGAGAAAAGGGACACCCCAAGGTCTACTAATATCGCTGATTTAAGAAAAAAAAATACTAAGGAAATTAGAGGAAAAGAAAAATACCCCAGGATATAATATGTCAGTAAGACTAATTAAACATTTCCAAAACGATTACAATATTTTAAGTACGCCAAAAACCAGATATCAAGCAAAATTAACTGAACAATGTCTAAGGTTATGGGAATCTCCACTAGGTTGAAATTTTTGCATTTGTGTATTTTATAGCTATTCAATTGACATTTCAGTTCTCAATTATATTACTTACATACCAAAACCCAAAGCCTTTGAAGAGAAGTAACAAAAGTGTTCTCTTCTTGTTTTGGAGTCATCTATGAAATGATGTGCTCGTAATTTTATTTCAGTTTGCTATGCTTTAACTCAGCTTATGAAGAAATTTTTCAAGAAATTTCAAGAGATAGCCAAGCGAACACAGAAAGTCTAAAAATATTGACAAAATTTTCCCAAATTCTGCGAATTTGTGAATAGGGATACGTGTTCTGGATGATGATAGGTTTTTTCTCCTTTTTTGTTTTATATCCCTAACGCAACCAGTGTAATATCTGGCATGATAAAAGATGTATTTTTAATTTCATATCTGGAATTGATGCCAAAAATACATAACATGAAAAAATTAACTTTACTGTTCAAAAATGCGTGGAAGTTTGAGAATATGAAAATCCTGAATTTCCGAAAAAATAGTAATCCGCCGTTTTTTTCAGTATTTCCGATCTCTTGTTGTCGATATTTGTCCCTAAAAAACTTTCAATTTCCTTATCAAATAGATATTTTAGTCTTTTTAACTTCGCCCAAACTGAACAAAACCTAATTCAAATGGAAGGTATTCTTAGTATCTAAAACATTTTGAAGACATTTTGAATAAAATCAATAGTTCAATTTAGAAGCGAAACGTGTGATTTGAAACTTTGAACTGCACTCAACTAGGACGCTCGATAGCAGTCCTTGGGAAAACCTTAGCATTATTCACTACCCCAACAACTCATAGGTCGCTATGTAATTAATTTTTTTATTTAGCACTGGTACGTTTCTCATTGACTGACTACCCATCAATAAATCAGAAATGGCAAAAATTTTATTGTATTTTGAGGTCTATTATATACGTAGTAGTCAATGGACCATGAATATACGAACAAACATCGACAAATCATATCACCAATATTAATGATTAGGACATTTTTGTGCGTTGAAAAATCTATATTTGTGTACAAACGTCAAATTTTAAATCCCCACCGCATGGGAAAGGCCCATTGAACGATTATAAAATGTTGATTTATATTGTAATCCATCTGTGGGTATTTTTGATTTCTCTAATTTTTCGATGTATTACACAAAACGAAATTAAAAGCTACTAAGCAACAGAGCATTGATAAAACGAAAGTGAGTCGGGTTGTAATTAGCGAGTGCGTAAAATATGCTGTTTTCCAGGGTGTTCACTTTCAAAATGAATATTTATCTTCTTGCTAAAACGGAATATTTGTGCACCAGATGTTAAAAGGAAAGCCCTATTTCATATCGCGATGGAATTAAGTTTTTATATATGTTACCTCACAGGACGTTTTGCAAACAAAGCTGAAACTAATGATGAAAAATTGTTATACAAGGATCGGGAAAAGGAAATGCAGAATAACTTGGAAGAAATTGCATTCCTCGTGAAATATTTCATCCTACCGATAATTTATTTCCAATTGATCGAACTTCATTATTTGCGGATTTATAAACTAAATATGCGATTGACATTGCTGTCCAATAAAACGCAGCTCTTCTGCATGCAATTCCCAAGTATTTTAAAGGAATGAAAGAGGTTGCGATACAAAAGTCACTTACAAAGTCTAATTAAAAACACTCAATGTTCTTGTGAAGGTATTCGATTTTTTCGTTCGCGTTCTACGAAATTAATTTTGTTTCGTTCTCAAAGTAAAACCATTCTGACTCACGCGACGCGTCTATGCCACTTTTCCATTCCTACATTGTCTTACACGAATTCAGAACTACGTATGTTAGCAAATTGTTCCAATGGAAAAGTTAGTTTCTTATAACAACATTTCATTTATTATATTTGATATATTTTATAAATCAAATTTGTAAAATTACTTGTAAACGCATTTCTTTCTCTTTCGTTAGGTTTTTTTTATTCATTGATCACATTAAGTCAAAGCCCCGTAATTTGTGATTATTTGAACACGAAACCCTTTCCTTTCCGCCTATCATGTTTCATTTCGTTTAAAACTTTCAAAATCAAAGCACTAATCGCAAAATCGATAATCCAACGAGAAGTGGCCATTCGTTTATTGAATGATCACTATTATATTAATTATCGGGTTGCTTTCGAACTTTTGATCAATCAACGTTAGATTGAAAATTGGTGCAATTCGAACGGATTGGAACTGGGCGAAGCACGTGAAAGAGAATCAATCACCAACTCTTCTGTTTATTACAGTTCAATTTATCGAACGTTCAATAAAACTTTCCCTTTGTGTGCAAGATTTTCAAACAACACGATCCCTTCTCTACGATTTTTTTTTAAATATCACTGAAAGTCAGCTTAGTAGTGAGAGACGTGAACGAAGAGGACTTAGCTCCGCTTACGGCAACATGGGACTGAGATTCGAACCATCTACTATTCCGTCGCTTAGGAACAATGACATAGATACTTAGAAGTTTTAAAGTTCTATGCCTAGATAACCTTATAACCTAAGTTACATTGAGTCTTAAGCAATGTTGCCAGCTTCAATCAAATTTGATTGGTTACTTTCATCGTGACGAACTATGAAACTGACAAATGAAAAAATTCAATTTTAAAACTTTAAATTAAGATTTTTCAATAACTATATCACCAATATTAATGATTAGGACATTTTTGTGCGTTGAAAAAATCTATATTTGTGTACAAACGTCAAATTTTAAATCCCCACCGCATGGGAAAGGCCCATTGAACGATTATAAAATGTTGATTTATATTGTAATCCATCTGTGGGTATTTTTGATTTCTCTAATTTTTCGATGTATTACACAAAACGAAATTAAAAAAGCTACTAAGCAACAGAGCATTGATAAAACGAAAGTGAGTCGGGTTGTAATTAGCGAGTGCGTAAAATATGCTGTTTTCCAGGGGTGTTCACTTTCAAAATGAATATTTATCTTCTTGCTAAAACGGAATATTTGTGCACCAGATGTTAAAAGGAAAGCCCTATTTCATATCGCGATGGAATTAAGTTTTTATATATGTTACCTCACAGGACGTTTTGCAAACAAAGCTGAAACTAATGATGAAAAATTGTTATACAAGGATCGGGAAAAGGAAATGCAGAATAACTTGGAAGAAATTGCATTCCTCGTGAAATATTTCATCCTACCGATAATTTATTTCCAATTGATCGAACTTCATTATTTGCGGATTTATAAACTAAATATGCGATTGACATTGCTGTCCAATAAAACGCAGCTCTTCTGCATGCAATTCCCAAGTATTTTAAAGGAATGAAAGAGGTTGCGATACAAAAGTCACTTACAAAGTCTAATTAAAAACACTCAATGTTCTTGTGAAGGTATTCGATTTTTTCGTTCCCGTTCTACGAAATTAATTTTGTTTCGTTCTCAAAGTAAAACCATTCTGACTCACGCGACGCGTCTATGCCACTTTTCCATTCTTACATTGTCTTACACGAATTCAGAACTACGTATGTTAGCAAATTGTTCCAATGGAAAAGTTAGTTTCTTATAACAACATTTTATTTATTATATTTGATATATTTTATAAATAAAATTTGTAAGATAACTTGTAAACGCGTTTCCTTCTCTTTCGTTAGGGTTTTTTCATTCATTGATCACATTAAGTCAAAGCCTCGTAATTTGTGATTATTTGAACACGAAACCCTTTCCTTTCCGCCTGTCATGTTTCATTTCGTTTAACACTTTCAAAATCAAAGCGAACTAATCACAAAATCGATAATCCAACGAGAAGTGGCCATTCGTTTATTGAATGATCACTATTATATTAATTATCGGGTTGCTTTCGAACTTTTAATCAATCAACGTTAGGTTGAAAATTCGTCGATGGTGCAATTCGAACGAATTGGAACTTGGCGAAGCACGTGAAAGAGAATCAATCACCAACTCTTCTGTTTATTACAGTTCAATTTATCGAACGTTCAATAAAACTTTCCCTTTGTGTGCAAGACTTTCAAACAATACGATCCCTTCTCTACGATTTTCTTTTTAAATAAAACTGAAAGTCAGCTTAGTAGTGAGAGACGCGAACGAAGAGGACTTGGCTCCGCTTACACCACATATGATGAATAGTGGCGGATTTGACTTTTAATCATTGGGAACAGGAGAAGTTACAGATTTTTTTTAATTGAAAATAAAATCGTAATAGCAAAACTAATGCGGGCTTGTAAACGTTTACCTTTAATTTTTTTTTAAAAACCACTCTTTTCCGTTAATCCACTTTGCTTGCAAAAAAATAGCCCAATTAATATTAATTACCTCAATTTATTACTCGAATTATTTTTTTGAACGAGATTCATACGTTGGCCTGATGATTAAGAGACGATTCGTTTAAAAAATAAAATTCGAACGAAGAGAAAAATCGTCGCGCTTGTTTCGGTTCCGAAATATTTCAAAGTATCGAGTATCTGATTGGCGGTGTTGCGGAATCGCGAGGTAAATTGGATACATATTGAAAACGTGACAAACTAATCGCGCGCCGTCAATCCCGCGTAAATCGGAAGGGTTGTTTAAGCGCAAAAACGATAACGAGGTACATTGAAACGATAGGTGGAATTACAATTTTCGAACGATTTTTGCGCCTCTAAAATGGGTTTAATGATCTAATCAGGAAGATTTAGATGCATTTCAGAGAATCAGGCGCTGTCCCCGAGAGAGCCCTAATCTACCCTTAATTTCATTGACACTAACCGAAAGCCCTCATCAGGTTGCATTATCCCTCTGTTTTCGGTCGACACGATTAATTTCTCGGTGCCGAGGATAACCGTAGACCGTCGTATAGTGTTCCGACTCAATAGGCAACAGGGGCGTTCAGATGAGTCGTGGATGAAGTTCTAAAAGAAATGGACAATATGAGAAATTGCCTTGTTAATGGCCAATGAATTATAGAAGTGGGTCAAATTATTTAGGGCGAATTTCGAAACCTACGTGGCAACTTGGCCAGACACGCACAGCGCGAAATGCAAGGTTAAAACAGTCGGCTGTCTTACGACCTGTTTATCAATGTCCCTCCGGACAGTTACCTTATAGGTAGCCACTAACCGTCGGTTAAGTTGGTTCGCATTTAACCGTTAACCCACATATCGATAAACGTAATAACTGCCAGATGTCATCTACCTGCCAGACGGCTTCTTTACTTGGGCATTGGTAAACTGACTGTTATCGTTCTGAAGCGGACGTTTAACTTTTAACGAATAGTTGAAAATTCCTTGAAACTGCTCTTATGAGTTTTATGAGAACGAAGTCAACTGTTTGTTAACTTTTAACCCTCAGTTAAAATTTAACCAATGGATTGTGGTCGCTTTTAGGGAATAAAATACTGCTGTTCTTGAGTTGGAAAATTGATGTGTCAACATCATTTTATGTCACATAAATTGTTAATGAATGCAAAAATCATTTTCGGTTAGTGATATGAAAAAGAATTCCATGCGTAGGGCAAGTAGCACACAAATAAACAGTTAATCTTTTCATTTATCGCGCTCGCCGCTTACGAATGACATTCCAAAATGACAATTCCCACTCAATTTATACGAATTGACAAATTCGGATTAATTCGCCTTCCGCTTTTTGATTGTAATCCTTTTATTTTCGTTATCTGTTTGACGTAAGTACTTATCGTGATTAACGCGACGTTTTATTATTGATCAAAATCATATTGCAGAGGAGATGATGCATATTTATGAACTCAAATCGACTGCGTCGAGAAACGAATCGAATGTTGTTCATCAACATGGTCCTGATTTATGTTGAATTAGGTTCGTAAGTGCGAAACTCATCAATTGGGGCGCTGGGTTGCGAAAACGTCCGTATGGTAAAATAATAAATGAACCTAACCGTTTAGGCGGCGCACCTTTCTAAAAACGGTTTTCAAATTGGAAGGCGGATTATTTTGTCACGTAATTTGTATCCTTTGCCCTTCGAATCGATCTTGTGCCGCATGTTCTAATTTTGGAATATTGATGAAATAAATATCAGTTAATTTTTCTTGCCAGTTCTTGATTTATTCAAACAATTAAATTATTTTGGGTTAAATGGCAAAATGAGAAAAACTACTCTTTGCTATGTAGACAAGCTATCGAAAATGTTTATTTTCATCATCGGGTCTGAAATAGGACTACAATATTATTATCGGAACAAATTGGTTATAAATGGTATACCTATAGTTTGAGGATATTCTCTCAGATTTCAAATTCAAAAACATGAGATGAAATTGACAACGTGAAAGTTACAATTATGTTACGTCAAAAAAGATAACAAGTGAACGTATATTATGAATTTGGATAATTATCAAGTCTTCGGTAAAAGTTTTGCATCCGTTGATGATCCAAATTGACTAGATTCGCGTAAATTCCACTCAGATTTTCAATATCTTTTTTGTTATTCATAGTCAAGTTGTCTTGCGAAATTCTCACCATCTCAATAAATTTATGTTTCGTTGTATCTTTTGCTTTGTCCAACATAACTGTTCCATCGAAGTTCATAATATGATTGGTTGTTAAAACATGTTCGGCTAACTTGCATGAGTTTCTATTGGTGTTAATATCGCTTTTATGTGATGTGATCCTATCTTTCAAAAATCTTGATGTCTCTCCAATGTAGCATTTATCACAATCTCTACAAGGTATTTTGTAAACTAAACCTGAATTTTTCATTACAGGTATTTTATCTTTCATATTGCTAAAAATGCATCTTAAGGGTTTTACATTTTTAATTCCGATTTTTGTATGTGTACTTTTTATGACTCTAGATAGTTTGTTGGTCAATTCTTCCACATGTGGTAAAGTGACATATTGTAACTCATCAGATCTCTGTATTGATCGATTATTGTTATAGTTGTTTCTACTACTACTTAAGATTTTGTTGAGAAAACGAATGGGATATCCATTTCCGGATAAAATTATTTTAAGTTTTTGAATATTTTTTTGAATTAATGTTGGATGTCTCAATTTTGAAACACGTGTTTTTAAATTTTGAATCAGATTAATTTTTACTTTTATAGGATGATAAGATTTGAAATGGATGTATCTACCTGAATCTGTGGGTTTTTGATACCAGTCTGTATGAAGAGTCTGATCAGTTCTTATTATTCGAGTATCTAAGAATGGCACACTCTGGTCTATCTCATTTTCTATTGTAAATTGAATTCTTTGATTATATGAATTCATTATGTCAAGTATTATATTCTGTTCGCCTTGAGGAATGACACATACAATGTCATCTACATACTTTTTCAAAAAGGTAGTTCAAACGGTAATTTAATCAGCCAATCATTCAGTAAATCATCAATCACATATTGAGAAATTATTGGGGATAACATTGATCCCATAGGGCATCCGATCAGTTGTTTGTAGTAATCTCCATTAAAAGAAAAGACTGTCGAGTCAAATACCAGTTTAATCACCTCAAGAAATTCTTTTTGAGGGATTTGACAACGGGAACTAATAGTTTCCCATCTTTTTTTGATGCTTTCTTGAGCTAATTCCAATGTTATATTTGTAAATAGCGAAATTATGTCAAGACTTACCAGAACATAATTTTCAGGTATAATTCGATCATTAATGAATTCAGAAAATTCAGAGGAATCTTTTATAAAATATCTGTTTTCTCTATTATACGATTGTGAAAGTATATTTGCAATTTATTGAGCAATTTTACTTGTAGGGCAATCAATAGAACTAATAATCGGTCTTAGGTTCAATGGTGCCTTATGAATCTTAGGTAGTCCATAATATTTCGCACTGATTGAGTTGTAGATCATCAACCTTTTTGCTTCGTCTGTAGTTAAGTACTTTTTGTTCTTTAGTTGGGTAACACACTTATTACATTTGACTTGAGTCGTTGTTGTTGGATCTCTCAAAAGGTTCTTGTAATATTCGTTGTCATTCAACTGTTGTAATACTAAACTATTATATTGAGTTTTTTCCATGACAACTGAGATACTGCCTTTATCAGCTTTCAATAAAATAAATTCTGGATGATCTTTGAAGAATTTTTTAGTTTTAATGAGAGACTTATTAATTGTAGATTTGTATGTCGTATTCTTTTGCAGAAAATTTGTCGCTATATTAGTGGTCTTACCTCTTAAGATGTTACGTTGTCGTTCTTCGATTTTAGAATGAGATTTTTCTAGTTCAACTAGAAGATCAGGTATATTAATATCTTTGATAGATGGTGGCAAACAGAATTTAGGTCCCAAAGATATCAGATTCTTTACTTCATTTGGAATTTCAATGTTAGAAAGATTTTTGAACCATCTTTCTTGTGTTATAATTTTATCCTTTTGTGCTGATAATATTCTGTTAAACTTATTTACATTTATTTCTCTAATTCTGTAGAATTATCTATTATGTTTAATCAAAATCCTTCGTTTGAATTCCTTGAGTAAATTTTCCGGTAAACAATCTCTCAAACTGTTATCAAGTTCCATTTGCTTGTATTGTATATGGGATAAGTTTCTGCATGTTAATTTAATTTGTATGTTCAAAATTCTGAAACTTAATTTAGTTGTAAAGGATGTTATATATTGTCCTTGTTGTCCCGTCCGATAGTCAAGTAAATAATTGAGCTTCATGATTTGATCCGTTATAAATCGGGGTAAGATGTGATTATTTCTGCATCTAAGTAAGAAGATCCTCCTGTTGGTTAGATGACTAAGTTTCATGAAAATAAACATTTTCGATAGCTTGTCTACATAGCAAAGAGTAGTTTTTCTCATTTTGCCATTTAACCCAAAATAATTTAATTGTTTGAAATAAATATCAGTAGAAAATTTTCTTTTCAGAAAGTGCGGCATGAGTCTAAAACCTCGTCCGTCTTTCATTCGGGGAAGGTGATCATCAGATGGATGACAGACGAACAATTCAGCGTCAGATCGCAAATATTATACGATTATTTTATCTACTTTCTAAACTAGAATCGACGAAACAAGATTCTCCATCAAACGAAGTCACCACAAAGAAGTACCACAGGGCTGCTGTTTGGCTCCAGTCTCAACATATTCACAGCCCCAAAATCAATAGAACCGAAATTTTTCCTATAATCCGGCCATCGTCACAAATTCCAAGACGATCGAAAAGCCACATTTCCAAATATTTTTTTTTGTTTACTCGAGAAAGCTACCAAATATTATCATAATGAGCACCGGCGTTTATGACGTCGAATGTCAGTGAGTTGTCATCCACAGATGAGTTCATTGTCATTGGAATTTCATTGTAATTTGGGACCTAATCATCGATTAAATGTCTCAACCATAATGCCCGTTGGCTTTTGTGGCGACTCAAATTTATATGTAATCAATGTTCATAAAATCGATGAAAAGTTTTGCAATTCACCTAAATGTTGTATTCATTATAGTGCTTACTAAAGTCGAAATATGAATGAGTTGTCTATGGAGAAAAAAGTTAGATGAATGAACTAATTACAAAATCGATTATTTCACCAAAAGTGCAGCAAACTAACGATCGAACCGCTTTTCACCTATACGCGGCGGAAATTCATAGAGCGCTCAATTCAAGCGTTGGTACACGAAGTTAGAATCAATCATCCGCTTTTCATTATCCTTCGATTCATACTATATGCGACCAACTTCTCGTTTGTGCCCAAAACATCAAAAGAACTTGTCGTCCGAATGCGACCGTCACCCTGTCACAGTCTAATTAAAAAAGAACTCGCTATCTTGAAAAGTTGTCCACTTTTTCGGTCCGCACTCGACGAAATTGAGTTCGTTCCGCATATTCGAGGAAACTTTCCTGCGCGCCACTTTTTCGGGCGTTATCGTTCAACCATTGAACACCGAAAAGTAACCCCACAACCCGTTTATTCTGCATTTTTATCGCGGTTCGGGATTTAATTTTCCGATACGATTCCGCTTCCTCTTATTGCGGAAGCTTGAGACTCTATTTTTAACCCCGCCACCACCACCCCCTCATGTGTATGTTAATTAAGTTTTATCTTCTCGTTCAAGATTAAAACGTCCGATTGTGCGTGAGAAATGAATCCCCTATTTTCGTCCTATGAGATCATAACGAATGCTTGACGATAATTTGTACCAGAACGGACGTAAAGGGGCAGTTGAAACGACAATGCGACGACCAAAGGACGGGGGACGTGGCGAAATTTCGTCAGATAATACGAAATTAATGAACTTTCGCAAAAATTTCTTCAGCGCCCCGACAATAACGACTGGATAATTTCAGGTGTCTAGCCTTCTCCATTATAGAAAGCTTAATTGTATTAAAATGATTAATCACCATCTTCTATTTGACACTTCAGAGGATACCCAAATAGAATTAACCGTTTTCTATGCGGAAACGGAAGCCGGCTAGAGGCTTTTCTCGACACCCTTGAAGTTCATATGAAAATTCTTCGCTCAATAAACGTTTGACGCTACGTGAAAAACCGTCGTAATCGACACTTCGCAGTTGCAGTCAACTAGTTCCTTTGTATTCAGAAACGCTCGTTGCAATTATGCCGGAATCCTCCTCAATCTAAAAAGATCAAGGAGCCACCGAGAAGTCTGGCGAGCTTCCCGAAAAACGGCCCAGGCGACGTTGATGGGATCTGGAGCCCCACATGGATTAGGATCGCCAAGGGCAATCGGAACGGTGCGGTATAATTATTAGTTTGCTGGTTGAGGATAATCTGCCAGAGGGAAACTTTGGATTGCTAGTGATTTGATATAACCTTTGAAATTGTATTGATCTTTTGGATGAGTTCACTTTCCATTTCTTGCTTTGACAAATAAACTGCACGGATTACCTCGAACATGACGATACGTACAATAGCGAGCTGAGTTGCTGATTAATAGTGAGATAATATATGAAACGGGGATCAAGTGTCGAATAATTTCTAGGGATACGGTTTTGAAATAAATGGTTCTATGGATTGCTACTAAATCACCAGGAGGAATCCTCCGCCTTTCAGAAATGAAAATTAATTGCCCCTGAGACCTCCTCAAAATACAAAGGAAAATATTCTTCTGAACGCCCGTCTCCAATATACTTGCCCACATTCAGTCAAACCGAATCTGTTAAGGAAAATGTAACACTTTGAGTAGACTGCGAAGGAAATGAAATACAACCGCGAAGATATATCCGCAGTAACATGAAATTGTGTTGTTATTAATGTTTATGGGATGTTTCTGAATGGATGCTTTATGGAAATGTATATCTAACTAATGTTCTAACCTTTCCGGCATGTTATTGCGGCAATATAGAATAATTGTAATTTACTTGCGAGTTCTACAACGTATAATCGAAGTTGATTATGAACAAATTTACTTCTCTCTGATCTTGTGATTGACAACAAAGATTGAGCCTTCATTTCAAATATCGTCACAACAACTATGTCAAACTATAAATTGTGATCTCGTTTTGGACACCATGCTTTGACATTGTTGTAGATGGACAGTAACGGTCTCCAGGTCTGATTCCTTATTCCATCGCAATCGGAGAATTATTTCTCGAGATATACTCGAAAAACTGAAAAATTTTCGGGAATTTTTTGCGACCTTATTTTCAGAGCTACGGGTTCGAGATTCGGCAAAAATGTACCTAAAAATGTATTCTTCAGGTAGAATGAGTAAACGAAGGGCGACTTGGCGAGAATTTTGAGATTTGATCAAAAAAGTACAAAAAAATTGAATTTTTTTTTTATCTGGATAACTCGAAAACTATTGCAGATAGCGTCACGAAACTTTTTTATAGCAAAGGAAATTTTAATTAAAGTCTTTTTTGTAGGAACATATGAAACGTGGTGTTCATAGATTTTGAGAAAAAAATTCAAAATCTCAAAAATTTACGATTTCACCGAATATTTTACCCATAGCATGGCCCCGTCAAAAGTCAATGCTCCCAAATTTTCACTAAAAGATTCTTATTTTCTTTCACTATGATTGTCTTTATCGATTAAGGTGCCACAAATAGCCCTTTTGGAGCAAAATCATACTAAAACATAAAAATGCCAAAGATTTTTCAACATTTTCTAATATAACTCAATTTTTGAAACCACCAACGCTCTGATGTTTTTACCATTCAATTCCTATCAAATAGGGCTACATTCGCCCCGCTTACTATTTCTATCTAAAATGAACCGTTTCTGAGAGAAAAATTTTTGAAACCTTCTGAAAGTACCCTTTTTTCGATGAGTCATAGCTCGACTGATAATAATTGCACCGCTTTAGATTTTTCACCAAACGTTTCGCCGTAATTTCATGAACAATTGCTTCTTTCATCGTTTTTAGCTATGGCCTACCGTTTTCAAGAAAATCGATGAGATCCGTAAAAATAAGCGATTCGTTGCATTTAACTTAGGCATTCTTATGCACGCATTTCCGACTTCGAACGAAACGCGACCGTTCGATACTCGACAACCCGAATGCCGAAAAGAGGAAACCATTTCGGATAGTAAACTCGTCGAGACGAGAGGCGCTGTCGCCGGTTCTATACCTTTCGATCTCTTTCCCTATTGAACTGTTTCGTTTGCTCGATGGGAAAATCGATTCAATTACTAATTATTAGCTGTGATTATAAATAGCTAAAATAGCTAATATCTCGGCGGATTCTTCTTCATACGAGTTTCTTCTACAATCACTTATTGTCCGATGATTTTACACAGTTGAGTTTTGAACTTTGTAATACTTTCACTATTCTTAATAACTGCACTAAGTTTGTTGTAATTGGCGAGTCCTCCGTGAAAAATACTTCTGCTTTGGTAAACTGTCGTAACACATTCAAGGTTTATGTCATTACGATGCCTAGTATTGTAGTCATGAACTTGTGCGAATGTTGTAACTTTCTGCCGTAGGTAGGCTGGTAGTAGATCCTTCATAATTTTATGAATGAAAATCATTGTGTCGCAGTACACCTGATCTTTCACAATCATAAGGTTGAGTTCACTAAGCATATCTGATACTCGCGTATCCAGAGGCACATTAAGGATAGAACAGGGACCCCTGTTAAGTACCACTTGGATTTCTGACATGACACTGGTGGAAGCATAGTTGAGAAGAGTACTGCAATAATTTATATGTGGTTTCACTAGTGACTTATAGATGATTTGTTTTATACTTTTTGGCATCGAGTATCTTACTCTTCTCAGCAACCCCATCTTCTGTTTGAGCTTTACAAGTATGTGGTTGAAATGTTGTTTGAAGATTAGTCTCCGGTCTATAATAATTCCAAGGTATCTGAATTCCTCCACTATCTCCAAGGTCTCATTGTTCATCTTAACGTCTACGTTCGGGATAACACTGGATTTCGTCAGAACCATAACTTTGAACTTTTTTGCATTGATGCACAACTTGTTAGCCGCCAGCCAGTTAACTACAGTTACAAGGTCTTCGTTGATTTTTTCAGCTAAAGTCACTACATTTTCTCCATTACAGTATATCAACGTATCATCAGCGAACATATGGATGCTGCAATTCTTGAGGAGATCCGGTAGGTCATTTATAAAGAGGACAAACAATAAGGGGCCAAGGCAACTGCCCTGGGGTACCCCTACATCGATATTGATGCACTCCAATTTTCCCAAATTGCTTCCTATTGGCGAGGTAGTTAGCTAGCCCCTTATGCACGTTTCCCCGTACTCCCATTCTCCATAACTTGTTAAGCAGAACTTGACGGTCAATGGTTTCAAATGCCCGTTTGAGATCGACAAAAGTTGCCAGGACATGTTTGTTACTGTCAATGCACTTCCTCCAGTCTTCAACAACAAACTGAATTACTGATTCAGTCGAGTGTTTTTGTCTGAATCCGGACTGATAAAGGTTTAGGATGCTCTTCTTTGATATGTACTCTAGGATCTGTTTGTATACTATTTTTTCAAGGATCTTCTCCATCGTAGGAAGAACATTAATTGGTCTCATATCTGAAACTTCAATAGATCCTACAACTTTAGGTATTGGAGTCACTGAAGAAATCTTAAGCTGATCAGGAACAACTCCCTCTTGCAGTGACCTGTACAATATTTGTAGCACACTGCTATTTAGTTGACTCCAGCATTTTTTAACATCTGCAGTCGGCTGCATTGCATTTTTTCCAGTCAGTTCCTTCACTATAGCATGGATGTCATCAGTTGAAGGTAGCACAAACTGTTCAAGGTGTGGCAGACCAACTTCATGAATTTCAACTTCTGGCACATAGGGGATATTCCTATTTGTTTCCATCACACTGTCAACAATAAATTTATTTAGTTCATTCGCCATCTCTTCCTTTTCTTCAAATATTCCTCTACTTGATTTTATCTTGGTAACTGAGGCACTACTGATATTCAAAGCCTCTTTAAGCACTCTCCATAGTTTCTTGCCATCAGAAAAGGAATTACTGATTTTTATTGTAAAATATTCTCTCTTGGCTCTTCTCAATTCAGCAGTAAACTGATCTCTTTATTTTGAACTGTATCCAAGCATTTTGCTTGTCATCATCTATGCTAAGATCACCTTCTTGTCCGAATCAATTCGATATTGAGATTAAGACGTCTGTTTTTCAGATGACATGCGCTACGTTCCGTAATTTTATGTTTAGTAGGAATATCTGTTCCTATCCGATAAGTTTAAGCACAATTCAAACAGATGGAACCTCTTAGTTTTCATTATAAATCCAATTTGCCAATTTTTAAGTCACAAAATGAATCATTATTGAAATTTGTAATAGTTGCGAACTTCGTTACGCATCTGATATATTACACTGACCATTTGCAAGCGTATACCTCCGGTTCTGGTATTAGCAGAGCAAAATTACTCTGTCTTTGATCCATAACTTACTTTAAAATCGTATAGCCCCCCTTTGGTTTGATCAAAATCGAAATGAAAAATAAAATAAAACTTCGAAAAATAAATTCACAGATTTTCGATTACTACTATGAAAATAAACTCATATAAGAAAAAAATATTCTTTTCAATGGACTAGAATAGTTCAATATGAATACTTGAAAAACAAATGAAAATCATGATCCGCACTCTTCAAAATTTTATATTATCGCTACACTCCGACCATAGCCTAAATAAAAAACATCGAAAATCGACCGCATTGCAACCAAAAATCCTCTTGAGGGCCCCCTACCCGGCCGATGGCCGGTCAGGTCGCGAGCGAAGCGAGCGATCTGGTTGAAACTTCAATCCCTTAGGAATCGAACGTGAAGATTTTTCAACGTAAAAATATGTTTAGGCATTCTTGGAATGACAGACAGAATATACGACCACCAGGCCAAGTTATAGGTCAAATAAATTTTTGATCTTTGTTTAACTGTTCCATCTTACAGATGTCCTTGGATTTGACCTTGCAGCGGCGAATATCGTAATATTCTCGGGGAGGGGGGGAAGTTTTACTAAATATTAAAGAAATATCTGAAAAATTCAATGGAATTCATAAGTTTCCTGTGAAAATCTCTAAATGATTTTGGTAAAATTAATGTTTTTTTTTATTTACAGTAATCAAGAATCCATGAATTATGAACACCGTTTCGCACTTTGAATCTGAACGAATATTTTGAACGGTCAGTGCAACAAACCGAGTAAAAAAAAACAGATGTCGTCGCTTTAATGGGACAATTCTTTCTATTTTTATCATATGAATTTCGAAAGCTCAACGAAAATATAGTGGCGAGGTGCTGATTTTCGTGATAAAATACCTCGAAAATTGTTCCGAAATTCCGGCTGTCGGAAAATAAAGAAGAAAATCAAAAGAAAATAAATTACGAATCGATCGATCATCAATATTTTTTTTCCAAACAACTGCTAAGTCGCAGATGTGAGTGTCAATAAACCCCCATCACCGAGAGCAGATGAAAAATATACCCCACGAATCATATTATCTCGTTTTCGTGCAAGTGAGAAAAGTCCGGAAGCAACCGCAATTCGAGATGACATTTTGATTGATCGCGAACAACATCCGGTGTGGAACCTTTTTCTACAATCTCACTACTCACCCTTGCTCTGTCCGTTTGTTTTTTCCAATGAAATAAGACTTATCACGCATAACGCTCGGCGGACGTCAAATCGGTTCCTCATAATTTCCCTCAAAATTCAGGTTTTACCTAAAAAAAATCACGCTGAAAACGTCCGCACTTCAATGGTTAATTTGGTAGCCGTCAATCATTTCCGACTTTATTTACCGAATCGATTTTGAAATAACGACTGTTCAAACAACACAGAGAAGCCCTTTGGATTGATAATTTTCAAAGTGATAATAATGACAGGTAAATTATATTTCGATGTAATAATTGTTTTAATAAAGGAAAAACTTTCGCAATTTAAATTTTTTTTTGAGTCAGACTTCCACACGAACAAGTCGCAAAACTTTCCAACAACTTTCTCCAATCGAAATATTGACCCGGTAAATCATTTCAGTTCACAAGGAAAAGGTTTCATTTCCCCAATTCCGAACCTTTTCAATTTCGATTGTTTACCTGTTTTCCATCAGTTCTATCGAAATTACTTTCTTTTGTACCCAATTCCGCACGATATTATCTCCCTTGTTGGTGGAAATTCGATTTACTTCGATAATTGGAAAAACAATTACGATAAGAATTGCGATGTTTTCCGCGCGGGGATTTTCTCCCGTGATTTTCCCCGATGCTTTCCGGACGTTCGGACGGGCGCAACTGGAAACATGTTCCGAACAGTTTGAATACGTTAAAGAGGCATGCGCCGTTTTCCATTCACAAAAATTCTTAATTCTCTCTATCGAAAATTTTATGAAGCGTCGCTATAAATTTCGACGTGATATTCTCAAGAATCGCTTCGTTGGTAACAATAAGCCGGATAGAAATAGACGTTTAATGACGATTTTACTTTTTGTTTATTGAACGAATTCTGCAGATGTACGTTAAGTGCATGAATCATTGTTATCATTTCACCGGAGAATCACTTGAGTTAAAATTTCCCAAACAGGTACTCGATGAGTGATTTATCTTAGTCCGAAAAATCGATGTGTCTTAAAAGGCCGGGTTTTCCGTTTTCCTTGAATGTTATCGATGAATACATAAAGATAAGCGTCAGATAAAATGAGCAATATTCGATGTTTTGTGCATGAGCTCGTCAATCGAAGTGAAGAAGTTGTGTGTTTGAAAACAAAATGCCTGAGCATCACGATCACCACCACGAACATCACGATGATGGCTGTAGTTGCTGTGGATGCTGCAAAACCATTTTGTGCTGCATCGGCCTGTGGGAGTTACTAAGGTGCTTTGGATGTTGCGGCGGTGAAGCATAACTTCGATTTCAACAATTTTATTCATAATCAACGATGAAGAAGACGAACAGACAGGATTCATTAAATGCTCGAACAGCTATCAGAAATGGTGCACACTTCCGAAATCTACTCGACTATATAGCTATATAGATATTAAAAATTGATCCAAGATAAATTCATTTAGTTTCAATTGTGATCCTCCTAGAACTACCGGTGCAAAATCGGAAAAATGTGTAAGCACGTCAACAATTTCGATATGGATTAACATCATGTAAAATGGTCCCTTCATTAACAAATAAAAACATCGAAAATGTCAAAATTACATATACTTGGACGAATGTGCAAGTGCTAATCTAAATTTAGTGTCATTTCGCGCTCGATTACAATAATTAACAACGAAGGTCGTAAAAAACGTAATCTTAACGTACAATTTGCTACAAGAATATGGTCCAATAAAATCACCGAAATTGGTTTTCGTCCGTTGATTCCGTTTTCTGATTGCTATGATCCAGCGACACTTCTCTGACGGCCTCTAGCGGAGACTCCGTCGAACCTTCGCGACTGAAGACGTAGGAGTCGGGCGCCGAGTTTGAGCGTCCCGACCTACTGTACAGTTTGCGCGAGCGCTGCGCTGAGATGGCCCCACTGTCGCTTCCGCTTGACGCTTTTTTGTGCAGGAACGGATTCTGTGAGACAGGGACGAGTGTTCAAATTTTGATGACAAGCAGGGATTTAACTCACTTGAAACGAATGTTTTTTGAGCATGTGTTTTATAAGTATTAACGTGTCTAATTTTGGTATTGACGTGACTACTTTGTTGAGATCCTCGTCTGTGACTTCGACTAGATGGCAGTTTTCCTCTTCGGAGGGCAGTGGGCAGGCACCGTTGATCGTAACCCAGGGATGTAGCTGGAAGAAGAGAAGAGTTGAAGTGAAAAAGCTGTTCCAACACACAAATTTAAAGCAATCTGATATGCTTCCCGATATTCAGAGCCGGGAATGGTTGGGAGCACTACAACAATATAAACAATCAGTTCAGTGGACACGTTTAACAAGTTCCTAACTTGCTGCAGTAGCAGGTTACATAAGGTTTTGGATTTCAAAGCGTAAGGTATTTAAAACTGCAATCATTTTTCACGGTGCTAGTTTCTTCATTCTCCAGCTGACAGTGCATGACATATGTTTCCCGGCTATTATTAAACATTTCACAATCCTCGTATGCATCGTTGAGTTATTCTAGAGCTAGATGGAGATTTTTACATGAATATGTCATAATAGCTGCACCAGAATGCTGAACTTCAAAAATACTCTTCTTTTTACTTCGATTGCTGCTTTTAACCGGTTGAGATCAATCGGAACCGGAATCTATGCCTTGGTTGCCCTGGTTCACCAAAAAATTACTCTCGTATTGTGTAGTTTTCTGTCTCCTCAACAGTGGTGGACATGACAAAGACTAGCTACTCTATCTGAGCACAAAATTTCCAACAACGCAGCGTTTTTTCGTTCTGTTATGCATATAGAGAAAAAGTTCAATAAGTATTGGATGAACTAATGACTACATCATCTTTATTGCTGTTGTAGTTCGATTCGAATATTCACGTGGACCCCATTTCCATTATCGATGAGCAATTTGTTGATTATGAGGATAAATTCGAAAAATAAACTTCAAACGCGATTCGATTGCTTCAATGATTCATACCCATCGTACGAGTTCAAATTGCCTACTACCCTAATGCCCAGTCGGAATAAATGATGATAAATGATGTAAAACGTAAGTGAAGAAGAGGAAGGAAAATTGATCGTGAGTCGGGTATTCCGACAGCAATTATTAATGATTGTTGCTTTTACCTTAATCTGAGGCAGCGTTATCCGTTGTTTCGGATCTTTGACGAGCATTTTTTGTATCAGATCCCTGAGAACATCCGAAATTTCCGGCGTATCGGGGAAATGTACGTTGTCGCTTTTTATTTTCGAGTAGAGCCCCATCAGATTAGCGTCGTAAAAAGGGACGTTCCCGTAGACGAAGGCGTACAAGGTGATCCCCAGGGACCAAATATCGGCGGCCTGAAAGCGTCGCTTTGTGAAAACACCTCCCCACACTCGCTCATGAATAATCTTACTTTTCCGCTAAATTCACGTTTTTCGCCGACTGCCTCCGGTGCGCTGAACGCAGGAGTTCCGGCCGTGTTCGAAATGTAAGCGTCCGCTCCATCGAACTCGTTACAAACGCCCAAATCGGCGATTTGCACGTTGCCCGCGTTGCTCAGCAAAAGGTTGGCAGGTTTGATGTCTCTGTGGATGATTCGTTGGTAGTGCACTGGAAGTATGAGCCACTTGGGAAACGATTCTTTTTGAAGTTGTGGTGATTGACTCACGGTATTCCAAACCCATGACCACGTCTCTGAAGTATGCTCTGGCTCGTTCTTCGTCCAAAGGGTTATCGGTGGGTACGTCCATGACTTGACCGCGTTCGAGTAGCTCAAAGACGAGGTAGAGGCAGTCTTCGGTGGGATCGTCGAGAACTTCAATCAGCTTAACGACGTTAGGGTGATCGAGCTTCTTCAGTATGGCGATCTCGCGGTAGACTTTGGCCAAGGGTGGGTTGAGGGTGCAAGCACCTTTGCTATCCTTGCGAGCGGGTGGAAGTCGTCCGAATATCCCGGATTTTTTGAGGAGTTTCTTCTTCGACAGGATTTTCATTGCCTTAATGAGAAATAACATGAAACGAATAAGTTCGAATGAAAGAACTCTTCGCGGAATGGATGACGAGAATTGGTAAATGGAGAAGGCGCGTTCTATTTTAAATAGGGAATTGTGAAATGTAATTCCATCTACGGAGCAAGTACGATAGAATTCTCTCATCTTACTTTGGATTCGATTAAGCCGGTGAAATATGAAACTGCCATTATAATGGGTTATATCTAGCGATGACGATGGAGCATCGGTTGTTCAGGTAACGAAATAACTCATCGGGAAGTTTCCTGAGATTTTCTCGGATGTTGGGGGTATTGATGCAAAAGGATGTTTACTTTGTTCTAGATTCTCGGAGCAATTTAGGGGGAAACTTATCAAGTCGGTTATAAGGTCTTATAAACTTGTTCGATTTTTAATGCTTTCCCTTTTTTCGTGTTTAGAAGATTCTTTCGTCGAGAAACAAAAGTAAAATAGTGATAAAAATGATCGTTGAAAGAAAATATAACCTATAAATATTATTTTGAGCCCTGTATTCTCATACTAACGATATAATCAGTAAGAACCACTTCCGCTTTGTTCCACCTAAGATTGAGATAATCTAGCCTTTGAGGGATATAATCAATATCCCCGTTTATTTAGGGACTGTGCGATAACGCAAACAATAGCTTTACCTAATTTCCCACCATCAAATCGAATTGATCGGATCGTGTCGAAAATTTTCACTCATAAATTTCGTAAATATCACTCGTTAGTTCAATAGCAGCAATATATTATCACGTCCGAAGGATTTAACCGCCCCAGAAATTCTTTCGTCGTCGCAGAACCCGTCATCAAAATCGCAATCGGTCGCGAAATCCGATTACGACTTCTCGTTAAAAAAAAAAATATAATAAAACCGCCCAGCGGACCAGCAACCTCAGCCTAATAAAACGAATATTTTACGATGATTGCGTCGTCTTTTCAAATGCCACTTAATTATGCACCGAAAATAATCGACATATTTGCGACACGCGAATACGAATTGCGTTCTAAAAATGTAACCTGTAATTACACGGTTACGCGAAATTATGCATGCGGAAAACCGCTTCGTAAACGGGACGATTTCAAATTTCGATAGTTCGTTGATATCGCGAATAAATTGGAGTAATAACGGTAAGCTGCGAAATAATGGTCGACGCTAGTTTTAGCCGCGGCGAATTCTATGCACGCAAAGGTTATATGTTGCAGAACAATCGATTTGATGTTTGAGGTTAGTTCGTGCGCGAAATCAACATAACCTCAATATTGAGCGGGAAACGCTCCGTTTATTTATATCTTATTTACCTCATCGTTTTATGATTAATTAATGTTGATCGTAAAATTTATGTTGATACTATTGGTCATATTTATAAGTCGTTTATGTCTAAATGGAGAAGATATTGGAGCAATGCCGAACATATTATTTTTTCAATAGGAGGGGCTAATTGACATTTGTCGCCACTCATTGAACATCTCACAGGTCCAAAAGTGTAGTCATCAATGATGACTACAAAAAAATCTTTACTAGAATCATACTGTTTTAACACGGCGAATTATTTATAGAAGCTCATGTCAGAGTTCCCACCGCCCACCAAACCAGTTCCAAATCAGTCAGACGCTTGCGCAGCATGATTTCAGGGCCCCGAAAATACTAGAGCGCAAGCGTGTAACTGGTTTGGAATCGGTTCGGTGGTCGGTAGGGATGCAACTTCGTTTTGAAAAACATCGATATTTCTAGACATCGATGCTTGCATAAAAAACATCGATGTTAAAATACATCGTTGAAAAAGAAAGATTTTTTTATACTTTGAAAGGAAACTTGTTCGAAAAACTGTATTTTTAAAGTGTTCAGATCTGCAGCTTTTCATAGATGTAGATTATTTATTTCATGAATATGAAAACAATATTCTGTTATCAGAAAATCTTAATTTCTTTGAATTATTGATGTGGATGATATATTTTCAACTGTTTTATGGTTTAACTATTCATAGTGATGTGCCAAAACTCAAGATATTCTTGGTCTTGTCTTGGTCTTGTCTTGAAATTCAAGACAAGTCCAAGACAAGACTAAGCCAACTTAATACAAGACCAAGATAAAACCTATCAAGAATCCCAAGAATGTTGTCTTGGGAAATTTTTTTTTTAATATTGAGTATTCACCAATGAGTAAAGATTTTTAATTAGTTTCTATTGAGTTATGACTTATTGATGATATTTTTTTATGCGCGTTTCGTATTGATATTAAGCAAATTTTCTTTCCCAACGAATAATTTGCAAATAATTCCCTGAGTAAGTTCAACTGAAAAAAAATGTTAAAAGAATGACTTTTTGAATTTGAGTTTCGCAAAGTTGACGTTAACTTAACGAAACATCGATGAACGACAAATTGTAAGATATGTTTCGGAAAAAATTCCGTAGATGTCGAAGAAGTATGGTGCAACATCGTTGTGAAAAACATCGATATTTCTAGACATCGATGCTTGCATAAAAAACATCGATGTTAAAATACATCGTTCAAAAAAAACGATATATCGATGTTTTACCGATGTTTTGTACTGTGAAAGAAAATTTGTTCGGAAAACCATATTTTTAAAGTGTTCACATCTGCAGCTTTTTATAGATGTAGATTATTTATTTCTTCATTATGAAAACAATATTTTATAATTAGAAAATCTTTATTTCTTTAAATTATCGATGTGACTGATATATTTTCAACTGTTTTATGGTTTAAGTATTCATAGTGATGCACCAAGACTCAAGATATTCTTGGTCTTGTCTTGGAATTCAAGGCAAAACTAAGCCAACTTAATACAAGACAAGACCAAGATAAAACCTGTCAAGAATCCCAAGAATGTTGTCTTGTCCTGGAAAATTTTTTTTTTCAATATTGAATATTCACCATTATTTTATGCGCGTTTCGTATTAACATTTAAATGAATCCTCGTAAAACTAATTTTGTATAATAAAACTATGTTCATCATTTTTTGGTTTATCAGTAAATTTCTGATATTAAATATTTTGAGTTATAATAGTCAAGCAGACTTAATTGCGTATAAATTTTTGTGCAAATTTCCGCATTAAACACTTATCTCTGAATGAAAGTGAAAATTATAATCTTATCCAGATTTTTATAGAAATTTTTAATGGTTTTTTTATATTTTACTTACTATTTTAACTATTTACACAGAATTAATAATATCTGATTGAAAATTTACACTTATTTTATTGCAGAATTCAATTTAAAAAATAATTTTTTTTTTCACTCTTCAACCAATCGTAGTTTCAATAAGATTTTCTGATAATATTTTTGTAGTGGATGATTGAAAAAAAACTAACAAAGAAAAAATAAACAAGTTAAAAAAATTATGTCATTTAAATTGATAATATACATCTAATTTTTAACCTGTTAATTTTGATGCCAGGCAGGTAGTTAAGGTGAAACAATTAAATAAAAACACAGTTCGGGTAATGAAAATTTTGAAGTAAAATATTTTTATTCTATCTTTCTTGCACAAAATTTGAAATATAATCGGAATAAAGTAAAAAATTTTTTTTTCATATCCTGATAACAAAATTTTTAATTGAATTGGAAATTATTTTTAGTTCAACTCATTCTAAAAGAAATTATGAAAAGTCACCGAAACAAATTTCGTTCTTAAGAGAGCATTTTCCCCAAGACTTAATGCAGACCAGCATTTTTAAAGAATCATCGGATAATCGGGTTCTTTTTTTTTATTCATCACCAGAGAACCAGCAGAATATAATCTCTCTACTGGCACTGAGGAAGCTAGTGTGCAAAGAATGTCCCTTGCCATTCTAGCAATAGTTGGATATAATTTTTTTGATTATCTTTCCACCATTGAAGAATGTTGGTGTCTTGGGGTTCTCTGGGAGAACTGTAATAGGCATCAAGTTCACTTCTCCACGTCTTTTTTTCATTTTTTTGTTGAGGATAAATTAGACTGTACTTTGAAATTTCATAATCTTGACTATTAACAACGCAAGAACAAGACAAGACAAGATTCTTGCCAAATCTTGGTCATAAGACCAAGACAAGATGAATATTTCTCAAGATCTTGCCTTAGGAGACAAGTTTTTTATGATTCTTGTCTTGTCTTGTTCTTGCGCATCATTAACTATTCATGATTTTTCCATACTTATGTCAAATTCATCTGAGGTACTTGTCGATCAGGTGATTCGTGTTCCTGTGTTTATTCATTTAAGTAGCATAACTTTATTTTGATCACGAATTCGTTGAAATGCATAAACTTTGAATCCAGGATTAAAGGATAGTGGATGTGGTCAGGAATGTTCCACAGTATAGTGGTTTCTTGATCTCCGAATATTCTCCATATTATTTCTTTAGAAAATGTTGTCTTATGTAGTAATGACTTGAAAGACTTTTTTTTGTCATTATGCGTTTGATATTAATAGTGTTAAAAACTTTTGGAACACGCAAACAAATTGAGGAACGATGTCGATATTTTTGACTAATATGCACGATGTATCGACGACGTATCGTCAATGGAAACATCGATGTTCATGAACGATATATCGATGTTTGACAAACATCGATGTATCATTTACATCCCAAGTGGTCAGTTAAAACAAATCGCTTATAGCGCCGCCCAAAATGGATGGGTCTATTCAAATTTCCAATGATTCCAAAATATACAGTTGATGAATTTTAAAGTCGCCCAGAACGAAGTATTGTAGCATCCGAATGTGATCTTTAAATACAAAATAAAGGAATTGATAAACTTTCATCCATTCAAAAAAAAAAATTAATAACAGAGTAATATTCTCGCTTATCAATTTAATGGCAGAGCTTTGGAAAACATTTATTATCAAGTCGGAATGTTGATGAAAACGTTTCCTTCAGTTGCATTACACTTTTTATGCCATTCGAAAGACCTGGCATCAAATTATTGATAAGTTCTCGAGGTTGAACTTCGCAAATTGCTCGCCGCTCTTGTGGGAGTTATTTCGGAGTTTGTCGAGATTGCTCGTACGGATCCAATCGGACCGAATCGAGAACTTCAATCGAATAAAAATTATCTCACTTTAATTATCGACTACCCTTGATGAAACTAATTTCTGTACTTTCGCAGTATTCAATACAAGACGCGTCACGTTTTTCTTTTCTTTTTGTTCCGCCATTACGCAATTAACAAGTTCGAAGAAAAATTCGCACTTGAATTCTCCAGTCCCAGCACTTACTCGGTCACCTTTTGTTATAAAAATTACATCATTCAAACTTGGAGAATACCCATTGAAAGTTTTCTCCAATCTCGACGAAGTTTAAGCTTTTCAACCATTTTAATAATTCGACTCCGCTGCAATTCAAATAATTCCGAATTGAAAGGCCAATAAAGATAACAAAAAATTTGTGATTCATTTTGAGTCCCCGTCTCGACCCCGGCAAAAAAAAGTAAATGGAAAAAAGGCGTAATAACTAGATTGCAGGGTCCGGGAAAGCAATTTCCACCCCAAATCCGATTCTTCATCCTCCCACGAGCGTATTGTCATACAGATTGGGTACAAACAAACGTTGAATACCCAAACACCGCAACAAAAAAAAAACCAACACCTCCCAAAGCCGAAATGAAATATCGCCCCGGATCAAGTATGACGAGTACTCAGATAACGTGATTCCCTGTCATCTCCGCCACGTCAAGGGAAAAGTTTAAATTAAATCGCGTAGACGTGGTACTCTAGTTGAATGACTAAAATATGTTGCCCGCCCGAGGAGGAATCCCGCGGGATCTAATTTATCTCGACGTCAATTTAAAACGAGCTACACGACGAAGCAAGCCGCCCGCAGCACCAGCAGCAGCAGCCGTCGAAAGGGCGCATCGCACTCAAATTCGCAGAATTTCAAATTGCACCGAATCATCGTCGCCTCTAATTAACTGCACGCGGCCGTCAAGGCGACATTTCATGCCTTTTTTGCATCTGTTTCAATATTGCTTCCCTTTTGAGCACTTATTGCCACTTTGATTTGTATGAGATACTTGGACGGGCAACAAGTGTTAAGGAAGATGAAGAGCGCGCAAGAAAGAGAAAAGCTGAGAGCTGCAACATCTCAGACATATGATGAAAAATTGAGTAACTAGAATGCATCTTGCAAGGAAAAATGGAAAGTAAAAGAGCTGCAGAAAGGAGAAAAATCTCATGGATGGTCGCCAACCTTCGGAACGGAAAAGCGCTCTACGAAAACGTCTCCAGTTGACAGTGAAGGGAAGATTTTCTAACTGCGAAGTGTTGTCTTGATCGGTCGTATTGATATATTGACAAAAATTAGTACAACAATACACTTTTTCTATGTTGGTACTCTGTTAGTAGCAATGTCTTTCATTCCTTGACTGTCACTCTAACGAAGTTTTCATATCCAATAGCTATTAAAAATCTTGAGACCTTGGAACATGGAGCTGCTAAAGAAGGTGAACCCTATCTCCAATTTGGTCACATCATGAAGAGCAGCAACCCACTACAATCTACCTTGCAAAGAAAAATCGGGAGTAAAAGAACTGCAGGACGAGGAAGAGCGTGCCAATCTTTGAACTTGGTTCGAGGAACCATAATGAAGAAAAGATTCTCTAACTTTGGTGATCGTTCTGATCAGTTCAGAGCAGGTTACTTCTAATCAAGCAGATACTTACATAATGAGTGTCGTCCTCTTCGTTATAAGCTAACTTAACGACGCCATACGAGCCTTGGCCGATGGCGTCCAACAATTTGTACTGGTTCAACTGCAAATATGTGCCCGCTTTCTCGATGGAAACCCTTCGGGATTCCTTGAGTGGTCCCCGTTTCCTGGTGCATCTCGGACTGCCGGTCGGACTGCAGTACGGACTGTACGGACGCGAACTGTCCGGCGATTGGAAGCTCTTCGACTGTAACAGCAACCGTTGGCTCGGGCCGACAACAGCGGCAGCAGTCCTGTCTGACGTCGATTCCGAAGGCACATCTCTTTTTATCACAGCAGCAGCTTCGGCAGCCTTCTGACCAGCCGCATAAGCCTTTTTGCCGCCGAAAACGGCCGTTTTCAGGTCGACTTCGACCGCGGCATGCCTGCAACGTGCAACACAATTGTTTTTCAAAGAAGGAAATCTATTTATCTTGCTTTTGTACGTGTTAAAGCGGACGGGGTGAAGGGTGGGAGGGATGAAGATAAATTGTTTTCCGCATAAATTGAATCGTGGAAATAAATTGAATCACTAGCTAGCTACCGCTATGGTATACACAATCAACTTGATGATATGGAAACTACATTATATGAGTTTGAAAGGTTGGGAAATATATATTAACATAAACCCTCATGAAGTTGTCGAAGCACTCGATCCTATTACGCAGTTTAAATGTATTGATGTGACATTACGCCGCGAAGCGTCATTATGTCAAAGTTAGATGGGGTTCTGAAAGGGATTAGGTAATATACATAATCTGTCACTCGGCAGATTATACGGAGATGGCAATGAAAAGTGGGTGGAAACATTTTGCGACACGTTTTGTTTGGTGCTTGGAATTACGAAGAAAAATGGAAACTTACTTCAGGGTGAAACATGATTAAGATTCTGAAGAAAAGTTATACATAAAGAAATAAGAATTATTGAATACGATTCAATCTTCTTCCGTTTTCATAATAGATGGCGTGTTACTCACAAACAGAATGGCAACTGGCAAAGTAATGAAATGATGAAAGGAAGAGGTACGACACAAGGTACGACCGAATGGGCCTTTCCCATGATTTTTTTTTATTGCATAATTAAATGAAGTAAGTCAAAATTAACAGATTCCCAAAAAATTTTTTTCTAAATCCTATTAGTTTTTTATAAAATAAATAAAATCGATTTGAAAGGCGGGAAATCTGAATTTTAAATTTTATGTACAACCGGCAACATGGGAATGATATTCAAACCATCTACTATTCCGTTGCTTAGGAACAATGACATAGATACTTAGAAGTTTTAAAGTTCTATGCGTAGATAACCTTAAAACCTAAGTTACATTGAGTCTTAAGCAATGTTGCCAGCTTCAGTCAAATTTGATTGGATACTTTCATGTGACGTGACATGCAACTGACCAATGAAAAAATTCGATTTTAAAACTTTAAATTAAGATTTCTCAATAACTATATCACCAATATTAATGATTAGGACATTTTTGTGCGTTGAAAAAAATCTATTTTTGTATACAACCGTCAAATTTTAAATCCCCACCGCATGGGAAAGGCCCATTTAGTATATCTGTTGCATTGATTTATGTAAATTGAAACAAATTGAACAAAACAACTAATACTTCATCGAATTGATCTCAAAAGAAGACGTTATTTGCGTAGGTACTCTTATGGTACCCAAAGCCCGATCACGAAATTTAGAAGGCCTTTATGAAAAAAAACTTTTCCTCCTTTTCAGATTCCTTGTGTTCTAAACTCAGTAAAATGAGGAAGAGTTCCCTCAAGATTCATTTCTGAAAATTATTGTCGCAATTCATTTGAAAACGTTCGTTATTTGAGTGAACATACAAGCTTGTTGTTATAACAAAGACAACCGCAGTTCCAGCATTTCTGGTTTTCGACTATGCATAATATTAGCATATCGACGCGCTGATTAAACAAATGGAATTCCTATCAAATAATAAACGCGGGAAAATGGAATAACATTAACTTTTAAACCAGTCGACTTTTGTGGGACGTTTTTTTTCTTTTCGTTCAATTATTTGTTTGAAATTAATTATTCATTTATGTTTTGCGTATAGTTTTTTGTGCCGAAATTCGTCGGACCGTAAATTTAAACAATTAGAAAAGTTGTTGGGCGAATTTTAATGAGCAACGAAAATCGCTTTTTTTCTTCACAACTCATCTTTTTTTTATGGTCCTTTGGCGCGCTCGAGATGCGGGAACGTGTGTTCACGGCGGAAAATTCATATTTTACGCTTCCTTTGATTCCATTACCACGTCTAAGTGGGTGCAAATTCGATTTTCCGCACCGGAAAATCGATTGGAACGTGAGGAAATGTGTCCGGCGAATTTCGTTCGTTGCAATTTTTAAATTGGAGTAGTTTGGTTAACTAGACCGGAAAACCGTTCGATGTATGACGGTAACGATTCGAAATGCGACCGCCGCACGTGCGGCGGTGGCGGTGCCGCCACAAACGGGGGTGGTTTTATGGAAAATGCCGGAAAAAAGTTATCGGAACTTTTCTTACCGTCGGGAATCCGGTGCGAATTCACTCGGTTTATCCAGGACCGAATCGCGAACTGGACGTTTGCGTCCTCGGGCGACGACACGAGATGATCTGATAGAGGCGTCGCGACGTCACGAGCGGAGCTTGCGCCCCCCCGACGCGGGCGGCAATGTTAAGTTGCTCCACTCGTCTCGTCCGAGCTCTACTCAATTTGTTGGGCTTATTGGATTCGGAACGTGGGGGACGCGACAGAATGGATGATTGGTGGAAAAGGGGTAATTTGGCGCGGGGCGAGTTATAAATCGCGAAAATTAAGGGGTTTCCGCGGTTTTTAGGTCAACGGAGAAACGCTTATTCCCGTCACCCCGATGAATGCGGACACTTTTTTTAATTCATACCGTCGCGCATTCTAATTATTATTTGCCGACGGTTATAACAAACCGAGTATAATAAAAATAAAATGAGTCTCCTTGAGTTTGATTAGATTTTTTTTTTCGTTCACTATTCACGTTGTCTATAATTACCATCGTAATTAATTATGTTGGTTATTGGTTTCTTGTGTTTTAATGTAATTGGAGAAAGCTGATCGATGCTCCTTGTTTACATTATAAATTGGTGATTATAGTGAAATATAAAAACAAACATATAATTTGATAATCATCGTTGGGATAAGTAAGTATTAAACTTTTTACCGTCGACTATTCAGAAAAATAGATAGAAAGTGTAGGTACGACGTTTGGAGAAGAAAATATTTTTACAAAACAGTAAGGTTCTATTCGAGATATCCGAAGGCAAGGTAAAAGTGGAAGAATGCTCTGCTCAAAAATTGCAAGAGACGGCCAAATGGCATAAAAATCAAACGAATATAAAAACGCAATTGCAATTTCCGTTCAATTCAAAGTTTTCCTATATTTCCGAATCAGATTTTCCATTAATTTCGGGATATAATTGACAATTTCAGACTTCCAATCCGCTTAATCCCCGAGTTTTCTAAATTTTTCAAAAGAGAATTGACAAAACAACCGAAACTTGGATACGGATCACTTAAAGTTAGACGCGACCTTGATCCGCGCTAAATTAATTAATTCCGAAGATTTTGATCGAATCGAATTCGCCAATTTCCTTCCCGTAGCTCCCGAAAAAATTGAAATTTTTCCCATTAAAATTATTAAATGAACTTTTCGCTCATTCATTCTCCGGAACTCATTTTACTCGTCCTACCAGGCATAACAAGTGAGCGGCGCGATCACGTAAACTTTTTCCACACTTTTCACGTCCCAAAGCAATTTGCGGGCGTTATAAGTTTGTCCTAAGAACTCTATTATCCGGATGAACTATTCGGGGATAACTTCGGCACTGAAATGTGTTTATAGACATAGAGAAGAGCGGAAATGTTTTATGTTATTGCTTTCACCAATTTCTTTCTCCGCAGGAAAAAAGGAAATGTGCGAAAAGAGGGGTAACTACGATAAATCTTAATAGCCCTTCAGTATTTTCCCGAATTTCAGAAAAAGACAAGTTGAATTTCGTTTTTTGATTAAATTCATCTCTTCAGGTATTATAAAGTGAAGATGATGAATATACCATCATATTGTTACGTAAAAAACCATCCGTGAATACTAATTTGATGAACTTTTTCTGCAACAAAATTTGAAACTATTCTCCAAGATTCCACATTCGAAACGATAACGCAAAATTTCTGAAGATTCTAGAATAAAATCGGGACAGAAAAAATTGAAAATTTCTATGAAAAAAAAACGAAACATTTAAACAGTTTCTGGAAGCAACCATCAATGCATGTTTTTATTGTCCTTTGGAAATATGGGACATCGAGGGGCAGCAATTTTGCAGTTTGCTTGCGGTTCCTTTGCAAAATGTAAATGCAGTTCTATTTTCATAAAAAACACAACACAAACTTTTGAGAGAAAGTAAACAGTCATTTTGAATGAAATGTCTGAATTGAAAAACTAAAATTCAGAGTCTGGTAACATAAATTGCAAAAACTCAAAAATAAAACCAACAAGAAATTAGAAATCGGTGATGAAATCCTAAAATCAAATAAAAAAATTCGAATTTGAGTTTTCCAGCTTTTAATTCGAATTTCAGGCTCGTAATTTTCGATTATTAGTTTTGAGTTTCAGGATTCACTTTTAAAATATAAATCAATATTTCGATTTTAGGTTCAAGATTTCAATTTTAAAAATTCGAATATAAGAATCGAAATAAACTTCGAATCAAACTCGAAACCTGCAAAAATTGGGGAGACACTTTAAATCAAAACTAAGGGCCTACAAGTCAAGCTGAATTCGAAACGTAAAATCTAGAATTTTTTAGTCAAAAATCCAAAAAACTTGGAAAGCGAACCTGAAAACCGAAGGAAACTGAACTATAAGAATAAGAGCCGAAACATAAAATATGATGATATGAATATTTCCACTTAAAAAGCCTAAATTGTGAGCATTGAAATCGAAATCTCGAACCTGAAGTCCAAACGTTAGAACCTAAAAACGAAAAAAAAAAAAAAACAATCGAAGCAAAACTCTGAATTCCTTCTTTAGATTTAGTATGTTCTAGTTTAATTTTTATGTTTTAAGACTCAAAATTATGAGTTCTTAGCTCTAAATATAGGCTTTTTGGTGGATTTCGGTTCTTGGAAGTCCAATATAAAAATCAAGAAGAATTGAAATCGAAGATGAAAGCCTTCAAAATCAAATGTCTAAGCATGAAATTTGAACTTCAAAATCGAGAAAAATTTAAAATTCGCACTGAAAATCTTGAAATTTCGAGTTTAGCAATCGCAAAATCCAAAATTTGAAGCTGACAATCGGAAAGAAGAACAATGAGATTACAAACTTAAAAAACCATAATTTTAAATCTAAAAAAAATACGAATACAAAAACCGAACAAAATTATGAATCAAAACTAAAACCCCAAAAATCGAACCTTAAATTTTGAAAATTCAAACATAATTGACATTTGTTTTTTCAGTTTTACTTCAAATTTTAGGTTCTGAGGCTCAAAATTTTAGGTTTTTAGGATTGAGTTACAGGTTTCTGGATTTGAAACTCAGATGCGATATTTAGGAGTGAGATTTGGGTTTTTAAAATTCAAATCTAGAAGCAGAAAAAAAAACTAGCTAAGAAACCTAGAAAAAAATTAAAGCATGAAATTTGAACCTGTGAAACCAAAATTTGGGATTTTGAAATTCAGGATACAGCTCAAAAAAACAAACATAACAGTGAAATCTGAACCTAAAAACTGAACGAAAAATGAAAATTGAACATAAATACCTGAAATTTGAATTGAGAAATAGAAAAAAAGACTAAGAAACATCAGAAAATACGAAATTTCGAGCCCTAAAACCGTCAATTCAAAAATATATTTCTTTAGGAGATAAAGTATCTTTTTGTGTGTCGAACGGAGGTTAAAATAGTGATTAAAAAATAGAAATAAAAAAATTCTAAATACATTTTTCATTCAGAAATTTGGATAATTTCAGTTTGGAGTGAATTATGGTCTAGTGCTGAACCTGATAATAGGTCAATAACCTGTCAGTTGAGTCATTCGAATAAGCCTGACAGGATACGAAGTAGTGCCAACTTTGTATCTCCCATAACAAAAAGTGCAATCTGAGCTGGGCTCTTGGAAAAGTAGCGCTCAGATTACTGAGAAACAAAAAAAAAAGGGGGGGGGTCCGAGGAAATAGGGGACAGTTTTATATAAATAGTGTGGATCACAGTTTAGAAGCGTAACTGAATCAAAACTAAAACCCTAAAAGTCGAACCTCAAATTTTGAAATTTCAAACATGATTGACATTTGTTTTTTCAGTTTTACTTCAAATTTTAGGTTCTGAGGCTCAAAATCTTAGGTTTTTAGGATTGATTTACAGGTTTCTGGATTTGAAACTCAGATGCGATATTTAGGAGTGAGATTTGGGTGTTTAAAATTCAAATCTAGAAACAGAAAAAAAACTAGCTAAGACACCTAGAAAAATATTAAAGCATGAAATTTGAACCTGTGGAACCAAAATTTGGGATTTTGAAATTCAGGATACAGCTCAAAAAAACAAACATAACGGTGAAATCTGAACCTAAAAACTGAACGAAAAATGAAAATTGAACATAAATACCTGAAATTTGAATTTGGAAATAGAAAAAAAGACTAACAAACATCAGAAAATACGAAATTTCGAGCTCTAAAACCTTTAATTCCAAAATATATTTCTTTAGGAAATTAAATTATCTTTTTGTGTGTCCTACGGAGGTTAAAATATTAATTAAAAATAGAAATAAAAGAATTTTAAATAAATTTAGAAATTTGGAGTATTTCAGTTTGGAGTGAATTATGGTCTAATGGTGAATCTGATAATAGGTCAATAACCTGTCCTTGCGCAGTTGAGTCATACGGTATTCGAATAAGCCTGACAAGATACGAAGTAGTGTCAACTTCGTTTCTCCCATAACAAAAACTGCAATCTGAGCTGGGTTCTTGGAAAAATAGCGCTCAGATTACTGAGAAAAACGGGGGATGGGGGTTCCGAGGAAATAGGGGACAGTTTTATATAAATAGTGTGGATCACAGTTTAAAAGCGCAACCTGTTTTAAAAAAAGCCTTGGAATTTCGTAGGTGGATAGCAATAACGATAAATAATAATAATATAATCGATTAGTCACCTGGTTATGTCGGCGATCTTCGGCGCTCTGGCTTTCCTGCATCCGCAAGCGTTGTCTTGCCATAAATTTGTAGCTGCAACAAGTAACGAAAAAGAAAATAATCAATACAAAGGTCATTTATTTCCGATCAGGAACAAAATAAATCGATTATCGCCACGTTATCGTCGTGAACGTTATTTTCGTAGTATACTCTTTTAAATGAGCGTGGTAATTAGAGCGTCAGCAAGTTGTGCAATAGATAAAAAGGCGATGGCAAAAACAAGAAAACAGATTCCACGATAACATAAACATTCAGTATCATCTACGTCAACTCGATCGACCTTTCAACCTTTCAACGTAACCGATCTTGACACGGTTTTCGATAAAACGAAATGCAAAAATCGAAAATCGCTCGAAGTTTTTTTTTTCTGAACGACCGGGGCTCGTCCTCCTTGAAACCGTCTACGACGAGGCATTGTTATTTCAGTCGAATTAACTAACTTCCTACTCAACATCCGAAAATACGCGCGTCGGAAGTTATTGACTGGGTGCTCCTGTAACGCTCGAGGGTGCAAAGTTGCGAAGTGTGGCAATCAAAGGGAAGATGAACGATTATTCCGGTTGGGGAGAAAATTAGGTTGTTTTGCTTAGCACGTTTCCGCTGAAGCGACGGCGGAGACGGCGAATTCCGACGTGCTCGGGAGGTTGATTTCGGCCGATGTTATTGAGGGGGCCGCTTGTTGTATCGAACGAATCGGGCAAACTTTGTTTATTAGTAAATACGGGGTTTGTGTTGGGGGTTCGGACGTACTCGACCTTTTCGTCCGGAACTCGTCGGAAAATCCACTTTTATATCTGTTTGTGATTCCCCCTCAGCGGGATGATGTTGCTATGCTTATATGATTTCCAACTGGTTGAGTTTTTTCTTTTTGAAAGCACCCTTACGGGCGCAGCTTATATTCGCGGGAGTTGGCACGAAATTAAATTCGGTTTTGCGTGATGAATTTCCCCTTTCTGAAGAAAATAACGCTGGTTCTGTTCCCTTTGATAATTTCGTATTATGAAAGGTTTGTTGGTGTTTTGATTTGTAACAATGATAACTCAACTAGAATTGTGGGGGAGGGGGTGGAGATCGTTGCTGATATAAAAAAAGGAATGCAGATATCAAAGTACTTAAGAGGCATTGAAAATGTTTCATTTGTAATAAATTACTGTCATGGATTTGCTCCAAATGTTGCACAATTGTTGCGTTCACCGCGAGTTTTAAGGCAGCCTTAAGTTTAAGTCACGCTTAATTGGTCTCATCGAACAATTAAGCCAAGCTTGGGTCAAGTGTCGAACCTTTTTCGGACATCAATTTCTCCAATTTTCAGTAAATTCTGTAATCAATGTTAATCAATGACCAAAAGTATTACAAACAAAAATTCGTACTCACTAAATTCTCAACTATGTACTGGAATTCTGATGTGCTGATATTGTTATATAGCGGTTGTATCGATATATTATGGTAGCGTGAGATCGATCGGGCGAAAAAATGTGCGTCGCACGAATCGACGTAGAGAGGTTAGCGGGCCGAATTTTAGGGATAGGGGGTTCATTTTTGTAGCGATCGGTAGATCTTGACATTCTTTTGAACGAGTTCGAAAACGGACGTGATCGGTCTGTCCGTTATCGATTTATCGGCGGTCGCGCGTTTTTTTTTCGTGAATTTTTTGTGACATTCGTCGGGGGACTAGGGGATTGGAAGGGGGCTCGGACGGTCCGCGAAGAATGGTATTTTATCGTGGGTATTTTACCTTGCTCTCGAACCCGATACTTAATACGATTTTTTTGCGAAAAACCGGAAATCGCCCATTTTCGCTTTTTTTAAAAGCTCCTATCTCGAGAAGTACGTACGATTGGAAGACGCGAGATACGTTTTCGAAAAGGGCAAAGATAGTTCTTCGTTTTTTGTCTGCCGTTTGATTCTGCAGCTCCCTCCCTTCTTGGAGTAAAACATTCGTAAAGTCGAAATTTTTCGTTTTTTGCTTATATCTCAGAGGCGGTACGTCGGACGACGCGATGATCTTCTAAAGATGTTCCTCAATTATTGCGAGCAATCTTTCGCTAGAAGGTTCCGAAACTGTAAGACCTATCGTAAGACAAATAGAAAAAAGTAGGGTGCCGCGAATCGATTTTCGTCGGGTACAGCTAGCTCTTAAAAAATTTGGGATGCCTGTTTCGAATAGATAATTAATACGGCTTTCTTTCTTCTCGAGACGTCGCGGACGTAGAATTTACCGATTCTCCGCAAAAAATTACAAAACTAAACCGTCCGCTCCAAAAACGTTTCTTCTGGTAATATCTCCTTTATTACGTCACGTATCGAATTATCGCTCACACGAAAATATTCGAAAAAAAATTAGCTACGAATCGCCCGAGAAACGTAAGGCCGTAGGAATAGCCGTTTTCGAGGAAAACGTCAGAAAATTTCGAAAATTCGAAAAATTTCTCTTATGTGCCGAAGGTATACGATTGCGCTCCGGAAAGTTCCGAACGGACGCGTTGACAGACGTGAATTATAGGAGCCGGTTTGGCCTTTGCAATGCAAATATTGATGTACCTATCGAACGAACTGAATAAAAACTATAAATTCCGAAGATTCGCCTACCGATCGCGTCCGGATGGAGTCTCGTCATTATTTCGAATTCGTTTAATTCGCAATGAGTTCGTTTTAATCCTTAAATTGGACAACTTTATATACGGCTTGTGGTAACCGTGGTGTTCGAGTGGTAGGATACATAGTGAGTGATCTCAGGCTCGAAACCGCGACGGTGAGGATTTTTTTTTTCATCGACGTAACAATTTTTAATTATCTCCGATGGAAAAAAATAAATGCTACGTTATTATTATGATTATTATAGCCATCTGTATGTATTCAATGTTTTAACGAAAAATCCTTGGTTACAAAGAAGTTTATCGTTATGAAAGGAAAGAACGAGAAATCGATTATCTGCTCCGTCTATGTCTTTTGTCTATGGTAACGTAACATAACCTCGACGATTTATTTCAATCATCTTCGGTTGTTTATCGTTTCCAGAGTTGTTTCTTTGATTGAAATGGAACAAATAATGTAAGGTGCAAAACTGAAATTGAATATTGGAAAGATGCCTAGATATAAAAAAAATGGAATGGTATTCACCTTCAACAAATTTTGCTCGCCCACTATTGGGAACGAATTTTTCACATCACAAAACAATAAGGTGTAAACGACAGAAAATCAGATAAGATTGTAAAAGTTGAACTGCAAAGTGAAACACTATGATATCCACTTGTGAAAAAAAAGTACGCAAAACAACAACATTGTGGAAACTGTAATAACATTTTGGTAAATTTAAATTTCTTCAATAATTCCAACATATATGACATTTATTCCATTTCAGAATAACTGTTCACAGTGAGTTCATGAAATTGAAACACCTAAACAAAAGGAGAAAACGAGTTAATAAAAAAAAAAATGAAGACACACAAATACGTTATTTTCCAGTTATGTATTTCATACATTTATCCAGTAATTTACAACCGTATATCATCGCTGTGTTTTTAGCACAGCCAAGATGACAAAAAAAAATTGACTCTCAAAAATACAAATTTACAACTATTCGATTCCATTTATAAAAAATGAAAACTAATATTGCATGTAGAAAAACAGAGCAGAAAACAATAATTTTTTTCTTGATAGAGTGTCAATATCGATTGAAAAGATTGAATCCCCAAAAAAATATAGTTCGTAGCATACTAAATAAATGAAACAGAATATACTTTCAATATAAATTGTACTTGAAAACAAATTGAAATTTCGAAACGCTTCTTCGACTAAAACATCAGATATCATATCCACATCATACTTTACAACCACTATATCGTCGCTGTGGTTTCTAGCACAGCCAAAATGACAAAGAAAATAAACTTCCCAGAAAATAATAAATTTACAACTAATTTCTTCGATTCCTTTTATATAAAACGAAGAAGAAATTACTTCACACTCTTCAATATGAATACTTGAAAAACAAATGAAAATCATCATCCGCGCACTTCAAAATCTTTTCATCCCGTGACATTGATATCGAAAATCGACCGCATTACAACCGTATATTCTCTCAATTTTTCTAACGATTTTCGTGATATTTAAGAAAAATTTGATACGCCTACGGTGACCCAAGAGCTGATCTTATGTAGAGCGGAGCGCATATAGTGATCTGGCCCCTAGAGTGATCGGGGCGCATAGAGGGATCGGGGCGCATAGGCGCAGGAGGGGCCAAAGGCTCCGACTTGTTGTTGAACATGACGGTTTCAAATTTACACCGGACTTAGAAAATTTTGCGGTTCCTTAGGCGTCCAAAAAGATTGGTCACTTAACCCAAGCCTGGCTTAGGATTAAGCGGCACTTAAAAATAAGCGGCGTCTAGGCAAGTATTACTTGGACAATAATTTATGTTTCTTTCGAAGAAATATTTCAATAATCGATGACAGTGTCATCTAATATCCATAATTCACTTGACCTAGAAAACTTTATTTCCTGACCGTCCCTACTGCCCTAGGGTTGTCCGTTGCATCGGAAACGACCTCGTCGAACGAAGGAAACAAGGAAGAAAGACATAAACTCGAATAATTCGTTTCGGAAACTAGGAACAATACCTCTCGCCGTCCCGGTAATAATAGTTATTAGGTACGGCTAGCGGTGAATAGACAAAAGTTACGCCGTCTATCCGATAGTTAATTATTTGTTTTTCAACCTTCGATTCGATTCGACTGATATTTCGATTTCGGCTGCTGCTGCCGTCGACTCGGCTTTATAGTAATTAATTCGGACATTATGCCCGGTCATCTTGCGATCGTTAGAAGGCCGCACCGAAAAAAAGGAACCGTTCTTACCGTGCTGCACTGTTGCCATGCCGTCCATTTAGCGTTCATTTATCTGGTCGAACGACGAAAGGCAACGTTGGTCTGGATGATATCGCGCGAAAAATCGTTTCCCGATTCGGATCCTCTGTGACTCGCCTGGATGGTGAAACACGGAGCTATCCTGGAAAATAGAAGACGCTCCGTTTATTTACTTTACAATGGATAATGTGGGTGGTGGATGTTGGAAACGAAACAACACATGTTTTCGCAAAGAGGGTTCTGTAGTGATTGAAGTTTGTTTTAGGGGAATTTCTAGCCAGCAGCTTTCGATTCAACTAAATAAGATCGTGTTCCCGATTACTTTTTCTATGTACAATTTGTTTTATTTGTCGACGACAAAATGAAAGAGAGTAGAGCTGGATGGAGGTCCTAGATACAATGGGAATCAAAATTTCTTTAGTATCATGATTCGAACCAAATAGTGTCTCAATGTTCATTATGTCACATTACGGAATAGATTGCTATCATACTTTATGTTTCTATTGTTATGAAATTATATGCAACATACTTCGTTTTCAACTACATTTTAACACAGCGAAATAACTATATAAAATTTTTGTTCAAGTGTGTCTCATTATTTGCCGTTAATTTTTCGTAAATTTTTCGGAAAAATAATAAATTGTGGTTTCAGTAGTTTATTTCTTAATTGATTTTTCGCAAGTTGATGTAAATTTAGCGAAAATCGTTTTTTGTAATTTTTTTCAATTGAATCTACTCTAAGAATTATTCGTAAATCCTTCGGTGAAAAAAGAGAATTTGTCGGTTCAGTATTTTTTTTTCTTTATTGATGTTTCGCAAACTTAGCGAAATACCAAGTTAGAGAATTAGTTTCTTTTGTCAGTTTCTTCAGCTGAAGCTACTCTCGGAATTATTCGTAAATTGTTGGTGAAGAAAAATTATGTAATTTCTATATGAGGTTCAGCTGGAAAAACTCATAAAAAACAATTTTTGGATTTGATATTTTGGTAAGTATACGTCAACTTAGCGAAATATCAGTTTATAAAAAAGAACCAACGACACGGAAAATTTTGTTTTTCACCATTAGTTTGCGGAATAATTCGTAGTCGATGGATGCAACGAGAAACATTACAAAGAGAAACATTGCGGTTTGATGTTTCGCTGTGATGATACCTTCTTAACGAAATATCGATTCAAACAAAAACTAAAGACACGACAAGTTTTCCTTTCCAACAAAAAATTTACGAATAATTCATAGAATAAATTCAGTCGGGAAAACTGACAAAAAAAAAGTAATTTTTGACTTGATGTTTCGCTAAGTTGACATCAACTTAGCGAAATATCGACTTGGAAAATAATTGAAAGGACAAATTTTCTTTCTTCACAAATGATTTACGAATAGCTCCTAGACTAAATTCAGATGAAAAATTCACAAAAAACAATTTTTGAATTTGATATTTTGGTAAGTATACGCAACTTAGCGAAATATCAAGTTTATAAAAAAAGACCAACGACACGAAAAATTTTGTTTTCCACCATTAGTTTGCGGAATAATTCGTAGTCGATGGATGCAACAAGAAACATTACAAAGAGAAACATTGCGGTTAAATGTTTCGCTGTGATGATATCTTCTTAACGAAATATCGATTCAAACAAAAACTAAAGACACGACAAGTTTTCTTTTCCAACGAAAAATTTACGAATAAATTCAGGCGGGAAAACTGACAAAAAAAAATAATTTTTGACTTGATGTTTCGCTAAGTTGACATCAACTTAGCGAAATATCGACTTGGAAAAAAATTGAAAGGACAAATTTTCTTTCTTCACAAATGATTTACGAATAGCTCCTAGACTAAATTCAGATGAAAAATTCACAAAAAACAATTTTTGAATTTGATATTTTGGTAAGTATACGCAACTTAGCGAAATATCAGTTTATAAAAAAAGACCAACGACACGGAAAATTTTGTTTTCCACCATTAGTTTGTGGAATAATTCGTAGTCGATGGATGCAACAAGAAACATTACAAAGAGAAACATTGCGGTTAGATGTTTCGCTGTGATGATATCTTCTTAACGAAATATCGATTCAAACAAAAACTAAAGACACGACAAGTTTTCCTTTCCAACAAAAAATTTACGAATAATTCATAGAATAAATTCAGTCGGGAAAACTGACAAAAAAAAATAATTTTTGACTTGATGTTTCGCTAAGTTGACGTCAACTTAGCGAAATATCGACTTGGAAAAAAATTGAAAGGACAAATTTTCTTTCTTCACAAATGATTTACGAATAGCTCCTAGACTAAATTCAGATGGAAAATTCACAAAAAACAATTTTTGAATTTGATATTTTGGTAAGTATACGCAACTTAGCGAAATATCAGTTTATAAAAAAAGACCAACGACACGGAAAATTTTGTTTTCCACCATTAGTTTGTGGAATAATTCGTAGTCGATGGATGCAACAAGAAAAATTACAAAGAGAAACATTGCGGTTAGATGTTTCGCTGTGATGATATCTTCTTAACGAAATATCGATTCAAACAAAAACTAAAGACACGACAAGTTTTCCTTTCCAACAAAAAATTTACGAATAATTCATAGAATAAATTCAGGCGGGAAAACTGACAAAAAAAAATAATTTTTAACTTGATGTTTCGCTAAGTTGACAGCAACTTAGCGAAATATCGACTTGGAAAAAATTGAAAGGACAAATTTTCTTTCTTCACAAATGATTTACGAATAGCTCCTAGACTAAATTCAGATGAAAAATTCTCAAAAAACAATTTTTGAATTTGATATTTTGGTAAGTATACGTCAACTTAGCGAAATATCAGTTTATGAAAAAAGACCAACGACACGGAAAATTTTGTTTTCCACCAATAGTTTGCGGAATAATTCGTAGTCGATGGATGCAACAAGAAACATTACAAAGAGAAACATTGCGGTTAGATGTTTCGCTGTGATGATATCTTCTTAACGAAATATCGATTCAAACAAAACTAAAGACACGACAAGTTTTCCTTTCCAACAAAAATTTACGAATAATTCATAGAATAAATTCAGGCGGGAAAACTGACAAAAAAAAATAATTTTTAACTTGATGTTTCGCTAAGTTGACGTCAACTTAGCGAAATATCGACTTGGAAAAAAATTGAAAGGACAAATTTTCTTTCTTCACAAATGATTTACGAATAGCTCCTAGACTAAATTCAGATGGAAAATTCACAAAAAACAATTTTTGAATTTGATATTTTGGTAAGTATACGCAACTTAGCGAAATATCAGTTTATAAAAAAACAACAACGAGACGGAAAATTTTGTTTTCCACCAATAGTTTGCGGAATAATTCGTAGTCGATGGATGCAACAAGAAACATTACAAAGAGAAACATTGCGGTTAGATGTTTCGCTGTGATGATATCTTCTTAACGAAATATCGATTCAAACAAAAACTAAAGACACGACAAGTTTTCCTTTCCAACAAAAAATTTACGAATAATTCATAGAATAAATTCAGGCGGGAAAACTGACAAAAAAAATAATTTTTAACTTGATGTTTCGCTAAGTTGACAGCAACTTAGCGAAATATCGACTTGGAGAAAAATTGACAGGACAAATTTTCTTTCTTCACAAATGATTTACGAATAGCTCCTAGACTAAATTCAGATGAAAAATTCTCAAAAAACAATTTTTGAATTTGATATTTTGGTAAGTATACGTCAACTTAGCGAAATATCAGTTTATGAAAAAAGACCAACGACACGGAAAATTTTGTTTTCCACCAATAGTTTGCGGAATAATTCGTAGTCGATGGATGCAACAAGAAACATTACAAAGAGAAACATTGCGGTTAGATGTTTCGCTGTGATGATATCTTCTTAACGAAATATCGATTCAAACAAAAACTAAAGACACGACAAGTTTTCCTTTCCAACAAAAAATTTACGAATAATTCATAGAATAAATTCAGGCGGGAAAACTGACAAAAAAAATAATTTTTAACTTGATGTTTCGCAAAGTTGACAGCAACTTAGCGAAATATCGACTTGGAGAAAAATTGAAAGGACAAATTTTCTTTCTTCACAAATGGTTTACGAATAGCTCCTAGACTAAATTCAGATGAAAAATTCACAAAAAACAATTTTTGAATTTGATATTTTGGTAAGTATACGCAACTTAGCGAAATATCAGGTTATAAAAAAAAACCAACGACATGGAAAATTTTGTTTTCCATCATTAGTTTGCGGAATAATTCGTAGTCGATGGATGCAACAAGAAACATTACAAAGACAAACATTGCGGTTAGATGTTTTGCTGTGATGATATCTTCTTAACGAAATATCGATTCAAACAAAAACTAAAGACACGACAAGTTTTCCTTTCCAACGAAAAATTTACGAATAATTCATAGCATAAATTCAGGCGGGAAAACTGACAAAAAAATAATAATTTAAATTTTGACTTGATGTTTCGCTAAGTTGACATCAACTTAGCGAAATATCGACTTGGAAAAAAATTGAAAGGACAAATTTTCTTTCTTCACAAATGATTTACGAATAACTCCTAGACTAAATTCAGATGAAAATTCTCAAAAAACAATTTTTTGATTTAGTGTTTCGCTAAGTTGACTTCGACTTAGCGAAATACTCGCAAGCGAATGAGATATGAGTATCGCTAAGTTGAGTTACATCGCTACACAACCTCTCTAGGAGTTCATTTTTGTCCGACATGAAGCAAGTCCAGATTGCAGGCGTGGATTAGAGACAGAAATTCCAATTCATATCTTTAGAGATTATCTTTTACGATTATTAAAGTTTTCCGGTTTCCTTTCAGACATTGATAGACGAGAAGACATGGCCTTTAATAAACTGAGGGTACATTGAGAAATTCCTTAAATAGATAGCCTGAATTAACAGTTGATAAATAAATCAAACCCAAGTTGCATAATTAATCGAATAATTAGTAAATATTTTCAAGAACATCGATATTGATTCATCAGAATCAAACAACCCCTAGCCCTAGCCTTAAAGCCATACATCACAGAACGAATCTTGGACATTTTCCAGGACACTAAAATATTGAACAAAATGACTTCGTTGTTCGTCATAAAAGGTATAAATTTTCCGGAGCGATCTCATCGCGAAAAGCAATATCGAGTTTTTCCCGCGTACCGATTCAACAATCGTATCGTCGACCGATAGTTTCGGGATGATGGTCGTAAAAATTGCGGACGAAGGAAACCCGTAAAACGAGAACGCGGGAAGGAAAGTTGTTCGACGAAATGAGGTCGGCGGCGGCGGCGGTGGCGGTGAATTCCGATGGAGGAAACGGGGGAATCCCGTCGGAATGGGGCGCTTTCATACACTAAGCCGCTCGTCCTTTTCCACGTCGAACGTTGGAAAAAGACAGACCGAGCCGGAAAAATATGTTCGCGTTATCCGGAAAGCGTGCGGGATATTATTTCCTGACGGTGACGTGAATTTTTCAATGATAAGCCGGATGACTAGCGCAGTTTCTTTCAATGAAATGCGAAGCGGCGCTCGTATACGTAAACTGCGATTGTTCTCCTAGACCTCGTTTTTTTTTCTGCCGCCGTTAACGACAATTGAAAACGGATGAACTAATAATTGTTTTTTTTAACGATCGTCGTTTCCCTGAGACGGCAAGGACGATTCCGATAGCTCTTCCTTTATAACGTTGGCGCGAATAAAGAATGTCGGTCTTGAGGAGGAAGTAAATGTAAAGAAAAACGGACGAGACGAAACAATCGTTTCGTTCGATAATAACGAGTTTTATTTCATTTAACGAGTTTTCCGAAAGGAGTTTTATTGTTCCGAACTACTTTGTTTTGAAATTCGCAGCGAAAAGAATTATGTATCTTCAACGTTCACAACATTTATAATAAGAGGACCAGAATAATCGCGAATCCTCTGGATTGAAAGACAAATATAGATAATTTTTTTTAGCGATTGCTTCATCGTTTTTGGTTATTTTTTATCAATCAATTCTCCACAATTTTGGGAACTTCGGCTACCGCACGGCGGATGGCGCGCGCTACTAACGCTCTCGTTTATCAGTCGTCCGTCGTAGCTTATAACTAAAGCCCGGACTTTAGGCACTATAAATTCGTTAAAAAAAGCCAGTGAAAAGGCAATAAAAATACTCAAAATAGCCACTTAAAATAGGCATTTATTATATACTGATAGATAAAAACAGATAAGATAAAACAAAAAAACATTCGATGTGAATACTTATTCTTTATTAAACATAACTACCAATAGTTTTCTCAAATTTTCAAATTTTATACTTTGTCGTCTATCTGATAAAATATGTTTATACAACGAAAAGATCTCTCACATCAACAGATGTCAAAGGTGCATACGTAAATGAGGATATTTCGGTAGGGTTCAAGAAATTACTGACCCTATCTCTAATAAAATCGAATTTATTTCGCGCATCTTGACCAAACTACTATTGTTCTGCAACACTTTTTCACATTTTTCTTTCACTTGAACTCTCTTTTTAATCCAGGCGCAGAATTGATTCTTTCAATTGTTTCATCCATAATGTTCAATTGCTCTTGTAATTTTAAATTCCTCTCTTCTAGTTTTTGTATTGATGTTGGAATTGAATGAAAATGTGCAAGTATGTATGCTAAATCAGACTGGATATTCTTTTTGGACAAAACATCTTTACATATTTTTATTGAAGCTGCATCATTTTTGGAGGTGATCCACTATTTCTACAATTTTCTCGAAATGGGTTGCGTAATAAATGGCAGCCGATATCCATGTACCCCATCTCGTGGTAATGGCAGATCTGGTGCAAGTTCTTTGAAAATTTGCACCCTCGATGGAGCTTTTAAAAAAACTTTCTAGACGTTTGATATTAACAGATCGACATCGTGAAATAAACTTCGTGCTTCTTCAGCAACTCTATGCAATGCATGAGCTATACATCACATGAACCATTTTTGAAATAGAACTTGCAGAACTTTCCAGCTGCTTTCATGTATGGAGGCATCAGAAACAAATAGCAACACTTTGTCATGTTTCACTCCATCTGGCCACAATAATGAGAGCGCACTGGTAAATAATTGGGCTATTGTCGAATTATTGGCTGATTCGAGTACTTCACTTGTTAATAAATACGTGTTAGAGTCCTGGTGAGTTGATTGTAGAGTTCAATAATTACGTTGGCTACATGGCGGCCAAGAGCATCGGTTGTTTCGTCAATGGACACCCACAAATTTTTACCTTCCGTCTTTTCTAATTTTGTTCATCTTTTCCTGGAACACTACATCAATATAATTTTTCCGGAGGTGGACTCACTTGGCACGTGTTCTTTGGTGTACTTTTCAAGGAATGCTTTTAGAAGGATTTTCCAATTTCCAAAGAGGAATGTTCGCATCCATCAGTGCTTTACATAAATCCAAAGAGAATTGGGATTGTCGATTGGATATAACGCCGAAATTCGGAAGCAGACACGTTTTTACTATCGCAATTTTTACAAGCAGCATTTTTATGTTTCACTGTTGAAAGGTGCTGGGATACAAATACTTCTTCTCAAAATTCACTTTACAGTCACATATTTTGCAGAATAACACAGAACCGTCACTACTGAAAACGTCTTTACCGAATTCAAGTATTAATTTATTCAATTTTGTTTGCTCGGATGCTCTGACTTTAGGCATATTGGCTGGCGATAAGTTGAACTGAATGGGCGAATGGTGAAAAACAACTGAACGGAAATGGGTATTACGATATATTTATACCTATAGGTATCTGGTTTTAGGTTTTCCGATCAGTAACAGTTGTTGTATCAATTCCTAGAAAAAGGAACTATCTCTTGTCTATGTACCAATCCTGCCTACCTGAGATCTTAGGGTTTCCCACTTTATACTATCATAAATTGTTCGAAATAGGCGAAATAAGTCATAAAATCCCATTTTAGGCAAAATAGACAGAAAATACGAAAATAGGCATTTTATGGCATTTTGCCTAAGATCCGGGCTACTTATAACCGTCCCCTGCGCATGTACATCAGCCATACTGATGAGTCCTAGTACGTGTGCCCGGGACGAAACGTAGATAGTGAGCTATGTTTTTCGACATTATCGCGGATGTATAGTTCCTATACGCTCTCGTTTATCAAGTTTTATTGTTCCGAACTACTTTGTTTTGAAATTCGCAGCGAAAAGAATTATGTATCTTCAACGTTCACAACATTTATAATAAGAGGACCAGAATAATCGCGAATCCTCTGGATTGAAAGACAAATATAGATAATTTTTTTTAGCGATTGCTTCATCGTTTTTGGTTATTTTTTATCAATCAATTCTCCACAATTTTGGGAACTTCGGCTACCGCACGGCGGATGGCGCGCGCTACTAACGCTCTCGTTTATCAGTCGTCCGTCGTAGCTTATAACTAAAGCCCGGACTTTAGGCACTATAAATTCGTTAAAAAAAGCCAGTGAAAAGGCAATAAAAATACTCAAAATAGCCACTTAAAATAGGCATTTATTATATACTGATAGATAAAAACAGATAAGATAAAACAAAAAAACATTCGATGTGAATACTTATTCTTTATTAAACATAACTACCAATAGTTTTCTCAAATTTTCAAATTTTATACTTTGTCGTCTATCTGATAAAATATGTTTATACAACGAAAAAGATCTCTCCACATCAACAGATGTCAAAGGTGCATACGTAAATGAGGATATTTCGGTAGGGTTCAAGAAATTACTGACCCTATCTCCTAATAAAATCGAATTTATTTCGCGCATCTTGACCAAACTACTATTGTTCTGCAACACTTTTTCACATTTTTCTTTCATGAACTCTCTTTTTAATCCAGGCGCAGAATTGATTCTTTCAATTGTTTCATCCATAATGTTCAATTGCTCTTGTAATTTTAAATTCCTCTCTTCTAGTTTTTGTATTGATGTTGGAATTGAATGAAAATGTGCAAGTATGTATGCTAAATCAGACTGGATATTCTTTTTGGACAAAACATCTTTACATATTTTTATTGAAGCTGCATCATTTTTGGAGGTGATCCACTATTTCTACAATTTTCTCGAAATGGGTTGCGTAATAAATGGCAGCCGATATCCATGTACCCCATCTCGTGGTAATGGCAGATCTGGTGCAAGTTCTTTGAAAATTTGCACCCTCGATGGAGCTTTTAAAAAAACTTTCTAGACGTTTGATATTAACAGATCGACATCGTGAAATAAACTTCGTGCTTCTTCAGCAACTCTATGCAATGCATGAGCTATACACGTCACATGAACCATTTTTGGAAATAGAACTTGCAGAACTTTTCCAGCTGCTTTCATGTATGGAGAGGCATCAGAAACAAATAGCAACACTTTGTCATGTTTCACTCCATCTGGCCACAATAATGAGAGCGCACTGGTAAATAATTGGGCTATTGTCGAATTATTGGCTGATTCGAGTACTTCACTTGTTAATAAATACGTGTTAGAGTCCTGGTGAGTTGATTGTAGAGTTCCAATAATTACGTTGGCTACGTAGCGGCCAAGAGCATCGGTTGTTTCGTCAATGGACACCCACAAATTTTTACCTTCCGTTTCTTTTCTAATTTTGTTCATCTTTTCCTGGAACACTACATCAATATAATTTTTCCGGAGGGTGGACTCACTTGGCACGTGTTCTTTGGTGTACTTTTCAAGGAATGCTTTTAGAGAAGGATTTTCCAATTTCCAAAGAGGAATGTTCGCATCCATCAGTGCTTTACATAAATCCAAAGAGAATTGGGATTGTCGATTGGATATAACGCCGAAATTCGGAAGCAGACACGTTTTTTACTATCGCAATTTTTCGAAGCAGCATTTTTATGTTTCACTGTTGAAAGGTGCTGGGATACAAAATACTTCTTCTCAAAATTCACTTTACAGTCACATATTTTGCAGAATAACACAGAACCGTCACTACTGAAAACGTCTTTACCGAATTCAAGTATTAATTTATTCAATTTTGTTTGCTCGGATGCTCTGACTTTAGGCATATTGGCTGGCGATAAGTTGAACTGAATGGGCGAATGGTGAAAAACAACTGAACGGAAATGGGTATTACGATATATTTATACCTATAGGTATCTGGTTTTAGGTTTTCCGATCAGTAACAGTTGTTGTATCAATTCCTAGAAAAAGGGAACTATCTCTTGTCTATGTACCAATCCTGCCTACCTGAGATCTTAGGGTTTCCCACTTTATACTATCATAAATTGTTCGAAATAGGCGAAATAAGTCATAAAATCCCATTTTAGGCAAAATAGACAGAAAATACGAAAATAGGCATTTTATGGCATTTTGCCTAAGATCCGGGCTTTACTTATAACCGTCCCCTGCGCATGTACATCAGCCATACTGATGAGTCCTAGTACGTGTGCCCGGGACGAAACGTAGATAGTGAGCTATGTTTTTTCGACATTATCGCGGATGTATAGTTCCTATACGCTCTCGTTTATCAGTTGTCCGTCGTAGCTTATAACTGGCCCCTGCTCCATTGCATCCTATGCTCTCCCCTAGCGTATATGGTAGGGTCTACGTACATCAGGCCCGAAACGGAAACGCATAGTGAACTATGTGAACCGACAACACTGCGGATCCATAGTTTCTAGATTGGTGATTTCGACGTGACGATCCCGGTGAGTCATGACACCTGGTCGCACGGTACCGTGGCATAATTCGTACATCACCCGGCTGTGCCGCCCAATCACTGGAGATACATCCATCCCGATGCCCAGTACTGGTGGGGGAGTGATGTAGGAACTTCGGCTACCGCACGGCGGATGGCGCGCACGAGTAACGCTCTCGTTTATCAGCCGTCCGTCGTAGCTTATAACCGTCCCTTGCCATTGCATCCTGGGGTTCTCCCCCAACGTATAAAGCAGCCATACTGATGAGGCCCGGGACGAAACGTATACTGAACTATGAAATCCGACAATACGGATCCATAGTTCCTATAATTTCAGTAAAATTCAGTAAAAGAAGTGTGGTTGCGGAATGGTACGGAACCAGTTAACCTAAGAAATATAAATCAATCTGCGACCTTCAACTTGCGTAGCTGTTGTGACAATACTCCCCGCTATCTCTCCACAATGACGTCGCCACGAAAAAATGAACGCATATCTCATGTCATTGGGATTATCAGAATGAGATTTCTAAAAAGGAATTTCTAGTAAACGCCCCGCGGCCACGTTCGAAGTCGTTAAACGTGACGCACGCAGCAGCGCACATGTCAAAAACCCAGGAAAAAACGACAATATATCGAAAAGTGTTTGTTCCGGTCTCACGATGGCATGAATGAAACATGGAATCGTGTTGAACGTGCGAACGGAATTCGTTCCACGTTTTTATTCGCATTTTCCCTTTTCGTGACCCGAGAAAAGGTCGCGCGACGAATTTTCTTCGAGTGGCGCTAACAGATTGATCAATTAATCAATTCGGTCGCCGGAGGAAACTGATCGATTCGCATGTTCTTATTACGGAATCACTTCGGCATCCGTTCCGTCCCCAGAAAAGAAACGATTCGAATCGCGACTAATTACGCCGATCTGACCTCAGAATAAAATTCAAGGTGTCTCAACGTCTTTTACCATTTTATCAATTATGTATACGAAGTACCTATTTCAGATATGCGAAAGGAACGAGGGAAATGAGACACGGTCGCCGACCTTGGCGTTAGATTCCGTTTTTTTTCGCTTTCGTTAGATAAATTTCACCGCATTTTCTCGGTCAGCACGAAATTTTCCCGATCACGATGACGTTGCGCGGCAAAAACGTTGATTTACGGGTTTCACGCTCGTCGGATCGGACGGACGCGTTCATGGACGCTGATTTATGGTTATTGCTATTCGGATTTCGATCGCATCAATTGAATCGAGAATAGATTTTCGGAAATAGGTGATTGTGAGGCCGACGAACTTGCGAAAAAGACGGAAGATTCATCTCCCCGAAATCAAAAGGAAAGCGCAAAAAGCTGCGTCCTTTGTTGGGGCGCCGAATGTGCTCACCGAAGGAAATGAATGAAAACGTTATCGCCGTACGAATCGTTTAGCGAACGGAAAATAGAATAGGAATGAATGAAATCGTTGTGAATGCTAAAAATATCGAAACGGGTAACCTCGTTGCGAGTTCACTTGCGTGAGGGTCGATCTTTTGTTCTCTAATCTAGACGATCAAAAAATTGGAATATTTTTGCGATTTTTTTTCTTATCGCAATCCGCCACCCCATGTTGAAATCGTTTCACGAGCCGATCTATGAACTTTGGTTTTCAAAAACTAACGGATTGACGTCATAACGATACTATTGGTTTTTTTTTAATTACACTTAATGTCTAATATGTTTATTCAATTGGAATGACGAAATGGTTTTACCCAACTAATGTTCTTTTTTGAACTTACGGTCCATACTAATTAAACAGAATTATTTTCATATTAAGCGAATATTTACGAAAACTTGATACTTATCTGCTATTATTGTTCTCATGACTGAGGTGAAAATAAAATAGAAAGTTAAAAAGACATAAGGACAACGATGTAAATTAAAATTTTGTAACTACTCCCGTTGTCTTTTCTATTATTATCTGTCAATACTTATTTAATTATTTTCTATTAATAAAGCGACACATCATCAGTTCTGAAATGTATCCTTCAAATCATTCATATTTCAATAATTCGTGAGAGTTTATGGTCAATATCATCACGAACAATGATATTCAAAAAATGATCGCAAACTGGAAAAGTTGAATGTCGAACGGAAATTTAAAGATAATTCATACGAAATAAATCTGAAAATGAATATAAAGAAAGCGAAAAAGTATTGAAAAATTTTTGCCCAAAAAGTTCAGAAAAAATTTCTATAATTATTTTCAATGAAACATTTTATATTGGAATTGCACGGAATAAGTGGAAATATCTGCGAATAGTTTTGATAATTTTTTCGGAATTCTACCGTATCTTTCAAAGTGATCTAATAAAAAAGCAGCGTTTTGTAGAAACCGGGTGAAAACTAACCAAATATAGAGAAAAATCATCATCTTTTGGTCTTTCAGTAAAAACATGAAGTTCGTAGGAAAAATTCCCCAATTGCTTCGAGATAATAAGAAGAGAGAAAATTTATTAACAATACATTAGGTTGCTTTCCATACACAGCATATCGATCAGTCAAAGGATAATATTGTTACTAACTACATGTCGAATTTGATTTTTTCAAATTAATTAGATATGTGATTATGAATAATATGGATTGTGTTACATAGAACGTCTTCGCTAATAGATTTGAATTTTGATTTGTTTAATTTGAAAAATCCAAAAAATTCTAGAACGCTCTTGCCAAAACTTCCTCTACTTTTGATTGATTGATTGATTTATTTTTTAGTGTCTTATACATTTTGTATTTACACACGTCATAAAAAGCATAAATGCTTTTGCAAGAAAATCAACACACACAAATCAAAATAGACGATCAAAATTCACATTAAAATACAATTTCACAAAAGAAACAACCCGAAGCAAAAAATACAACATCATCCCAAACCGAAAGAAATTTCGCCATATGCAGAAGGTCCGATCACTGCCGCAGGTGAGGTTCAACAGGTAGTATTAAAATCTATGTTGAAAAATTCCTTTATATTATATAAAATCTTATTCATTAACACTTTTTTAATTGTTGAGCTAAAAGTCCTGAGTGCTAGCCTTCTCAAATGCAGATGAAGATGATTATAAAATTTAGCAGACATGTAGTCCGGTCTACGTTGAGATCTTTTAAGTCTAAGAAAGGGGACATGAATATCATCCGAACCTCTAGTACTATACAGGTGCACACAGTTATTGAGTTGCCAGGCATCAACATTTCTATATGCATAAATTAAGCACTCCATAATGCAAATATGTACTAGGCAAAGTTAGAATATTCAATCCACGAAACGAATTCCTGCAGCACTCTCCATACTGTAAGCCATCAATGATTCTCACAGCTCTCCGCTGTAAACGAAAAACCCTCTCGAAATCACTACTACCACCCCACACCAAAATGCCATACCTGAAGTGTGTTTCACATAGAGCAAAATATGCTGTTCTTAATACACCAGACGATAGAGATGACGCCAAATTTCTCAGAACAAAAATATTTTTGGACAGTTTTGAGGATAGAAAATCAATGTGTACACTCCATGTTAGCTTTGAGTCAAGGTGCAGCCCCAGGAATCTGGCATCTCCCATCTCTGTCCGCCTCAAACTGAAATTTACCTTAACAGTCTTCTCAATATTCATTGCCAGACGATTCTCATTTAACCACTCCCAGGCAGCACCGTGAGCCTCCCCATACAACTGCTCCATCAACTCAACGTCATTACATTCAACAGACACCGTTGAATCATCCGCAAACAGAAAACATGAATAGTTGTTCATATGATCCGGAAAATCGTTAATATAAATCAAAAATAAAAGGGGTCCCATTATGGATCCCTGGGGGACTCCAATAGTAATGGGCTCTTTTGAAGAGTATCTCCCATCCACATATACAGCCTGATATCTGTTTGAAAGGAAAGAGCCAACAAGTGACACACCACCCTCCACAAAACCATATTTTCCAAGCTTTGAGAGCAATAAACAATGTGACACGCAGTCAAAGGCCTTTGTTAGGTCTAAAAACAATGTAAGAGAACACAGTCCAAGCTCGAAACAACGAATCGTTTGATTAACAAAATCAACAATTGCATCCTGGGTGCCTCTTTTCCTTCGAAATCCATACTGATGAGGCGAGAATAAACTATTAGATTCAAAAAAATCTATAATCTGACTACTGAGTACCTTCTCAAGTATCTTAGAAAAGACAGGCAGGAGAGATATTGGTCTGAAACTGGACACATCATTCATGTCACCCTTCTTATATAAAGGTATCGTTTTTGCTACCTTTAAACAATCGGGAAATATACATTCATCAATACATCTATTTATTAAATTTGTGCGAGGCTCAACAATAGCATTTACATTTCTCTTAATAAGTGAAACAGAGAGGTCATAAATATCTCTAGATTTACTATTTTTCAATGAATTTATAGTATCACGCACTTTGATGTAAGAAACATGTTGAAATTTGAAATTTAAAACAGAGGTGTTTTCCAAACCATAATACTTTTACAGTCCAGTTTTCAAAATCATAAGAATTTTGATATTTTTCTTTATAAAACGGAATGCATCCTTCATATATCTGACGTTTTTCGTTAACTATTTTGGAATCCTGTTCCAAATCATTAATTTCATATCGAATTGTCGGATCGATTATATAGGCTCTTTTTATTTTTGTATCAAACGTAATGATATCACTAAATCTCGATCGTCCCTCAAGATCAAACCTTTTCGAAACATTTCAATTCCAACAATTTTGTGAGTGGATGTTTTATTTTGTGGTGTCGTGCAGTGATAAGCTGAGAATTGGACTGACAACTTCCAATTACATGTGAAATAGATTCGATCTCTCTGTTACACTTGCGACAGAGGACGGAAGAGGATCGCGAATTAGAAAAATTGGTTGTCGCGCAAAAATTCGGAGGTATTTCATAAGGAATAAATCGGAAAAAGTGAAAAATTATTAGAAAAAAAATTGTCGCTCAAACCGGACATAAGTTTCAACAAAAACATATTTTTCGCCAAGTCATCGACGTGCACATCCCAATCCAAAAACAACCCCAGAAACTTAGTAGTGCCCAAAAAACTCATTTTGTCAACCCTTCTCGTTGTTGTTCTATTTATTGGCAAACTAATTCGTTTGAAGTGAACCAGTCAAGAGCAACAGACTGAGCTACAGTCTCCAAAACAGCAGCCAAGTCACACGAAGTCACAGTGACAGTCGTAAAAAAACAGAGACTTATATTTCATCAACGAATCCGGAAGATCGTTGATAAAAATGAAAAATAATACGGGTCCCAAAACTGAGCCTTGTGGTACACCTAGTGTAATCTGATCTTTCGATCGGTTTCAACAATTTTCTCGGAATTTCTCCATGTATGTATTTGAAAGTATTCAAATGATTTTATAAATTTAATCAACAGAAAAATATTCCTGGGAATTTTCCAGTGATATCTTCGTTCTTTCGAAAAAGGAAAACATCGATTTCCCCATGGTTTTTTTAATATTCGTGCATCTTTCCCGGGTTACTGAAATTCCCGTACATTCTGCATATTGCTCGTTACTCCACGAAGGTATATTGGAATGGCAATGTTTTGATTGTTATAAGAAAAAATTGGAAAGTTATTTCAGGAAAGCAATATTCCAACATTTTTCCTCCACAAAAGGGGTCGCGTTTTTCTTACTCTCGACTTGTAGTCATAAAATTAGTAAGAAATTGGATAAATTGTAACAAAAATATCAAAGCCCTGGCGCGGCTGCAAAATATTAATTCGGACTGCAATCAACGACAAACTGTTATTATATTCAAATTCGAATGCAATTTTAAAAAAACAAATCACGTCTATTTTTGTCGCAGTTATAAATTTTATAAATTGCTTTTAAATCGATAAAAAAAGTTCCAATTAAATAAACATAATTCTTCATCGTATAAATGAATAATTCATAAAAATTTAAGATTTTTGCGGTCGAAATTTTGCAACCTTTGACTAATCGTTTTCTGAGTCGTCGTTTTTAGAGGAAAAGCTATTGCCATCATTATTTGTTTGCATAATGGACAAACCTGATTACCATGAAATGCAATCGGTCATCAATTAAAAACCACCATTAGTTATATTGTCAGTGCGTTAAATAGTCGCTTTCTTTCGCTGCCAAAACAATAGACAATTAAGATGTTTTAAAATCGTACGAGTGAAAAAAACCGATCATTTATCAAGATGATGATGACGTAAGGAAAATTGGGATAACGTATTATTATCATGGCGCGTACGCCTCGGAAATACGATCATTGTTTGGTTGGACAATTTGGAAACTTAATATGGTAATTAAGTAAGAGCGATGCTCTCGAATGCGAAATTTGATGCTGTGGGTGTTTGTTCGACGTCGTTTATTTCACCCTTGAGTTGCGATTCTCTTCTTTTTTTTCGGCCGGTTTCGCGAACGGTCCGTTTTCCTTTTCCGGTTTTCCTATTCCTTATATCTTACCTTCGTTACGAGTTTTTTCTTGTTTCTTTCACGTGTTACGTGAAATAGTTTCGTGCGTGGTGTGGCGCGCGTCCGACTAAACACTCTTGTGCGACTGCTCTAGGCCTCGGCACAAAAACAACTGAACGCCAGTTCCTCGTTCCGTTGATCGTGTTGTCTGCAACAGCAATTCTGCGTCTCCGTACTTCGGTCGTGGGACGTTTGTCGGAGGCAGCATCGTTGCCAGACCGTTCGGAAAATTGATTCATCTCTCTTTCGTTGCACGATGGGGTTCGTCGAGCGAGGGGTCGAAAATCAAATAAAAGAGAAAAAAAATGATATACAATTATTTTTTATTCGTTACGTGCAAGAGTTTTCACAAAGCAAATATCAGAGGTGGTATGCCCTGGAGGGCTTTGTTGATATAACTGTCACCCATTTCCAAATCGTTCAGCATCGAATCGATTTTTTTTCTCACGTCCGGCTGCTTGCTGTCTTGATTGGTTACGATTTTCCGCAAAACCACCTCGAGCTGTTTAGCTGACGTCAGCGAGGACGTTTCCGATAAGGCTTGCAAAACGTGCTGGTGATAACCCTGCAAGAGATTGATAAATTTTATCGTGGCCGAAAAAATTGTGCGAAAGGCGATGATAGTGGACGAGCTCCGACGAAAGAAAACACTTATTAAATTAATTAACCGCAGACTCGATCCTCACCTCAATACACTCAGTATCAGTCAAGTTCAATTTCAAAAGCTGAAAGCTATAGAAAAGCTCACGACTTAGTTAATTGAACGGAAAGTTTGCGAAGTTCCGCTTATTTCTGAAACTGAAATGAACTTTGATCAAAGCAAGTTTGCCGTCAGTTGAACTTATTCATCGGCTTAATCGTAACAACCATATTCAAAAAATAAACCGAATAAAATTCAGAACGAAAAACTGCCAACCCAAGGGTTTCCTGCAGTTCAATATCAAATTTGAATCATGAATTTTCGATCCCGTATTCAAATTATTTTCCAAAAATAATGTATTTTCTGTTTTCAGTATCATTCGAATAGATTTCAGTCAAAATTTTTAGGCAGGTTACCTAATTTCCAATCCATGTTCCCAAATTTTCAATTCAAGATTCTCAGTTCTCAATACAAAATTTCCGCTCCAATTTCCAATAGAGAGTAGTTCAGCGTTTGACAGTTTGCAAGTTGACTAACAGAACAAAAAAATTTCTAGAAATATAAAATTGTTGTAGTTCAACACATCTTTTCGTAGAGAACGACCACAAAGTAATTTCAAGTTCTGTTTCATCGTTTTTAACGATAAAAACGAAATAAAATTTTGATCTCGTAAATATTATCAGCTTGTAAAAATTTTTATGACCATTGAATCCATTGTTACGGAAATCTGATCATATTTTATTGATCCGTATAAACGCAAATAAAAATAAGAAAAAGAAACATTCAAATATAACTAAAATAAAAATGTTTCCACGCGAATAACCCACCTGGTATTTATTGTAACCTTGGAGTTTCGCGTCTTTACTCAAGGAGTCGTAAAGGGACAACAAAGTGACGTAGGCCTTCGTAGGCGGCGCCTTCTTATTCCTTTGTAGGTATTCTTGAAAATTGGAATCGTCGAAATTTTTCGAGAACGCCACCGCCTGCTCGTAGGCTTCCTCCGACGAGCCGGTGTCGCCGTCGGAAACGTCGGCATCTTGGGAATTTATGAATCTAATCAAGGAGGCCGCGCCGTCGCCGATTAGATTTTCCAGATTTTCCGGCAGTTCCACGTCGTTTTCAACGTGGATCGCCGTTTCCACGCTCACCTTTCGTTCCGAACTGCGAAATTAAAATTGTTGATTGATTGGTTTTATGTGCCGAAATTGGGGAAACGTTTCATATGCGCAAGCGCGGACTACGTTGGTTCGTTAACGTTAACGACTACTAGTGGGGGTAGTTAACTTACGTGCCATCATTGACAACGAGCTCAGATTGTAGTTTTTCATAGTTTTCTTGGCCTAGGGGTTGATCGGGGGCGTAAATTCCCGGTTTGTGGGTGGATGTTGGTTTTGATGAAGACGACGGCGTCGTCGATGTCGGCTCCGGAATGGGCGCCAGTTCATATTTCATCGATTCCGTTAAATGTGCGATTATTTGCATTGCGGCAGGAATGTAGGAATCGAGAAGAGTGATTTGGGCTTGAAATTGCCCCGGACCACGTAGCACTTCTCCTCGGATCTAAGAATTACAGATATTTGATTTTTTGCTTTTAACGGAAGTTTTTTACCTGGCTGATGAGGAGGAACCAGAAAGTGTAGAGGAAAGCACTTTTGTTCGTCGGTTTCATTTCGAGCAAGCAACCCACTGATGATAGAGAAAAAATATCGTTGAGGATATTGGGGACCGCGACCGAGAGATAAACGCACAACTGGTTTGTCGAGACCGATCTTTTATTGTTAATTTTTCGAATCGTAGACAGGCGTTATCGCAAAAAGACCAAAAGCGGTTTTTAATGTATTCAACATAATACGGCCAGTTCCGAAATTAAACGCTTAACGATTCTTCTTCTCAATATAATTTGTTGTGAATTGGGCGACGATCGAACATCAACTCGATTCGAAATAGGTCTGATTGGTAACGAGCCGAAGAAAAAAAAAAGATGTAGAGAGTAGTCGGAGGAAGTGGCCAAATGAACTAGAAGAAACGGCCTACTTTAAACCACCTGGCAACTGTTAGCTGGGCCCGTTTGGATCGTTTGAATATCAGTTCTAGTGTCGTTCTCGCTGATCGGACATGAATAAAAGATGGAAACGTTGACCTGGAGACAAGTGTGAAGTCCGTTTCTCAGCAGGACGTTGAATAATTTCTGATCGAACTGGTTTTTAGTGCCAGCTGGTGTGCGTATCGCGGAGCAAAAAGCGATGGTTGAGTTCCTACTCCACTTTTGCAGATTTCTGAATCACTATCGCTCGAAGATTTTTGTTCTGCCACAGATGGCGAAAGTAGTCCGATTTGGTTATAGGCTACACTCTGAATCGATTTGTTCTGTTGCAAAATTAGTTGACTTTTTAATTCCAAAGCGTCTGTTAAATCAAAGTGAACTTCATATTCAATAAATTAAGAGTATGGGTATATTTTTTCTTAAAAGACAATTTTCTTTACCCTTAAATGTTTTAGTGAAGATTTATTCAATTAAAATGATTTTGTTGAAGAAAGTTTCAAAATGTATAATGCTTGGAAACTTTCACAAATGTTTCACACCTTTACGCAATTATCAATTTCCTACTAAAAATAAAGCATTTTCAGTTTTGCTTTTCTCCTTTGAAAATTTTCGCTAATTTTTGATTTTTTAGCTTTCAGAAATTCATTTTTCAAAGTATTGATAATAAAGTAAATTCAGTTGATAACGAGGTGTTAAAAAAAACAAAGACAGCTAAAATTTGATTATTTATTAAAAAATATAATCAAACTTTCATGAGATTAAGCAGAATTGGACACACTGTTTAAAGGGGCAGTAATTTTCTAAAATAGTATAATCGACGCCAGTCTAGCACCGTTGAAAGTTATTGAGTACAATCGCGCGTTCAGTTTTTTTTTGCTTCGGGAGCGAATATGATCACCTGGCCGGACTCGCGCGAATACGGAAAAATAGAGAAAAGTAAAGAAGCTGCATTTCGAATATAACAAATAAATCACAGAAAAAAAAGTATATTTCGATGATCGGCGCCGAATGAGCAGAGTTCGCGCAGCGATCATCGAAACGGCAAATCAAAAACCGCCTTCACAATATCATATAAATAGATCAAAAAAGAAAACATCTATAAACATATATACAGGTAAATATACAAAAAGTCAACGTATTTATCCACAAATATAGGTATATCTTTCAAAAAGAGTTTATTTTGTAAAATGTTTAAAACGGCACGAATAGCGCCCAATATTAATTATCCAATGTCCGCATTTTACATGGTATCACAAACCGAAAAAAGTTGTCGATTAAATATAATACACTGCTGTTGAAGGAAACAAATCACCGACTCCTAAAAACAATTTCTAATCAATATCCTTCCAATAATCAACATTCTTTAAAATCTAATTTTCTGGTCTATATACATAATTTTCATTGGTAAAATAGATTTTTTTCCTTACTCGTATGTATACCGTTTCAATAATTACATCCCAGCTTCTCACAAAATCGTAAAATTTCATTGCGACGAAAACTGAATTTACAAATACGAAGGTAGATAAATTCAACAGTCTTTCTTCGTTTATCATCATTTACCTATTAAGTACATTGAAGAAACAAGGGCTGCAATTGCTAATTCCACACGAAAGGGGATCGTGATTTGTGGGGTTGTGATCGATTACTCACTAAGCAGACCATCTTTTGTAATAGTAGTCCGATAAATTTAGAATGATTTTTCTATAGCACGGCAAAGATCGATATAACAAAAACAATCCGAAACAGCGATCTTTGCGTTCAACTTGGTTATCGACACGACTCCTAGATTAGAGGCAACATCTAATATACGAATTTACAAGTTTCACACTTAAAAAATGCGTTCGGTACACACTGATAAGTTTTTGCGTATCGTTTTTTAAATCAGCCGCCCGTTTGCCCGTTCTACATCACAGATTCATTGTTGCTCAATAACAAAACAAATCCAGTTTTTCATTTTCGTTTAACTCCTATTTTTGTTTTGTTTGTTTCGTTATTCTGTTCCAAATTAATAGCGCGCGTTTCGTTGTATCTCTAAGCTCTAAAATCGTTTTGGCCGATTTAAAAATCCCAAAGAGCCGATTTGGAAACGTAAAAAATACTAGCGGTGAACGGATCATCATCTCGTGATCGACGATAACCAGATCATGGGCAGCAGAAGGAGGAGGGCGGGGGCGACGGGTGGACTCGAGCTCGCCTGGCCGCTCGCCTCGCACGCTCCCGTATTCGTGAAATTGTACGCCCAGTTGCCCGAACCCGGCGTTACGTGACGGTGACAACTCTCCGTCACTCTGGTCAAACTGAGTTTGGACCATCGCTCCTCGGACTGGCCGGGCGGAAGGTGTTGGCGCTCCTCGTGCTCTTGCTGTCCCATGGTGTAGATGAAGCAGTAGCGGAGCGGCTCGCCGGACGACGACTTTTTAATAGTGATCGGGGTGGCGATTATATAGTTGATGCCGTTCTCCGCCCAGCTGCCGTGGCATAAATAGGCTGTGAAGATATTTGGAGATAAGTCTGCCATCCGGAATCAGCGAGGAAATACTTACGATTAGGCGGCGAGTAAACGCATCCCGACTGAAAGGTCATCTGTTGCTGATCACCACCGCAACCGATCGTCAGACTTTCGTACTCGTCGTTCATGCACTCGGGCGGCTTGTCGTAACTACCACCCCCGCCGATCTGGTCCCTCTTTTTCCGTTTCTTCTCGATCTGCTGCGTCAGCTCGTCGTTGCCCAATATCTTGTATCTGCCCAGGTGCGGACATTTCTGCGTGTGCAATGTGGTAGCTGAAAGAGGACGGACGAGCGTTCAGACGTCGAAATTCCATAAGTCTCCCTCTGAGCGCACTTACTGACTAACGTGGTGAACGGGGTGGTGGCCGGGTTGAATTTGCCGCAAGCCTCGTCGGGATTCTCCTCGAATTTTCCGGTCTGCTGGATTTCGATAACGTTCGCGTCCCTCTTGTAGAATACCATGCAAACGTAACCGCTGTCACTGAAATGCCATTCCGCATGAAACAATGTAAAGTTTTCACGTTTTTGGGGGTTTCTTTTGAGCGAAGACTTAGGGGGCAGTCGGAACGTTGGCATCTTTCGAATTGCGCAATATTTTGAAAACTTGTAACGACTTTACTGACTCATGGAATTTCCAAAGGAAGGTTACAAAGAGTTTGAAACTTTGAAAAGAAGACGGTTGACAAAATTGGAATTTGTCAAAATTTTGAGAAGTTTGGCAGACTTTTACCAAAAATGTAAAAGCAATGAGTTACTTCGATTTCAAGACTGTCACTACGATTTGGAAGTGCCTGGAGCACTTCGAAACATTTTGTTTCAAATATAATTGTTGCTCAAATAGACTTTGCATCAAGGTTGGTTTAAGTATGCAATTTTTATTTACCATCCAGAAGTGATGTGGGCTACGATCTGCACCCGCTTCTGGTCTTGCGATTCCAATATGGCGTGACAGATCACCCTCATCTCTCCGCTGGACCGTCGTTGATCCTGACTTTCGAAGCCGAACTCCTCGTAGCCGAACGCCTGCGTTTGCCCGCCCATGTTCAGATTGGGCCTCGGTCGTTTGGGTTTCGGTATCTCCTCGTCCACGATCTTGAGCGTGGCATTTCGTTGCGTGAATTTGTAGATTTTTTTGTGATCCAAGCTGAGCCACGTGTGGTGATCGGTTATCCATTTGGGAATTTGCATCGATTATGGTGGTTGTCGACTGTCAATACAAAAAATGTCGATTAAAACCAATTGTAATTGCTTTCAAGGGCAGTTACGAACCGGTGGTGAGTCGCATCGTTCTGCTACCCTCGTAGGAGTTGATGATGCCCGTGCATGTGGCATCGGCGGATTGAGCGATGCTGTAGGTGGTTTTGTCGTTGCTTTTGTCCCTTTGGTAGATGAAACACCGATATTGGTCCTCGTCCGTTATAAGATTCCTCCTGTTACCTTGCGAGATTTTACCGATTAGGTACCTCGTCGATCCTTCTTTCCATGTGGCGAGGCACACCAATTCTTCGACTGAAAAAAAGCGAAAGTCGTTACGATTGATTGGTCGAGGGGAGGATGTAGCTCACCGTTGCTTTCAGTTGATGGCACATCGGGGCACGCTTGGTATTTGAAGACGATTCGGGAATCATCGGTGCAACTTTCAGCCTTGCTGGGAGGGTTGGCACATTCACCCGTTCCTCTGCTATAACTGAACGTGAACGGGGCACTTTTGAAAGGGCAAGTGATCGCCTTGGTTTCAGGATGTTTACGGAACATAGTGTGCAAGGGATCGTCACCCAACATGTAGCTGCATATGTCTGCTAAGGAACCTTTTTTCTCTTCACAAATTGCTGTTTTTCAAAAAACAGAACGACAACTCGATAAAATAATCACAATAAATATTGAAAACTCACATTCTTTGTATTGTAGTACACCTGGATACTTTTCATGAATGGCCAAGCATCGATAGCAATTGTCGTGCCTGCGAACAAGAAATTCCTCTCGTTAATAACCCGTCGCATGCGAAAATTTGCATCAAATTACGATGCGTGTTCCAATAAACTATTTATTACCTGTTGTAGACCAAATATTTATCGGACTGATAATCGAAACACTCCCCTTTCGTTTCGATATGAGTGCTGTTGATGAATAACAAATTCTGCAATCCGCTCTGGAACCATCGACCGCTCCACGTTTTATTGAAAGTACAACCGCCTGAAAATAGAACAGACAAAAAATGAGAGATTTCAGCATTAATCACTCGGTGGCGTAAATAAAAACTCGCGGCGCGCCGCCTTCATATTCGCATCCTAAATACACAATCGATATACATAAACATAAAGCCGAAACGGATAAATGTACCGAAATTAATGATAAATTCAATTTTCCGAACGCGTCGCTTGCCAAACAAACGATTCCATACAATTCGAAACTAATGACAAACGAACCGGACTTAAATAACTGGAAACTCTGTCTGTCCCGCTTCGTGGCGCGTTCGACATATCCCTGAAATCCCCAATAAAATTCCCAATTAATTAAAACGCAAAACGAGTAATCCGTGCGGCGACGCGTTTTAAATTTGTCGTTTCAGTTCGGCGGAAGGAGCTGACGAATCCTTTTTGTTTAATGAATTATAGTTTGCCAAAACTAAAGAACGAAATTCGGCGGCAATTCGAGCTAAAAAGCTGAAAATAACTTTTAATTATTGATATTTCATTCAAGAGCCATAAAATTGGAAAATAAAAGAAAGAGAAAAATTAATTTCATCGTTAAAATAAGGCGTGCTTCTTATTATATTTTCGTTATAAGCGAATTATCCAAAATTCAAATAAAATTTATTTTTATGTTTTGATTCATAACTCAAGAAGTTTCGTTCGAAATCGTATTGTGAAATTAAAAAAATAAATAAATAAAATGTAAAGTTCCAAAAGCAAGCCAAAAATTCAGGTTGAAAATGAAGAAATTTCATTGAAAAAACAATGTAAACACAAATAAAGATCGAAACTGGAATTTCGGTTAGTTTTCATAACTAACTACTTCAAAAATAGAAAAGCAAAGAATTTGAATTTTGTTTTCAACTCATCGTCAATTTTTCAGTTTCTTGAAGAGTTTTGGGATTTATTCGAGCATACGTCATGTTTTTTGAAAATCTACGAAGATTTCATTTCTGCAATAAAATTGTTAACAACTATTAAAATTGAATATAAAATTGACAACCATATGTCAGGAATTTGTTTTATTTTGTTTCTCAGTTGGGCTAGCAATCCCGAGGAGCTCTCGACGACAACTGTCGCCCTGCCCCTGATTTTGCTCTCGAAAAATATTCACACGTGTTTCGAGAACCCAATTCCCACGCATTTGTGTTTTGTCAACAAGTGTTCTGTTTATGGCCATTTGTCACGCCCGGACCACTTAGGGTATCGAAAATATCGAATAACGCAAGATCATAAATCTCCAGTTTATAGAAGGATTTATTGTTATTAGTATAATTTATATTCGAAACGAAAAAGTGGCTGACATATATATGAAGAAAGACCAAATTGTCGGAGACGTCATCTGAAATAACAATTACACATTTTATGACGCTGAATACGATAAACAAATCAAATAAATTCCTCATTCCAAATACATGAATACGTAACGAGTTTATATGTGTATATATGTTAGCAGAAATCTTATAAAATGTCAGGAAGACCGAACATTTCGAGTCGACACCCGCCTTTAACGGGGACTCAGGGGAACTGCCTGACGTCATACGAGTGGGGACTCGGGAAGTAGCATGCAAGCCAGGCAGTAGTACTGAGAGAGATCGGTCACGGAAAGCTGCATGGATTTATAATTTTAATTCGTTCAATAAAGTGGTGATTTTGAATTATCAATTTTTCCGTAAAAACTTTTACTGTTAACATATATTTGTTTGAGTTTGACGTAAGTTAAAATGAGCTCAAATTGATCTACTGAGCGTCGCCAATTTTCAACAAATGAAAAGAAAAATGATCAGATGTCATCAAAAAGTAAGTAAGAGGTCTAAAATTATCAAATTTCCGAAGAAACAGAGAGTTTCATCAGATGTTATATTATTTAGTGTATGGTTTTTATTTTCGTACCTGGTTTATATTAACTATAAGAATCTTCGAGCGATTGGTTGGACGGAACGAAAAACTGAATCGCTTAAAAATCGCAATATCGATAGAAAGAAGTTTTTCAACAATATAACATACATACATAATATAACTATAAAAATCTTTTTTTGGTTTATTTAAAACAATTTACAATATTAAGAACGTTTCGATAGGGATTCTATCTTTGTCAACTATCTAAAATAAAATAATTCACATATGAAAATGGACAACGGATTTGATATTGAAAATATCTTACCAGAAAGTTCAATGACGTTTAATATTCGTTCAAATGTTCGAAATTATGTGGAACGTATCATTATAGTACAAAAGAGTATATTGTACTTAGTCCCTTTATGTCAGTTTTATCATTTACAACATCTTTTTCGTTTTCTTTTATATGTATCATTTCAAGAATTTCTCTAGATTTAACGTTTTTTCCGTTGCTAATATAATGACGTTGTTGTAATCAAATTCATGGTTGTTTGATTTTTTATGCTTGTTTAGTGCGGTATTAGCTGTTTTCGAATATTTATGGGCTTTCATTCTGTCTGTAAGTCGTTGAAAAGTTTATCCGATGTATAATTTGTTACAGTTCATACAAGGAATTTTGTATACTACATGTGATCGTTTTTTTTTGGAATTTTGGTTTTGAGTTTTGTATAAATTTGTTTTATCTGATTTTGAGGATGGTATGCAATTTGAATATTGTATGGTTTCATTATTTTTGAAATTTTTTCTGTTAGTACGGAAATGTGAGGAATTGAAATATATTTCTTTTGTTTGACAGGAAAATTAGTTGATGTTTGATTGTAAAATTTATGAGTTCGTTCTTTGATAATTTTATTTATTATATGATAATGGTAATCGTTTTGGGGAAATATTATTTTTACTTTACTAAGAATTTCTGTACGGAATTTGGGAGATGTAAGTGCTATTGCTCTGTCTACAAAATTTTTTGCTACGCTTATTTTTTGTGGTTGATGATGTGAAGAATGAAAATTTATAAGTCTGCGTGTTGATCTATTTTTTCTGAACCATTTTGTTTCAAGTTTGTTATTTTGTCGAACTATTTTCATATCCATGAAATTAATTTGGTTATCTTTTTCTTCTTCTAAAGTGAATTGTAATTTGGAACTATAATTATTGAAACTATTTACAATTTTATTTATTTCTTTTGGGTCAGCTATTAACAAACAGTCGTCAACGAATCTTTTATATAGTGTTATTGAGAAATTACCTCAACTTAAAATTTTTTCCTCGAGATGATCCATAACGACTTGAGTTATTACACTTGAAATCGGACTACCCATTGCAAATCCGTTATGGAACATCTCGAAGAAAAAATTTTAAGTTAAGGTAATTTCACAATAACACTATATAAGAGATTCGTTGATGACTGTTTGTTAATAGCTGTCCGAAAAGTGATAAATAAAATTGTAAATAGTTTTGAAAATTATAATTCCAAATTACAATTCACTTTAGAAGAAGAAAAAGATAATCAAATTAATTTCATCGACATGACAATAATTCGACAAAATAACAAACTTGAGGCAAAATGGTTCAGAAAAAATACATCAACAGACAGACTTACAAATTTTCATTCTTCACATCATCAGTCACAAAAAATAAGCATAGCAAAAAATTTAGTAGACATAGCAATAGCGCTTACATCTCCCAAATTCCGTACAGAAATTCTTAGTAAAGTAAAAATAATATTCACCCAAAAAGATTACCATGATCATATAATAAATAAAATTATCAAAGAACGAAGTCATAAATTTTACAATCAAACATCAACTAATTTTCCTGTCACACAAAAGAAATATATTTCAATTCCTTACATTCCCGTACTAACAAAAAAAATTTCAAAAACAATGAAACCATACAATATTTAAATTGCATACCATCCTCAAAATCAGATAAAACAAATTTATACAAAACTCAAAAGCAAAATTCCTAAAGAAAAACGATCACATGTAGTATACAAAATTCCTTGTATAAACTGTAACAAATTATACATCGGACAAACTTCCCAACGACTTACAGACAGAATGAAAGCCCATCAATATTCGAAAACATCCAATATCGCACTAAACAAGAATAAAAAATCAAACAACCATGAATTTGATTACAACAACGTCAGTATATTAGCAACAAAAAAAAAAGTTAAATCTAGAGAAATTCTTGAAATGATACATATAAAAGAAAACGAAAAAGATGTTGTAAATGATAAAACTGACATAAAGGGACTACGTACAATATGCTCTTTTGTACTAGAACGATACGTTCCACATAATTTCGAACATTTGAACGAATATTAAACGTCCTTGAACTTTCTGGTAAGATATTTTCAATATCAAATTCGTTTTCCATTTTCATATGTGAATTATTTTATTTTAGATAGTTGACAAAGATAGAATCCCTATCGAAACGTCCTTAATATTGTAAATTGTTTTAAATAAACCTGGATCACCAAAAAACTCTAAGATTCTTATAGTTATATTATGTATGTATGTTATATTGTTGAAAAACTTCTTTCTATCGATATTGCGATTTTTAAGCGATTCAGTTTCTCGTTCCGTCCAACCAATACAGTTTTGTAGCAGAAATTAAAAACCCCATCGTTCGAATGCAAAACGATTGACGTTTCATATATACGAACCGATAGTAGTGGAAAACCGCGAAACGGTCAAAAATGTAGAATGCAAACATCGATATTCCATTTTCTCGAACGGGGTCCGACGGGAAATCGATAATTTCAGGGGGCGAACGATTCGACCGAACGAACCAGCCCATCCCCCCGGCCCCCTGCCAACGAAACGCGCAGAAAGAATTAATTACGAAATGTCTCCTCGCTTTTAGGCCCCCGGGATTTTAATTTCAAATGATTCCTATACAGTTCACTCTCAATAGAATTTTCATATTTTCCCGGTCACGGAACGGGCGAAATTGAAATTTTTTCGCTCAAAAGAAACAACTTAATAGGGTAGCGGCATTCGAAAGGGATTTCGCCCCACGCCCCTCGGGCGACGAACGAAATTCTACATTACACAAAATACCCTCCTCGGAACTAATAATGAATCGTACAATTTCCGCGCTGACCCCGGACGAGCGCGGGGCGCGGGGGGCTAACGACTACCGAAATGGGAAATCCGAGAGGGGGCGATATTCGGAAAACGACAAATCGACATCATCGCGGTTAATCACGTCGACATAATCAACTCCCATCTCCGGGATGAACGTAAACAATATGATTGATTATAAACATCCCTTAGGAGAGGGTGGAATGTTTACCGTACATACCCTTCATCCCTTAAAACAATTCCTATTCATCTCAGACGCGATTTCATTACGAATATCCGGTCTCGGTAAAAGTTGCCGCCTAGATGAAAATTCATAAGGTAAGGATTTTTCCAATTTCCCAGCGCCGGAAAATCTCATATGTGTGCGCGCCCAAGGCGACGGCGCGTCGGAAATATTAGCTTCCGGAAAGCGCGGTATCTTTATCTCGGCACCGGTTTTTCATTATCCCCAGTGACGTCGTACACACGGGGCTCCGCTTACATTCAAAACGAAACCGAAAATTCGGAAGGAATTCGTGTCGAGAATTCAATTAAAAAACAATTAATTAAGCCGGTTTATTTCTTTTCGATGTCTCGACCACTTATTGGTAAATCCCCTTCCGGTATATAAAGTGGGCGTCGTGCAAAAATCGTCTCATCTGCGACAATGGGGAAATTGCGAAACGCGGCAATTACCGGCTTAAACCCCCCCGGTTTTTAATTAAACCGACCCGCTCTAAGAAAACATACTGGTATTTTTCTCAATTAGGTCGGGCACTCATTATTCCGCGGGGGATCGTCGGCGACAGCTGCGACCTCTTTTCTTTTCATTTACGCGAGAACGCGGCGATCGACGCGGCCCCTTCAATCGCATTGTTAGGGGGTTCGCGGGGGGCGGCATCCACCGCCGCACGCGTAATAATCCGGGTACGTACCGCTCGAAACGTCGCGCCGACTGACTACCGTTCAAACACTCACGCTAATTAATAGTATCGTCGTAAAGAGAAAATAAGCTCCGGCTTGAAAGTTTCTTAATTACACCCGCCGCCTCTGAACGTGAAAGGAACGTTTAAAGGCTGCGATTGTCCGAAAAAGTTTGAGCGCATCGCACTCCACCGTCACAGCCACTGCAACTGGTAAAACAAAAGTTGGAATCGTGAAACGGGTATAAAATGAGCAAAGTTGGATGCAGAAAACATAATGAAATCATATTCGAAAGAGCAAGAGTTGAGCTGCAAAGAGAAATTCGGGAACAACGCAATAGGAAATCTGGAAAAGAAAGGAGTGTAAATGTAGATACGGTGGATTATATTGCCTTTAATGAATAGATGATTAAAAATTTTTTGTTTGTGTGGAACTACTTCCTCCGAAGTACACCTTCCGCTCTTTTCTATATTTATTTGCTTTGCATACACTCTTCTATTCTTGCCACTTAACACTTTGATAACGCTCAATATTTAGTGCTGTTGGAACCCAGCAATGTTTCACAATAAACTTGTCCTGGTTTAACCTACTGATCTAGATTCAAGTGTCCGACGTTTTCAGATCGCAAATCACCCTTCCAAAGTACGATAGGGCCTCAAAAAATTTTGCATTTACTGGGATTCGAACCCGGTTTTTCTGGTTAGTAGATCAGTACTTCGCCCATTGAGCTACCATACAAAGTAAGATGATTGGGATGTACAGCAAAGGAAAAGTGATACTCTTTCTTCTTTAACTCAAGCTTTCGAGAACGTTTATTCTCGTCTTCGGGAGATCTACAATGTGACAGAATCCAATTAGTGAACACAAATTCGTTTACATGTAGGTTCAAAAACTTACAGATATCGAGATTTGCCTTACATAGTTGTTAGAAATGGTTGAAAATAGAGACGAAGTTGACATTCACGAATTCACCGTTGTTAATGATAGTTGAATTGAAAAATATATCCTCAATAACTAGATAGTTAGTCCAATATTCGCCGTCTTCGTAATATGTTGTCAAACTCTTTAAGGTTGGCATAAGTGGAATGAAGATTTTCGATGTCCTTTTTTGAATTTAAATTATTTTTCTGTTGGCTAATACGAATCATCTCAATTAATTTTCTTCGTTTGGATTGTGTTGATTGATCTAAACTTTTAATATTCCCATTTCATGAGTCGATAATAACATACAGGTTTTCTTTTTTAATCGACTATCACTCTTGTGATTTGAGATCCGTTTACTGAGAGTCCTTCCTGTTTCTCCGATATATACACCATCACAATTTTGACAACAAATTTTGTATACTACACCAGACATTCGTTCCACGGGGTTCTTATCTTTCAATTGAGTATAAACTTTGTTTGCTTTGTTTACAATTTTTATACTGAAAACTTTAACTTATCGGTATAATTTGTCATCCAAGGTAAGATGATGAATTTTTTGTTATTTGGGTGGATCAACTTTTATTTGTCCCACGACCACCTTACCCAGTCCCTGATCGATTATAAAAATTCTGTTAAGAAATATGGGGTTATTTTATTTTTTTTTGTTTTATTATTAACAGTTATTAACTAACAATTAAAAATAGTTATATATTTTTTGCAATTTATACGTTATTTAATGGTTGTCCAAAAGACCAAACATCTAGTTTCTAAGCATCACAGTTTGTCCCTAAGCAATAGAGCACGCCAATACTTTTTATTACGAATAATAAATCTATTACGCACTTATTGAAACTTGAAAGAAATCATTCATATTTATATATATTGTTAAAAAATATTGTCGAATACTTATGTACTGTAACAAATACACGTTTTTATTCCATTTTAATTTCGTCCCCAATAAACGCCTATATGTTTCAAGTCCTCCGGACAACCATAATTTTATTTTGGATTCAAAACATGATGGCGTGGTATACAAGTGACAACAAGTTTGAAGTTCCGCTAAGCGGGAATAGCTTGCCACCATTTGTTTTTCGCAAAAGCCACGACGTCAGTTGGCCGAGTTGGCGTTGGTGAGCGTGGGTGTGTTTATTGTCGGTCCATCGGACAACCGTCTCAAATACGTAAGTAATTAATATTTTACAATGAATTATATTGCACCAGTTGCTTTTTTATCTATATTTAACTATGAAGGTGAGATATAATACAAAAAGTAATTAATAATCAATAAAATGCTCAAAGTTGCGAAAAAGTCACTAGGACAACCAATTTGGTTGTCCGAATGGTTGTCCGTGGGACAGTGTGCTTGTCCATAGGACGGAAATGAAGCAATAGGATTTTTAAATATATTTCGTGAAATAATTTTCCATTAAATTATTGTTTGTAATTTTTTTAGAGAATGGGACTCTTAGAGAAAGAAAAATCAAGACGCTATAGAGAAAGACTGAAAGCAGACTCAGTAAAATTGGCGGAACGAAAGAGAAAGAAAAGAGAGTTATCATAAAAACAAAAAGTTGGTTGTGAATATGCAACCAGAGGAACAAAAAAATCGTAGAATTATTTGGAAATTGCGAAAACAAGAACAGAGAAAAAGAATAAAGAGAGTTCGTGATATACTGAACGATACACCCCCAAGTTCTCCGTCTATTTTGCAGGAAATCAATATACCTCAAGATCGGCATGAATTATTTTGTTTGATTTAGAATTTTATTTTAATGTTACTGAGAATGTTCATATTTTTAGGCGTGTAAAACATTAAAAAATGTATTTGATACCTTCTTAAACCAGTTTTAATTTTTGCCTTTTTAAGTATAAGAATAATACTTTAAAATCGGTATTTTAAAATCTTACTTTCCTTTGGACAACCAAATATGTCCACTGGACAACTGAGTTGTCCCCCATGCTGAAAACGTTTAGTCATTCAACTTTATATTTTAAATTGCAAATAAACTACATAAATTTTGGTGACTAATAATAGTATTTCATAACAAATGCACTTGAGATTCTATAAATTAATTTTACTATTATTTCCTGTTTTAATAGAAAGTTTTGTTGCTTTGAAAACAATTGTTGTCCAGGGGACAGAACTAACTGAAAAAAATGCACAATTAAAAGTTATTTCTTCAACAAAATTATTGAAAAGGAATAATTTATCCAATAATCAATAAATACAATGTTTTGTTTTAATTGAAATTGACGTCCACATAATTAAGAACTATATTCAACTAGTGGTCCAGGGGACAGATTTCAATTGTGGAGTTGACATTTTTTTGTAAAAACCAACACGTTACAATGAAAACAGCTCTGCTCTTTATAGAATTATAAAGTTAACTAAATTCTCTATTAAATAAAATATATAGATGTTGAAAATTAGTTAGAAAAAATAAAATCATATTTTTTACCATCTGTACATCTAAAAGTTGATTGATCCATTTACATTAGTTTGTTCTATTTTGTTTGGTGTTAATGCAATAACTTCTTGTTCATTATGTCCAGAATTTGGAGTGTTGAAAATCAAACGTTTTAGGAGATTCTCTGAATAACCATTCATAATCATAATTCTTAAAAGTTCTTTCAAATTTTTATCTACAAACGATTCGTCACTAGTTTTGTTAATTCTTGTTTTCAGATTCAAAATAATATTCATTTTCATTTTCCAAGGATGATATGATTTCATATGAATAAATTTATTTGAGCAGATGGGTTTTCTATACCAATCAGTCTTCAATGTTCTCTCATCTCTTATGACTCTTGTATCTAGGAATGGTACAGAATTATTATTTTCTCGTTCTACTGTGAATTTAATATTTGTGTGATAATCATTGAAAATTTCGAGTACTATATCTTCGTTGTGATGGGGAATTGCTAGAATTGAATCATAAACACACTTTTTACAAAATGGAATCGAAAAAGGAAGTTTGGGTAAACAATCATCTAAACGGTCGTCAATAACTATTTGTGCTATGGTAGGAGATAGAATTGAGCCCATAAGGGTTCCAGTTTTTGTTTGAAAAACTGATTGTTGAAGGAAAAATGTACATTGTGAAAAGCAAAAGCAATTAATTCCTTAAATGTCTCTAATGGAATATTACTACTTTGCTCAATTTGTTCCTTTCGTTTTTCTATACTGTTTTGTGCCATTTCTAAGGGAATATTGGTAAATAAAGAAATTATATCCAAGCTTATTAATCGATAATTGTTTGGTATTTCGAAACCATTGATGAATTCTGTGAAGTGTGTGCTGTCTTTGACGTAATATGAATTTTCAATATTATAAATTTGTCTCAATATATCATATAAGAATTGAGAAATCCTTGATGTTGGGCTCTGAATTGAAGAAATTATTGGTCTAAGAGATAAATTTGGTTTATAAATTTTAGGTGCACCGTAAAATTTCGGATATATGCTGTCATATGACATCAATTCTTTTGCTGTTTCGGATGTAATATATCTCATTATTTCTTGTTCAAATGAATAAATATATTCTGACATTCTATTTATTATCAAATTTATATATTGTAATTATTCATCAATATTATTGAATGCAATAGTTCCTATTTTATTTTTTAAATTTTCTAATATTTTTTCCATATCTTTTTGCATCACTATATCACTCATTTGTTTGTGATTTCGATTAAAATTCATTATATTTTCTCCTTTTTGTAAAATATCTTTTATTATTTCTAACTCAGCCATTCTAATTTCATTTGCTTTAATAAAATTTTTCAATTTTTCAATTTCTTTTTTATATTCTTTGATATTTTCTTTATGTTGATTAATTCTGTCATTAATATATTCTAATGGTGTATTTTTGATCATTTTTTACTCTTTTCATTTTTTAAATCATTTAACATTAATTGAACAAAATGCATGATTTTAAGGAATGTTTAAAATATTGAAGATTTCACCAGTTACTATAATTTCATCATTTTTATTTGATAAAACACATCGATTATAAAGTTTTGGTTTATAAAAAATTGAAGTAACATAGCTTAAACCATTTCATTGACCACGAACACTATGATATAATTCTTTATTACCTTTTTCATAATGCTTTGGTTCAATAGTTTCACTGTAGAGAGAGTTTTTCTTTCTTTTTCAATCATTATTATAGTACTATTACGATCTGTTTTTCCTGCTTTGGTTATGTAAATTGCATGTGGTAAACCTTGAGAATCAACAACAATATGACGCTTTATCCCTGAAATCTTTTTACCAGCATCATAACCTTTATTTTTAGCAGTATCTATGTTTTTCACACTTTGTGAATCAATTATACAAAAACTAGATTGTTCTTTTCTACCATTATTGACTCGAACTTTTATAACTGATTTTTTCTTTAAATTGATTGTAATACACTAGGTTTTTTGCCATTATTGTCACTTCAAACTTAAAAATATTGATATACAATTTGTCATTTTGAAAAATTTTTTGGTAACAGTCTTCATTGACAACCACTTTTTAATACATATAAAACTGCACAAAATATTTCATATAAATCTAAACTTCTTGGTTTTGTTTCCTTTTTGCTATTTTCTGAAATTGATCTTATGTTCTGAAATTGCTCTTTACTAACATTACTTGGATAATTTTTAATTATATATACCTCTTACTTTTGAAATATATAATCATTTTAATTTATTTTACAAAAGATTTTAAACAGGTTCTAAGAGAAAGTTTAAATAGTCTACTTTCATATAGTTCTCGTGTTATTTCTGATATTTGTGTCAAAATATTTTGTTCAGGAAAATATCTAAAAAGTCCATTAGCAAAAGTTGCTACATAAACAGTTCCATCATTCATAACAACTAAACTAGGAATATAACTATAAATAACATTAATTGGTGTTATTATGTTATCTTTTGTATTACTCGCATTATCTTTAATTTTATATACACCATTACTATTATTTATATTAAATAGAGTTGATATTGAACCATAAGATTCAGGTCAATTAAAAATATTGATAAACCCCCTCATTTTGAACTAATATTCCAGAAATTGCTGCTATAAATACCCCCGATTAATCCACCAGCCAAAACTGTCCCACCAACCATTCCTACAATCACTTTTCTTTTTCTTCTAATTTTTTTTGGCATAAACTAAAATCTCTCCTTAATTCTATTAAATTTTTGTAAATTAATTTTATATTATTCTTAAAACAAATTATTGATATGCTTATTTTAAACATATATAGTGTTTAAAATAAAAACACTTCCAATTTATCTAAAGAAATACTAATTAAAAAAAAGAAAGTTTAAAGAAAAAGAAAAATAAATTATAAACAAAAATAATATATAGAATTCTAGTAATACTATGAAAATAATAGAGAAATATTAGTTAATAGTAATTAAAAAAGGAGTCTCAGACTCGATTTTTATTACTACTAACGTTTTGAAAATTGTGGTGCTTTTCTGGCTGCTTCATTGTTTCGATGAACTAATTTTCTTATTGAATTTTTGTTCAACAGTACTAACAGGATTTCTAGGAATCTCTTGGTAGTATTCATTGTCTCGAAGTAATTCTTCCGCTAATCTAATATATTCTTCTCTCTTCATCACAACAGTGACGTTTCCTTTAGCAGAGTTTGTAATGATCAATTCTGGATGGTTCTTTATGAAACTGATGTCTTTTTTTGTAGATATTGAAAATGATCGTTCTTGGTGATACTACATGATTTCAAGAGATTAGTGATGACGTTGTTAGCTCTAACTCGTATGATTTCTCTCCTTTCAGATGGAAGGTTTGAAATTCCTTCTCATATTTCTGATAATATCAACGGAACAGGTATATCAGAACTATTTGGTTTTACGCTGAATTTGGGACCTAATGAATGGAACGTGTGTACATCATCTGGAAGAGCAATATCCGTTTTAGATGTTCATTATGTGGACGTTTAAATTTATCGAATTTTTGAATATTTGCGAATCTTATTTTGCGAAAAAATTTTCAATTGATTATAATTAGTTATTTGAGCAAAATCTATTCTTCGACAAACATTTTTATTTTTTCTCCCAAATTTATCCTCAAGTCTGAATGTACGTCGAAGACGAACCCCGTAAACAAATTACGCTGCAAATGAGTGAAAGATGGTCGCGCTAGCGAATCATCATTTTAAGGGTTGTTTATCCAGGTAGATCCGTTTGCCCTTCGCCGAAACAATCGAATTTGAACTGGGGGCGCATCGACGACGCCGCCGCTTCATTTCGTCCCCCGGGGCGCCACCGAGCCCTCTTCCTCGTCCCCCCCGACCCGCCTCGGACGGAATGCAAATAATATCCTGTGTACCTTGTTAATAAGGGAAACGCTAATTAATCTAATATTCGGTTACAGAGTGGCACGGATCCATCTGGTGTCATGTGAACCGCCCCGAAGTGATATCTGCCACCCGTATTTCGCAGCCTCTCCGTTTGATTCTAATTAAGAGCGCGGCGCGATAAGGGTCGCTACAAAAAACAACCCTTCTTCGCGACGCGTAAATACGCTTCGGGGAAATCAGCCGATTCGGCGGACATCGGCGATGTTCACGGAACTCGACTTTCGCGTAATGAATTCGCGGCGGACGAATCCGGTCGCACGTACCGGAATTAATCATTATTCCGGTGCCTCGGCGCCCAAGTCACGTCGAAATAATCAAGTCGCTTGTGTATCGCACCGTGGCGAATTTCCCTAACACGTCTTCGTCCTCCGCCGCCGCCGCCGCCGCCGCCGCCGCTCCAGTTGCGCAACCTTTCCCCGTCCCTCACACGACGATGACGAGACCGGTTCCGACGGCCGTCGGCCGCCGCCAACGCCACGCCGTCCTGATCAATATTCAAAACAATCTGAATAATTAAATATTTCGGTCGGGGAGGGTGGCGCGGCGCGCCCGGAAAATACGTTCCCGAACGCATCGAGTTCGACGCTCCATCCGGCGAGAGAACGTGTTTCCAATTTCCCATCCGCGACGATCTCGACGAATGAGGCGAAAATGACGAACGACTAATCAAAAAAATTTATAATTCGATGCGGGGATGAACAAAATTGCAATATCCATATTATAATTGGGTTTTAACGATCCTTTCCGAGAATTCGTGGGAATTTGAAGACGAAATTTACTTCTTATTATATACGCTTGCCCAGCTCACGAAGTGAATGGCCTCGTTTACCGTCGTTACGCAATCGAGGACCGACCGTACCGAAATGGCGAATGCGCCGGGTGACTATATTGCGAACTACAGGGTTATTCAAAAGTCATGTAACAACTTTAAATCGTTAAAACAAGGCCATCTATCGGTTTTTTGATTAGTTATCGATGTAAACATAAGTGCCACACCTAAAGGTTTTTGTTTACAGCACAATCACGTTTGTTTTTTTTTGGCCTGAAAATGACCTTAACCGCTGAAGAAAGACTTTTGGAGAATTCCTGGTGGATGCAGGATGGTGCACCTCCACACAGAGTTAACACTGCGTTTGAGCTGCTCAAAAAGAGTTTTGATGGTCGGGTTATTGCGCTTGGGTATCCTGCAAAGTTTGGTGATGGTCTGGACTGGCCTGCGAACTCTCCTGACCTCAATCCAATGGATTTCTTCTTTTGGGGTTACACTAAGGACAATTGTTACAAAGGAAAGAAACACACGCTCGAATCATTACGTGAATCAATCCGAGAGTCGATTAGGACCATGTCCCCAGAAATGTGCGAGAGAACCATCGAAAACTTCATGAAACGGCTCCAGCACACTATCGCGTCGAATGGCCGTCACTTCGAAAATTTGATCAGATAAAATCTTTCAATCAAAGTCTAGCCCATAAAAATTCTTGTTTTTTGAGCTTTAATTTGATACTTCATTTGTTTCGATATTTCAATTGACAAAATAGTTATAAACAGTTAAAGTTGTTACATGACTTTTGAATAACCCCGTAACTTTCTTTGATAGGATGCACCGTTTAGTCAGAAATTAAAAAAAACTCTTTCCAAGCCCTAAAAATCGACCCAATTCCATCATGGATAAAAACAAGTCGGGGCTTCCGGCCTCTCCTGCGCCTATACGCCCCGATCCCTCTATGCGCCCCGTTCTATATACGATCAGCTCTTGGGTCACCGTAGGCCTATCAAATTTTTCTTTAATATCACGAAAATCGTTAGGAAAATTGAGAGAATATACGGTCGTAATGCGGTCGATTTTCGATGTGAATGTCACGGTGTGACAGAAAGTGATTTTTGTGCTACGGCCGGAGCGTAACGATAATATAAGATGTTGAAGTGTGCTGATGATGATTTGCATATTTTTTTTTCAATCAAGTATTTATATTTCAGAATGTGAAGTAATTTTTTTTTTGTTCATTTTTCATGCTATATTTTTTTATTCTATTTCATTAAAAAGTAATCTTTTTTTCTTATAATTTCATTTCATTGTCATAGTTAATTGTTATATTTTTGAAATCCTTGTTTGTCATTTTGGCTATGCTCAAGCCACAGCGATGATATACGGTTGTAAAGTATGGTGTAGATGATATATGATGTTTCTGAGAATGCGTTTCGAAATTTCAATTTCGTTTCAAGTATTTTTATTGAAAGTAATTTTGTTTTGATTTATTCTTTATGCTACGAGCAATATTCATTAAGAAGCAAGTCTTGTTTCATCAATATTATAACTCCATTAAGAAGAAATGTATTTTTTTTATAATTGTTTCTTCCTATAATATTATTTTTTTTATTGATGAAATTTACCCCTTTAAGATGTATTTATTTGAATTCAGTTATTTAATCATTGTTCAAAAAGTTGAATAATTGAAAAATTACTATTTCTTTATCAACGTTTCGGGCTGGACCCTTTTTCAAGATTTTACAAATTTGACGGATGTATAAATGACAAGAAAATTATTGGATAACAAATGCTTAGAAACGGTAAAGAGAAAAAAGAAGAAAAATAGACAGAGACTTGATTTGAGTCATGTGTTACCAAGTAAAAATGAATATATTTTGTGTAAATTTTTAAGATCTGTCCTATCGTTTATTGAATATTTATTTTCTCTAATATGAATAATTTCCAGAAATTCTCTCGATTTTTTGTTCTTTTCGTAATCTATGATTTCAACTCCATCGAAATTGAATGTGTATTTTAATGTTTGTGTATGTTTATGTGAAACTGTTGGTAATTTTGAGTATTTGTGTCCGTTTAATCTGTCTTTTAGTTTTTGTTTTTTTTGTCCAATATATACACCTTCGCAGTCTTTACATGGAATTTCGTATATGATGTTTCATTTGTCTTGAATTGGTGTTCGTGATTTTAATTTTGTGAAAAGGTTTTCTATTTGGATATTTGGTTTGTGAGCAATTTTGATATTCTTATATGGTTTGAAAATATTCTCAATTTTGTCGGAAAGATTTTTAATTTATGAAAGAGGTATATATGATGTAGGATCTTTTGTGTATGTTTTTTTTGTGTTATATAATATGTGGATTCGTTGTCTGAGAATTTAATTGATTAATTTTATTGGGTAACCATTTTCTTGAAGAAGTAATTTAACAGAGTGATAGGCCTGAGAGACGGTGAAGTAAGTTTCATTGACCTGTCTATGTAGTTTATAATTAGAGAAATTTTTTGTTTGATGTAGTGTGTTGTGTCGAAATGGAGGATTCTGTTTGTATCGATATCTTTTCTGAAACATTTTGTCATTTATAGATCCGTCATATTTGTAAAATCTTGAAAAAGGATCCAGCCCGAAACGTTGATAAAGAAATAGTAATTTTTCAATTATTCAACTTTTTGAACACCCCTAATGATCAAATAATTGAATTCAAATATAATATTATTTTTCTTATAAAGGGAATCGAAGATCTGTTAGTTTTACATTTTGGAAATCGTTTTTTTTGTCGGCTATTTCGGCTGTGCTCCAACGACAGCGATGATATACGGTTGTAAAGTGTGGACGACGTCGTTTGGTGTTGTCAGATAGATTGCTTTTCGATTTTCTTAATGTGAAATTACTCGAAAAAAGAATCAAACCAAATCGTTACTGAGGTTATGTCTCTGTCAATAAAACTGCTGCATAAACGAAAAGTGTTTGTCTCTCGCGATGAATCGCAACTACCATCATCACCACATAAACACCACTACAATAATAATTAAAATAATATTAATATATTATTTAATAGTATTTTTTCCCTACATGTTTTTCTTCCTATAATATAAGTTTATTTTCCATACTAGGAATCGAAGATCTGTAAATTTATTTTTTTGAATTGCTATTTTTTTGTGCTGAAACCACAGCGATGATATACGGTGTAAGTTGTATAGATATGTCTGTTCTCATTCAAATCGCTGTTTTCCTGTGGTCGAAATTAAAAGTTTAATTGAAATAGCAACCACTCAAAATCGATACATTTCATTTTGCATTTATGATCAAAAGAAGTTTACAGAAGAAGAAAAATTAATGAGGTTATGTTACGTTACCATAGACGGACATAGACGGAGCAGATAATCCACTACTCGTTATACAACTAAATGAGGTGCACTTGAAATTTAAAAAAATAGGAAGCAAGAAACAAACAATACACATTAGGGTCAAGAACGCTCATAGCTCTCGTATGTAAATAGAAGATATTTTTTAATTATTCTTAACGAAATACTTTATCGGGCTTTTCAATTATATGAATGAAGAATTCACATTTATTCTTTCCTTTCATAACGATAAACTTCTTTGTAACCGAGGATTTTTCGTTAAAACATTGATTACATACAGATGGCTATAATATTAATAATAATAATGTAACATTTATTTTTTCCCATCGGAGATAATTGAAAAATGTTACGCCGATGAAAAAAAATTTTTCACCGTCGCGGTTTCGACCCCAAGATCACTCACTACGTAACCTACCACTCGACTACCACGGCTACCACAAGCCGTACATAAAAGTGTCCAATTTGACGATTAAAACAAACTCATTGCGAATTAAGGTGCGTCCAGATACGTTCGAGGCAGCAAGCTAATTGCCGTACCGAGGCGGTACGGTCGTAAATAAGAAATACAGCAAAGGACCGCTTATCTCGTGTGAACCCATTAACAAATTTCAGGAGGCCGTATCATATTACCAGTCGAGGATTTCGTCGAACAGGTCAAATTTCGCGTTTAACATCGACTTTTTTTGGTTCGATTTATTCCTATTTGTGAATTGAAAAAAAAAAAACGAACAATGAGCGACGATTAATTATCTAATATCTCTCCAAGCATCCTCTTCTTTCACCACATTCATATTCAATTTCTCATGTTTTCTTCCATAGAACCCGACGTAGTCTATCTCTTTGATAAAACTCAGCACTTTTTCGTTTGACCCACTCATATCGATGTTTAAAAATGAATGAGCCGCATTTCTTTCAAAATGTTCTAGCAAGTTATAGTTTTTCGAATTCGTGGAAAAAACCTTGTGGGGAAAAATGATCGACTATCCGCTTTCTAAAATCGACCCTCTTTCCAAGAAAAACGGATATTGACGGTTCGACAGCTACAATATTATATTGTTCACAATGCAATAAACGTTGAAAAGATGACATTTAGAAAGCGACCGTAGGCCAATTTGATTTAATAAGTCTGAAAAATTTGTTTTCATCTATTTCAAATTATGGAAACATGGTTTAATAGCTGACATTCGCTGCAAATTCACTTCATTGGAATAATTTCAAATTCATTTGGACTCGGAATATTTTCATTGTTCCTTTTGGGAAATTAAACCAACTTTTCGATAGTGTGGTCGCAAATGAACCAACAGTAAGCAATGGTTCAATCCTCTAAAAATTTGTGTGTGCACAAAACTATAGAGAAATGGAAAGATCTGCTTTTAAAAATACATTTTTAGAATAGATTGTTGCAACAGAACAGATAACGTTATTAATTGGAAATTCATCTCCTAAATTTCAATCTCATTCCGCAAAGTGCAAAATTTTTTTTTAGAAATTAGATTAATTTAATCGATCTCTATTAATAAATCGATCCGCTTTTGAATTTTAATGATTAATTTTTTTTGCATCATGAAATATATACATCCTTGTTGCAAAATATCAAAAAAAACATGAGTTGCAGTCGCATTTCGCAAGTCGTTTTAATGTTTGGAAAAAAGAAAAGCAAAATGTATTCTCTCATTCACATGCCGCGGTTCCAAATTCGCCGTACCCACCCCAAGCGGATCGGTCCCGTACGGATGTTGAACGTTCGGTGAACTGTTTACCTCTCTAGGATCCCTTGGTGAGGTCGTTTAAAATACTGCCTCGCTCTAATGTAGACGGGTCGAAAATTTGACAGGCGTTCGTTCGGTACTTAATATGTCACCCAAAGCCGTTAATATACAAAGAAATGCGCCGGTTACGATGAATCCGTACGCTGCCTCGAACGTATCTGGACGCACCTTTAAACGAATTCGAAATAACGACGAGACTCCATCCGGACGCGATCGGTAGGCGAATCTTCGGAATTTATAGTCTTTATTCAGTTCGTTCGATAGGTACATCAATATTTGCCCTGCAAAGGCCAGACCGGCTCCTTTAATTTACATCTGTCAACGCGTCCGTTCGGAACTTTCCGGAGCGCAATCGTATACCTTCGGCACACAAGAGGAATTTTTCGAATTTTCGAAATTTTCTGCCGTTTTCCTCGAAAACTGCTATTCCTACGGTCTTACTTTTCTCGGACGATTCGTAGCTAATTCTTTTTGGAATATTTTCGTGTAACACATAATTCGATACGTTACGTAATAAAGGAGATATTACCAGAAGAAATGTTTTTCGGGCGGACGGTTGGGTTTTGAATTTTTGCGGAAAATCAGTAGATTTTACGTCCACGACGTCTCGAGAAGAAAGAAAGCCGTATTAATTACCCATTCGAAACGGGCATTCCAAATTTTTTAGGAGCTAGCTGCACCCGACGAAAATCGATTCGCGGCACCCTACTTTTTTCTATTTCTCTTACGATAGGTCCTACGGTTTCGGAACCTTCTAGCAAAAGATTGCTCACAATAATTGAGGAACATCTTTAGAAGATCGTCGCGTCGTCCGACGTACCGCCTCCGAGATATGAGCAAAAAACGAAAAATTTCGTGTTTACGAATTTTTTACTCCAAAAAGGGAGGGAGTTGCAGAATCGAGCTGCAGACAAAAAACAAAGAACTATATTTGCCCTTTTCGAAAACGTATCACGCTTCTTCCAATCGTACGTACTTCCCGAGATAAGGGCTTTTAAAAATTTCGCGAAAATGACCGACTTTCGGTTTTTAGCAAAATAATCGTTCAAGTTTCGTGTTCGGTACCAAAAAAAAAATACCCACAATAAAATACCGTTCTTTGCGGACCGTCCGAGCCCCCTTCTGACCCCCTAGTTCCCCGATGAACCTCACAAAAAATTCTCGAAAAAAAAACGCGCGACGGCCAATAAGTCGATAACGTCCGTTTTTGAACTTGTCCAAAAGAATGTCAAGATCTATCGATCGCTACCAAAATGAACTCCCTAGCCCTAAAATTTGGCCCGCGAACCTCTCTACATCGATTCGTGCGACGCAAATTTTTGCGCCTGATCGATCTCACACTACCGTAATATAGCGGTTTTACAACCCCATATAATAATAATTAGAGGGTCGATTGTTTTTCCTCATTTTTACGCCTATCCCGACTGGGATATAGTTGAAAATGAAAAAAACGCGAGCTACTTAGTTCGTCGATCGTTATTGGGGGGTGGTAGCGAGGAGCGATAAAATGAACGACGCGTCCTCCAAGGCTTGTTCATAAAATCTGTCTCGAAATAATTGATTATTAGCCAGACAGTATATCCGAGAAGTAAGTAATGGATGTTGCGTTCGCGAAGCTCCCGCTTCACAGGGAATATTATATTGTGTTTATCGCATAAATCTCTCGAAATCTGCTCCGTATAATACCCCCGATGTGTAGGCGGCAGCTCTCTAATCCATTATTTCACCATTAGATATTCCTTTTAGTCTGGAATATCACCGGGACGGTACGGCGAACTAGCGGCAACGGCAACGCCATACACAGGAGTCGAAATCCTTTTCCCCCCGAGTAACAAAACTTGGAAAGCTGCCTAATAGCCAGGTATCAATTTCCCTTCACTTTCATTTTCTCCGCGCCGTTCGCCTCCGACCGAATTTCCCGATCGCCCGAAACTTTTCCTAATTGTTTTCGACAAGTTCGGAAAATTATTTTCGACGAGTTCACGTCGCCGCCGCCCTCGCCCCCGGTCGCGCGTCAAAAAAATGATTAATCGGATACAAAGTTGTTCCGTAATAAATCAAGAAATTATCCCCGCGTCCACGGTCCGTATTTTTTATTTCCGCGTTATCGATCGACCCAGAAAAAAGTGTATCGAGCCGATTTTACGAGGGAAATGATTTAGACACGGCACTTTTCCCTTCCCTTCCCGGACCGGCATTGTCGGGCGAGGGGCGTCGCGACGCAGGTGTATCGTTTTGCTTGCCATCAATTTAACCGGGCGTAATTTAATGCGTCTCCTTGCATATCTCAGATTTATTGCCAGACGTGAGAGGCTCACCGGGGTTGACACAAGACACGGGAATAATTACGGTTTTCGCAGAACCGGGCCGGCACGGCGTCACGTGATTTTTAGACATCTGCCACGATCGTTCACTATGTAATAGACATCTCTTTGTACTTGTCACTAATTCTGAGAAGTTTACATTCACTCTGATGACGAATTTAGGCTTGTTTCAAGCAGACGCTTGCGCTGTAAGTTTTCGGGGGCCTTAAAATTGAACTACGCAAGCGCCCGACCCATTCGTAACTGGTGGTCGGTTGGAACGGCGCATTCACCATTTTGATCAAACATTTCGTCATCAGCTCTGTTTATTTACTGAAAAAAAGAATCTGGCGGTAATCACGAAGTTAATACCAAAGGGAGGAAAAATGATTGCACCTCATCATCATCATCATCATGTTGTTTATATATTTCTTTTACGATTTTTCGAAAAATCGAACTGAGCAAATCAACGGACGGTTCATAATCATTTACTAGAGGCGATTTCTCTCCGCCGACATCGCATACCACACACACGAACGGGCTGCGGCGAAATGAAGGCGACGTATATATATTTCTTCCGACGCCCTCGCAAACGTTTCTCTCGCCTCCGGGCAGAAAAATGCGCGCGAGAAGACAAACATTTACGACCAATCTCCGGAAGGCAACGGGAAAGCGAAGAATTAACGCGCGTCTCCTCCACGTGATTTCGTCGTCTCTAATTTCTTACGGCCGCCCTTGGTTTTATCGACTGCCCATAAATGTAACCGTAAACCGTTTGCTCGGCAGTCGTTCCGGAAAAATACGTCGTCGGTGTGGATATTTCGCGCGCCGCACTATTTTCATCGAAATTATCGACGAGCGTCGTCGGATTTTCATTTCAAGTGAACGGAATCCGAAGCGTGTCGTTGTTTTTTTCGTTCCATTACCACACTATTGCAGCTCGGACCGAATTCGGAACGACCAGGAGATGTAACTCACCTGAAAATAAAAAATTTGTATAAGTGAATCACGAATCTCATATATTACAGCGCCTAACAGTAAGATTTTTTGTAGTCAATATAAAACCATCTGGCACATGAAACTAGGTCAGTTGGTTATGGATCGATCGATGCTTGAGTAGTCATATATGTATATATATCATCTCGGAAAAATTAAAGAAAAAAAAATTGAAAAATAAGTCATAGTCAGGGTATCTTAGTAGTAGAGCAACAGCGCGTAATGCTTAAGTTGCCCGCCGTGACTTATTTTCCGAGTATTTTCAAAACATATACCCTATCACCAGATTGGTGAAAAATAACACCTTTAAGATCAATATATGTATATATAACGTAGATTGTATGTTCTTGTACCGTTGTTTACATCAATCTCTTGAAATAGACCTTCACAAATTGAACAATATTAACAAAACAGATGATACCGCAGTGAATAAAATATTGAAATCACAAGATTTGAGAGTCGAAGTTGAATTTAAACGAACTCAGTTAAAGCAACGAAAAAAGATCAATGAACTTAAGAACAAACAAATACAGTCAATTTCCAGCACAGCTAAAATAAACTGGGTCGAAAACCTAACGAATGAAAGTATTCCAGTAGACATTCTTGAAACTTTGAATTTGGGACCTAATTTTAGTTATCCTTATAAAAAAAACGAACTACCGATCAGGAAAATTATAACGAATATTGAAACAGGTATAAATAAACTGAATGATGATGAAAAGAATGAAGTCTGACACAATTTAGTCCACAAAATTACCACATTGAGAAATAAACAAGCGAAAAAAGATAGAAATTCACAAATTCTCAATAGAAAAATAAAAAAGACCAGAATTTTTCTGAAAGAAAACCCCCAACTCATAGTTTTTAAACCTGATAAGTCCAACAAAACAGTGATAATCAATAGGAAAGATTATAATAATAAAATAACTAACAGGTTAAACGACTCCAAAACATATAAAAAAATTAAAAACGATCCTACCAAATTATACCAAAAACAAATCAACAACATCATAAACAACTGGGAAAAAAAATTTTATATCAAAAAATACCTCTACTGAACTCAAAATACTTAATGCCTTACCCTCACAAATATATGGTCTCCCCAAATTACATAAATTAAATATACCATTACGCCCCATTGTAAGTTGCATGCAAAGTCCAAATTATAAACTATCTAAATACTTGGCTAATTTCATTAAACCAATCTTAGGAAACAATGAATATCATATAAAAGATTCATGGGATTTAAAAAAATTTATCGATAAAATTCAGCTAAAACCGAACGAAAAATTAATATCCTTGGATGTAGTCAGCTTATACACCAACGTTCCACTAACCCTAGCGATTCAACTCATAAATGATAATTGGTATAAAATAGAACCAAATACTCTTCTTCCTAAGAATGAATTCGTAAAAGCTACAAAAATCTGTTTTAACACTTCGTATTTTCAGTTCGACAAAGAATTCTTTACTCAAATTGATGGCTCTAGTATGGGGGCACCATTATCTTCTGTAATCGCCGAACTTGTCATAGAAGACCTTCAAGAAAAAGTAATAATAAATCTCAATTATACACCAACATTTTTCAAAAGATATGTAGACGATTGTTTGATGACTGCTCCTGAGAGTGAATTTTTGTCGATTCTTAATAAATTCAATGCATATCATACGGATACGGATCATACGCAAGTTCACTATGGAAAGAGAGGTAGACAACAGAATTAATTTTTTAGACCTCACTTTGATTATTAAAACATCAAAAATAGAAACTATCTGGTATACTAAACCCACATGGTCAGGCAGATATCTTAACTATGGTTCCAATTGTCCTCTACAACATAGAAAATATGTTATTGCTGATAGAGCTTTGAAATTAACATCACCCCAATACCGAGCAATTACAATCGATAAAGCTAAGTCTATTCTTGTAGAGAATGCATATCCAAGATATCATATAGAAAAATTTTTAAGAAAAAATATATAAACTCTACAACTGCAATAATATCACAAGGGATCACAACAGTGTGGAAAATGAATATATCACTCTGCTCCTCAAGCTGTATGCTGTTTTGTTTCAATATGAGGATTGAGGCTGCCCTTACCGAAAATAATGCTCACTCCCATCGAAAAAAATTAATTATCCTCAATTTAATTGACTTATTCCTGAGGTTATCATCTTTGGGGGTAAAGATTCGTATTCTACATGAAAAAACGAAGAAATTCCCTTATTACAACTTTTTTCAAAAACCTCTCATTCCGTGCGGAAATTGAGCGAGAAGAATTTCCGACTTTTTAACCCTCAAGGGGCTGAAACTCGTTTCTGGGGTAGGATAACAAAAAAAAAACATAAGAAAAAATTATTTATTTTTTCGAATCAAACACAAATTTTTTATCTCCAGTAGCAAGTTTTATTAAAAACTTAATTGGAATATTCGGAAAAAATGGTAAAATTGATGTTGGAGTGTTTATTATGGTTCAAACATTGTTGTTGTAATTCAAAGATATGCTAAGACTGTTTTTTTAGATCATGTTTATTATACTTTAGAGAATGAAAAACATGTATAAGAAGTTTCTCAGAAACCATGAAAACCACCTGAATAAGTTCAATATTGCAATCGCTCATCAAAATGATCAACAAACTTACGCACCAACTATATACCCAACTAAAAACGAAACCTCCAATTAGAAAAATTGTCAAATGTAGTTTAAAAATCGATTGTAGAATGATTGTCCTGGTACATACGTTGGACAAACCTCTCAATATGTGCTGACCAACTCAAATTCTCGGTAACCGTGATACCAAGATCGTTATGCGATTTGACGTCTGTTATCGATTGGCCATCTATCGTGTATTTGTGACGAGGGTTGTTGAGCCCATATGGAGAACTACGCACTTATTTATGTTAAGTGGTAATCCCAGGTGGAAGCCCATTTTAAGATTGAATTGAGATCATCTTGGATGTTGTGATAATCTAAGATAGCGTCACCAAATATTTTTGTATCGTCGGCATATAAGGCATGTTGTGATTTAATGGAATGGGGAAAATCAGCAGTATACAAAATAAAAAGAAGGGCCCTAAAACAGACCCTTGCGGAACACCACTTAATACCTATATGAAGATGAAGGGTCCCCAACACGAACACAAAAATTTCTGTTTGACAGAAAATTATCGATCCACTGAAGTAGGTGTCCCCTAATACCAAAATGATCCAGTTTATGAAGAAGGCGTCGCTTACATACTCGGTCAAACGCTTTGGAAAAATCAAGGTAAACTACATCTAGTGGGCGTTTTTTATCCAATACAGATGTCCATTTGCTTACACACCATGACAGATTAGTCATGGTTGATTTTCCTTTGACAAATCCATGTTGTTGTACCGGAATAATGTTATCGGAGAGGCAAAATTTTGAAATATTTTCACACACAATTGATTCCATAACTTTACAAATGACAGACGTTAGTGAAATTGGGCGATAGTTGCATGGGTCTAGCTTATTACCGTTTTTAAAAATCGGTGTAACGATAGCAGTTTTCCAGGCATCCGGTAAAATATGAGCACTGAACGAAGCAGACATAATTCTGGACAGCTGATTTTGCATTTGATACTGTCGGGTGTAAAATTTATACTATAAAGTGAATTACCCGATCTTGGGGATAGAATTTCTGAAAGTTGGCTCAAAGAAAGGGAATAAGCTTTCTCAAACATGTCTGCTAGTTTATCGGCAGTTTCAGCAACATTCTGACAAATACTGCCTTCTTGTGTCTTTACTAGAGGTACTGATACTTTAGAAGATAAGGAAGTCCTAATATATTTGAAAAGTTTCTTGTTATTTTTGCTAGTCATAATGGATAATTCGTATGTTTCTCTAGCTTTCATTATAGCTACCTTCACCTTTCTCGCATATCTTTTATGAGCTTGAAGGTCTTGAGTACTATTAGTACGCTTGTACTTACGCCATAACTTCTTTTTAGTTTTTATCCTAATTATCAATTTACCATTTATCCAGGGTTTCAAAATGTTTTTATATATGTCTTTAACTGTTGTGTTATTACTTTTGCATTCTCTTAATGTATGAACAAATAACATCCATAAATTCGAATCATGAATTCGATTTCGAAAATTTCCAAATACTAGAGAGAGAGAATAATTACAATAAAAGAACTATCCTAGAGTTGATACATATTCAAAAAAATAAGGATAGTATAAATGATAGAACAGATATCAGTAATTTAGCCCAAGTGTATAAAAATATAATTTAGGAATAACATCACTGACATCCAATAGGTTACGAATAAAATAAAATAAATCAATGGTAATATGATTGCGGACGTGATGGAAAAACACAGAGCATTTTACGATAACGGTCAATTTAAACACCTGTTTATTTGTCAGTCGTTCAATCATTACAGAACAAATGACATGTAAAAATCCAAATATTCTTCTGATTTGGTAATTTCTTATCATAGGTAAGCAATAGATTAGAAAATTGTTTACTTGTAAAAGTTATGTGAATTTCGTCTATTTCAGACATCTGAAGAAGGCAAATGCCGAAACACGTCTAATGTTTTACCAATAAAGACCGACTATTTCGAAATTAAATAATTCGTACCGAAAACTCAAGATTCATCCCTCACGAATGTATATATTACTATGGGTGATTCTTTTTCAAATCAAACAGACGCTGGCAATTTTTCTTGGAAATGCGTACGGAGATGCACCTTGGTGGACGCGTCAGCTCAAACCTTCAGCTTCCTCAAGCTGTATGCTGTTTTGTTTCAATATGAGGATTGAGGCTGCCCTTACCGAAAATAATGCTCACTCCCATCGAAAAAAATCAATTATCCTCAATTTAATTGACTTATTCCTGAGGTTATCATCTTTGGGGGTAAAGATTCGTATTCTACATGAAAAAACGAAGAAATTCCCTTATTACAACTTTTTTCAAAAACCTCTCATTCCGTGCGGAAATTGAGCGAGAAGAATTTCCGAATTTTTAACCCTCAAGGGGCTGAAACTCGTTTCTGGGGTAGGATAAAAAAAAAACATAAAAAAAAAAATTATTTATTTTTTCGAATCAAACACAAATTTTTTATCTCCAGTGGCAAATTTTATTAAAAACTTAATTGGAATATTCGGAAAAAATGGTAAAATTGATGTTGGAGTGTTTATTATGGTTCAAACATTTTTGTTGTGATTCAAAGATATGCTAAGACTGTTTTTTTAGATCATGTTTATTATACTTTAGAGAATGAAAAAAGGTAAGATGAAAAAAAATCTTGCCAAAGCAAAATTCCGCGATGTCGCTTGTCAGATTTATCTGGCATCGAAGAAAAATATTATTTTCAGGCGACCACGTCAGAAAGTGGTATATATCGCCACGCCTACCTATCGAAGAAAGTTGACAATTACATGCAACTGTGCGGGAATGTTATTCCCGCACGGGTAAAACCAGTTTGATCCGTGCGGGAAAGTGGTGACATCGAAATGAAACCACGCCAAGTAGATAGAAGTGAATCAAAAGTTTAGTTCGTATATCCCATTGAATATTTATAAGGCTAACGAGTTACCGGAACATATCGTATTATTAACGAAGAGCTTAACTTGATTCGATTCGCGTTTATAACATGCAAATATCCCTCCAGAAATATTAAACTCGTGGGAATTATTGCGGACAAATCTGAAAGGAAGGTACGAAATAACATAAACAAATAAAGTTATCTATCATTTTCTCTACAACGCCATCTAGAAGCAGTAGATTGAATTATTCAGTTCTGTTTGGGTCGAAACGTTCATTGTGTGTTCTGAAAGTAATTATCGTATAATGCCATTTTTGTGGTCGCCTGAAAAATGTCGTTCATTACTCGTGGAAAGTCAGATTTCATTGCTCGTGTCTAGCCTCACTCGGCTCCGCTTCGCTTCGCCTCGTTCGTCAAACTGACACTCGCATGAAATCATCGACTTTCCGCACTCGTTATGAAATATACTATTTCAGGCGACCACGTCAGAAAGTGGTATACAAAAGTTGACAATTACATGCAACTGTGCGGGAATGTTATTCCCGCACGGGTAAAACCAGTTTGATCCGTGCGGGAAGAAGATTGAATTATTCAGTTCTGCTTGGGTCGAAACGTTCATTGTGTGTTCTCAAAGTAATTATCGTATAATGCCATTTTTGTGGTCGCCTGAAAAATGTCGTTCATTACTCGTGGAAAGTCAATTTTCATTGCTCGTGTCTAGCCTCACTCGGTTCCGCTTCGCTCCACCTCGTTCGTCAAACTGACACTCGCATGAAATCATCGATTTTCCGCACTCGTTATGAAATATAATATTTTGCACATTACATTTTTGACGCCCTATTCTCGTGAATAAGGAACACGACTTTGCGTCCTTTTCGAAAACCAAGTGATTTTTACCAATTTTACCATTCTTTCCGAAATTCCAATTATGTTTTTAATGAAATTTGCCGCTGGAGATAAAAAATTTGTGTTCAATTCGAAAAAATAAATACTTTTTTCTCTTATGTTTTTGTTGTTATCCCACCCCAGAAACGAGTTTCAGCCCCTTAAAGGTTAAAAATTCGGAAATTCTTCTCCCTCAAATTCCGCACTGAATGAGAAGTTTTTGGAAAAAGTTGTAATACGAGAATTTCTTCGTTTTTTTATGTAGAATACGAATCTTTACTCCCAAAGACGATAACCTCAGGAATAAGTCACTTAAATTGAGGATAATTGATTTTTTTCGATGGGATTGACCATTTTTTTCGGTAAGGGCAGCCTCAATCCTCATATTGAAAAAAAAAACAGCATACAGCATCAGCAAGCTAAAGGTTTGAGCTGTCGTTTCCACCAAGGTGCATCTCCGTACGCATTTCCAAAAAAAATTGCGAGCGTCTGTTGGATTTGAAAAAGAATCACCCATATATATAAAAGCTCGGCTTACACATGAAAAAAAATTGAATGAAAACCACATTCCAATGTGCGCCTAGCCTACACCCTATTTAAACACAATGGTGAACATAAAAGAACCAGCGGGCCACTAATAATACATTCTAAAATCATTAATAAACTCGTCGAGAACAAATCAAATCGAAATACCTTTCGGGGGCGACGTCGACTCGTCGAATAAATTAAGATAAAACGAAATAAAAAGAAAGTTACATAAAAGTATATGAAAAGGGACAAGATGCGCCCTTTTTGCATCCGCGCCGCGAGTGCTTCACCAAATTACCTTTTCATAGCAACACACTTAAGGTGAAGTGCGGTTGACGTTTTGCGTACGAAAACGGCTCACGTGAACACGTGCACACGCCTTCGGCTTTATTTCACATGCAAATTGACGTCTTCAATAATTCAAACCCATACCGACGTGAACATGATACCTGAAGAAGTACGGCGACGCGAATCAACCTTAATTTTTTTCTCAGTTTTGTTAGGCGAACACTTAATGACGGTATAGCGTGACTCGAGGGGTCGGTCGGTCGGTTTTTGAAGAATGCAAAAAGTCCCGGATCAAAATCGAATCCATTAATCATTCGTCGGGGCTCGTTAAAAATGAATCGATCAGTCCCCTCATTTCCCGATCGGTGTCACTCGAAGAGGCCTCTCTCGTTATTCATAAATTAATTCGATCGGGAACGATTTTCTCAGGTGCCTACCTACTATCCCGAACGGCTCTCTGAATTAATCAACGTCGAAGAAGTTGCGCTAGGAGTCGCTCCATTATTAAACAGGTCTATTAGTGCTCGTTCGAAGGAGGAAAATCCCTAATCAGTCGTCGCCGCTTTCCTACAAGAAAATCCGGGTCCCCCGTTTCCGGTCCGGGAAATATTATTTAGTCCCCTTATGAGTATATGAGCCTGGGGGAAGGGGAGATTGGGGGGAAAGTTATTTTGGTTTAAATTTAGTAATTCATGCGGTGACGGGCGCGCACACGACCCTTCTTACACGCTCAAATTCCGACCGCCAGAATACATAAATTAGGACTGTTAATCGTCCCGAGCCTTTGCGGTCCTTTGAATTGGTAATTCCCGCGCCTGAATAGTCTCTTGCTCACTATTACCTTCGGCTGCGCTCTTAATGTCGCCAAAGTGAATAGTTTCGATAAGGTCGCAAAGGGTGAACACAATGATTACGGGATGAAATTGGCTTTTTCTTCGTCGCGACGGCACAACATCATCAAATTAGGTTACTCACATTGGTGAAAATGCTACTAAAATCCATGATTTGTTTATGGAAAAACATCACTTATACCCCCCGATAAAACTTCATACTTATCCATCAATTCTTGGATAAAAACAACCCTTATTTTCTATATTTATCAATATTAAAGATTCTATATTCCTGGCTTCGGCGCGGTTTGAGTACTATTCCAACGGCGGATATCGCATTTCTGGATCTTCTTAACACCGACGGTCTGTTTATCAATGACCAAGTCTGTCAGATAGGTACCTGACAGATAGCCTCTAACCATTGATTAAGTTTGTTCTCAGTTAGAACTACCCGATGCCGTTCGACTGCCAAACAGTTTATTTACCCGAACATTGATAAACAGGCAGTTAATGAAATTAAGTTGAATGAAGTAACGAAATAATTTCACAATGAATGTTATAATTACAATCATCATAATTATTAAGTAGTTGAAGAAAGAAGAATCGGCCATTTGTCAATAGTATCCTGTAAAGTTTTTTTTTTCATAAAAACCATTCACAAGTTATACGGCATGGCGCAATAACAGAAACATACAATTTATTCACCGCTATGTCGAACGTACGCACAGATTCTCCTTTCGATCGGATCGCAACATATACACAATGGTTATATTTCCCGAGTAGCTCGCTCACATTTTCCCATACCTCCGGTTTTCCAATTTTCCATGTGTTGTTGTTGTCCATTTCAGCCCGTCTTTTTCAATTTCCTACCCCGTCCAATAATATCCCGTTTTCGAGGAAAAGGATATACTAATATTCATCGCGCATTTCGTCCGTATTTTCCAATTTCCCGTCCCGTAAAAGTCGAACAGGTAGGGAAATGAACCAGATGGATTTCGTTTGCGTCGCAGTCGGCAAAAGGAGGAGAAGAGAAACGGTAGGATGAAAAAAAAAAAAAAAAACGTTTCCAATCCGCCATATGAACATACGTCCTCAAGTGTTGTTACACGGGGCGTTTGTTGCGAGATCAAAAGGGTAGAGAGAAGTGGTGGAAAAAAATTCCATCCCACATATACTCCGGAGGCCAGTTCATTTTCCACTATTTTCGTTCACTTTCCCATAGGAACTTGACGCGAACGAACAGGAGAATCATTAAACACAAGGGCCTTTGAAGTCGAGTTTTTTCACGTCAATTTTCAGCTAAATAAGTAAAGTGAGGGGTAAATTGAAAGAACAGCAACTACTTGTTACGCGGCGACGGCGGCAGGCGGGCAACCCCTTCGTCGTTCTTACCCTTCCGCTCTAATTATATTCATGGGCGCGCGTGCTGAAGGAAAAGTGAGATTTTTTTGAATGAATGGGACTCGACGAGGCCGTTCGTGTACATCTGACGCGAAATCGCAAAGTGGGTCTTTGGATAACTGTGACGACGAACTTTTCAAGGTAAATAGGGCGAAAGTGCTTTATGGGGATGCCACGAGGTATACGCCGCTCCCTTTTAGCGAATTTTACATTCGCCAGTAGAGGTATCCGAGTGGCGGCTACTGAACTCTATTCTTCCGAACGGTGTCCACTATGACTGCACGTTATTTAAACTCCACAATCAAATGCCCATGTGAGAAAAATGTCAGCACTACATCCATGGACAATATAATAATAATATTAATATAGTATATTTCATAACGAGTGCGGAAAGTCGATGATTTCATGCGAGTGTCAGTTTGACGAACGAGGCGAAGCGAAGCGGAGCCGAGTGAGGCTAGACACGAGCAATGAAATCTGATTTTCCACGAGTAATGAACGACATTTTTCAGGCGACCACAAAAATGGTATTATACGATAGTTACTTTGAGAACACACAATGAACGTTTCGACCCAAGCAGAACTGAATAATTCAATCTTCTGCTTCTAGATGGCGTTGTAGAGAAAATAATAGATAACTTTATTTGTTTATGTTATTTCGTACCTTCCTTTCAAATTTGTCAGCAATAATTCCCAGGAGTTTAATATTTCTGGAGGGATATTTTTCACTTTGCATGTTATAAACGCGAATCGAATCAAGTTAGGCTCTTCGTTAATGATACGATATGTTCTGGTAACTCTTTCGCCTTATGAATATTCGATGGGATATACGAACTAAACTTTTCATTCACTTCTATCTACTTGGCGTGGTTTCATTTCGATGTCACCACTTTCCCGCACGGATCAAACTGGTTTTACCCGTGCGGGAATAACATTCCCGCACAGTTGCATGTAATTATCAACTTTCTTCGACAGGTAGGCGTGGCGATATATACCACTTTCTGACGTGGTCGCCTGAAAAATTGTCCGTGTGGGAAAGTGGTGACATCGAAATGAAACCACGCCAAGTAGATAGAAGTGAATGAAAAGTTTAGTTCGTATTATAAGGCTGACGAGTTATCGGAACATATCGTATTATTAACGAATAGCTTAACTTGATTCGATTCGCGTTTATAACATGCAAAGTGAAAAATATCCCTCCAGAAATATTAAACTCGTGGGAATTATTACTGACAAATCTGAAAGGAAGGTACGAAATAACATAAACAAATAAAGTTATCTATTGTTTTCTCTACAACGCCATCTAGAAGCAGTAGATTGAATTATTCAGTTCTGTTTGGGTCGAAACGTTCATTGTGTGCTCTGAAAGTCATTATCGTATAATGGCATTTTTGTGGTCGCCTGAAAAATGTCGTTCATTACTCGTGGAAAGTCAGATTTCATTGCTCGTGTCTAGCCTCACTCGGCTCCGCTTCGCTTCGCCTCGTTCGTCAAACTGACACTCGCATGAAATCATCGACTTTCCGCACTCGTTATGAAATATACTATTATTGTGCAACTTGCTACATTAACATTACACAAAAGGCAGGAGTCCGGCTAAACCGTTCTTCCACTCCTCCTGTTCAACTTACAATTACCTCAATACAAAAAAATAATTTCTCAAACACAGGAAAACAACCCACAACTGTCAAATCCAACAATATTTAAATTCCAGCCCAAACCCGTATGTACTCAATCTAATTTAAACCAGATACTTGACATTGCTTATTAAAATAAACTTTTTTTACTTCCTTCCTAAACCTAAAAATACCCAATTTTGAAAGATCAAAGACTTTATTCAAAAGTATAGGGGCAAAATATGAAAAACTACCCCTAAACTTGGTTGTTGAATGCTGTGCGACAGTGAAATTATCAACCCTTATATTCACTGCATGAATACTTGATCTCAAGTTTAACAGGCTATACAAATAATTTGGTCCGCCAGATTCAATAATTTTATACGAAAACAAAAGATGCCAAATACATATACCTATATTCTATTTTAAGATCATTGTGCTTGCAAATATAGAGTAATATGCTCTCGAAATGGGACGTTACAAACAAATCTGAAAACCGCATTCTGGACCCTCTGCAATCTATGCCTATTATATTCCGTTAAAAAATTTAAAAGTACCCCACAGCAATAATCAAGATGTGGATAAACCAATGATTTAATAATTTTCAACTTTGTGTCCTCATTTAAACTATTTTTATACCTATAAAGATTAAGTTTGCACATAGAAAGGCTATAAAGTTCATTTATGTGCTCTTTAAAGTCCAGTCGACCATTGATAATCTCTCCCAAGTTTTTTGCATGTTGCACCCACTGAATGCATTCATCATCTACAATCAGATTGTAACCTTCTAAATTGATCTTATTTAGATTGCTTTCAGACCCCAAGCACATGGCCACAGTCTTCAAAGGATTCAAGCGCAAGCCATTCATCATGCACCATTTTGAGATGAGTTTTAGGTCATGGTTAACCCTTCCCACTGTTTCAGCTATATCATTTGGGTGGCAAGTGCAGGTCATCCGCATACATGTGATAAAAATAATGCTCCAAACAGTCCGGCAAATCATGGGTGTATAAACAGAAAAGCAACGGTCCCATGATACTACCCTGGGGAACACCATTTCTGACAGGCAGAGTGTCAGACAAGACACCATCATATCTAACTGCTTGTGTTCAACTCAGAAGATAGCTCTGAAACCACTTGACCGACGTATCACTCATTCCCACATAATGCAGTTTAGAAAGCAAAAGAGGCAGACTGACTTAATCAAATGCCTTACTTTGATCGAGAAGAACTAAGATCGTTATACAAGACTTATCTACTGCGGATCCAATATCATTTATAACCTTCAAAAGGGCTGTTTGGGTGCTATAGCCACTACGAAAGCCAGATTGACATGTAGGCATTAAACTGTGTTTACCAAGGAATGTATAAATTTGCTCTGCTACAATTTTTTCTAAACCCTTTGAAGCCGCCGGTAGTATACTTAGGGGTCTTATATCCTTAATGTCCGAAGCATTTGCAACTTTAGCTGCGGATATAACAATGGCACATTTCCAAGATGAAGGAAATGTTCCAGTTTTCAAGGAAAAATTTATTATTTTAACTAACGATTCCCCCATATATGGTAAAGACAATTTCAACATCTCCAAGGAAATATCATCCAATCCCACAGCGTTAGAAGCAATTTGCTTAATTTTTTTCATGACTGAAAAGTGATCAACCGTCGCAAAATCAAATTTTCGAGTTGAAGTTAATTTACAATTATTATTATAGTAATCCACAAGGCTTTCACTTACTACAGATTGTCCTGCCACGTTAATAAAATGATTATTTAAGATGTTAGAATCTACTGAAGGAGGCAAATTAAGTTCCTTGTGTTGATTTTTGGAAGTAGAAATTCCAAATGATTTTAGTCTGCTCCATAATTTTTTGGAATCTTTATTACAATTTTTTACTTCGGAGCGCATATAAGCAATTTTTCCCCTTCTAATTGAATCATTTCTGTAATTTCTCAACTCAATATAATATTTCCTATAGCTTTCTAATTTGGTTTTTAAGAATCTTTGATATGCTTTATTTTTCAGTTTGATTATTTGCTGTATAGTATATGTTATATATGGCGGTTTTCTACGACTGGAAGGCTTTTTAGGTTCCCGTGTAGCTTTTGGAGCAAAAATATCAAAGAGGGATATTATATTATTACTAATAATTTCTATATCACGTCTACTAAACTGTCCACCCAATTCTTCCGGATGGTTGCCTACTGTAACTGCACGTTATTGAAACTCCACAACCAATTGTACACGAAAAACTTTATTTATAAATATAACAACGGAAGGGTCTGCTGTGTTCTAACATAATCACAGTTTTGCTTTGTTTCACTCCTTACGAACAAAATTGCGAGATGATTTTATTTATTATGTTCCGTGATCTTTCGTTTTTATACAAGGACTGGACAGAAGTCCTTCGCCTCTTCATCTATTTAAGCCTTTTTTCGTATTTGTGTTTTTGTTCCTAGAAGTTATCGGGAGGTATCCCGATCCTTCTTCTTTTCATCTTTTCATTTTCGTTTCCTGTTTCTTCATGTCGTCTTTTTCACGACGTTGTTGTCGTCATTTTGTATTTTTGTCTCGGTTTTTCCTCCGTTACTTTTCTTATTTCCCCGTTCTTGTGATTTTTCATCACTTCTATTATCTTTTCTCTATTTCTGGTCGCTATTTCTTCTAGCGTCAACATTCCTGTTTCTTCTCTTATTTGATCGTTTCTGACATAATCAGACGCACCTATTGCCAATCTTAGCATTTTGATCATGTGTTGTTGCATCTTTTCATTTTCGGATCTGTTCCCTAGTTCCCATACTACATCTTCGTAAGTAATCGATGGTACTATTATAGTTTTCATAATTCTTATTCTGTTTTCAATGCTTGTTTTGTTTTTCCTATTCAAGAGTGGGTATAGTTTAGCAAATAATTGTCTTGTTTTTTTTCTTGTTTCTTGCATATGTTTCGTGAAGTTAAGATTCTTGTCTACCTTGACTCCTAGATATCTTACTTCGTCTTTCCATTTGATTTCTATTCCATCTATTTTTATTTCTTTTGGTTTACTCGGTCTTTTGATTTTATGATCAAAATATATTCCGGTTGTTTTGTTTGCGTTTACTTTGATTTTCCATCTGTTGAAATATTCCATCAATTTATTTGTGTCATTTTGTAATCGTTTAAATAGTGGCAGTTTCCATCTGCAGCTTGTATATATCGCGGTGTCGTCTGCAAAGTGCGCTATCTGGCAGTAATCCAGTTCTGGTACATCTGCGATAAAGATGATGAAGAGCAGGGGTCCAAGAACGGATCCTTGGGGAACTCCTGCTCTCATTGCTCTTAGCGTCGATTTCTTTTCTCCTATTTTCACTACGAATTCCCTTCCTTTCAGATAGTCTTCTACTATATTGATTATCTTTTCCGATATTTCCATTTTCATTATCTTGTATACTATTCCTGCGTGTCCAATCCTGTCGAACGCTTTTTCTATGTCTAGAAAAAGTGCTGCAGTTGGAACTGCTATGTTGTTTTTTGATTTTATGTGATCTGTTATTCGTACCAATTGGTGTATTATATTCCGCAGAACGCGGTGAGTTTATATAAAATCAGTACCGCTGCCGCGAGGAGTATTTACCTCCATCAACCGGCTGGTACTGCCATGCATTGGGACGTTTCATTTCCTAACGTTCACAGAGCCGACTTAAGTATATCGGAGTCCTCAATTTCGTCGTCTGACGGTACCATCTCCCTCTGGTTCGTCGATGATAAGAGTTATTGCTGGACTGCAACATCAGCACCATCTATCCCCTTTATACCTCTTTAATACACTGGACCGACACTAGATGTCACTTGGCATCATCCCTCTATGGGGAACTCGGCTACCGCCCGGCGGATGGCGCGAGCGGGTAACGCTCTCGTTTTGCGTCAGTACGTTTTAGCTTATATGCCCTCCTCCTCCAATTTGCCTTGGGAATCTCCGGTTCTCCGGCAGCGTATATGATCTTAGAAACGTACCTCAGTCATATTGATGAGTACTAGTTTCATAGTGCCCGGGACGAAACGTTGATAGCGTAGTATGTTTTCCGTTGACATCCCGGAAGCATAATTTGTAAGGCTTACTACTCTTGCTAATATTCGTTACTTATTACAGTAACGTTGCGTAATAATAGTAAAGTAAATAAGATTAACGTAGTTTTCGTAAAAAGTTTCATTCTTTTAACAGATTTAAACAAATTTTTTAATTTCCTTGCAAACATTATGGCGGTTCAAGCGGCATTTCTCTTTCATTCTCCTTCATAAAAAATTGAAAAACACTCAAATTTTCTAAAAGTAAAGGCGGAAATTATTGGAAGTATCTTCGCTAAAACGATTCATGAAGAAGCAGTCTGTAAAAATGTTATTTAATTGAAACCCCAAATAAAACAATAGAAAAAAACGACCTCCCCATCATTCGTAACGAAAATAATTTCACCTGTAACCGAAAGGTCATAAAAGGAAAACCCGTACGCCTTACACGTATATAAGATCGAATGAACTGGGTACGAAAAACTGCACTAAAAATCTAATGTTTACTACAAATAGTGCGATAAACATAACAATTCCGTCGAATATGTTCCCCAATAGGAGACGTGGAACGTACGATAATGCGCTTTTCCTCTTCACAAATTCCGCTGTAACCGTTAAAATCGTTCGTTTTCACGATACGACTTTCCGATATTCGAATGAAAATTTCCCGACGACGTTAACGCAAGATGTTGCGACCGCATTATTAGAAAACGACAGATCACTTTCGTGTTGTTGTTGTCGGCGTGGCGTGGCGAAATAGATGGAAAAAGGAAACCCGCGCGAGCTACGATCGATAGGAAAACTCATCGTTCATTCAGAGCTCGCTTTCTGTATTAGCGAAACGTAAGAAATTCATGGAAAAATCTCATATATACGAAACAAAAAGGTTATTGAGAATTATACCGTCTCCGAGACTTCTCAGAATTCCTCACGTGTCCGAGACGAGAAGAAGGGCCCCACTCACGAAAACTGCGCCAAATAAAATCCGCCCGTTTTCCGCCGGAAAAACTTCGCGGAACGTCCGGGAGGGAGGGAGGCGAGAGAGGGTGGTCAGTTTACCCCCGACCCCCCAAATAAATTCCGTATTTAGGACGGATTGAATTCGGCGACGGATTAGCGTGTGCTATATATAACTCAATTCCGACCCGTTTGATCTTCGAACGGGATTTTCCGGCGAAAAACTGAAATGCCGATTTACATACGGACTTCTGCGTACGTCCGAATTCAGGCGACGACCCTTTTTTTTTAATTTGTTAAATTCCTCGGGTCCACCTCCCCGGCAATCCAATTCCATTAGACAAACCCCCCGTTTTATTGAGAAGGGTCGGGCAAACTGTTCATCGTCGATAACAGTTTCGCTACGAGCGAGAAAAAAAAAAGGAAAAAACTATTATTTAGCGATCCGATTGAAACCGGGTGCGGAATAAAAGGCGCGATAAAAATGCAACGCGGAAAGGAGGTGTAACATAACCTAAAAAGCGTTTACCCGATGTAATATCATCCCTTGTCAAGGAAATCGATTTATCGGGGGCGCTTCTTTTATGAAAAACTACCCTTTGCGGATACCGCGAGATGCCGGCAAAACAAACCGCCGACGCCGCCCGCCCCCCCTTGGCCCCTCCGGCAAATATATAATGAAAAATGCGTCGATAAAAATTCCTCTCGGTCTGTCCCGGAAAATTCGAATGAAAACTGATAAGAGGTTTAACGTGTGTGTTTTTGAAGTTTGCCGCATGGAAAATCGCGATTTATTAGGGCGGGAGGTTATTGGAAAAGCCGGAATTCACGTACGGGGGATTTCCATTGAAAACGCGCGATAAATTGCCCGTCGATGCGGGTAGTTTTTTTTTTCTCTAAAAATCGATCATTTCTTGTGTTCGTCGACGTTACGAATGGATTCGGGGTTTTTCCAACCGCGGGTGTTTAAAACTGGAGTTGTTCGAAGTTAAAGCGGGTGATTGTCTTAATTGAGAGGCAGCTTTTACAAGTTTTACCTTAGGTGAAGTTTTTTCTGTATAGCGACAATTTCGTTTCGGGACGATCTTCCACATTCTCCTGAAATTCTTCGCTCACATATCATCAAATCGATTTTCATTTTTTCCCGAATTTATATTTTTTAAACCATTTCGGAAGATTCTAATTTTTTCTCAATTCTCGAATTGTTTTTCGTATCTTCCCAAAATATGACAAAACTCGAGTCATCTACATATTTTTCCAGATTCTATTCATTTCCTAATTTGATTAAAAAACAAAGTAGAACTGTTAGAAATATTTAGGACATTCGACAATTTCGATAAACATGTATTCGACTGATTCGACAAATTGGTCAGAATTCAAGACTTTTGTCATCTCCCTCAATTTTTTCTAAAAAGCTTTTCAAACTATCATGTTCTGAATTTTTATATGAATAGTATCTCGAAATGTCATTTTCTTCCAAAATTCCTTCTTTACTTATTATCAAAACTGTTTTCATATTTTAAAATCCCATCTGTACCAAAGTTCAAACTGCTCTACAACACTCCGAGCTTGGCATCAAACCTTTCAAATTCATTTTTTTTTCAATTGTCCTATTTCAGAAGTTTCCAATAGTTTCTCAATTTTCGAATTGTTTTTGCATGTTCCCAAAATAAGAAAAATTTCCAAATTTTATTCATTTTCTAGATTATTTAAAAACTCAAAATTGAATTAATAGAAAAATTTGGAAGATTCGACAAGTTCGATAAACACGCGTTCGACTAATTCGATAAAATCGGTAAAACTCTTGAAAATTATTGTGTTTCCAAGAAATTCAAAACGTTTTCCAATCTTCTACAGAAAACCTCGAATTTATTTTGAAAGTTTCTCAAACTTTCAAGTTCTTTCTATTTTTTTTTAATTTCTTCTCGAAATGTCATTTTTTTCCAAAATTCCTCCTTTACTTATTATCAAAACTGTTTTCATATTCTAAAATTCCCGTCTGTTCGAAAGTTCGAACTGCTCTACAACACTCCGAGCTTGGCATCAAACCTTTCAAATTTATTTTTTTTTTCAATTATCTTATTTCAGAAGTTTCCAATAGTTTCTCAATTTCCGAATTGTTTTTGCATGTTCCCAAAATATGAAAAATTTCCAAATCTTATTCATTTTCTAGATTCATTAAAAACTCAAAATTGAATTGATAGAAAAATTTGGAAGATTCGACAAGTTCGATAAACACGCGTTCGACTAATTCGATAAATTCGGTAAAAACTTTTGAAAATTTTTGTATTTCCAAGAAATTCAGAACTTTTTCCAATCTTCTACAGAAAACCTCGAATTTATTTTGAAAGTTTTTCAAACTTCCAAGTTCTTTCGCTTTTTTTTTGAATTTCTTCTCGAAATGTCATTTTCTTCCAAAATTCCTCCTTTACTTATTATCAAAACTGTTTTCATATTCTAACATTCCATCTCTTCCAAAGTTCAAACTGCTCTACGACACTCCGAACTTGGCATCAAACCTTTCAAATTTATTTTTTTTCAATTGTCCTATTTCAGAAGTTTTCAATAGTTTCTCAATTTTCGAATTGTTTTTGCATGTTCCCAAAATATGGAAAAATTCCAAACTTCATTCATTTTCTAGATTCATTAAAAACTCAAAATTGAATTGATAGAAAAATTTGGAAGATTCGACAAGTTCGATAAACACGTGTTCGACTAATTCGATAAATTCGGTAAAAACTTTTGAAAATTTTTGTATTTCCAAGAAATTCAGAACTTTTTCCAATCTTCTACAGAAAACCTCGAATTTATTTTGAAAGTTTCTCAAACTGTCAAGTTCTTTCGCTTTTTTTTTGGATTTCTTCTCGAAATGTCATTTTCTTCCAAAATTCCTCCTTTACTTATTATCAAAACTGTTTTCATATTCTAACATCCCATCTCTTCCAAAGTTCAAACTGCTCTACGACACTCCGAACTTGGCATCAAACCTTTCAAATTTATTTTTTTTCAATTGTCCTATTTCAGAAGTTTCCAATAGTTTTTCAATTTTCGAATTGTTTTTGCATGTTCCCAAAATATGAAAGAAGAATTCCAAACTTCATTCATTTTCTAGATTCATTAAAAACTCAAAATTGAATTGATAGAAAAATTTGGAAGATTCGACAAGTTCGATAAACACGTGTTCGACTAATTCGATAAATTCGGTGAAAACTTTTGAAAATTTTTGTATTTCCAAGAAATTCAGGACTTTTTCCAATGTTCTACAGAAAACCTCGAATTTATTTTGAAAGTTTCTCAAACTGTCAAGTTCTTTCGCTTTTTTTTTTGGATTTCTTCTCGAAATTCTTCCAAAATTCCTCCTTTACTTATTATCAAAACTGTTTTCATATTCTAACATCCCATCTCTTTCAAAGTTCAAACTGCTCTACGACACTCCGAACTTGGCATCAAACCTTTCAAATTTATTTTTTTTCAATTGTCCTATTTCAGAAGTTGCCAATAGTTTCTCAATTTTCGAATTGTTTTTGCATGTTCCCAAAATATGGAAAAATTCCAAACTTCATTCATTTTCTAGATTCGTTAAAAACTCAAAACTGAATTGATAGAAAAATTTGGAAGATTCGACAAGTTCGATAAACACGTGTTCGACTAATTCGATAAATTCGGTAAAAACTTTTGAAAATTTTTGTATTTCCAAGAAATTCAGAACTTTTTCCAATCTTCTACAGAAAACCTCGAATTTCTTTTGAAAATGTCTCAAACTGTCAAGTTTTTTCGCTTTTTTTTGAATTTTTTCTCGAAATGTCATTTTCTTCCAAAATTCCTCTTTTACTTATTATCAAAACTGTTTTCATATTCTAAAATCCCATCTGTTCCTAAGTTCAAACTGCTCTACGACACTCCGAACTTGGCATCAAACCTTTCAAATTTATTTTTTTTCAATTGTCCTATTTCAGAAGTTTCCAATAGTTTCGCAATTTTCGAATTGTTTTTGCATGTTCCGAAAATATGGAAAAATTCCAAACTTCATTCATTTTCTAGATTCATCAAAAACTCAAAATTGAATTGATAGAAAAATTTGGAAGATTCGACAAGTTCGATAAACACGTGTTCGACTAATTCGATAAGTTCGGTGAAAACTCTTGAAAATTATTGTATTTCCAAGAAATTCAAAACTTTTTCCAATCTTCTAGAGAAAATCTCGAACTTATTTTGAAAGTTTTTCAAACTTCTTTCGCTTTTTTTTCGAATTTCTTCTCGAAATGTCATTTTCTTCCAAAATTCCTTCTTTACTCATTATTAAAACTGTTTTCATATTCTGAAATTCCCATCTGTTCCAAATTTCAAACTGCTCTACGACACTCCAAACTCGGCATCAAACTTTATTTTCTCAAACTTGTGTTCGACTAATTCGATAAATTCGGTACGAACTTTTGAGAATGATCGTATTTCCAAGAAATTCAAGACTTTTTCTAATTTTCTACAGAAAACTCCGAAACTCCATTCAAACATATGTAGGATGACCTTGCTTACTGTCGCTGCTTAAAATCGACGGTTTTCGAGGAAAAAATAGCTAGATTCGAGACAATATTGAATAACTTAGAGAATTATGATATTAAATAATGCTGCTACATATTCCGTTTAGAAAATATTTCAATAAATTACTCACAAAATTCTCTCAAACAACCGGCAGTTGAAATTTTCATTCCGAATCTGAAACTCGGGGACAATTTTAATCATTCCACAGCGCGTAATGTTGTCTTTCAATTTGCGCGACATTTTTTCCGCCGAATTCCGTTCGAATCGCAAATGTCTCCCCGGTTTCCGGAATAATTATTTTTCTTCGCCTCCGCTTTATTCGGCTAAAGTAGCAATATTGCTAGCAAATCACTCCTAAATCCCCCTCTTAATGAGGGTGAAATATTGGCCATCTGCGGCCTCAGACAAAACTTGTTACGCTTCGCGGAAAATTCCCCAAGGAAGAAGAAGAAGAAGTGATCCGAAACGTATTTGGTCGGTTCGTGTTGGGAGGATCATCCTCCGTCTCGTGTCATATTGAAAACTCGAATAAATAACCTTCCGCGTCACTTTTAGAATACTTAAATTCTTTCTTGGAAGGGAATTGCTCGATATTAGATGCTCCAAGACGTCCACGCTATTAAATACCCGCAATTAGTGGCATCGGTCCAGAGACAAACTGCCGAGCTCAGGTGTTTTTCGGTAACACTCAATCGTAGCTGCGACAATTAGCCTTTCCATCCGAGTCTTTGGGAGATTCGGAATGAAATTGCCTCCGAAGTAGTTACGTTAAAACGACGTTTCGGGGAAGTTATCTGCTTGGAAAAACGACGTTTGAAGGGCGCTTCAACGGAAATATTGGATCTACGTGACGTTGATGGCAGCTTCGCTGGAGGATTTTCCTTCCGGGCGAGATTTAAACGATAAACGGTTCCGCAAATCGATATCCAGAAATTTATCGCACCGGCGATCTACGAGCTGACGGACCGTTTCAATGTTCCTCCAAATATTAATGTTTGAGGTTATGTTGCTTACTATTGATCGTGCTGATGTACCACTAATCCACATTCTGAAAACAGAATAGTCGGAGCTGAAACATTTTCTGCACTCGATAACCTATCCAGAACTATTTGGAAAATTTCAGCTCTTTAAGTAAAGGGCATCCGTTTAACGCAACAGACCGTCCCTTGAGCCGCGGCGGAGCGTAATCCAGAAAATAACAATCGCCCGGGGGGGTTGCGGAATGGAAGGAAGACGGATTCTGGACAGGGCCGAAGGACCGGTCGGGTCGGAAGGGGGAAGAGGAGTATCGATAAAAGGGGATCCAATTCAACAATTGGACGTCGGACCCAAAACGAAAGCTCGGGCGCGCTCGCGTGTCGGTCTTTCCTTTTAGGCCAGAACATGGGACCATTGTTCGTCGCGAATCTCGGCAAAAAGATTACGAAGCGTGTTGAATTGGATTAAAACCGCCTAATGCGGGAAACTGACAACTTGCTACAAATCGCAGAACAATGCCCGGACGCCCAGAGGCCTTTGATAACGGGCGCACAAAATAACGTGCGCACGTAGGTATGGGGGGGTCCGGAGAATTCTTCTTTCTTTTCTTCTTTTTTTTTCATTGTTGCATTTCCTTCACTTCGAACCGACTAGTGCGTCGCGTCGGTAGGGGGAATGGGTAATTGTCGCTCCCGATTACCGGAGGCTGTTCGTTGGGGGATCAGAGATGTAGATCCGCCATCGAAACAACTGAAAGTCGTCGAGCCGATTGCAGAATCACATCGGTAAGCCTCTTACGTTTGCGAGCAGATCGGGGAATTACCGGAGGTACCTAATCTGGAAATCGATGTTCGCTGCGAATTCCGGCGTGACGTTGCCAAAGCCTATTACGATGTAACGCCGACTAGGAACGCGGTAAATACCGGAGGGTGTCACTGCGTTCAATTTGATGTTGGTGAATCGCGGTTGAATTCACCGATTTTACATCGGCTCGTTGTAGTCATTCTGTGGTGTTTTAATCGCCGTGAGGAAAATCTGGAGCTCGTCTCCAAACATTTTCCTCGTGCTGACATGTTAAGTAGATTTGTCTCATTCATCACATGGAATATATTGTGGTTTGCAAATTTGCTTTTGTTTCTTGAAACCAAATAGTTTCATTGTCTTTGGTGCAAATCTCTTGATTATCTTCCTCAAAAACATTCACATTTTTAACAGACGAAGTTCAATTTACTTGGGTATTCACAAGAACAAATTAAAAAAATACTGGCATTCTTAGCTCAACAGGCGTGGTACTGACCTAGTACCCAGAAAAACTGAGTTCGAATCCCGTAAATTCCGATTTAATTTTAGAAAGCTATCGTACTTCAGAAGGGACGTAAAGCCGTTGGTTCCGGCCGTATATTAAATATATAGTCGTTAGGTCATGCCAGAGGCACTTGTGCGATCTGAAAAGTCTGGCACTAGACCCAGGTCAGTGGGTTACATGATCTTATTATTTATTAAGAACGAAATGTCCCCAATGTTCTTGATCTTCAAAGGGAGGTGATTGTAAAGCTTCAAACCCATAATATGCAACATCGTTGGAATCTGGGTCTTAGCATTGTAAGACAAGCCATCCTGATAAAGTTGACTTAGGAAAGAGTTTTGAAGTATATTTACTATTTTACTGTATGTTCAGCAAAATTAGGGGAGAAGGTTAGGTTATAAGAAAATTTATGTCTAATGTACTTACCCTAAATTTTTAGATATATCGGTTCAGCGGTTTTCTGGATCGACTGATTGAAATTTTTAAAAAACTGAGGAAACTTTTGTTCTTTAAACGTGACTCAATCTTTTCAAAAACCAATCATTTCGTTTTTTTTCTTTTTGATCAATTTTGTGTTTTCGGAAGATAGATTACAGCAAGAAAAATTCAAAAAAAATTCTCCAAATTTCGAAAATTTCCACAAAAATTATTTTTGAATATTGAAAAAAATTTTTTCTTACAATTGAAGGAATTCCGTAAAATTCTTTTCAAAAAATATCGACAAAATCAAAAAATTAATTTGGAATTTTTCGGAAAATTCAAAAAAATTACATAACACCAAGAGGATTAATTCGCTGAAGCTATAGACAGATTCAAACCTTTATTCTCTTTGAAAAACCGAATAAAATTGAAGTTCCGGATAGTCCGGGGTAAAACACGAGTGCCTCTTGATCTATGTAATTTTATTAAATTTTCCGAAAAATATTTCTTCATTTTTCAAAAGTAATTCTTTTTCATTTTTCTGATACTTTCTGAAGAAAATTTAACGGAATTTTTTGAATCGTGTGAATGGAATTGAATTGAAATTTTTTTTTTCAATGGCCAACAATAATTTTTGTGGAAATTTTCGAGAAATTCTTTTTCCTTGATAAATCTTCCGAAAACTCAAAATTGAGAAAATAGTGAAAAAATGGAATTACAATTGAATTTTGAAAAGATTGAGTCACGCTTAATCAACACAAATTTTGTTTCTTAATTTTTCCAAAATATCAATCAATCGGTGCAGGAAAACCGCTGAACCGATAGATTTTCAAATTTAGGTGGGCCTTCGGGGTACACTAGACTGATGAATTTTTTTATAACCTAATCTTTTCCCCAAATCTTGCTGAAGATACAGTCGATTAACCAAAAAAGGGAAAACGGCTCTTTTTCCACGTTAACGTTACTAGTGGAAAGAAAAATTTTTCCAATCAAGCGTGACAGATTTTCTGTTTTTTAATCGCCGTGACGAAAATCTGGAGCTCGTTTCCAAACATTTTCCTCGTGCTGATAAGTTAAGTAGATTTGTCTCATTCATCACATGAAATATATTGTGGTCTACAAATATACTTTTGTTTCTTGAAACCAAATAGTTTCGTTGTCTTTGGTGGAAATCTCTTGATTATCTTCCTCAAAAACATTCACATTTTTAACAGACGAAGTTCAATTTACTTGGGTATTCACTAGAACAAAATGAAAAAATAGTGGCATTGGTAGCTCAACAGGAGTAGTACTACTGACCTAGTACCCAGAAAAACCGGGTTCGAATCTCAGTAACTTCCAATTTAATTTTAGAATGCCATCGTGGTTCAAAAGGGACGTAAAGCCGTTGGTCCGGGCTATATATTCAACATATAGTCGTTAGGTCATGCCAGAGGCATTTGTGCGGTTTAAAAACTCTGGTACTAGACCCAGGTCAGTTGGTTACATGATCTTATTATTTATTAAGAACGAAATGTCCCCATCTTCAAAGGAATCTTCAAAGGGATGTGATTGCAAAGCTTCAAACCCATAATACGATACATCGTTGGAATCTGGGTTTTAGGATTGTAAGACAAGCCATCCTGATAAAGTTAGCTTAGGAGAGAGTTTTGAAGTATATTTACTATTTTACTGTGTGTTGAGCAAAAATAGGGGAAAAGGTTAGGTTATAAGAAAATTTATGTCTAATGTACCCTAAAGGCCCTCCTAAATTTTTAAATATATCCGTTCAGCGGTTTCCTGTTTCGATTCATTGAAATTTTGAAAAAACTGAGGAAACTTTTGTTCTTTAAACGTGACTCAATCTTTTTAAAAACCAATAATTTCGTTTTTTTTCTTTTTAATCAATTTTGTGTCTTCGGAAGATTGATTACGGCAAAAAAAATTCAAAAAATTTTTTCCAAATTTCGAAAATGTCCACAAAAATTACTTTTGAATATTGAAAACAAAATTTCTTACAATTGAAGCAATTCCGTGAAATTCTCTTCAAAAAATATCGACAAAATCAAGAAAAAAAAATTAGTTTCGAATTTTTCGGAAATTAAAAAAAATTACATAACACCAAGAGGATTACTTCGTTGAAGCTATGGACAGATTCAAAGCTTTATTTTCTTCGAAAAAATCGAATGAAATTGAAGTTCCGGTACGATCCGAGTGCGTCTTGATTTATGTAATTTTTTTAATTTTCCGAAAAATATTTCTTCTTTTTTTTCATTTTTTCGATATTTTTTGAAGAAAATTTTTCGGAATTTTTTTAATCGTGTGAACGGAATTTAATTGAAAATTTCTTTTCAATTTCCAAAAATAATTTTTGTGGAAATTTTCAAAAAAATTTCTTATCTTAATTTCCTGAAAACTCAAAATTGAGGAAAAAGTAAAAAAAAATGGAATTATTGTTTTTTAAAAAGACTGAGTCACGCTCAATGAACAAAAATTTTGTACCCTTAATTTTTCCAAAATTTCAATCAATCGGTGCAGGAAAACCGCTGAACCGATAGATCTTAGAATTTAGGAGGGCCTTCGGGGTACATTAGACTGATGAATTTTTTTAAAACCTAACCTTTTTCCCTAATCTTGCTGAACATACAGGCGATTAACAAAAAAAAAGGGAAAAGGGCTCTTTTTTCACGTTAACGTTACAAGTGGAAAGAAAAATTTTCCCAATCAAGCGTGATCGATTTTTGAAGGAAATTTTCTGCGAAAAAAGAAACCTCCAATTCGCTCGCTAGGCAACCAATAGTTTCAGAGATACCCGCAATTGAGTGAAAAAGGATCCTTTTGGATTCAAAATTCGATATCTCGACGAAAAATGGTCATATCTGACTCACGTAAAAAGCATATTGAAGCTGAATAAACAGGCTATGCGATCTTTGTATTGTTCCAGATCGAAAAGAGTGAAATAAAGAAGGTAAAAAAAAATTTTTTCTTTGTGCTTTATCCAAGAATTGCAAAAAATTTTTAATCAAAAAATTATAAAGTTAGAGTCTTCAAACTTCAGAAGTACGACAATTTTTCACAGAAATACAGCCTGTTGAAAATTGCCAAAAAACATAGAAAATTTTTGCGCGAAATGTATTTGATTTCCTAAATAATCCGACAATTATTAAACAACTAAACAACTACATTGGGAATTCGTTTTACCTCTATCAAACTTTCGCAGGACAAATCCCCTTTTTCAATAGTAGAATAATAAAAGTAAAGGCTTCTGTTTTGACATTGTACACATTCGCGAAAAAACCACACGGAATTGAAAAACCGTCGCAAAAACGCAAAAGCAATCTTTGTTTTCATTTCCAGTGGCCGCATACCTGCCCTAGAGCAAATGATATTTTTCGTGCGCGACCGACGTGGCTTTAATTCTCGATTTGGTCTGTTTTCGTAGCGTTTGATCTTCCTCCCCGTTAACGAAACGAAACGAGATGTCTCCGGATAGACGGACGCGAATTTCGCGTTTTCCGAAAACGCGAAACGAAATTAATTTCCCATTGAATTTCCACGCCAGAAAGCCCTGTCTGTTTTTCGGGACGGTGAAATGAAACGAAAACAGCCGTCGGCGAATTAGCTATTCGGGGACGTGACGCCGCCGCCGCCACCGCCGCGGCGGCGGTCGTCGTGAAGGGCGCAAAACGAATTATTGTTGAAATTTGTCAAACAAAATGAATGTCGCGAAAAGTTCCGACCGCGACGACGGACGGGGTCGGGTGAATTATGGATGAAGGAGATGATGAGGTGGCGGATGAATCGAAATCGCGCCCGCCGAGGGATGTTTAACCCTCCGCCGATGTAAACAAATTATTCAATAAGCGAATCTAATCGGGATCGGTTCGGACCCCATACATCACCAATTTCTCGGATCGAATTCAATACGGAAAGGAGCCCCAGAACAATCCGAATAGATTAACGGAAACTTCCGGGATCTCTAACGTTGTTTGCGATAGTTGGTCCGAGTTTCAGCTGGAAATACGACTTGAATTCACAAATATAGTTATCTTAAACCCATCTGCGGATGCCGTCTCGCTCGTTCCTTCCCTCCCGCCCTCCTCCTCCACCTCCTCCACCATCCGGCGACCGCGCTCCTTTTCGCGCCCCTTCGTGGAAATAGCCTTCGCCGACTTAACTAGTCGAATTACTTCACAAAGATCCGGCTTCCATCTCGCTCCTTAACCCCCAACCGACATGACGGCTGAGCGGGGCTTTCCATCCCGCCGATTTTCTTGTTTTTCTTTACCCGGAAAACTCATTTTCCGACTACCCGAACTCGATTCCGGACACGTAACTCCGGAGTTATTGCTATATTTCTATATACTTGTTTACACAGATGAACGGGAAAATTAGTTATGTTTCTGCCTGCTCGAGGGCGAAAGTTGACTCGCTCGAATACTAATCAGCTTTCGCGTTTGTCAAATGAACGCGAACGTTTTCACCTTAAACAAGTGTTTTCCTTTGTTTACTAAGAACTTTCCATTCGCTCGTGGAGCTCAAAATCACAGCCCATTCTGAATTTTATTTGAAAAAGTCGGGAATTTCCGTCATTCCCCTTCAAAGACACGAAATGCGATTGTTGCGATTGGGGGCGCATCAATTCTCGAAGAAAAAACTTAATTAGAAGACGAGCGTCGCCGTTTACGGAATTGATCGTACACGACCGGGTTTTGATTAAAACATCGTCGCGCAAGTGACAAAAACGACGCCAGTCAGACAGGGGCGAGGGTGGCGGCATCGATAGTTGTGGCGGTTTTCTTATGACGCGTCCGGTCGTTCCTGTGGGAAATACTTTGTCGTAAGGGATCGCAAGGGTGGAGCGGCGTGACGGGCAGAAGGTCCCTTCTTTTCCATATGTTTACGGGGTCGATGTCGTCGTAGTAGCGCAGATGGTTCCGGTTGTAACTCAATTTTCATATTTGATTTTCCGCTTTATTGGCTGTTTTCGTCGGCGTAACTGCCGGAAGGGGGTGAATAACATCAATTGCGGACTTTCATGCCGCACATCGGCCCATCACCCTCACGACCGGTCAATAAGTTTCACGTTTCATATATACACTAGCGGAAAAAATTAAGGGATTAAAAAGAAATTCCAAATATTTCGAGGTTCCTCAAGTGCCTGCATATCTGTTAAAAATGGTCATAAAGGAGTTTTGAAGATAGTATTTTGAAGCTTCAAGTCTCTAGTTTTGAGATCTATTGTTAAAATTTTTTTCAAGTAACGTGTTTCGCTCAATCCTAACGGATACCTGAAAAATTTTTTTTTTTTTAATTTTGCTCCTTCATCTTTTTGGTATACGAACTTGGAAAAAATTTTTTCAACTTAACCACTATATGCATCAGATAACTTGTTTATTCACCTTCAATTTATCTTCTCGAAAAGTTCGATATCATCACTTCTTGCTGGGATATAGGACTCTGAATGGAAAAAGATCTTTTTGTGTTTAACCATCAAAATCTCATCAACCGTCAATTGCACAAGAAAATGAAGGAGATTTTTGAAATCTTGAATAAATGTCCGACAAAAATCAGCTAGGGGTCTTAGCAAAAATTCTTTTTTTTGATCCTTCACAGTGATTTGAAAAATCAAGAAAAAAACGGCTTTTAGTGCCTTCTGGAATAATCAGGCGCTTTGTCGGAAATACTGAGAAAATCACTAATGTTAAGTGTGCCTTTTGCAGTTCAATATGTCCACAAAAACCTCACTAAGTTTCAATTAAATCTATAGAGCCTTTTTTTGTTTCATACGTCCGAATGATTATGATTATGACTTTAAATGATCATAATCTTTAGAAAATTCCGACAAAGAAATGTTTTTCCAGTTTTTTATGCATTTTTAACAATGCTTTTGATTAAATTCACCAAAAAAAAATTGAAGAAAAATTTTTTTTGCAAACTTTTGGGGTTTTTTTTTAATGATTTTTTTAATGATATTTTTAATAATAGATCTCAAAACTAGAGACTTGAAGCTTCAAAACACTTTTTTCAAAACTCCTTTACGACCATTTTTAACAGGTATACAGGCACTTGAAAAACCTCAAAAATTTGGAATTTTTTTTTTGATCCCTTAATTTTTTCCGCTAGTGTTATATACGCATATATTATAAATTAATAGTTTCTGAAATACCTGATTTGAATAATTTACGTTTTGGATGGTCAGGTTGGACATATTTATTTGATAATATAAATATAAGACGTTTCGAATTATTCCATCCTTCGTCAGTCACAAAACTAGTAACTCGAAATGAATCAACACAATAAAGACAATTTTCAAGAAAATATATCTCACCATTCGAGTCGATCGTTTCATGTCAAATTGACAACTTTTTAATGCTATAGCCTACTAAGGTTTTATATTATTTTTTTAGAATTGGCCAATACATAGTACTCAGTTTTTGTACGTCTTGTCGATCGTTGATTGTATTATCATTATTTAATCGTATACGGATCATTTCTTTAATTTCTCTATTTTTCGTTTTTGGTTCTGTTGTAACTATTTTCGTTTCATCATAATTAAATTCATGTTTGTATGTTTTCTTATGTTTGTTGAGTGCTGTTGTTGCGTTTTTAGTATATTTGTGAGCTTTTATTCTGTCTTCAAGTCTCTGCGAAGTTTGTCCGATATATTGTTTGTGACAATGTTGGCATGGGATACTATAAACGCCATGAGATGTTTTATTTTTTGGAATTTTGGTTTCAAGTTTACTAAAAATATTTTTTATTTGATTCTTTGGTTTGTGTAGAATTTTGATGTTGTTTTTTTAAGATGTTATTTATTTTATGTGAGAGTTTCTGATTATATGGTAGAGAGATGAATGTTGCATTTTCTGTTGTTTAAACATTGGAGTTGTTAGTGTTATAATATTTATGTATTCTTTCTTTTAATATTCTAGTAATAAGGAAAACTGGGTAATTGTTATATTGTAGCAGTGTCTTGATTTTTCTAAATAATTTCCGGTCGAAATGACAGTGATTTTAGTGCTCGGTCTATATATCCTATAGCTGTACTTTTCTTCTGTGACATAGGGTGGTGTGAATTAAAATCAAGAATCTTGTGGGTGTTCTGATCTGTTTGATGCCATTTTGTTAGTATTTTGTTATTAATTTTTATTAAAGTCATATCTAAGAATATAAGTTCGTTATTGTGTTCTTCCTCCATAATGAATTTGAGTAGACTATGTGAGTTATTAAAATCATTTAATATATTCTTCATTTCATTAGGTGAAGCTATTAAAAGACAGTCATCAACATATCTTTTAAAAATTGTTATGTTATAATTTTTTCTTCAATAAGTTCCAACACAATTTGTGCAATCGGACTAGAAATAGGATTTCCATAGCAACTTCTTTAATTTGTTTGAAATAATTTTCTTGGAATTGGAGATAGCTATTATTAAATATAAACTGAACTATGTTTAGGAAATCTTATTTAAGTATCTTATTTGACTTCTCAATCTTATTCCAATTTATTCCAATGGCTTCCGTGACTAGCTCTTTGGGGATATTTGTATAAAGAGATACTACATCTAGTGAGTAAAGTTTGTGATTATCTGGAATATGTATTTCGTTTAGTTTTTCTTTTAGATTCATTGAATTTTTTATGAAATATTCGTTTTTACCGACGATTGTCGTCAATATTTTTGCTATATATTTTGAAAGAAAATAAAGCGGTGATTGAATACAAGATACGATTGGACGTAGTGGATGTCCTTGTTTGTGTATTTTTGGTAAACCGCAAATTTTCGATATCACACTATTGTGTATTGTTAGTTCTGTTGCTTCTTTTTTTGAGATATAATTGTTGTTTAGCCAATTTTTAATGATTTGGTTAGTATCCCTCTCTAACGTTCGGGTCATATCTCGTTTGATATGTCGAAGAATCATTGAGTAGATCGTTCATTTTCGTTTGATATTCATCTTTAGAAATTGTCAGCTTTCGTTAAGAGCAAATTTTGATTGTTCTTAAAAAAACGTTTTGTATCAATGACATTTTTTATTTCGACCTTCTTTTTGTTTTGCTGTTTTTTTTTATTTTAATATGTTTGATATGTTGTTTTTGTTCGGATTTCATTTTTGTCATTAATAGACAAATTCGTAATTCCATCTTCAACTTCTGCTATAATTTCATGTGTTTGAATATGTATATTATAATATTATAAGAAACTCAAATGCTTTTGCTTCTCGTAACGATCAGAAAAACACGTTTCGGCTCACTGGATGTTTGGCTCGGCATTACAAAAATCAGTTCATTGAGCCACTTTTTAATGATGGATATTTCAATGAAGAGGTGTACCAAGAAATGTTGGAACATCAAATTTATCCAACTATCTGAACAGCGACTAATAATTCTGGTAAAGTGTTGTTTCAACAAGATGGAGACCATCCGCTCTATGGCCTTCATGCAAAAGAGTATTTGAATACCCTTTTCTCCAAACGATGGATAGGAAGAGGTAGTATTGAGTGGACTGGGGATTGCCTCTTGACTTCTTTGTTTGGGGTGTACAAAACAAAGCCTCGGACTATAAATGAGCTAAGAGACAGGCGAGAAACCAAAGTCCCTCGTCGGCTTTGACATTGCCAAACTGTCTCTGGGCAACTGTTTGACACTCCTCTAAAAACATGATAAGCAAGTCTCATTTTATTTCATCAACTTACTTATCAGTATGGTACAGACATTTCAAAAATGTTGTCTCCAGGCTTGACTAAAAACTCTCGATGTTTCCAGAGCCGCCATCTTATACTGGATTGAGATGAAGAGATGTAGTTTCCACTGTTGTTTTCTTTTGTCAAGACCTTCAAAATGATGTCACTTAGGGTGTTTTTGGATGTAAGATTTTTGGGTTGCCCCCCAATAAACCCAATTTTGGAAGAAACGGCAATTTATGTTCGGTAGTTATACACAACGTTTTTGAAAATAATTGGCACCCAAACCCACATCCAATCGATATGGTCATCCGATATGATCTCGATTTTTTTTTTCAAATAGACCGATATCGCGGTAATGCCGCCATTGAAAGAAGAGACCGTTAACAGACACACACACCCCTGCTCATCCGGCGCGCGAGTGCTTTAATTCACGTGTCAACATGTTGTCGAGTAGGCCTCGCGTCGACCCGTCAAGCCGTCGTTGTCCCGTTTTAATGGCACTATCTGTTCGCATCCATCAGGAGAGCGGTGCCTGTCGCCCCGCGCCGCTCCGCGCCGCCCGCTTCCGTTTTAGCAAATTGAGTTCTGGGGGCTCTTCCGCGGTCAACTGCGAATATTCGCGCGTTGATTACTTCCACGATCGTCGGTCGATGACGATGTTTATTCATGCCCACCAGTTCTTTTTTTCCATTCCGGAAGATTTATCGTCTTCCTCCCGTGTCTCGGTTCTTTAATTGGCTTTTTGTTTTCGTTTTTTTTTTATTAATATAATCGACATTAGAGATGTACGGAACGTCTTTATCTTTTTCTAATTGAGCCGTAAATCTTCCTCGCGGCTCTATTAAAGTTTCATTTTTACGCCGACAGAGCCGGTCGGGAGTAATTCTAATAGAGGTGTAACATTTTTTTTTTTCGTTTTTGTCCGTCGAATAGGGGTTATGGGAAGTTTACGGTACCGAAAATGAGACGTGTAAAGGTATTAACGCCCCCTGCTTTATTCGATGGCGCGGCGGCGGTGATTTCGTCGACGTTCTTCGCGCGCTCTTTCCCCTTTTTATGTTTCCGTTCGTTTTCTGGCGCTATGCTTATTTGTTTACGGTAACGGGGTGCGGCGAAGTAGATGAAAACGCGATAGGGACATCTTGGCGCTTTTATGAACTTTTCCGACAGTCGCTTTTACGACGGTTCGCGTTCTTTTCGATTTTTTATTCGACGATTAAACGCGAGATTAGAATGTTGTAAAGTGCGGACATTTTATTATGGAGATAGGTTATCAACCACCTTGACTTCGTATCAGAATGTCGAGATTTTATGACGGTCTCAGAACCGAGCAGCCAACCCCCTCGCGACTCGGCTAATCTATCCATCCACGAGACGATGATATCGAAGCCATCCATTATATCCCCATGGGAATGGGGGGTTTATCGTTTGTCCTTTGAATTACTTGTCTTCTAATTAGTACTCAGCATGTTCGGTTAATTTCGATGCATAATAGCGACGATCGATCGACCGATTCCATTGTTTTCCGGCGGCTCCACCTATTTGCAACACTACTAACATCTGCTCGCCATCAGCCACAACTCCTCGAAGTGTAGAAACAAATATCACAGTTCTACCAAAACCAGATGAAATGCTATCTAACGGATAGTCAGAAAAGTGCAATGAAAATAATCACTTTATCTGACAGATATACTTTTTAATTTAGTTCGTTTCAACATTTACATTCTCAATTAAATAGAAACCAGTCAAATTAATATAATATACATCACAGTAGGAATGGAAATTCTTATTCTTTCCTTTCCTTAAAAAATTTTGAACTTTTCGGAATATTGACTTCTTAGAAATTTCAAATCTACTGAAAGTTCATCAGAAACAAGAATTATCAATTTTTTCAAAATATATTCGAGCACGTTAATCAGAGTTCTGAAAGAGTCTTTCTCGTGAATTTCGAAAGAAAAGATATCAAATTTCGCAGAAATCGAATTTACGGGATCAAATATAGTGACGAAAGGAGTTCTTTTGACTCTTTCACAAGAATCTTAATTTCTGATAAACATTTCCTGACAGTATTTGTGAAGAAGACAGTCACAACCAGATCGCTCGCTTTGCTCGCGACCTGACCGGCCTTCGGCCGCTTGTTGTCGGGGCTCAATAGAACGTTTGGTTTGGTTGGAATGCGGTCGATTTTCGATGTGAATGTCACGGGATGAAAAGGTTTTGAAGTGTGCGGATGATGATTTTCATTTGTTTTCCAAGTATTCATATTGAAGAGTGTGAAGTAATTTTTTCTTCTTCGTTTTGTATAAAAGGAATCGAAGAAATTAGTTGTAAATTTATTATTTTCTGGGAAGTTCATTTTCTTTGTCATTTTCGCTGTGCTAGAAACCACAGCGAAGATATAGCGGTTGTAAAGTGGCTTTGGATGATATCTGGTATTGTCGTCATTCAAATTGCGTTTCGATATTTCAATTTTGTGTTTTCAAGTATTTACATCTAAAGATACTAATTAATTTCAGTTCAATTTATTTTCATTACGCTATGAACTATATAATTTTTTTCATTATCATTTATTATTATTATTATTAATACCGCTCCATTAAAAAGAGATGTAATTTTCTTCTCTATTTTTCTTCCTATAATATTAGTTTCTTTTATTTATAATAGATATTGAAGATTTGTAAATTTATTTTTCGAATTGTTATTTTTTTCCTTGATTTTTGCTGTGCTGAAACCACAGCGATGATATACGGTTGTAAAGTGTGGACATGGGAGGTGGGTGTGGTGGAAGATATGTATTTTTCTTTCTATATCAATTGATTTTTTTTTATAAAAGGTACCGATGCCTTGCAAATAAATTTTTAATTTTCTATGAATCTTTTCGTTGTCATCATTTTGGCTGTGCTGAAACCACAGCGAGGATATAGCGGTTGTAAAGTATGGTGTGGATATGATATCTGATGTTTCAATCGAAGAAGCGTTTCGAAATTTCAATTAGTTTTCAAGTACAATTTATATTAAAAGTATATTCTGTTTCATTCATTTAGTATGCTACGAACTATATTTTTTTGGGGATTCAATCTTTTCAATCTATATTGACACTCTATCAAGAAGAAAATTATTGTTTTCTGCTTTGTTTTTCTACATGCAATATTGATTTTCATTTTTTATAAAGGGAATCGAATAGCTGTAAATTTGTAATTTTGAGAGTCAATTTTATTTGTGATCTTGGCTGTGCTAAAACCACAGCGATGATATACGGTTGTAAATTACTGGATAAATGTGTCAAATGCTTAACTGGAAAATAACGTATTTGTGTGTCTTCATTTTTCATTTTTATTAACTCGTTTCCTTCTTTTGTTTAGGTGTTTTAATTTCATGAACTCACTGTGAACAGTTATTCTGAAATGGAATAAATATCATATATGTTGGAATTATTGAAGAAATTTAAATTTATCAAAATGTTATTAGTTTCCACAATGTTGTTTTTTTGCGTACTTTTTTTTTCACAAGCGGATATCATAGTATTTCACTTTGTAGTTCAACTTTTACAATCTTATCTGCTTTTTTTGTCGTTTACACCTTATTGTTTGTGATGTGAAAAATTCGTTCCCAATAGTGGGCGAGCAAAATTTATTGAAGGTGAATACCATTCCATTTTTTTTATATCTAGGCATCTTTCCAATATTCAATTTCAGTTTTGCACCTTACATTATTGTTCCATTTCAATGAAAGAAACAACTCTGGAAACGATAAACAACCGAAGATGAATGAAATAAATCGTCGAGGTTATGTTACGTTTCCATAGACAGATGACATAGACGGAGCAGATAATCGATTTCTCGTTCTTGCCTTTCATAATGATAAACTTATTTGTAACCAAGGATTTTTCGTTAAAACATTGAATACATACAGATGGCTATAATAATAATAATAACGTAGCATTTATTTTTTTCCATCGGAGATAACTAAAAAATGTTAGGTCGATGAAAAAAAATTTTTCACCATCGAGGTTTCGAACCCAAGATCACTCACTATGTAACCTACCACTCGACTACCACGGCTACCACAAGGCGTACACAAAGGTGTCCAATTTAAGGTCTAAAACAAACTCATTGCGAATTAAACGAATTCGAAACAACGACGAGACTCCATCCGGACGCGATGGGTAGGCGAATCTTCGGAATTTATAGTTTTTATTCAGTTCGTTCGATAGGTACATCGATATTTGCATTGTAAAGGCCAGACCGGCTCCTTTGATTCACATCTGTCAACGCGTCCGTTCGGAACTTTCCGGAGCGCAATCGTATACCTTCGGCACACAAGAGGAATTTTTCGAATTTTCCAAAATTTCTGCCGTTGTCCTCGAAAACGGCTATTCCTACGGCCTTACGTTTCTCGGACGATTCGTAGCTAATTTTTTTTCGAATATTTTCGTGTGAGCGATAATTCGATACGTGATGCAATAAAGGAGATATTACCAGAAGAAACGTTTTTGGAGCGGACGGTTTAGTTTTGGAATTTTTTGCAGAGAATCGGTAAATTCTACGTCCGCGACGTCTCGAGAAAAAGAAAGCCGTATTAATTATCTATTCGAAACAGGCATCCCAAATTTTTTAAGAGCTAGTTGTACCCGACGAAAATCGATTCGCGGCACCCTATTTTTTTCTATTTCTCTTACGATAGGTCCTACAGTTTCGGAACCTTCTAGCAAAAGATTGCTCTCAATGATTGAGAAACATCTTTAAAAGATCGTCGCGTCGTCCGACGTACCGCCTCCGAGATATAAGCAAAAAACGAAAAATTTCGCCTTTACGAATTTTTTACTCCAAGAAGGGAAGGAGCTGCAGAATCGAGCGGCAGACAAAAAACAAAGAACTATCTTTGCCCTTTTCGAAAACGTATCTCGCGTCTTCCAATCGTACGTACTTCTCGAGATGGGGGCTTTTAAAAATTTCGCGAAAATGGGCGATTTTCGGTTTTTCGCAAAAAAATCGTATTAAGTTTCGGGTTCGAGAACAAGCAAAAATACCCAAGATAAAATACCATTCTTTGCGGACCGTCCGAGCCCCCTTCCGATCCCCTATTCCCCCGACGAATGTCACAAAAAATTCTCGAAAAAAAAAACACGCGAACGCCGATAAATAGATAACGTACAGACCGATCACGTCCGTTTTCGAACTCGTTCAGAAGAATGTCAAGATCTACCGATCGCCACAAATATGAACCCCTTATCCCTGAAATTCGGCCCGCTAACCTCTCTACATCGATTCGTGCGACGCACATTTTTTCGCCGGATCGATCTCACGCTACCGTAATATAGCGGTACAACCGCTATATAAAAATTCCGTAAATCCTTTTTCCTCTCGCAAACTTTCAAGAAACCTCTGCAAAATTCCATATGACTCCCGATTTATCTGAGAAAGCCGTTGATTTCTAGGAAAATTTCACATTATTTTTACATTAAGGAAACTTTTTCATCGCATCGTATCAGTGAATGAACTTTTTGTCATATCCTATCAGTTTACAGAATTCTACTTCAGAAAACGTATTACAAAAAAATCTACGAGATGGCGGAACCGTTCCACTCTCCCAAAAACTGGTAGGTGAATCGTTGCAGAACGAACACCCATATAGTGTTCACTAAAAGACAAACTTTCTTTCGCTTTCAAACGTCCAGATGAAGAAATAGTTGGAACTCCGAAACTTCTAACGGTTCGCATGAGCGCACGAAACGTGCCGAGGTGTCATTACATTTGGGATGCGAAAGTGGCGAAAATCTTGCGTCCCATTGTGTACCCACAAAGGACAGTTTCAATTAAACGAAATCCCGCTCGGCCGGCGGCTGCGGCGGTGGAGTCCGGGGGTTCGGGTTTCGGGATGGACGGGGGTCGTGAGTAATGGGACGGGATAATAAAGGGGATGATGCTGCGTCACGTGTTCCGTAGGCCGACCGGTTCTAATTTGGAATACTCCGAATAGTGGACGCGAAATTACGTTTTCCTACATAACCGACCCCCCATCCCCCCTGCGTTCGACGGTTTTTTTCTCTTTCAAGTCGCGAAGTATTCGATGCACGCACGGTCCTAGAACTGGTTATCCGGGGAGCGGCACTTTGCGGTACTTCGGGCCCCCCCGTGTTGCCGCGCCGCGCATTTCCCGCATACGTCGCGCGTTAATAAATCATAAACGGACGGGATGGTAATGCCGAGGGATTACGGCGAGCCGAGGAGAAAAAAAGCCACGTTGATTTATCGCGAAAGCGCGTGGTTTCTTTGTTCGCCACGCCGAATCTTGTCCGCACGCGATACTCTTTCGGCGAACGAGCGATCGTAACGATTCGCCGAAAGTCTTTGATTCCTGCATCGAGACGTAGCAGTCAAAGGACAAGCCGTTATGACAAAATATCGTCTTGCAGAGAAGCTGCAAATCCCTCGTTAGGGGACCTTTACTGCTTGCCCCCGCAGCGGCACAAAGAAATATGGCAAATAAACGATGATAAAATACTCCCATTTCGATGCTCGGCATGATTTATAACGGTGCCAGTTTGTTCGCGGAAACTCTTAGAAAAACTTCAAACATTTCCTTCTAATACCCCGCTCGCGGTCGAATTTCCTCTCTTTCGCTCCTTTTTCCGACTACGGCGAAGGAGGAAAATTAGATAATTCGATCTTTGTCGGTTATTGAACGCCCATCCGATTAGTTGGTAACTATGAGGCTGCAAGAAAACGTGACACCCCGATGAAAAACAAGTTGAGTCGAATTCGAGCGTCCTCCCGAAATTTGAACACAATGGGTTGAAATTGAATGGGAAGCGACCCTTTCTCCACCCAGTACGGTTGATTATAGGTAATCGACATTAAGGTTGAGACGGAGGTGATTTGCGTGCGGGGATTATGAGTTCCGGGTTCGAATCCCGCTTCGGGTTTGGCTTTTTTAGTGGAATAATTACACCGCGTGAGATGTGACGCGAGGCGCTGTTGCTAACCCAAGAGCTAAAATTTAATGGAAACAGCACGCCAACAACGCGATGCGGCTTATTGCGTTTCCGTTTGCAACGAAGGGTAAAATGTTGAAAAATGGGTCTCGGTCGTCCGGGAAGAAAAAAAGAATGGCCGGCCGAGACGATCTCTGACCCAGTCACGCTTTGTTAACCGTCCACCCCGAAAGCTGATAAAACCTCGGCGCGGGCGACGTGGAAAGAAGCAAAAAAAAAGAAAGAAGAGTGGAAGAGCGGAAATGCGAAAGCGCGGATTATTCCCGCAAGAGTTTCCGAAGCCATTTATTAAAATTCGACGCGTTTATGTGTCCTTTGACATCGTCCTCGACCGGGCGAACTGTGCGGCGACGTGTTTCGCGATCCACGGAAACGATTATGTGGCGGAACGGACGACGGTGTGCAGTTGAAGCCCCGTAATTACAGTGCATCGATCGGAAAATTCCGGTCTAAATCAAACGAGGGAGATAAATACAGATGTTTACTCCGGGAAACGCGACTAGTTTAAAGCGCACTGCGAACTTTCCCAATAAATGTTGAATTATAAGAGGGAGTCCTTTTCGGGATCGGTGGGCGGAATATGATCGTCGGGAATTGCGATCGTAATAGTGTGCGCTGTGCGAGGGTTAAGTTTCCCGCAATCCGGCAGAGACAGACAATGATGCGTTCACGTAACGCCGGTTCAAATTGTTTTGTCAATGTTTCCGGATCGTGCACCGCGCGCGAAGGGCTAATATTTGCCGTGCGATATAAATAATTGAATTTCAATCCGTCCGGAATGTGAGCGGAACGCTCTAACAACGTTTGACGATTTACACGTGCCACCCGCCGCCGCCGCCGCAGCTCTTGCCTGTCATCGACGCGGGATTTAATTGACTGCAACACCTCCGACGCCCGTCCCAAAAGATAAACAAACGTCGACAGGCAACGACGAAAATCGTGAGATCCAAATTCCCGCTTGATTCGTTCTGATTAATTCTATTGACGAAAAGTGAGCCACTTACTTTCGAGTATTATCATACAACCAAAAGATTCTAATTAAAACATCCTGTCCGTCAATTCGAACAGCGTTTAGATTAAATGCGTCAATAGGGATTAAGTTGTTTTCAGCTTGTGACATTTAGGTCGTCTATCCAAAGCGATAGACCGAGTTAAAATTATTTACTAAACTTATTGGATGTTAATCTAACATCTAAATGACAAAACCTAAAGGCAAAATTGCACTTCGCCATTTAGACTGATATAAAAGAAGTCTTTCGGAAATTTTAGTTACGTCCTGTTGAACAATTTCAAACCACACAAAACTAATTTGGATTATTTTCCCCAATCGCTGAATAGGCAGAACAGGTAGTATTGAGTGACCTCCGAGATTGCCAGATTTTTCACCGTTTGACTTTTTTGTTTAGGGTCACTCCAGGCCATAAATGCCGTCGCGCTATCTCCTTTAGTTTTTTCCACGAGTTTACTGTGTACTGTACAACAGCATCATCAGCGGAACTTTGATTTTCAGCAAACTATTAATATAGACGACAAACAAAAATTGGACCCAACACCGTTCCTTGTGGGACGCCATATTTAACAAGTTTGGCCAAACTACCACAGTTATCGATTTCTACAATTCACAAAGTAACTTATCGTCAGTCTGTAATTTCTTCCTTCCAAATGTCCTCGCATAATCTCTTTTTCTTCTCTCATTGACTATAATTTAATAAATAATCTTGCAGATAATCAAAGTTTATTGTTGCATTTTTATTCAATTTCATGGCGTTGATATTTTTTTTGTTTTAAACCAGCTATTCGATTTTCTTTTTTTTTCATACGTGATAGAATAAAATACCACCCCTGAGGTACTGTGATGATCATATTAATAGAAGGCGCATCCAAACTTTCGTTTTGTTTCTTAGGTGTATAGAGCTATCGCAGTACTGTACTGCAGTGCCAATTCGTATTGTGATCTATTTTTATTGGTTTATGTCGCAAACATTACAAAAACTAGAACCAAAGCGAAATATTGCGTGAATCATCTCGTTCTCCAAACTGATATGTAATTTCAATCATCTTTTTGATGACTTGTTTAATGTCAAATATACATATATACATATTTGAACGTGAAGGACATTCTTCTTTATTATGCGCTCGGTCGCACAGTTGTATTCAGTTCAAATTCTGGCCAAAACGTGTTTGTATTATTTTACGAGCCACAGCAGACGTTTTACTGATTTGATTGAATATTTCCCCGTTACAATGACAGACTCACCACATCTCGATAGAAAAGATATCACGTAGATAAGCTGTACTAACCTGGAACAAAAAAAAACGATTAACAATTTGGTAAACACTGTGATGGGTTATTTGAATTTTCGAATTTGGAAACCATGACAGAAGGGTTATGAAAAGCAAACAAACAAAAATTGATTGGGAACAATAACTCTCTCAATTTATTGTGACATATTAAGGGCATGTTTCACCACCTCTGGATAAAGTGCTACCTATCAGATAATCAGATCAATTTGTTTATCCGACAGATAAGCTATACCTGGACATGGTGAAACAAGATCTCACTTTTTTTATATATGAAAGAGTATTGAAAATGTCATGATTTTCATTTATCGTTTATTCCCAACAATCCAAACTTTTTTACATTCATTTTATATTGACAAAAAAACAGTTCATGAAGATTTAGTATTATGAGTATTATATATACATAAAGATAAGATCAACATTGAACTCAAGAAAGATCGCACGATGTCGATAGAGAAGGAAAACAATGAATTGGTCTAGAGACTCAATCAGATAAAAGTTTTGGATGATACGACAACGTATTATGTACCGAAGGTACATAAAGTGAATACACCATTACGACCTATAGTAAACACTATCGGATCTGCAACAACAAAATTAAGCAAATTCATCGCTGACATTTTACAGGACTCACTCAAACACATTCTCATGTATTCTATGAGGAATTCCAAAACCTTTGCACAGAAAATTAATAATTTTAAACTTTCGGAACATTATGAATTAATATCTCTAGATGCAGTTTCGCTTTTTACAAATATTTCGTTAGAACTTTCAATCAAAATTAAAAAAAATCATTGCAATGACATTCCACAAAAGCCATTAATTCCAAAAGATACTTTCATCGAAATCATAACATCTCTTTTCGAGTCAAATTATTTTCTTTACAATGGTCGTTTTTTCCGCCAAAAATTTGGTTGTCCGATGGGTAGTTGCCTGAGTCCAGTCCTGGCTAACCTTGTCATAAATAGTCTTTTTTTTATGTCTATTGAAAAACTTTCCTTTTCGTTACCTTTTATCTATCATTACGTTGATGACATCATTACTGCAGTACCAAATGAAAAATCTGAAGAAATTTTAACAATTTTCAATGATTTTGACACACATATCCAATTTACTATAGAAAAAGAAAAACAAAGATCAGTTCCTTTTCTTGATACACTTATTTTTAGGAACGAAAGCAATGTTTTGGAATTAGACTGGTACAGAAAAGAAAGCAGTTCAAATAGATATATAAATAAATTCTCGTATCAACCTCAAAGCATTAAAACGAATGCAATTCTCAATTTAAAGAAAAGAATTATCGACATCACGCACCCAAATTTCACAAAAAAAGCTTTGGACGAATTAATCAACATAATGAAGGTAAATGGCTACAAATTAAATTTTCTAAATAAATTAATTTATGGAGAACTTTTAAACAAAATTAAAGTGAATAATAATGACAATATTTTAAGACATGCGGGTTTTCCATATATAGTTGAATTATCAGAAGAAATAAGAAAAGTTTTCAAAAACAAAATTAATACACAAATTGCAACTTGTAATTTGATAACTGGTAGACAATTTTTCAATAGACAAAAAGACAAAATTCCTAAAATTATACTAAAAAACGTCATATATAAAATTGACTGTAATCATTGTGATTTGTGTTACGTTGGACAAACGACTAGTTTTACACCGAAGTGACTCGAAGTTAAGACCCGAGCGCTGTGCTTTAGCACATCATGTTTGTACAACTGGACAATGAATTACGAAAATTTAAATATTCTTGAGATAGAAGACAATAAAAACAAACGATCTTTTTTGGAAATGTGCCATATAAAAGAAAATAGAAGGGTGAATTTCAGAACCGATGTTGACGATTGGAACAAAATTTATTCCAACATTTTGACTTTTGATAAAAGAACTCATAGCAACCGTCACAATTAAAATTCCAAACATTTTCACCTTGTTGTCAAAAGTCTGCTTTTCGTAAATCTTCATAATGTATGTATAAGATCTTCCTACGGTTGTTGTATTATATGATGTAACGTTTTGTAATTTCAGTACCTCCCGAGGATGTTCATATATTAAACGAAATATTGAGGATTCCGATTTGACTTTCATTTCCTGAACTGGGTCGAATATCAATACAAATTATAAATATATGTCAGGAATCTGTTAGGAATTTGTTTTATTTTGTTTCTCAGTTGGGCTAGCAATCCCGAGGAGCTCTCGACGACAACTGTCGCCCTGCCCCTGATTTTGCTCTCGAAAAATATTCACACGTGTTTCGAGAACCCAATTCCCACGCATTTGTGTTTTGTCAACAAGTGTTCTGTTTAAGGCCATTTGTCACGCTCGGACCACTTAGGGTATAGAAAATATCGAATAACGCAAGATCATAAATCTCCAGTTTATAGAAGGATTTATTGTTATTAGTATAATTTATATTCGAAACGAAAAAGTGGCTGACATATATACATATATATATATATAATTTCGACAAAAATACATGGTTCTGTGACAGTATAAAGTTACATGTATACGCGAAAAAATTCGATTTCTCACACACAATTCCGTCCGTCGAAATCGAAACACAAGTTTCGTGTGCCAACTTTCGGGTCGTAAAAATATTACCGGGTCTGCAGCCGTAGCCGGGTTGCGCCGCCGTTACATGAAAGCGTTGTTATCTGATAATGACGTTTATTTTAACCGCCTCCAAAACGGTTCTCGTATTTGCCGCAAATACGGGCGACGGACGTCCCTAAACTCGGTACGGGTTTGTCTGCGTTCGGCACCCGGAAATCGGTCGTTTTTTTCCCCAACCCCCGCCGCCGTCGACGTCTGCATAAAAACCGGACGGACGAACGACAAAAAAAAAGAGGACTCGACAAAGCGAACGCGACTGAAGTGGCCGGCGACGATGATTTCCCAAATAGAAAAGCAACGACAGGTCCTTTTTTTCCTGATGTAATCGAAAACGTTAAGTTTATTCCTTAACCGGGCGCAATTTTTCGGTATTTTCGCGAGTGTGATTGTTTCATAAGTTGAGCTTCGTTAGAAATTCCTAGCACTGGATTATTTTTCAAAACTTGGTTTTTATTCTGTAAACCCGGGGATATCTTTAACCCCGAGGTTAAAGTTATCCCTCGATTATCTTACAAAGTATCAAATATTCGAAGAACAAATCGACTACTTGAAACTTAGCGTTGAACGAATCGAAATGAAAACTTCGTTACTCAGAGCGTTGGGCGGCGTACTCAGAAACGAACCGCGCATAATTTCTCTCTCTATTCGCGAATGTGATTGTTTCATAACTTGAAATTCGTTAGAAATCCCATACAAATTGGAGGTGGGAAATTTTCAGAAACTTGATTTCGATTCGGTGAACTCGGGGATATCTTTAACCCCCGGGTTAAAGTTATCCCCCGATTATCTTACAAACTGTCAAATAATCGTTATTCTTGGCAGACAGACAAATCGTCCCTCGTCGACTACTCGAAATATTGGATCGCTTAACGTCGCTGTCGAATGGATGGATCGAAATGAAAATTTCGTTACTTAGAGTGTCGGGGCGGCGACGACGCCGTCGTCGAAGGGTCGGTTCGTGCCCCGCGCGACTAAAAACCGTCCTTCGGAATATGCACAAACTGTTTTTCCCACGAGCCGTTTCGCTTATGGAAAGAGCGTTTTCCCCCTCTCGCGGGAATGGTCTTGTTCGATTATTCCGATCGTTGGCGTCGGGACGAGATCCTCGGGGATTTCGAACCCCCCCGGAAACACGCCACCCGCGTGGGGGAGGGGGAACGACCTCGTATAGCGGTCAACGGGAGGTGACCAATATCTTATCCAAATAATCCAAGGGGAAACATCAGCGATGCTGTTTTTATTAAATAAAAAAAACAGGAATGCCACCTTTATACACCGATTAAAAATCATCTATCATGGTGATAAGTAAAGCCCGGATGTTAGGCAAAATGCCATAAAATGCCATAAAATGCCTATTTTCGTATTTTCTGTCTATTTTGCCTAAAATGGGATTTTATGACTTATTTCGCCTATTTCGAACAATTTATATAGTATAAAGTGCGAAACCCTAAGATCTCAGGTAGGCAGGATTGGTACATAGACAAGAGATAGTTCCCTTTTTCTAGGAATTGATACAACAACTGTTACTGATGGGAAAACCTAAAACCAGATACCTATAGGTATAAATATATCGTAATACCCATTTCCGTTCAGTTGTTTTTCACCATTCGCCCATTCGGTTCAACTTATCGCCAGCCAATATGCCTAAAGTCAGAGCATCCGAGCAAACAAAATTGAATAAATTAATACTTGAATTCGGTAAAGACGTTTTCAGTAGTGACGGTTCTGTGTTATTCTGCAAAATATGTGACTGTAAAGTGAATTTTGAGAAGAAGTATTTTGTATCCCAGCACCTTTCAACAGTGAAACATAAAAATGCTGCTTCGAAAAATTGCGATAGTAAAAACGTGTCTGCTTCCGAATTTCGGCGTTATATCCAATCGACAATCCCAATTCTCTTTGGATTTATGTAAAGCACTGATGGATGCGAACATTCCTCTTTGGAAATTGGAAAATCCTTCTCTAAAAGCATTCCTTGAAAAGTACACCAAAGAACACGTGCCAAGTGAGTCCACCCTCCGGAAAAATTATATTGATGTAGTGTTCCAGGAAAAGATGAACAAAATTAGAAAAGAAACGGAAGGTAAAAATTTGTGGGTGTCCATTGACGAAACAACCGATGCTCTTGGCCGCTACGTAGCCAACGTAATTATTGGAACTCTACAATCAACTCACCAAGACTCTAACATGTATTTATTAACAAGTGAATTACTCGAATCAGCCAATAATTCGACAATAGCCCAATTATTTACCAGTGCGCTCTCATTATTGTGGCCATATGGAGTGAGTGAAACATGACAAAGTGTTGCTATTTGTTTCTGATGCCGCTCCATATATGAAAGCAGCTGGAAAAGTTCTGCAAGTTCTATTTCCAAAAATGGTTCATGTGACGTGTATAGCTCATGCATTGCATAGAGTTGCTGAAGAAGCGCGAAGTTTATTTCACGATGTCGATCTGTTAATATCAAACGTCAAGAAAGTTTTTTTAAGAGCTCCATCGAGGGTGCAAATTTTCAAAGAACTTGCACCAGATCTGCCATTACCACCTCAACCTACAATAACGAGATGGGGTACATGGATATCGGCTGCCATTTATTACGCAACCCATTTCGAGAAAATTGTAGAAATAGTGGATCACCTCGAAAATGAGGCAGCTTCAATGAAAATATGTAAAGATGTTTTGTCCAAAAAGAATATCCAGTCTGATTTAGCATACATACTTGCACATTTTCATTCAATTCCAACATCAATACAAAAACTAGAAGAGAGGAATTTAAAATTACAAGAGCAATTGAACATTATGGATGAAACAATTGAAAGAATCAATTCTGCGCCTGGATTAAAACGAGAGTTCATGAAAGAAAAATGTGAAAAAGTGTTGCAGAACAATAGTGGTTTGGTCAAGATGCGCGAAATAAATTCGATTTTATTAGGAGATGGGGTCAGTAATTTCTTGAACCCTACCGAAATATCCTCATTTATGTATGCACCTTTGACATCTGTTGATGTGGAGAGATCTTTTTCGTTGCATAAACATATTTTATCAGATAGACGGCAAAGTATAAAATTTGAAAATTTGAGAAAACTATTGGTAGTTATGTTTAATAAAGAATAAGTATTCACATCGAATGTTTTTTTGTTTTATCTTATCTGATTTTATCTATCAGTATATAATAAATGCCTATTTTAAGTGCCTATTTTGAGTATTTTTATTGCCTTTTCACTGCCTTTTTTTAACGAATTTATAGTGCCTAAAGTCCGGGCTTTAGTGATAAGTGATGAGATATTGACAAATTTTCAGTGAAAAATATTATATTTTAGGAAAACTACTGAAATGTGATGAGAAATTGGATGTCGAAACTAAAATCAAGCAATGATGAGTTCAGTTGGAGGCTTGCAGTGATTGATTAATGTAATTCAAGGCCTCACTTAGTCATATTCATTTTGAAATGCAACCTTAGTATCCAAACTGGAGAACTGTAATAGGCACCTGGAAGCAATATGATATGCAGAATGTATGCGGTTATCCAAATTATGGGCTATACATATATACATATATGAGATGAATCCCACTTCTTCCCACTTTCCGGATCGCAAAGGTGTCCCCAAGTCTGAGGGACTCCCGAGTTTTTGCTCGTACACCCCAATCACGAACACATTTCCACAGCCGCAAAAGGGGTTCGCTAATGCAATTTCAGCAATGGCGCGATTGAATTTAAAATCTAATTTTCCTGCCTGTAGGTGGCATTCCTGCATTAGAAAGGGTCCATTCGGGTGACGTGCTTCCGGTTAATTTATTTCAGTTTATCGACCGGTTTCCAAACCGTGATTAGGACCGTCTGGCCGGGCGGGCCGGGGACTGGGAGGGGGGGCCGACGTGCGGGCGTACGGGATGCACCTCACTCGGGTCGGCCGTTTCTTCGTTTCCGGGCGGCGAGTGTGCGAAAGCGGCGGAAATCTGGGCGCGGGGCGTCGCCGATAAATCGCTGACGGCGGCGTAAACGGGGGCCCCATGCAAATCCGGACGGTCGCGGTCGGGTGTGCCGCGGAATCGCTTACTCGCCCTTACTTTACGACTTCCTTTTACGATACAATATCCTCCGCTGCCGCTGTCTTGTCGCCCTTCGTTGCCTCCGTGGCTTTAATTGACGTCACTCGTTGTCTGGATGAGATTTAAATCGAACAAACGAGCAATCTAACCAAACTGCTCGCAATATGTTGCCTGGTTGGGTTGAATTAACTTTTCATTGTTTATGGTCGTCTCTTTATTATAGTTTTTCGTTTTATGGCTCTTGAACATTCCCAAGTGATCCTAGAGCTCATTCAGTTATGATTGATAAACACGATTAAACGTATTGTCATGTATCCAATTTAATTTCGTTCAAGAAGTACCTGAGTTCCGTTATTGGGTTACTCGTTTCTTAGACGCAGAAACAAATCGGTGTCAATTCCAGAACCCACCCAGCTCTACTACTGACGCGTATACGTCTATTAGGAGCGACAAACGGTCGGACAAAAGCCCAATCGGTTAGTCGGACGTGGAAAACGAGGCGAGAGCATAATATCTCAAGTGAATTATCGTGTTCAATCAAAGTCCGGCAACGGTCGCGATTTTCCATCCTCCCGCGTTCCTCTGGGAACCGATCGTTCGACCTTAGGCCCTTTTTTATGAAAGAAACGTGTCAAAATATAAATCTCCTCCGGATAAGGGGGTGGATGATCGGGAAACGCTATCCTCTCGTCCGGTCCGCGTTTTTCCTCTTCGCCCCGTCGCGTCGTGTCGCAGCTCCCCCCTCCCCTCCGTCAGAAAATTCGTGAACGGGAACTGTATTCGAATGGCACAATAATCCGGGGGTCCGTTTATCGTCGTCGAAATTGATATTAATAACTTCGGGCGGCGAACAGACTTTTTTTTAATTACACGAAAATTCTCCTTAATTGAAATTAATGCCGTTTTTCTTTCGGGTCGTCGTTGCGACTTTATAGCGCCGCCGTCGTCTGCAATTTGGCAAATTCGGATTTATGGGCGCGGGCGATGGTCGGAAAAAAAATCTCCATTTTTAAATTGAACCGGGCACACGTAACGTTGGCCTGGCACGGCAAAGACACACAAACAATGACGGACGGAAGGGAAAAATATGATCCGTCTGTCTGTGGTCCTTTTGATATCGTATTTGCATTCGGGAAGTGCATTGTTTCGAGCGAACTGAAATTTCTGGAGACCGTCGAATAAAGAAGCTTATTCTGGGCCGCAATTATGACAGAGTTGAGGTGGGGAGGGTGGTGGGGGTAATGACGTATCGACATTTCACCTGTCGCATTGGGAATTTGAAACTTTGACAAACGCTCACATAAAATTGAAAAGTTGTTCGAATTCTGTGGATGTCGAAGACACGAGCCGCGCTCGAACATTGGTGTACGATCGAATAGAAAAAACGAGAGGACGAACACACGACGGATGATATGCGGGCTACGCTCTCCGCATACCAATTAGAGAAACAACTAGTACGGTCATAGCGGCCTGGTGTGTTTGTATGGAAACAAGCTCGAAAGTAATGCACTTTCCATGTTTCATTATGAACGTGAAATATGTGATCTCTGTGTATGTGTGTGTGTGTGCACCCGCGTCTACTTTACGACTCCTTTTTTTTTCTTCTCCGCACGTTCCGCCGCACGGGATTCAAATTCTCGAAGATTTACTAGTGGGGAACGTTGGCGGCGCGCACCTCTTTCTCGCTCGATCCGGGATCGGGAACCGTTTCCTGTCTTATCGGCGTCCATAAAAACGGGAACAAGGAAAAGGGACCGCCATTAAGTTCTCTCCCCGGCTAAAAGGGACGACGGGATAAGAAAGACACCGTGAAATCCCAAAGGTTCTGGGTAAAGGGGTATGTGTGCGGAATCGCAGATTACACTCCGAGACACTTTGTTCGTCAACGGAAGACGGGTGGTAAGGGAACATCTCCCCCTTCCCCGAGTAGGGCTCCACCAAGAACGATACGAAATTAACCGTGTCTGTCGGTGTGGAATCCGGTCGCAATGTTGCTGCAGTTTCGGTTTTCGATCTCCCAAACGTTATGTAACCCTTGAAACCATAAATCCCTCCACCTTTCTTTAGCGAAAATTCAACCAGCTAAAAAAAGGCGGGAAGGAACCGGCGAGCATGCGCATAGAAAAAGGAGGACCGAGAATAGACCCATGTCGTACACAATTAAAACTCCAAATTCGCTGTTTTTGACATCAACAAACACAATCAATATTAGAAAACGTATTTTCGAGGAGGAATAATATAATATAAACGGCCTTGGGCCGGGTAGGGGGCCCCGACTAAACTCAATAGAATATTTTCGATGTGAATGTCACGGGATGAAAGAAACTGTTTTTGATTTAGGCTATGGTCGGAGTGTAGCGATAATATAAGATTTTGAAGTGTGCGGATGATGATTTTCATTTGTTTTTCAAGTATTTATATTGAAGAGTGTGAAGTAATTTCTTCTTCGTTTTGTATGAAATAATTTCGAAGAAATTAGTTGTAAATTTATTATTTTCTGGGAAGTTTATTTTTTTTTGTCATTTTGGCTGTGCTAGAAACCACAGCGATGATATACGGTTGTGAAGCGTAGTGGATGATATTTTTCTTCCTATATCAATTAACTTTTTATTTTTTATAAAAGGAACCGATGACTCGCAAATTTATTTTTCAATTTTGATGAATCTTTTCGTTATCATTTCGGCTGTGCTGAAACATCGAGGATATGCGGCTGTAAAGTATGGTGTGTGTATATGATATCTGATGTTTCAATCGAAGAAGCGTTTCGAAATTTCAATTAGATTTCAAGTACAATTTATATCGAAAGTAAATTCTGTTTCATTTATTTTATATGCTACGAATTTTATTTTTTTGGCAATTCAATTTTTTTGTAATCGATATTAACACTCCATCAAGAAGGAAATTATTTTCTGCTCTGTTTTTCTTCATGCAATATTGGTTTTCATTATTTATAAAAGAAATCGAATAGTTGTAAATTTGTTTTTTGTCATTTTGGCTGTGCTGAAACCAAAGCGATAATATACGGTTGTAAGTTGTATATGTTTAATTTATCGATACGATTACCGATAAAGAATACCCAGAAACGGTGTTTAGTCTTTGAAATATCGGAGACGAAAACCAAATTCAAACATACACTGCGGCCAATCGGCAATCACACAGTTTTCAGTTGTAAAAGCGTTTTATTTAACTCAAACTGCTTTTTGAAATAACGTTTAACAAACTAGCTTATTTCGTATCTCACACGTCGCTCGTTTCTTGCCAACTGACTCGTTCCCTCGCCCTCGACGTTGCCGCGTGCGGGTCGAGTCACAGAAAACTAACTCTTTGCAAAATTCATGGTGAATTCTCAACAGTATATTATTCTATTCCATTAAAAAGTAATCTTTTTTTCTTATAATTTCAGTACATTTTCATAGTTAATTGTTATATTTTTGGAATCCTTGTTCGTCATTTTGGCTATGCTCAAACCACAGCGACGATATACGGTTGTAAAGTATGGTGTAGATGATATATGATGTTTCTGAGAATGCGTTTCGAAATTTCAATTTCTTTTCAAGTATTTGTATTGAAAGTAATTTCGTTTTGATTTATTCTTTATGCTACGAGCAATATTCATTAAGGAGTAAGTCTTGTTTCATTAATATTATAACTGCATTAAGAAGAAATGTATTTTTTTATAATTGTTTCTTCCTATAATATGATTTTTTTTATAAAGGGAATCGAAGATCTGTTAATTTTCCATTTTGGAAATCGTTTTTTTTCAGCTATTTTGGCTGTGCTCCAACGACAGCGATGATATACGGTTGTAAAGTGTGGACGACGTCGTTTGGTGTTGTCAGATAGATTGCTTTTCGATTTTCTTAATGTGAAATAACTCGAAAAAAGAATCAAACCAAATCCTTGCTGTCAATAAAACTGCCGCATGAACGAAAAGTGTTTGTCTCTCGCGATGAATCGCAACTATCATCATCACCACATAAACACCACTACAATAATAATTAAAATAATATTAATACCTCTCCGTTAGGAAGAAACGTATTTTTTCCTTACATGTTTTTCTTCCTATAATATAAGTTCATTTTCCATAACAGTGAATCGAAGATCTGCAAATTTATTTTTTTGAATTGTTATTTTTTTGTCATTTTGGCTATGCTGAAACCACAGCGATGATATACGGTGCAAGTTGTATAGATATGTGTCTGTTCTCATTCAAACCGCTGTTATCCTGTGATCGAAATTAAAAGTTTAAATGAAATACCAACTACTCAAAATCGATGCAATTCATTTTGCATTTTTGATCAAAAGAAATTTACAGAAGGAGAAAAATTAATGAGGTTATGTTACGTTACCATAGACGGACATAGACGGAGCAGATAATCGACTACTCGTTATACAACTAAATGAGGTGCACTTGAAATTTAAAAAATAGCAAGCAAGGAACCAAAAATACACATTAAGGTCAGGAACGCTCTTTGCTCGTATGTAAATAGAAGATATTTTTTAAATACTCTTAACGAAATACTTTATTGGGCTTTTCAATTATATGAATGAAGAATTCACATTTATTCTTTCCTTTCATAACGATAAACTTCTTAGTAACCGAGAATTTTTCGTTACAACATTGAATACATGCAGATGGCTATAATAATAATAATAACGTAGCATTAATTTTTTTCCATCGGAGATAACTAAAAAATATTACGTCGAAAAAAAGTTTTTCACCGTCGCGGTTTCGAACCCGAGACCACTCACTATGTTACCTACCACTGGACTACCACGGCTACGATAACACGTACACAAAAGTGTCCAATTTGATGATTAAAACAAATATTGCGAATTAAACGAACTCGAAATAACGACGAGACTCCATCCGGACGCGATCGGTAGGCGAATCTTCGGAATTTATAGTTTTTATTGACTTCGTTCGATAAGTACATCAATATTTGCCCTGCAAAGGCCAGACCGGCTTCTTTAATTTACAACTGTCAACGCGTCCGTTCGGAACTTTCCGGAGCGCAATCGTATACCTTCGGCACACAAGAGGAATTTTTCGAATTTTCAAAATTTTCTGCCCTTTTCCTCGAAAACGGCTATTCCTACGGCCTAACGTTTCTCGGACTATTCGTAGCTAATTTTTTTTCGAAATTTTCGTGTGAGCGATAATTCGATACGTGACGCAATAAAGGAGATATTACCAGAAGAAACGTTTTTGGAGCGGACGGTTTAGTTTTGGAATTTTTTGCGGAAAATCAGTAGATTCTACGTCCGCGACGTCTTGAGAAGAAAGAAAGCTGTATTAATTACCTATTCGAAACAGGCATTCCCAATTTTTTAGGAGCTAGCTGTACCCGACGAAAATCGATGCGCGGCACCCTACTTTTTTCTATTTCGCTTACGATAGGTCCTACAGTTTCGGAATCTTCTAGCGAAAAATTACTCACAATAATTGGGGAACATCTTCAAAAGATCGTCGCAGTCGTCCGACGTACCGCCTCCGAGATATAAGCAAAAAACGAAAAATTTCGCGTTTACGAATTTTTTACTCCAAGAAGGGAGGGAGCTGCAGAATCGAGCGACAGACAAAAAAACAAAGAACCATCTTTGCCCTTTTCGAAAACGTATCTCGCGTCTTCCAATCGTACGTACTTCTCGAGATAAGGGCTTTTAAAAATTTCGCGAAAATGAGTGATTTTCGGTTTTTCGCGAAAAAATCGTATTAAGTTTCGGATTCGAGAGTAAGGAAGAATACCCACGATAAAATACCGTTCTTCGCGGAGCGTCCGAGTCCCCTTGCTACCCCCTAGTCCCCTAAACGAACGTCACAAAAAATTCTCGAAAAAAAAACGCGCCACAGCCGATAAGTCGATAACGGACGGACCGATCACGTCCGTTTTCGAACTTGTCCAATAGAATTTCGAGATCTACCGATCGCTACCAAAATGAACCCCCTATCCCTAAAATTTGGCCCGCTAACCTATCTACATCGATTCGTGGATCGCACATTTTTTCGCCTGATCGACCTCACGCCGTAATATACCGTAATATAGCGGTTTGACAACGCATATAACGAGACATTCCTTTCGAGTAGTATCAAAAGCTCGTTTTAAGCTGGACAACACGAATACTTCACTTTTACTTAAGTTTCCTGATATTTAAAAAATTGCCTTTTCACGTTGGAAGGAAGGCAAGATCACTTTTAGTTTTAGTTGAAAAGGAGTCTAATACGTATTAGTTATGTTGATTTGTAACATAAAAATTGTTGTATTATATCAAACGACTCGTGAAAACGCGATGACATTCTGGGGACTGGGCGGGATTCGAACCCGGATTTTCTGGGCACCAAAGTTGATTTTGTGCGAAAATTGTTGCTGATAAAGGTTGAAATGAACCGCAACGAAAAAGATCATATACCGTTGAAAGTACGGTTTAATCGATTCCATCCCGCCGGAGCCGTACATTCGTCGAACGATAGTCGATATCTTCCCATGCCGCCCGTTTTCCAGATTTACAACCTCGTTTGTTTGCGTTCATTCTTCATTCTCGCGCGATGTTTGCCGCGGATATTGGACAATGTCGCCGAAATGGAATTTATGTACCGGATTATACGTCCGTGGAGATGAGAGGGAAGAGGACGAGGTGTGCCGGATTTATTGAATGTATCAGCAAACAACGGAACGCACGGTCGCGCGAATTAAATGACGTATATATACGGGCAGACGACGAAGGGTGGACAACATTAAATCACCCGAAAAGCTCATATCTTTATGTTCGTCGATTTCGTTTTTCTCTTTTTTGTTTTGTTTCCGACCTCCGTCCTTTCAGAACGTACCGCAATCACTCGATAATGTTCCGCAGCGATCCGATAAAATCGGGTTTCGCGTTCCGAGTCGGGGAGCGCCTCCGGGAAATTGATGAGGAATAATTCGATATCGGGAGTTTTATAAGCGGAATTTATACACGTGTATATAAAACCCGAAGCTTTCCGACTCACTCTCTCACTGCGAATGTAATATACAAAATGCCACTTTATACGACCGTTTATTGGAAAATCTCGATCCTCGGGACGTGTTCCCTTATGCGGACCCGATTTTCCGGAAGTATTTTCCGATTCTCGGGCTATCCGAAGCGAATTTATCTATTTATATTCGGCCTTACGGAGTCGTTCCGGTAAGACCCTCTCTATTATTTCCGGTCGAATATTCGATCTCGGGAAATTTCCGTGACGCGGTCACCGTCTCACTTTTTTCTCTCTCTCTCTCTCGGGAAAGTAAGTGGCGAAAAAATTCCAGGAATCCCGTATGTGCGCCCGTTATTAATAACCGACGCGCGAGTCCGCATTCCGGAAATCGCAGTTTCGTCGCTCTCGACACCTGTAAATTCCGGCATTTTCGACCCATTCAAAATGGCTGTCGTCGTCGTCGTCGCCCCGCCCGTCACCGCGTCGTGTATCTCCAACCAGAACCGCTGACGTTTCGGTGACGAAATTCCCCTAATTAACAAAAAGATGCGGGAGACGAAGCGTCGTCGTTAAAGTTAAGCTATGCAGACTGTCGGGGGGGAGCGAAGGAGTGAGATTTTCATAAAAGAAGGCGCGAGCCGATTTTTTCATCGTTCATCGTATGAAAAATTGAGGTTTCCTGCAGAAATTTTGCGCGACAATGAAACACGCGTTGTTTCAGCTAAAATATAGAAGTCGAATGCATTTATCATCCCCTTGGGTGTCAGCTTCACAGCTACCGAATTTGCTGTTCCTCGTCTTTTTGTAAGTCTAATTTTTTTTACATTGTTTTTGACACCAATAGCTTAAAAATATATGTTTGCGGCGTAAGGCTATCATGAAATCGTTAAATTCCCTTCAGTCAGCGCGCGGCTCGGACTGCGGCGATTGTGGGTTCGGCGGGTTCTTTGTTGCTCAACGTGAAAGTGACATGTGTCAAAGCGTTCCACCTTTGATCCGACAACGAAACTTATTCATATATTCCTTTGCGTCAGCGTGCGCCGCGTTCAATTTTTCTTGTGTACATTAGATATTTGCCACCCTTTCGGCGGATAAAGCGCGGACGGGGAGATCGAAAAACGGAGGAAAAGCGGATGGAAAATGGAACAATGATTCCGGCCGTTCGCATATTTGCACGTAGCGACGCCGTCGTCGCGGATCTCCTTGTCCGAAAGACGCGGCACTAAATCGTCCGATAAGGTTTGGTTTACATAGAGGAGATTGAGAACACAATGGCGGACTTATCTGCTTAGACGGAGTCGAATCCCGTCCGCCCTCTCTCGAACGGCATTCACCTTCAGCGAAAATTGGGGAAGCCGGGAGAGGGATTCGGGAACATCTTGTTCGGTTTCCAGCAGAAGTAATGTGGAATTGAATGAACTCGGGATAATAGGGTAAATATTTGGATTGTCTCGAGTGTATAAGAACCTTTCTTTTTGTTCTGTAATTCTCTTCTCTCTGCCGGCGCTGCAGTTTCGGGCGACGTGCTTTTGTTGAAATTCCGCGCTCGGCTGCTTTCCCGTCGTTCGCTCCCGTTTTCCCGGGCTTACTTTCCGCCACGACGATTCCGCGACACGTCGATACTAGGCCGGCAAAAATCGACGACGCCGAAGGTAAATTGGTTAAATCGGCGCCGTTTCCTAATCCAGATGAAAGATGAAGGATTAGTCGTCGAGACGGCTTTATCCCGTCCTCGCGATTTGAGCGAGAACGACAATCACTCGAGTACGAGACTGGTTTACCCACTGGCGAACAGTTCACAGCAGACATTACAGTTCCCAACACGGACCCCTGAGGAACCCCGATCACCCATCGATTTTGCATTGTTATCGACACAGATTTTGCTACGCTCAGTCAGACAACTGAGAGTCTTTTTCTGTCCTCATGAATGATCATCGAACAATTCCTCGATTGCGGGACTGGTTTTACAACTAGCGAACAGTTGAGAGCAATCACAATATCGTGCATTAGAAAAATTACAGTTCCCAACACGGACCCCTGAGGAACCCCGATCACACATTTTGCTACGGTCAGTCAGACAACTGAGGCTTAAATGGTCATGTGGGAATGGATGGGGATGACTTTCAGGGATACCATGGTGGCTTTGGATATGGACAATGGAATGTGGAAGGGGAAACAATCCTGGAGTTTGCAGTCTCCAACAACCTAGCAGTAGTTAACACCTTCTTTCAGAAAAAGGATGACCATTTAATAACTTATAAGAGCGGAAACTCTAAAACACAGATAGACTATGTCATAATAGACAAAAGGAACCTGAAACAAATTAAAGACTGTAAGGTTATTCCTGGGGAACCACTAACCTCTCAACATAGGCTCTTACTAACTGCCCTAAAACTGAAAAAACCCATCAGGACTAAAATAACTAAAGGCGAAAAGATTAAATAGCATGCATTGAACGGCGAGAAGGAAAGTGTTGTAAGAAATCAGGTTGTACACTATTTATTCAAAAATCCATGTCTAAATGACAACCCCTCTGCGATATGGAAGGACTTCGAATCCTTCTGCGTGACTACGGCTAAACGTGAACTAGGATTCAGCAAAGGAGCCTTGCACATTGCCAAAGACACTATATGGTGGAACAAGCATACCAGAAATAGTGTAGCTGAGAAGAAACGACTGTTCAAAATCTGGCAAGACTCAGGCTTAGATGAGGATAAAGAGCTGTACAAACAAGCTAAAAAAGCCGCCAGGAAAACAGTAGCAGTTGAAAAGGAGAAGGCTGAATCTGATTTCTATCAGCAGCTTGAATCAGCTGCTAGCAATGAAATTTACAAGATAGCGAAACGCAGACATAACAATAGCAAAGACTTTAAAACAACGAAGTATATTGAAAGTAAAGAAGGCATTTTACTCACGAACGACAAAGACATATGTGACAGATAGTATGAGTACTACCAAGTCTTATTGAATGAAGAATTTCCCAGGCAACAAGAAGTAGAACTACCAACAACGAAAGGACCGATTAATGAAATATCTTCGTTAGAAGTCAGAAAAGCAATCTCAAAAATGAAAATCCATAAAGCAACGGGGCCGGATAATATACCCGTCGAGTTATGGAAATTTCTTAGGACAGATGGGGAGGTTTGGCTATCAAAGCTATTTAACAGGATTCTAGCCAACGGGGAAATGCCGGACGCTTGGAGGAAAAGTATACTAGTCCCGTTCTACAAAAATAAAGGTGATGTTAGAGATTGCGGAAATTTCCGGGGTATAAAACTTACACCTCATACCCTTAAGATTTGGGAGCGAGTCTTGAGTGAGCGCCTTCGATGTTTAATAGACTTAACAGAAAATCAGTTTGGATTTACTGCCGGGTAGGGGACCACAGATGCAATACACGCGGTAAGACTCTTAGTGGAAAAAGCTAGAGAAAACAAACAGACACTGTGGATGGTTTTCATAGATATGGAAAAGGCTTTTGATCGGGTACCAAGAACTTTGATATGGCAGGCTTTAAGGGCTCAACACATTCCTGAACGATATATAAAGCTCATAATGGACTAATATCGAGACGTACAAACGAGCGTCCGAAGCCCAGCCGGCGTGTCTAAGAACTTCGACATCAAAGTTGGTGTCCATCAAGGAAGTGCTCTTAGCCCATTATTATTTAATATCATAATGTACTATCTGACTGAGAAAATTCAAAAACCCCTACCGTGGAACCTCTTGTATGCTGACGATGTGGTTTTAATATCGGACAGTAAACATGAAGTACAAAAAAGCTTAGAACAGTGGAGGAGATCTCTCGAGTCAAGTGGATTGCGTATTAGCAGAACTAAGACAGAGTATATGGTGTGCAACTTTGGCCCTGATGATTCCGACTCAGAATTGCTGATCGATGGAAAAACTCTACCGAGAGTAAGCAAGTTTAAGTATCTGGGTTCGGTTATTGCTGATGATGGTACAATTACGGCCGACATAACCCATAGAACAGTGTCTGGGTGGAGCAAGTGGCGCGAGTTGACAGGGATCTTATGCGATCCAAAAATGCCAGTAAGAACCAAAGGCAAGGTCTATAGGACTGCTGTTAGACCTGTTCTTCTGTACGGTGCCGAAACATGGGCTACGAAGCAGATACACGAGCAGAAATTGCATACTACTGAAATGCGTATGCTTCGTTGGGCAGGTGGAGTTACCCTTAAGGATAGAGTCCGAAATGAGTGTGTGCGTGGCAGTTTCGGGGTGCGACCTATTATTGATAAACTTAAAGAGTCCAGGTTAAGACGGTTTGGACATGTTACGCGAAGACCTGACGATCACGTGGTGAAGAAGTGCCTACGCAGAAGAGAGGTAGAGGCAGGCCACCAACTACCTGGCTGAGGAATGTCCAAAGGGACATGAAGGAGTTGGGGTTGTCAAATGACGACGCTTATCAGCGAAATGAATGGTGCCTCAAGATTAGGAAAGCCGACCCCGTATAACGGGAAGGGGCGAGGACAAAGAAGAAGAAGAATGAGAGATGGCTTGCCATATCAATGAAAAGCGACACAGCGGTGCTGCAGCTCCAACAACGACGCGACGCTGCAAAATATGTTCACGCTTGCGCGTTCATCGTTTTACTACGCACACCGCACAATACTAATGCCGGAGATTTGTGATCGTGCGGAACGATACGCGACGCCTTTTAGCGACGCAACAATTATTTATCGGCCGACCGGCGACCGTTTAAATTTCAATTCTCCGACCATCAAAGGGGAGAAAAAATAGAAAATTACGACGGCACGCAATAAAGTTGTGCGGTTCGAATCTCGAAACGTCCGTCTGGCTCACGTTTCGGAGATTAGCGGATTTAAGGTCGCATTAAATGCGAAGGACGAAACGAGCCGTGCGTTCGACGACGCCACGTCCATTTTTCCTTTTTCTTTATGTCTAATCGGCAATTGATTGGTGACGATAAAATGTTCCGAGTTTGAGATCGTGAAAAATGCAATCTTACCATTTGACGACCACGAGAGATGGAATCGTTATTGAGGAAGACGCACACGGTACGATTTTTATGACGCGATCGTAAATCGCGCCTCGGCAACGTTTCGTCGTAAAAATGTCACCATACTCGGCGGGGACGTTTTTCTTCCCGGATTATTCCGAAATCGCGCGGATCGGCTCTCTTTGTCCGGTAATCATCCATCACATAAACGTAGACGAGCTTCGAGTGGAATTCGCGGAACAATCGGGCCGGGCTTTTAATAATCCGCCTTCTTATCGCGACCATCGGGAGCGGCGGTGGCGGTGGCGGCGGCGGCGGAGATTCACGTTTCGTCGAAACAAAAGCAGCGGGACCGTTGTCCGCGTCCCGAAGAGTACGAATGATAGATCGTTATCGGCCACGTCACGTCCGACAGCTTCGGGGGGTTATTAATAGGGAGGTTATTTCGTTATTTATTATAAACGTGAATCGCGCTCAACAGTTCATTGTTGCACCGTCAGGAACAGAAATGGAACGGCGAGATGGAACGGGAGCGATACGCGCAAAATGCTGATTCGGTCGGATACTCATTCGGATCCCCCGAGTCGAATGTGCTTCGTCCACGTCCGTCCGACTGCGTACGGCACGAAGTCTTTTTTCACGTTTGACTTTACGACATTCAGTTCGAATTCACAATGGACTCACACTACGCTCAAATTAGGCGAGCGCAGGTGAGTTTTGTCACCGTGACAGTGTGCGCATGGATCTGTGGACCAGACGATAGTGGCAAAATTGTCACGGTGAGAAAAATCACACGTGCGCGCCCAGTCTGAGTGTGAGTTCCCTTTCGTCGCATAAATCTCGAGTACTGAAATTGCGGATTTCTTTCCAAATCTTCCATTTAGAAGCGCTTCGCGTTTGCTTTCACGTCACTGAGTTCGAAAAAAACTCACAATGAACTCATAATAGGTTTAGTGCGAGTTCCATTTTATAACCGAATAACTTGTCGAAGTTATGAATCGCGTGGTGGCATCATCGAATGAATAGTCTAGTCAATAGAAAAATTTCATGGAAAAAATTGTTTACAGGTAGCGACCTAGTGGAAGCTGTTGGGGGTAGTGGGTATAATATGAGGTTTCCATAAGGACTGCTATCGAGCGTCCTAGGGGGTGGGGGTGCAGTTCAAACTTTCGAAATCACACGTTTTCGCTTCTAAATTTTGAACTATTGATTTTATTGAAAATGTCTTCGAACAAATGTTTTAGATACTAACGATAATATAAGATGTTGAAGTGTGCTGATGATGATTTGCATATTTTTTTTTCAAACAAGTATTTATATTTCAGAATGTGAAGTAATTTTTTTTTCGTTCATTTTTCATGCTATATTTTTTTATTCTATTCCTTTAAAAAGTAATCCTTTTTTTTTATAATTTCAGTTCATTTTCATAGTTAATTGTTATATTTTTGAAATCCTTGTTTGTCATTTTGGCTATGCTCAAACCACACCGATGATATACGGTTGTAAAGTATGGTGTAGATGATATATGATGTTTCTGAGAATGCGTTTCGAAATTTCAATGTCTTTTCAAGTGTTTGTATTGAAAGTAATTTCGTTTTGATTTATTCTTTATGCTACGAGCATTATTCATTAAGGAGTAAGTCTTGTTTCATTAATATTATAACTCCATTAAGAAGAAATGTATTTTGTTTTATAATTGTTTCTTCCTATAATATTATTTTTCTCATAAAGGGAATCGAAGATCTGTTAATTATCCATTTTCGAAATCGTTTTCTTTTTGCTATTTTGGCTGTGCTCCAACGACAGCGATGATATACAGTTTAGTCCAGTCAATAGAGAAACGTACCAGTGCTAAATAAAAAAAAAATTAATTACAGGTAGCGACCTAGTGGAAGTTGTTGGGGGTAGTGAGTATAATATGAGGTTTCCATAAGGACTGCTATCGAGCGTCCCAGGGGGTGGGGGTGCAGTTCAAAGTTTCGAAATCACACGTTTTCGCTTCTAAATTTTGAACTATTGATTTTATTGAAAATGTCTTCGAACAAATGTTTTAGATACTAAGAATACCTTCCATTTGAATTAGGTTTTGTTCAATTTGGGCGAACGGTTAACAAGAAAACAGCAAAAAACTGCTCAAAACAGGCGTATTTTGCAAACGTGATATTTACGCCGCCAATTTTTTTTTGAAATTTTTTATCATCTCAAAATGAAGCTCTTATAGCATCAAATTAAACTAAATGGAAACAAAAATTATTACATTCATCATTTATGAGATATAATAATTTATTTACAAAAAACTGCCTTGTCCATTTTTTTTTATTGAATATTATAGAAGAAGACCTATATTTACCTCTACTGAAAAGTTTCAGACTAGAAAATGCGGAAAAGACTACTTTTCATAACATGAAAAAAAAGGTACCTTTTTTTCCATAAACAAATTGCCTCGGGCGGTTTATTTTGATATTCAGAGGTTCCATTTTCTCGCGAATGAAAAAAGTTATTGAAATAAAGAATTTGACCCTTCAAGAAGTCTTCTACGACTTTTGGAACGCCAGTTGCATTTTTTTTTAAAAACATCACAGTGGCTTTATAAATAAAAATTTAGGAATTAATTCGAGTTCATACGTTTCGTAATGAATTATATTTGATGATACTTTAGGGGAATATGAAATAATCCATATGTTTGTTGAAGAAAAAAGATGATAATGTGGACGGGTCGTCGCATTCTCGTCTTGCGGTCGATGGGGTCTTGGAGGGAATAGCAGTTCGGCGCGTATCGTAGTCGTGACTGCCTTCATAATCTTCGAGCGATTGTTTTGAAAAACTTAAACCAAAATTACAAACAACAACCCACTCGAGTTTCAAAGCAAAGTGCCGACTACGTCGACGGGACGGAATAGAATCACCCTCCATTCGGATTGCAGATGAGTATGCAACTTAACCGAATCAAATTGTCACTTGTTTATTTGTGTCAAGAACAGGCATATTTTGACTTTTCTTTGAAAATAATAAAATTCATTACGAAAAGTGTGAACTCGAATTAATTCCTAAATTTTTATTTATAAAGCCACTGTGATGTTTTAAAAAAATGCAACTGGCGTTCAAAAGGTCATAGAAGATATCTTGAAGGGTCAAATTCTTTATTGCAATAACTATTTTCATTCGCGAGAAAATGGAACCTCTGAATATCAAAATAAACCGCCCGAGGCAATTTGTTTATGGAACAAAAGTACCTTTTTTTCCATGTTATGAAAAGTAGTCTTTTCCGCATTTTCTAGTCTGAAACTTTTCAGTAGAGTAAAATATAGGTCTTCTTCTATAATACTCAATAAAAAAAAATGGAAAAATATTGCGGACAACTAGCACGTTTCCCTGTGAAAAAGGCAGTTTTTTATAAACAAATTACTATATCTCGTGAATGATGAATGTAATAATTTTTGTTTCCATGTAGTTTAATTTGATGCTATAAGAGCTTCATTTTGAGATGATAAAACATTTCAAAAAAAATTGGCGTCGTAAATATCACGTTTGCAAAAATCGCCTGTTTTGAGCAGTTTTTTGCAGTTTTTTTGTTAACCGTTCGTCCAAATTGAACAAAACCTAATTGAAATGGAAGGTATTCTTAGTATCTAAAACATTTGTTCGAAGACATTTTCAATAAAATCAATAGTTCAAAATTTAGAAGCGAAAACGTGTGATTTCGAAACTTTGAACTGCACCCCCACCCCCTAGGACGCTCGATAGCAGTCCTTATGGAAACCTCACATTATACTCACTACCCCCAACAACTTCCACTAGGTCGCTACCTGTAATTAATTTTTTCCATGAAATTTCTCTATTGACTGGACTAAGCCCTTAAGACAATGAATGAGCGGAGCTCGTGGATTTGTTTCCGAACTCTCCCGTAGGCCGGGCTACTGTAGTTCCCTATGAACTCACATTTACTTTTATGTCGTCGAGTTCGTAAAAAACTGATAATAAACCCTGAGCAAATACTACTACTTTCACTTTATGATGGAATGACGTGCTTATGCTGTGAATGGAGAGTTCGTAAAGAACACTTTCAATTAAGATACTGCGAATATGAGCGAAAATGTGCACTATTGTACTTTCTTACTAATTCGCGTTCACTTTTACGTCACCGAGTTCGAAGAAACTCGTAGTGAACTCATGATAGATTTAGGGCCCTTTCATATTAGGATTCTTGAATCCGATTCCCATAAAATTTGTTTAATAAACAAACGAATTTGGTGCGTTTCATATTACAGATTCTGAATTTCGAACGATTGACGTTGCGTTATCCCACTCTATTTCTATTATTGTTCCACTTAACGCGCTCGGCTCTCATATAATTATTTACCCATATTTGCGTTCCTTATTCGAGTTTAACAAGAGCAACATGGATGAATTAGAAGTGATAGGTTTGTGGTATTTATTCACGAAAAATAGAAAGAGAAATAGGAAAACTTGGGTACATAAAATAAATCAAGAGCGTGATGAAAAAGATATCGTCGTTTGTTACAATACCCCAAAACCTGTTTGGAAAAAATAATATAACTCATCCCTTGCTGAGGGCATATCTCCAATGTTCGGATGACAGGCACAGGAACAAACGTGAAGAACAAGTCGGGATAAAATCACTTAACACATATTTGTTTTGGTTACTCCGCTCGTAAAGAATTCCGGCGACCGAAAACACCGATCGACGAAATGTTTTTGAATCGCAAGCTCATAAAGAATCTGAATCCTAATGTGAAAAGGCTCATTTGTTCTAACGTAAACTTTGAATTCGGCTACCGGAGCAAAAAACACAAGAACGTGTCAACCGAGCAATAAAGAATCCCAAAGCTATAAAGAATCGGAATCGTAATCTGAAAGGCTCCATTTGCTGCAACGTAACATTAGAATCTGGGCTACGAGAATCCGATTCACGAATCCTAATATGAAAGGGCCCTTACGTTGTCGAGTTCCAAAGGAACTCACAATAAACCCAAAGTTGACTTACTGCAAATTTTATTTTATCTCTACTCGGAAGCGGTGTTGTGTTTCTCCTACTAATTCACGTTTATTTTCACGTCATTGAGTTCGAAAAAACTTAAAACAAACTGGGAGAGGTCTTACTGCAGGTTTCATTTTATGATAGAATGGCTCTTCGGCTTCGGATGGAATGACGTGCTTATGCTGTGAATGGAGAGTTGGTAAAGAACATGAGTACTGAACTCATGATAGATTTAGGGCCTGTTTGACAATGTGGAAGTAAAGTTTCGAGTAGTTACTTGTCAAATATTTTAAATACTGGTTAAATCTTCCGAGTAAACATTAGTTCGTTCCACAAATGAGGATTATCGTCCGAGTAACTAATTGGAAGATAGACCCGGCAACGTCGCTTTTAAAGTCATATTTATTACTTTTCATCAAGGGAATCGTTTGAAGTTTATTCGACATTCAGTAACCACTATTCACTTTGTGTGGCAGTAGAATTCGGAGTATCTGTTATAAGAAATTTATTTCAAGTGTACCACCATGCTGCAGAAACGGGAAACAAGTGTCCATCTCACAAGTGAAGAGACTAACTTATTCATTGACTTAGTAGAGGAGGAAACGACATGATCTAAAATGAAAAAAGTGACGGGTTTACCTGGAGCGATAAAAAGAAATGCTGGAAGACAATCGAAGAGACTTTCAATAGCAATTCTGATTAGAACAGGGAAAGTCCTAAAAATTTAATACAAAAATGTTAAAAAAGAAACCAGAATTATATGTGCTACAATTCATCCTCAATAGTATAGAAAACATTTTCTTGGGAAACACGAATGTGCAATCTCTTCAGCAAAGAATAGAATTTGGGAGACAACTGTCAAATTCGAAATTACTCTTCACATAACTACGTTACTTGCCACTTCATCCGACCTATAAATTACTTGGTATTTTAATCGAAACTTGACACAACTTTGACATTGTGAAACTGAAATCGGTGGATGAATTCTCGATTAACTTAAAAGTAGCCTAATCGTCACTTTACTTAGATACTGTGAAACAAGCCCTTAGTGTAATTTCGATTTCATAATCGAGTGACTTGTCGACGTCGTGAATCGAGTGTAGTTAAGTGTGTCATCGAATGAATGAGCGGAGCATGTGTATTGGTTTCGGAGCTCACCATCAGGAGGCGGTACTGTATTTCTCATCCTATTCACGTTTACTTTCACATCACCTAGATCAAAAAACTCGCAATCAACTCGGAGTAAACTCACTTCAAGTTTCATTTCATGATGATTACGTAAAAGACAAAGTCTTCATTGAAATATATAACGATGAAATTTGTTCTCGTTTGTACACTTTTCGTTTTTGTATTAAATCGTGCATCATACAGAGAAAGCTGAAAATTCTCTTACAGAATGTTCCTTTGTTATCACCAATTATAAAATTACCGTGAAGAGGATAATCGCCAAGTTCGAGCAGAAACTTTCGAGCTAATTTCTACACTAAAGACGGAATTGAATGAAACTTTTCTATAAAGTGGAAAAAAAATGCAGTATTCACTTAGGCATTTTCTCCGACCGTTCGTTTTTCCAAGGAACTACATCGGTTCCGTGTAATTCTTTCATCTCCCCCCGCCTCTGGCTCCTTTCCAAAGAAGTTTTCCATCACGGAATCCGATAGGGAACCGTCTTAATCTTTCCCTTTCATCCGGCACTATATATATACCTAGTTCTCGGATGGAAATTCCCTCCAGTCGCTTCCGATCGAAATTCATAGATACCCGATGGATTAATTAAAAATTAAACTTTTTTTTTCGAAGGGCTGGCGCGGCCCGACGGACGCCGGAACGTCGTCGGCACAAGTCAAAGACTTTCCGAAACTTTTCGATCAGATACAAACTTCCGGCGCGCACCCCGCTTCTCAAATTGAATAATAATTACCCGGTCGACATTTTTATCGCGCTCCTCTCGAAAAACCGAAAAAGATTTTCGCGAATTTCCCCCTTTCGCGTTTAATTACTTTCCTCCGTTCGACGGGAATTATGAATTTCCCGTCGTCGCACCGGCGCTCGGAATCGGGACGCCCTTACCTGCAACAAAAAGAAAAAAGATGATTTAATCGAGTGTGCCAGCACCGCATCGATCATTTAAAAAAACATTTTCTTATACGTATATCAATATCGGAAGATGCGAGCTTCCGCAACTTTCGCGCCGCCTTGTTTCGTGACGGAAAAAGGAGCATCAATCACGTTGTCGTTTTAGCGATAATTCCACTCCAGATGATGAAAATGCCATCGATTACCCGGTTTGGAGATTGCGATGCCAGTCCCTCGTTTGGTTTTTTTTTTTTAATTTCGACGTATTTCAATTTCCGCGGTAACTGCGATTATATTGCGACGACGACTATTTTCCGCTAGGTTCGTTTGGAATTTCCGCGCATTATAGAAGATATCGAAATTGGAGTGGGCGAGTTTCCCCCACAAGGGGGAATGTTTTCTTGTCGCGCCGGAGGTAATAGCTTGAGACCACGAATTAATTAGGTAATTAGGAAGGTATTTGAAGAATTTATAACATTCCCGTGCTTGAAATAGTTTTTGTGTCATATTCGATTATTGAATATTCTGAAATATAGTTGAACAGCATAGAGAACCTAACTGTTCGACAGTAACGACAATGTAAGTAGATTTACTTTACGTTTAACGAAACGTGACATTTGATAGCACATTTTCTTTCTGACATTTCAATCGGTTCGAGTCGGTTCCGAAGGAATCGAAAGACAACGCGAAAGCCTCGTATATCAGCATCGAAGATGGGGGAAATAATAAAATTTTAACGACGGCAATAATGGGAAAAGGCAACTATTTAGTCTTATTTAGCTACCGAGTACGAAGCGTCGCCGCGACCCAGATATTTTACGACGTCTACGTCGAAAATTGCGCCCGAAAAGTGCATTATCCTTAATATACGGCAGTCGGAGACGAGAACTTGCAGCGCACCGAGATGAGCTAGGAGCGGAACTTCTTGTCTCTTATGGGTTAGGGCGCGATTCAATTGCGGACGAATTTAATTCCCGTTGCGTTGTTGTTTTTTTTTGTCTTCTTTTTTCCGAAAGAAACTTACACCGGGAGCAGAAAGTGCAGGGGCATTAAAATTTCAAAGTTTTTGCTCGCCGTTTCGAACCTAATTACCGCTCGTCGTTTCTGAATTATGCAGCGCGTGATTCCGGAAAAGTCCGGGGAGGGCGCCGCGACGACGACATCGTCGAAATGAAAAAAGACACGCGTCAAGATATTCCATATTCATGAGGCGCTCTTAGACCTGTCGAGTCTGTCCGGATGAGACATTTTTAGCTGATACATTATGGCGGTTATAGATTATACGTGTCAGCTCGAATTCGCGTGACGCTCGAGGGGGTGGTTGGTGGACGCGAACGAAAAATTCGAACAGACGCGACAGCGGCGTGGCGTGTTCTCGACGCTGCGAAGCTCGGAGAAGACTTCGCGGATTATTAATGCGCGTGTTCTCGCCACGCTTCCGCCTCATTTGACACATCTGCTCTGAGAGGGAACGATGTTTAGTTTGTTGCGCCACGGAATATGGTCCATAACGGAAACAGATACGGTTACGAATAATTCTTCACGTTCCGATGGAAAATGAAAAATTGAAACGGGGGAGAGATGATGACGAAGTTTCTGTCGCGACGGAACGAAGTTTATTATGACTGCGATTATATTTCCCCTTCTTCTTTTCCTTTCGTCTCGATTTTCGTAAAACCGAAAGCGAATTCGGAAACATGAGGTTTATTTGAATTCCACACGTGAATCTTGTTACTGACAAGTGACAAATGTCGAAAACATCTGTCGCGATGGTGCGTCAAAAATACTGGCAACTTCGGAAACCGCACGGCGGATGGCGCGCACGACTAACGCTCTCGTTAATCAACCGTCCGTTGTAGCTTATAACGTTTCCTTTGCCCCAGTCCACCCGGAGGCTCTTCCTCAGCGTATATGGCAGGGCATGCGTACATCAGCTATACTAATGAGTCCTAATACGCATGTCCGCAAAAAACGCATGGTGGACTACGTAATCAGACATCACCGCGACGTGATGTTGTCTGGTGAGTCACGACACGCGGTGACCGATTGCGCCGTCGCACTAAGATGTACCGATGGTGCATTCGCTTTGCATTGCGGTACCAAATTTCGTACTAGTTGATTATACATATATAGTCGTGCAATTTGGATTCTTGCGCCTGAATGTGTAGTCGTATCCAAAAAAATATATATAATAATATAAATTCAAAACAATAGTGCATGCAAAACATAAAGGATATTAAAATAAACTCACTTAATTTTGCTCCTCAAATGTTGAGGACAATGGGTTTTCGTCATTCGTTGTTGTTGCGTATGCAACAAGCTGCACCTCCGTTGTACTGACGAGGCCAGGGGTGCAGTGGGCCGAAACGTGTTTCCAACCACTTCGTTTCCAAATTTTACGAATGACGAAAACCCATTGTCCTTAACATTTGAGATTTTGAGCAAATATTGGAAAACCCGTGAGTTTATTATTCACATTAATTTTGTTTAAAATTTCTCTATAAATGTTTATTTCATTTAATTTGTAGCCATTTACCTTCATTATGTTGATTTCTGTCCAAAATTTTTCTTGTGAAATTTAAGTCCTTGATAACCAAGGATAATTCTTTTCTTCAAAATTAAGAATTGCATTCGTTTTATATGCTTTTGAGGTTGATACGAAATTTATTTATATATCTATTTGAACTGCTTTTTTCTGTACCAGTCTAATTCCAAAACATTGCTTTAAAAATAAATGTATCAAGGAAGAACTGATCTTTGTTTTTCTTTTTCTATAGTAAATTGATATGTGTGTCAAAATCATTGAAAATTGTTAAAATTTCTTCAGATTTTTCATTTGAGTACTGCAGTAATGATGTCATCAACATAATGATAGATAAAAGGTAACAAAAAGGAAAGTTTTACATTAGACATAGACAAAAGACTATTTATGACAAGGTTATAAGGACTGGACTCAGGCAACTACCCATCGGACAACCAAATTTTTGGCAGAAAAAACGACCATTGTAAAGAAAATAGACTCTGCTAGAGCATAATAAATAGAGTATTTTTGAATTCGAGAGCAGATATATAATAATATATATGTAATCAAAAAAAAAAATTTTTTTGCCAGGGTACACGACTTTGTGTATGACCCATCAGTTACATAAAAAGGACGAAAATTTGGAACTAAACCCATGAAAGTACATTTAAGTACTTGTGTATCAAAATAATGCGAACATAAGTTAACTAAAATGTATCTTACCAGATCGGTTGTTGATAGATGAATTTGACAAAAATGAAAAAATAACGATTGGTTGTCTAGACAATTTCACAGAAAGGTCGAAATGAATGAATAATAATATTTTAAGGGTTAGATTAATGATGAATATATGGAACTTAAACCTATAATGTCTGTTTTATCATTGATCGCAATGTTTTCTTTGTTTTTTATAACTATCATTTCCAAAATTTCGCGCGACTTTGTATTTTTTTCGATTTCAAAAATTTTGGTGTTTTCATAGTCGAAAGAGTGATGTTCTGATATTTTGTGTTTATTTAATTAATTCAAAATCATCACATCACATTTCTCACAAAATTAATATTATTCAAAACATAGTAGATAGAGGAATTAATTTAACGTCCCCAATTCACAGGCCAGAAATTTTAATGAAAATTAAGTCACTTCTATATCAAAATAATTACCCAAATAATATCGTCAATAAAATAATAAAGAATCGTATACACAAATTTCATAATACAATGCAAACCAAATCAAATATAACTGATATCACAACTAAAAAAACTTATATTTCTATCCCATTTATTCCATTCATATCACCAAAAATATCAAATATCCTAAAACCATACAACATACACATAGCGCATAAACCACAAAACCAAATTCGACATCTTTACACTAAATTGAAAAGTAAACTGCCAAAAGATAAAATGTCTCATGTTGTTTATAGCGTTCCTTGTCAAAATTGTAATAAAATTTATATTGGACAAACATGCCAACGTTTAAGTGACAGATTAAAAGCTCATAAATATTCAAAACAAGCACATACCGCACTAAATAAACACAAAATATCAGAACATCACTCTTTCGACTATGAAAACACCAAAATTTTAGAAATCGAAAAAAATACAAAGTCACGCGAAATTTTGAAAATGATACATATAAAAAACAAAGAAAACATTGCAATCAATGATAAAACAGACATTAAAGGTTTAAGTTTCATATATTCATCATTAATCTAACCCTTAAAATATTATTATTCATTCATTTCGACCTTTCTGTGAAATTGTCTAGACAACAAATCGTTAATTTTCATTATTGTCAAATTCATCTATCAACAACCGATCTGGTAAGATACATTTGCAGAATTATATTTAATATTTATTAATGTAAAATTTCAAGGTTATTCCAATTCGTCCTGCTAATGAAGATGTGAGTCTCCATTGAAACGTTCAACAATAAATCTTTGAAAATTAAAATCAACATGTTACACCCAAAAAACGAAATAATTCTAATAATATATATGTATTCAAAAAAAAAAATTTTTGCCAGAGTACACGACTTTGTGGATGAACCCATCAGTTACATAAAAAAAGAAAATTTGGAACTAAACCCATGAAAGTACATCTAAGTACTTGTGTATCAAAAATAACGCGAACATAAGTTGAATAATTTTATCCAAATACCTAAACAATCAAAGACATGAATACAGAATCAATCCGGGTTCGTATGTGATAAGAAGGCTCTATTAGGTCCACTCAAAAAGTTTATGGACCACATGCCGATCCTGCTCAATTATAAAGTAATATTTAGTACTTGCAGCACCCCAGCTCAAGATTCATACCGGATAAGAGACTCTGCTAAATCATAATAGACAGAGTATTCCTGAGTCCGAGAGCAGTTATCCTTGATTTGATGAAAAATGTATAGAATCTTGTGTAATTTGGAGTGGAGTCCCAATATGTGAATGTCCCACCTTAAATGAACACCCCCAAATATTTAATCGACCTTTCTGAATGTATAAGTTCACGCAAAAGGTAAGTACTTGGTTTTGTTGATAATAATAGAGAGGAGGTTGCAATTTGACCAGTTCTTGATGTATTTCACATCCCTTGTTGCATTTGCTGTCAGACTTTTCCAGCTAATGTCTTCAAAGAAAATGCAGGTATCATCTGCAAAGGAGATAAGCTCACCAGAAATGTTATATTTATATAAACAAGAAACAATATGCGGCCCAAAACAGTTCCCTGGGGAACCCCACATGTCACCCTCGTTATATCGCCTAATAGGTCACCATTTCTGCAAAATTGCATTCTATCAGAAAAATAGAAAAAAGGATCTGATGACTTAGGGTATCAAATGCCTTACGGAGGTCCTTAAAAATGCAAAGTACTTTTTTGTTATTACCAAGAGCTCTATATATCTTTTCCATCAGACAATTAACGGCATCTACGCACGATTTATCAGGTGAAAAACCAAATTGATGCAAAGATACAATCCCAAATTTGTCAAGAAAGCTACTTAGTTGCTTGAATATGACTTTTTCGAAAAATTTAGCAATGGTAGATATCACAGAAATCGGTCTTTAATTTTCAATTAGAAATTTATCTCCTCCCTTATAGACAGGGGTTATAACCGCAATCTTAAAGCACGTTGGTACATACCCTTCGGTTAACGAAGCATTAAATAAATCTACAAGTGGATCCAGGGTCCAAGGTAGAATTTGTTTTAGGGTTGTTGGGGATATGTTATCATAACCGGAGGCTTTTTTCTCATTTAATTCATTTATATATTTTGCAACCTCTTCGCGATTTGTCAGTTGTATACAAACAGTATTTCTGTTACAATTGGTATTTGTATAAGATATTGGATTCGTTTTTAGAAATATTTGTTCACATTGTTTAGTATTTCCCTAGGATCAGTAATTTCATTTGCTCCTACAACTATCTTTTTTATGGCTGAGCTACCTTTTTTGTATTTATTAGTAAAGTCGCGGAGTATCCCCCAGGTTGATGGTGGACTCACCACAGCTCATATAGTCAACAACTACTGAAGAAGTGTGATCATAACACTTAGTTTCGACTTCAGTATGATGAAAGTCTCTTATGAATTGATCCATGCTTACAATTTAACAAACAACAAGTTGAGGACCAAATGAGGAAAAGGAAACTAAAGCAATTACGGCAAAATAAAAAAGACCTGCAAACCAAATTTAGATTCCATTGTACATAATAATTACCCACTAAGAACTGATCGAGAAACAAAATTTACTACTTATCAATTCGAATATCGGTCGATTCCGACTACTTCCGACTAGCTCCGACCACTGGGGATCCCACCCGCAACGACGAACCTTTCGAAGAAATAGCCCATTATCATTGCCATCTTTCGAAACTGATCTTCCTAAAATATGAAGAAATTGATTTACAAGACTCTTCACCTTCAGAGAAATCCGATGAATCTTCAAGTGTTCTATTAGCAGCTTTATCAACTAAAGCTAATTTTGGTTCGTAACAATCACTCGCCCAGAAAAGATTTATTGTACAGCGAGTCGGTTCTCATTCTCTTATCCTCAAAGCTGTCACTTGAGCAAATCATCCACTATTTAAATAGCATATCTTGGATAAGGAGGTAGTAAACATAATGCAGAGCTTCGTTTAGGGCAAAGCGTTCTGCCATGTGTATCGTTTTGGAGTCTACCTACTTTTACCTCACCATCCAAAGAAAGTGCGAACTATACAGTTTCACCTCTTTACAAAGCGTCAGTCTTCTTAACCTACCAACAGATGTTAGAATTTGCCACTTTTTTGAGGAGTAGCCGGATGTAGGGCAATGTTTGGACCCAAACTACCTTTATATTCTGTTCTACTGCCCATCCAGCCCAATATCCATTACTTGGGGAAGAGTGATGGGGGTGAAGTGGGTACTTCGGCTACCGCCCGGCGGATGGCGCGCACGAGTAACGCTCTCGTTTATCAGCCGTCCGTCGTAGCTCATAACGGTCCCCTGCTCCATTCCACCAGCGTATATGGCAGGGCACACGTACATCATTAACCATAGGAAGATAACCTCGTTTTATCGTAGAAGAACGATAACAATAATCTATCTCATATAGAATTATATTAAATATTTGTACGACTATAATTCAAATTTAATGATGTGTAAAGATGTCTTGTGAAATACAATTTGAGTTCTTTTCAAATCCCGGCCATGTAGCTTGCGTAGCTTCCACACGATTATACAGAATGTTCCCCAAATTACGCGCTATATATTATAGGTTAAATTTTTTGTCTCCGCAGATGGAGAAAAAGTATGTGTGAACTAAGGACCCCGCTCAAGAAAATCTTGATCATCCGACTTCCCGTAAGTCGTCCCGGAGTTATGAGCATAAACGATTATTATTAGGTCTCTAATAGTCTGGTGGGAAGTCGTAAAAGTAAATGCAGCGAACGACATGTCGGATTTCGGTGTGTTACGTGCGCCCCTCGCTCTAACCGTCGACAAAAGGATCATTTAGAATAACACACCCCCGGTTCGGCGACAACAATGAAAACAATGAAATTTCGAAGAGGGTTACGAACAATGATTCCTACATACGTAGGCGAGTTTATGAAATTTGCGCAATACCAAATGCCGCCGCTTCCATTATTATTATTTCATTAATCGACGTCGACGGGGAAAGTTCACGTGTGAAATTTTCCCGTTTCGAGGGGGCCGGGGGGACGCGGCCCGCGACGAAAGATTTACGATCGCGCTGCCCGAAGATGTCGCAAACGTGGGAAGTTAATAAAAATGTAGAGTCGTGTGTCAGTAGTTCGTTAAAGTCGTAAAAAAAAGAAAGAACGCGACCTTTTGTGAATCGGCTCGTCGACAATCCGACCGAATTTATTAGGTTGTTATGCATTTCTTAACTACTCCGAGGTATTTTTCGGTCGATGACGAAACGCGACGTGATTTACGATCGCTCGATCCGACCGAGAAGAATACGAATATGACGAAAATAACGGCCGACGAAAAGGAACATGTCCACCGGTAATTTATGACGGGAAAAACGCAACTATTCCGTTTATTTATGAAACATCAACAGATAAATGGGGGTGTTATAAATAATCTCGTGTATGTGATTTCCATCGGAGACCGACATATGTTGACACATGATTTAAATGCTTCCTAAAGTATCGGGTGTCGGGACAGACGGCACTATGATGAAGATGTCATTTCGCGCCTTTTGTCAGCTCGTATAATTAGATTTGGATAGATGACACGCTATTTCGGGACCCGGTGCGTATTATTCCCGGATCGCGTTTCACCCCTTTTTCCTGCGAACGTCAGGTCGTTCACACGTCGAGATGGACGCCAATCTTCGAGATGATCGATGACTCGACGACGCGAAGAGCTCCCAAAGGGGGTACGATGTTCAAAAACTCGATAAGATTTATTTTTCAAATTGCCATTGAAAATGGAGATATTTTTGCGTACAAAAAGAATTGCCCTTGAAGAACGTCCAAAAACGGACGGATATTGTTTTGTGGTCGGACGGAGCGCTGCGCCACCGCGTTATCGCCAACACGAAGAATGGAAACCAGTAGAAATATCCTACCGTTTGAATGGAAATCCATTCGTGATTTTTGAATGCACGAATTATTTCAATAATACCGGGTCCCGCATTCGTTCTCTTTTTCCATTTATTCCTCTTTCCGTCGGACGCCATTCCGCGAATACCCGGGTTTTAAAAATCGACTGTTTGTTCTCCTTTTTCCGGTTCGCCGGGCCCGGCAGCGGGGTTATTTAACCAGCAACAATGTCATTATACATACTGACACGATTAATCGCTACCGTCGTATAAATACCGGATACGTCGCATTGGCGTTTGTTTTTTTCCTGGCGATTTTTCGTCGCGACATCAGCGCCGGAATCAGTCAAAATCCGACGACGGTTTTTCGCTCCTCACCCCATCTTCCCACCCGTTCTTTGTTTTCCCGCGCGACCTCGTCAGCCGTCATTTTTCTCTTCCACTTGTTAGGATTTCAAAAGGAGGAGAGACAGTAATTGTTGGAAGCGCCGGACGAATTCATCATCTTGCCACGACCAGCCCGCGGCCCGGCCGATAAGACGTCGGGAAGATGATACAAAATCGCTCAAGTTTTTTTTACATTGCCAGGAACGTTCCAACGAAAATTCGATTACAAAGTTGAACAATCGTTTTCTGTTTGAAGTAGTTTCAAGTCGGAAACGCACTCCTGTTCAATCTGAACGGCACACTCGAGTGAACGGTAATGTGCCGCTCACTCGAACGAATCAGTGGCTGCTTGAAATCGAGCGGCACCTTGGAAACGAACGACTCACTGAAATAGAACTGTTCACTTGAGAAGAGCGATGCAGTTGACGAAAGTGGCTCATTTCGATCCACCGGCACTTTCAGAACGAATGACAGCCTCGAACTGTGCGACTCCCCAGAAATGAACAATTCTTTCCAATTCTGACTGGTTCAATATATGTCAGGAATTTGTCAGGAATTTGTTTTATTTTGTTTCTCAGTTGGGCTAGCAATCCCGAAGCCCCTGATTTTTGCTCTCAAAAAATATTCACACGTGTTTCGAGAACCCAATTCCCACGCATTTGTGTTTTGTCAACAAGTGTTCTATTTATGGCCATTTGTCACGCTCGGACCACTTAGGGTATCGAAAATATCGAATAACGCAAGATCATAAATCTCCAGTTTATACAAGGATTTATTGTTATTAGTATAATTTATATTCGAAACGAGAAAGTGGCTGACATATATATCTCAATGTAATGTGAATCTTTCGATTCCAATTAAATTGGACACTGCTGCTCACAAATATTTAAAAATATAAATATAAAAATTGCACCATATATTATTAAATATATTAATTTACGTTCTGGATGCTCAGGTTGCAGTTATTTATTTGATAATATAAATATAAGACGTTTCGAATTATTCCGTCCTTCGTCAGTCAACACAATAAACACAATAAAGACAATTTTCAAGAAAATATATGTAAAGATGAAACATCTATTCGTGACGTCATGTTGATATCGCATGAGTAGTCTTAGGAATAAGAAGTAGAAATAAATTAATTTAGGTCTATGTAAATGAGGTTAGGAATAGTTTTTACTTCGCGCCAAAAGAATGGGAGCAAACTGTATTTAATTTGGATTACGTTATTTTTAGGTATGTATTATTACTTTTTTTTTTCTTTATCGATGAAATTTACCCCTTTAAGATGTATTTATTTGAATTCAGTCATTTGATCATTAGGGGTGTTCAAAAAGTTGAATAATTGAAAAATTACTATTTATTTATCAACGTTTCGGGCTGGACCCTTTTTCAAGATTTTACAAATTTGACGGATGTGTAAATGACAATAAAATTATTGGATAACAAATGCTTAGAAACGGTAAAAAGAAAAAAGAAGAAAAATAGACAGAGACTTGATTTGAGTCATGTGTTATCAAGTAAAAATGAATATATTTTGTGTAAATTTTTAATATCTGTCCTATCGTTTATTGAATATTTATTTTTTCTAATATGAATCATTTCCAGAAATTCTCTTGATTTTTTGTTCTTTTCGTAATCTAGGATTTTAACTCCATCGAAATTGAATGTGTGTTTTAATGTTTGTGTATGTTTATGTAAAGCTGTTGGTAATTTTGAGTATTTGTGTCCGCTTAATCTCTCTTTTAGGTTTTGTTTTGTTTGTCCAATATATACACCTTCGCAGTCTTTACATGGAATTTCGTACATGATGTTTGATTTGTGTTGAATTGGTGTTAGTGATTTTAATTTTGTGAAAAGGTTTTCTATTTGGATATTTGGTTTGTGAGCAATTTTGATATTCTTATATGGTTTGAAAATATTTTCAATTTTTTCAGAAAGATTTTTAATGTATTGAAGAGGTATATATGATGTTGGATCTTTTGTGTATGTTTTTTTTGTGTTATATAATATGTGGATTCGTTGTCTGAGAATTTTATTGATTAATTTTATTGGGTAACCATTTTCTTGAAGAAGTGATGTAACAGAGAGTAAAGTGATAGGTCTGAGAGACGGTGAAGTAAGTTTCATTGATCTGTCTATGTAGTTTAAAATTAGAGAAATTTTTTGTTCGATGTAGTGTGTTGTGTCTAAATGGAGGATTCTGTTTGTATTGATGTCACTTCTGAACCATTTTGTTATTTTGCCTAATGATCGTCATGTATAGAAAGTTTAAACTTTTTTCTGATTCAATTTCAAGAGTGAATTTAATTTTTTCATTAATCAATGAAATTCTCAGACAACGAATCCACATATCATATAACACAAAAAAAAACATACACAAAAGATCCTACATCATATATACCTCTTCCATACATTGAAAATCTTTCCGAAAAAATTGAAAATATTTTCAAACCATATAAGAATATCAAAATTGCTCACAAACCAAATATCCAAATAGAAAACCTTTTCACAAAATTAAAATCACTAACACCAATTCAAGACAAATCAAACATCATATACGAAATTCCATGTGAAGACTGCGAAGGTGTATATATTGGACAAACAAAACAAAAACTAAAAGACAGATTAAACGGACACAAATACTCAAAATTACCAACAGCTTTACATAAACATACACAAACATTAAAACACACATTCAATTTCGATGGAGTTGAAATCCTAGATTAAGAAAAGAACAAAAAATCAAGAGGATTTCTGGAAATGATTCATATTAGAAAAAATAAATATTCAATAAACGATAGGACAGATATTAAAAATTTACACAAAATATATTCATTTTTACTTGATAACACATGACTCAAATCAAGTCTCTGTCTATTTTTCTTCTTTTTTCTTTTTACCGTTTCTAAGCATTTGTTATCCAATAATTTCATTGTCATTTATACATCCGTCAAATTTGTAAAATCTTGAAAAAGGGTCCAGCCCGAAACGTTGATAAAGAAATAGTAATTTTTCAATTATTCAACTTTTTGAACACCCCTAATGATCAAATAACTGAATTCAAATAAATGTATTATTACTTCTTACTTTTATTATTGTTCATAATTTAAACATATCGATAATAAACGTTATTTTCAGGCGACATCCTATATTGTAATTGCTCCTGAAAAGAGAGAAGAGAGAATTTAAAACTTATATATATCTCACCATTCGAGTTGATCGTTTCATGTCAAATTGACAAATGTTTAATGATATAGCCTACTTAGGTTTTATATCATTTTTTTAGAATTGGCCAATATATAGTACAAAGATTTTGAATGTCTTGTCGATCCTTGATTGTATTATCATTATTTAATCGTATATGGATCATTTCTTTAATTTTTCTATTTTTCGTTTTTGGTTCTATTGTAAGTATTTTCGTTTCATCATAATTAAATTCATGTTTGTATGTTTTCTTATGTTTGTTGAGTGCTGTTGTTGCGTTTTTAGTATATTTGTGAGCTTTTATTCTGTCTTCAAGTCTCTGCGAAGTTTGTCCGATATATTGTTTGCGACAATGTTGGCATGGGATACTATAAACGATATGAGATGTTTTATTTTTCGGAATTTCGGTTTTAAGTTTACTAAAAATATTTTTTATTTGATTCTTTGGTTTGTGTATAATAGAATTTTTGTGTCATGTTTTTTCAAGATGTTATTTATTTTACGTGAGAGTGTCTGATTATATGGTAGTGACATGAATGTTATTTTTTCTGTTGTTTTAACATTGGAGTTGTTAGTGTTATAATATTTATGTATTCTTTCTTTTAATAATCTAGTAAAAAGGAAAATTGGGTAATTGTTATTAGTGTAGTAATGTCTTGATTTTTTCAATAATTTCCGGTCGAAATGGCGGTGATATTAATTTTAGTGCTCGGTCTATATATCCGATAGCTGTACCTTTCTTCTGTGACATAGGGTGGTGAATAAATATCAAGAATCTTGTCGGTGTTCTGATCTCATTGATGCCATTTTGTTAGTATTTTCTTATTAATTTTTATTAAAGTCATATCTAAGAATATAAGTTCGTTATTGTGTTCTTCTTCCATAGTGAATTTGAGTAGACTATGTGAGTTATTAAAATCATTTAATATATTCTTCATTTCATTAGGTGAAGCTATTAAAAGACAGTCATCAACATATCTTTTAAAAATTTTTATGTTGTTGTATTTCGGAATAATTTTTTCTTCAATAAGTCCAACACAATTTGTGCAATCGGACTAGAAATAGGATTTCCCATAGCAACTCCTTTAATTTGTTTGTAATAATTTTCTTCGAATTGGAGATAGCTATTATTCAATATAAACTGAACTGTGTTTAGGAAATCTTGTTTAGGTATCTTAGTTGACTTCTCAATCTTATTCCAATTTATTCCAATGGCTTCTGTGACTAGCTCTTTGGGGATATTTGTATAAAGAGATACTACATCTAGTGAGTAAAGTTTGTGATTATCTGGAATATGTATTTCGTTTAGTTTTTCTTTTAGATTCATTGTATTTTTTATGAAATATTCATTTTTACCGACGATTGTCGTTAATATTTTTGCTATATATTTTCAAAGAAAATGAAGCAGTGATTGAATACAAGATACGATTGGACGTAGTGGATGTCCTTGTTTGTATATTTTTGGTAAACCGTAAATTTTCGATATCACACTATTGTGTATTGTTAGTTCTTTTGCTTCTTTTTTGAGATATAATTGTTGTTTAGCCAGTTTTTAATGATTTGGTTAGTGTCTCTCTCTAACTTTCGGGTCATATCTCGTTTGATTTTTATATATGTCGAGGAATCATTGAGTAGGTCGTTCATTTTCGATTGGTATTCATCTTTAGAGATAACAACTATCTTTGTCAGCTTTCGTTAAGAGCAAATTTTGATTGTTCTTGAAAAAACGTTTTGTATCAATGAAATTTTTTATTTCGTCCTTCTTTTTGTTTTGCTGTTTTTTTGTTTTAATATGTTTGATATGTGTTTCTACTGCTTGGGTAATTTTTGCTCGAATTTCATTTTTGTCATAAATAGACAAATTCGTAATTCCATTTTCAACTTCTGCTATAATTTCATGTGTTTGTATGTGTTTTTCATGATAATTTGATAATATTCAAAAGATTGAGTGTGTTTGTAACGTATGAAGGTAATATTTCTTGTGTAATATTTTCAACAGAGGTATTCATGTTTCTGATATTTTTTTGTGGATGTTGTAATTCAGATAATTTGTTCAATTTTCTTGTATGAATCTTTTCTAAATCATTGGTGATATAATATGCTCTCTCACCAAACTTGATTCAAATTAATTGAAAAGTTGCATGTGCACAAATGCTCTGTATATGTCAGGAATTTGTCAGGAATTTGTTTTATTTTGTTTCTCAGTTGGGCTAGCAATCCCGAGGAGCTCTCGACGACAACTGTCGCCCTGCCCCTGATTTTGCTCTCGAAAAATATTCACACGTGTTTCGAGAACCCAATTCCCACGCATTTGTGCTTTGTCAACAGGTGTTCTGTTTTATGGCCATTTGTCACGCTCGGACCACTTAGGGTATCGAAAATATCGAATAACGCAAGAACATAAATCTCCAGTGTATAGAAGGATTTATTGTTATTAGTATAATTTATATTCGAAACGAAAAAGTGGCTGACATATATTTGCAATTTTATTTTTTATTTCGGTGTCAAATTTGTCAATTCTTTTTGTGTTATCTGTTAGAAGCAAGTTTAATTTTGCGTTTTCTAAAAGTCAATAACGTATTATTAAAGCCGCCTCATGTCCTACGACTTGTCACGTTTTTCTTATTGCACATATTAGTCTGTGCAGTTGAAAAAAAAAGTTGTGCAGCGTAAAAAACTGAATACCCATTGACACTAAAGGGCAAATCGTGGATATGTATTATGAATACCGATGGACCCAAAACATATCCCTGAGAGATGCCACAGTTGACCGTAGATGTGCTGGAGGAAATTTCCGTCCGTCTGACTTGAACTGTCCTTCTGATACCCAATGCGAATGTGGCGAAACGTAGACCTTGCAGAGTGTTTCAATCGTATATTAGATCTTGAAGACTTCATATTAGTTGTTCTTCGAACTAACTTTCTCGAATGTGAAATTCACTTTTTTGCGTCAAAAACTGATGAGATTATTCAAACGTATCGCAACTAGCACTACGAACCACAAATAAGTGCAAGTAAAGTTTAAGGTGAAAATTTTCGGCCGAGTTCCTCGATTTCATTTCCGCCTCGCCTCGCTTCGATCAGAACTCACGTCGAAGTTCGCGCAAGTAAATTCTAAGTTAAACGGACAACTCTAGTAGAAAATTATCAATTAGCGGTTCCGTAATGGCATATTAACTTGACGAGCTCGAGCTCCATCAGGTTTCAAATCGCGAGATTCGCGCGCCCCTTAATTGATAGTTAATTCGAGCTAGACTTGTTTTTCGTCGTTTTGTCCCGACATTAATTTTCCATCGGTCGTGGAGAAAATCCGAAAGAATCCGAATGAAAACGTAATGCACTTCTTTCTAGTCGGTGTCGCTCAATTAACCTTCACCGTCGCCGCGTCGGCGTCGCGCCGCCGGAATTAAGCGACTATTTCTTCCGTTTCCCTTTTTCACGAATTAGAGGAAACAACTAACGGACGCCGTCGTTCGCACTCCTCGGATGAATAAATAAACGGGAAAACACAAACGACGACGACGGGGTGTGTATGAAGTTTTTATGCGGGACGTGGCGCGGAATTTCCCTACCCCGATACGGTCCAACTTTTCGGCCCATGAAATATGTATCGCGGCCCGTATATATAAGTTGCGAGGAAACGACCCGCTGTCTATCAGGACTCGCGGAAAAGTCGAGACTCGAAGATTTCCTCCGACGTTAAATTATTAACGCTTAAATAGACGGAATTTGCCAACAAAAGTTAAGAGCGGGTTGGTTCGGCTCGGTTCGGATCGATCCGACGACGAAGAAAAGAAAAGCCGCTTTCCTTCTGAACTCCGCGTTCGACCATTTAAATATTCGTGGGGCTAATTTCCGAGAGCCGCCCTCGAACTCAAATCAACCGGAAGATAACGTCGTTATGCGACACATTGAAAATTTTACCCCCCGCGCAATAAACGTGTTGATTTCATCAAATATTCCCCGCGCTCGCTACAATCGACGTAAAACCGAATTAAGGGTGAATTTTTATTGTGCGCCCGCCGCTTATTTCGACTCGCGTTAAGTAAGATTTTTACGAGAGAATCGTGAAACTATATGTTTATAGTTGAGTCGGCTGTAAAACGGAAATCACCGTACAATAAACGGCACATGCGAAACGGACGTAAATTCGAACTCGGGAAACGGGTTGAGGGCGCAACGGGGAAAAAAAACGAGCGCTGCTAATGAACCCCATTTTCCATTGTACGCGTTTCCAATTAAAAGAGAATAAGCGGGATTATTCGCAGTTCATTTAAATGGCAGGTAAATAGGTCGTAGTATCGGGGAAACACAGTCTGGTTTCGACGACGTTGTCGGATGAATATGAATGCACTACAATAAACAAATGACTAGCAGTAAACAACAGCGACACGATTTCGTTTGTCGACTAAATAATGAGATATTACGCTGGAATCAGTGGCATTTCGGGACGCACTAATTTGCTATTCATTCTGGCGCTTGCGCACTGACGGTAGCTTCGCGTTGCGCATGTGCGACTAATGTCATGTCGACAATATCAATAATCCAATTGCGTTAAGGCACGACTGAATTTTCGTCGACGCGCCCGATTAGGGCGACAAAGATAATCCGCCGAAGAATCCACCGACTTCTTGATCCGATTTATCGGTCCTTTACCTCCCTTCGCCCGGCGTTCCCGGACCGCGTTCGAAACTTTAGCGCGGCCGCATTTTTCCTTCAGGAATTCCGAAATTAGCATAATAACCAATGAAATAAATTAGCGTAAAAATTCTCTCCCGACCGACCCCGAGAGCGGCGAGAATTAGGAATTAACCGGCGGGGCGCGGGGTAGGTAGCAGGAGTTGAAAAAGGGCGAGTTAAATACTTCCCACTTCTGAAAAATAAGTTCGCAAATTTAATAATGCGAGGGTAAGAATGGGGGTGGATGAGAGAGAGAGAGAGAGAGAGAAAAAGTCGGCGGATTCCGTTCGCGTTTCCAAGTGTCTGTCTGTCTGTGCGCGAAAAACCGGTTCGAAACGACAAGACGAAATCCGCTCGCTACGTATAACTCATTCCATTATGAAAACAGGATGTGAAAAGTCCTTTGCAAAAGTGGATGTCTCCCTTATTGAAAATTAATCCGAATTTATTGCACGTTTAATTTTAAAAGGTTTTCTATCCTACTTAAGACTGGGATGGCGGAAAACTCGACGGAAAATATGGCAGTCACGTCCCGGTCTGATGAAGTTTCCTTCAGACGTTCCGTTCGCGCGCGACGACGCCTCGGAAAAAGGGGCCGAAGGGGAAAGGGTGGGACGTTTTTCCCTCATTTTCTTATTTCCGATCCGCCCCGACCCGTGACGGATTTATTATTAATGTACGCCTTTCGACGTAATAGCTAATACATTGTGGAGCTTTTATCACCCTATAACAAATTCGGAAGTCGATCATAATTCGAGCTGGAACCAAACACAAAATAACCTGTGTGCAAAAAAAACTACTTCTAAATGGTTGGTTTAACTGCAACGAAACGTTGAATAACAAATTAATAACTGTCAGGCAGACATAGTTGTCAAACATCAATGAGAAAAGTTTCGAATAAAATAGTACACAAATCTAAATCCGTTTACGTTAGTAATCAGTTACAATGAGTGAAACCAGGAATATAAAAAATATCGGGAAAGGGGATGCAAATGTCGACGAATGGGATAACGAACTGGATGCGAATAGGGACGACGAGATCAACGACGATGTGGAAGAAAACTTATTCGGAGATGCGACTAAAGTTATAGACAATGAGTACGATGAACTGGATGGTACTTTGGATGCGGACGATTATACGGAAATAGAAGGGGACTCGGAGGAAATGGATCCAGACCTAGCCGAATTCCTGTCCGCCATAACATTAGGCGTGGTATTCGCTTTGTTCATTAGTGCTTTGACCATTCTGATATTGGCATTGCGACATCATATGGCCCAACAACAAATGCTAGCCCAAGAAGAAGTTCTTTATTCCGAGTGTTCGTCGATTTCGAAGAGGAGTCGTCTGACGTTGTCAAACGATCTAGATTCGTTTTAAAGTATCAACCAACTCGTTTTTCGCGGTTTCTTCATTCTAAAATCTTGTAAAATTTCAATAGCTACCCACAAAATTACAGGAAACATATTTAAAAGCGATGGAAAGTGTGGAATGAATAGTTATGTTGAAAGTTTCTCTCAAAAATACAAGGAAAATACGATGGAAAATTTTTGGTTTGTCGTAAATACACAAAATCACTCTCCGAAACAAATCCATTTCGATTTGAAAAGAGTTGAAAAATCGATGATTATCCTTTTTTTCCGGATCGCAAAACGTGGATCGGTGGACGCATTCCGCTGTATAATCGCGAGTACATAAATCCGGCGAGTTATCGACACAACAACCCGCTCTATACACCCGGCCCATCATCCGGACGATTAGCCACGTTAATAAGCTCGCCCGACTAATTGTTTCCCTACAGTTAATTGTTTCTATATGGTCGGAGCGTCGAGCTTCTATCGGCCGCCGCCGTCGTTTAATTGAATGTTGCGAAAATGCCCTAATCCAGTTTCGGCCGAACCGTGCGTCCGAACGGTCGCCGAACATTTCCGGACGCACGGCCGTACGAAAACTGTTGCATTCGTCCATATTTCCGCGTCCAAACGTTTTGTAAACACGCCACTTTCGGTCGCCGCCGCGCGCGAACGTACGTTGCCGGAAAGACGGCGGCGGCGGCGGCTGCGGCGACGGCGGGCGAAGGGGGGCGGTCGGAAACGTCACGAACCTCTACGTACATAATCGATAACGGGAGGGCCGTGAGAAAAGGCGTAATAAGTCATTTTGCTTTCCGAGTGTCGCTTCAGTTCAGTTCAGTTCAACCCCCCCGCACCCGTGCGGCGCAGACAGTCCGTCGGCCCTTTCTTTCTTCCGCTCGGTACGATTCGTCATCGATCTATCCCACTTCTGATCGGAAACGAAGCGACTTCATCGAGTTTTGTCAACGACAATCGGGCCGCCGCGGGCTGCTGCTGCTCCGCTCGACGACGCCATTGTAGTCACCTTCGCGCCGTTTTCTGTTTTCCGGATAGCGACTTCCTCTATTCGCTTCGGGGACTAACCCGGATAGGATTTAATTTATTTCAATACTAGCTTCTGAACCTTGTTTTTCAAACTTGTCGAAACTATTGTATATTGAAAATGAAACGATATTGAACAACTTGGTCCTTCGGGTCGGATTACAGTTCAACTCGTTACGATAAATGTTTTATCGGACAGTATATGATACATCCATCCGATTAATTGGGATTAGTATGTGGCCCATCCATCAGGCAGTTTCAACCCCGTAATCCATTACTTGAGATTGGTCCTTCGGGCCGGACTATTCCCACACGTGCAAACGAATTTTGGGTTTCTTCATTCCATTTTTGAAATTGAAACACATTGCAAAATACCAATCAGGGTTATTAACGAACTTATTACACTCATTTTTGAAACAATGTTTTTTTCATTCAATGATAAATTCTATAAACAAAAGACGGGAACTCCGATGGGTTCAATCTTATCGCCGATTTTAGCACAATACGTTATCGATGATTTACTTGATATATGCATACCAAAATTACCGTTCTCGATCCCTTTTTGTGAAAAGTTTGTTGATGATCTAATTCTCGGAATTCCACTAAATAGTGAACAAACAATACTCGAAGAATTTAATGCTTTTCATCCAAGGATACAATTTATCATCGAGAAAGAAGAAAATAATTCTCTTCCTTTTCTTGACACGAGAGTAATTAGAGATGGAAAAATATTAAAAACAGATTGGTATATAAAACATATGGCTTCTAAAAGGTATATACACTACAATTCATATCATCCATGGAAGACAAAATTAAACGTCATTATTAATATGAAAACAAGAGTTTCAAAAATAAGCCATCAAATAAACTTCACGAAAATTGGAAAGAATTATTCAATATCATGAAAATGAATGGATACCTGGAAACGTTATTAAACAGATTAATTTTCAATACTACTGATTTAACAAATATAATTGATTCGCCGATCAATAATTCGATACCACCAATAATTGATGAATTAAAAAAATGTCACATTTGAAAACAGGAGAGTAATAGTTCTACCAGGGAAAAAAATTTTAACTAATAAACTAAAATCAATTCTACGCCACGAGAATGATACCTTCTCTGTGAAAATAACAAATAAGGCAAGATCAATATACACAAAACTAAAAGATCGAACTCCAGTTGAAAGAATGTCAAGTGTTATATACAAAATTCAATTTATTTCAATACTACCATCTGAACCTTGTTTTTCAAACTCGATAAGTTGTTTGAAACTATTGTATTTTGAAAATGAAACGATATTGAACAACTTGGTCCTTCGGGCCGGATTACAGTTCAACTCGTTACAATAAATGTTCTATCAGACAGTATATGATACATCCATCCGATTAATTGGGATTAGTACGTGGCCCATCCATCAGGCAGTTCCAACCCCGTAATCCATTACTTGAGATTGGTCCTTCGGGCCGGACTATTCCCAGACGTGCAAACGAATTTTGGGTTCAAGAAGTTAATCGCTGCCCATACTTCCGTTTTAAAAGTCCGCAGTGATCATAAAAAACGCAGCCCGCGTTGGATTTTCTAGATTTGCATTCACTTATGCGCTCGGCTCGGCTCGGCGCTATTTTTTTTTAGAGGGACAACAAAAAAGTGTAGTGAAACGCAAATCGGTCCCAAGGTATGCTAACGACGTCGTAAATCCCGGGATCATAATTACGACTCGGTTCGTACTCGTAGCAGAGCTTCGTCCACATGTCTTCCTCCCGCCCCGCACCCCGCCCCATCCCCCGAACCCCGTAATTCGCGAGAGTCGGAGATATTAATACATAACGCGGTCCTAAAGAGCTTAACGGCTTAGTTAGAGTTGCGTCGACGTACAAAATGACATTCTTGTAGACGGTTATGATTCATGTCCTTATCGCGAGGGGAATTTCGTTTGGGAATGTTCGAGTCGCCGGACAAATAAATAAGGAATAAAAGATTTCTCGTGCTACATTAAACGAATTCTTCGGATTTATGAAGGCGCGCGCGACATAGCAATTTTCCCAGATAGAAATGAAAAGTATGGAATCAACATCGCCTTTGATCTGCGAGCCATTTATATTTTATTTCACCTCCCGTTTCGTATTCCGCGCCACGGAACTTATTTTTCTTGAATCCGGCTGGCGGCGGACGGGGGATGGGGTGGCGTTGAGGGAAATCGGACAGAGCGCGCGAGTTCCGGACGGACAGAAAGGAAGCCCGGAATCCGCTAAGCAAGAACTAATATCCTTTTCTTTGCTTTGTAAATGTCCAGTTTGGACCTTACGAAATGCATTATAGTCGAATCTTTTACTCCTCGTCCGGTCTTTGAAAACCTATAATTGCAGCCGTTTCTCATTCGGCGCACGAGGAGACGACCGTCGTGATAGTCCGCTTTGATCGCCCTACAAATCAAGCCGGACGACGAAAAATATTTCACGACTTTATTCGTAAAATTCAACGACTGAAAGATTCATTTCGACGATTAATTCCACATCGGTCCCTTTGAAACGACAAGAAATTTTCCGAACGATTTTTCGTATTTAAAAGAACGCTACGGGCGTAATAATTAACTGCTTTGATTAGTTTTACGAGAAAAAGGCGGAAAGTGTCGATGGAATGTTTGGCTCGGGAATCTGATAGCTTTTTTTCTAATTTTAAAACGCCTCATCGCTGATTTCTTTATTGTTATACGGATGACCGTTTTGAGAAATGAATAAGATATTATACATATACAATAGGGTATGAGAAACTTCCAGGAAAAGAACTAAAATTTTTTATTGAATTTTGAATGTCAAAAGTATGTCGCACTCAAAACCACTCAAGAGTTTGTCGAAAATCTGCGATGCAACTAATGAAAAACAAGAGAACCTTCTGAGCACTCGTCAAGATATTCAAAAAGGACGAAATTGTAAATCTATAAGACAATTTCAAAATGAATTAGAAAGAGAAATTATTACGTAAATTAAATACGGAAAGTGGTGATGCAACTACGAAAAATTATTGAGAAGAAACGTGAACAATTCCTTCAGAAAAGCAGTTGAAAATCTCCACTGAAAATTTTGGGAAACGAGGAAGAATAACAAATATTGCGGAAAAATTTTATAATATTGTCACACAAGAATCGGTTCCCTTAGTTCCACCTTGAGAAAATTCATTTACCTTTTCGATCGAAATAAGAAACGTCCGGCGGATCCCAGGAATTCTGGGCGGACATGAAGCATTGTTACACACGGCTCATGTATCGAAAACTGCAATGTAATCAGAATTCCTTGGAAATGTGCCGTCATTATTTATAGTGTATGGTGTTTATTTTCGTACCTGGTTTGTATTAACTATAATATAATAATTAACTATGATAATCAATCTAGACAGAAAATTTGCCATACAAATACATAACGAAAAAGAACTACCCGTTAAACAAATTATCTCTCAGATAGAAGCTAATATTCCACAAATTCCAATTAAGGAACAAAATAAGATCAGAGCTCAACTTGCCTACAATATAAACATAACTAGACACGAAATCAAACAAAAAGTCAAAAGAACGAAAACAAAAAATCTCCTAATAAAATTTCAAAATACAAAAAAATGTTTAAAAGAAAATCCAAATCTCATTGTCACGAAAGCCGACAAAGGAAATAAGACCGTAATTATTGACAAAGAACAATACATCGAAAAATTGAATGAAATCATAGGAGACACTAACACTTACAAAAAAATTAGGAAGGATCTAACAGCCACTATTGAAAAAGAAAATAACAATTTGTTCGAAAAATGGAAATCCAAAAATTTCATTTTTGACTATTTATACAAACAATTAATTATACATAACAGCATATCTCCAAGAATATACGGCCTTTCCAAAATTCATAAAGAAAACATGCCTTTTCGTCCTATAGTTTCTTATAACCAATCTCCTCTTTACAATATTTCGAAACACTTTGGAAAAATTATCTCAAATAGAACAAACAAAAACATGTTTTATATAAAAAATTCTCAACAACTAAAAAAAGAATTAAACGAAATTTTGATCCCAGAAGCTCATAAATTATTTTCCTTAGACGTAATTTCGCTTTATACAAATATTCCAAACAAGGTCGTAGCTGATATTATAAAAGAAAAATGGACACAATTTCAAAATTTCACAATGATACCGAAGAAAGACTTCATCGAATCCTTACTTTATTCACTTAACACTAATTAGTTTCAATATCAAGACCAATTTTACCAACAAATCGAAGGAGTTGCAATGGGTAGTCCAATTTCGAGTATTATAGCTCAAGTCGTTATGGAACATCTCGAAGAAAAAATTTTAAGTGAAGTTAATTTTGCAATAACACTATACAAGAGATTCGTTGACGACTGTTTGTTAATAGCTGACCCAAAATAAATAAATAAAATTGTAAATAGTTTTAATAATTATAATTCCAAATTAAAATTCACTTTAGAAGAAGAAAAAGATAACCAAATTAATTTCATGGACTTGACAATAATTCGACAAAATAACAAACTTGAGACAAAATGGTTCAGAAAAAATACATCAACAGACAGACTTATAAATTTTCATTCTGCACAGTCACAAAAAAAAACTTGAAAAAAATTTAGTAGACAGAGCAATAGCGCTTACATCTCCCAAATTCCGTACAGAAATTCTTAGAAAAGTAAAAATAATATTTACCTAAAACGATTACCCTGATCATATAATTATTAAGATTATCAAAGAACGAACTCATAAATTTTACAACCAAACATCAACTAATTTTCCTGTTACACAAAAGAAATATATTTCAATTCCTTACATTCCCGTACTTACAGAAAAAATTTCAAAAATAATGAAACTATACAATATTCAAATTGCATACTATCCTCAAAATCAGATAAAACAAATTTATACAAAACTCAAAAGCAAAATTCCTAAAGAAAAACAATCACATGTAGTATACAAAATTCCTTGTATGAACTGTAACAAATTATACATCGGACAAACTTCCCAACGACTTACAGACAGAATGAAAGCCCATAAATATTCGAAAACAGCCAATACCGCACTAAACAAACATAAAAAATCAAACAACCATGAATTTGATTACAACAACGTCAGTATATTAGCAACAGAAAAAAACGTTAAATCTAGAGAAATTCTTGAAATACTACATATGAAAGAAAACGAAAAAGATGTTGTGAATGATAAAAGTGACATAAAGGGATTAAGTACAATATACTCCTTTGTACTATAACGATACGTTCCACATAATTTCGAACATTTGAACGAATATTAAACGTCATTGAACTTTCTGGTAAGATATGTTCATTATCAAATTCATTTTCCATTTTTGTATGTGAATTATTTTATTTTAGATAGTTGACAAAGATAGAATCTCTATCGAAACGCCCTCAATATTGTAAATTGTTTAAAATAAACCTGGATCACCAAAAAACTCGAAGATTCTTATAGTCATTATTTATTATGTATTATGGAGTATTTCTCTTTCTTGTACTTTTGCATGATTCACGAAAATATCTGACGGTGTCATCCGGTAGCAGTTTATGGTAGTAATAAAAATGTGACAATCAAAAAGCCGTCTGAACTAGGACAAATCCGAGCATAATAAAACCGAATGCAGAAGTTAAAAATAAGTGTCAACGCGCTAGTCGGTGGAAAACAGACATGTCAGAAAAGAGGGTAAACGGGAGCAGTTGCGTTGCTCATTTCTGTTGAGTGAATAAACATTGTATTTCTTGCGAGTGCTCAATTTACGAGGAAATACGTAATTTTTTCCATTAATACGTACATACTTGCCCAATTGTAACATATCGGTTATATACATAAAGATATTGTTAAGAGAATCAATTTAACTGAAACGCCGGCTCTGCGTAATCCAACGCTAATCGTGAATTGATGTTAGAAGGTGTTATTTCTCACCAACCCGGTGATAGGGTATAATTTTGAAAATCCTCTGAAAAGTAAGTCACGGCGGACCGGGAATCGAACCCGACCTCCAGCTTTACGCGCTATTGCTCTACCATTAAGCTACCCCGACTATGACTTATTTTGCAATTTTTCCGGCTAACTTGTTAACTTTGATAATCTTGACTTCATCACAGAAAGCCATGCAAGAGAATCAATTTAACTGAAACGCCGGCTCTGCGTAATCAACGCTAATCGTGAATTGATGTTAGAAGGTGTTATTTCACCAACCCGGTGATAGGGTATAATTTTGAAAATCCTCTGAAAAGTAAGTCACGGCGGGACCGGGAATCGAACCTGACCTCAGCTTTACGCGCTATTGCTCTACCATTGCTACCTACGACTATGACTTATTTTGCCGGCTAACTTGTTAACTTTGATAATCTTGGACTTCATCACAGAAAGCCATGCAAGAGAATCAATTTAACTGAAACGCCGGCTCTGCAATCAACGCTAATCGTGAATTGATGTTAGAAGGTGTTATTTCTCACCAACCCGGTGATAGTATAATTTTGAAAATCCTCAAAGGAATCACGAACGAATCGGACTTCGTTTATGCTATTGCTTGCATTAATTCGACGATGACTTATTTTCAATTTTTCCGGCTAACTTGTTAACTTTGATAATCTTGACTTCATCACAGTTAAATTGATTCTCTTGCATGGCTTTCGTGATGAAGTCCAAGATTATCAAAGTTAACAAGTTAGCGGAAAAATTGAAAAATAAGTCATAGTCGAGTAGCAATGGTAGAGCAATAGCGTTGTAAAGCTGAGGTTCATGAGTCAGAATCCTTCATGACTTTTCAGAGATTTTCAAATACTATCACCATTGAACATATCTTTCTAACAAAGATATTGTTATTTCATTGTACGTTTGAGAGATCACCATGTTATCACATTTCCAAACATTACCTCAATGATCAATATCGAGAGTCGTTCCCGTTTCCAGGAAAGAATTCACGGTGCCGTGAAAACGATATCGGGTTGTCGTTTTTTTTTTTTTGTTCCAAACGATAACAATGGAATATCGTGAATTCCGATATCGCGATATACATGAACGGTCACTTCACCTTTACGTGGCGGCGGCGAGCGTCGTCGTTATAGTTCGGCTCGTGAAAGATGTATCGAAACGTCGTCGTCGATTGCCGTCTTTTCAATTCGTACGAAACGCCCGAACGTGGGCACGGGACGGGGAGACTGACGCGAGGGGGGCCGACGAAGATACTCGTGTTTCGAAGTCGCCCCCAACCCGCCGCCCATCCCATTGGAAACATGTCGATATACGTGAGTGAGGAGGAATAAATATTTTATTGCCGCCGTCAGCTTCCTCGAAATACTCAAAAATGCATAACGCCATGTTGAAGGGTGTAATGAAGAAAACGCGATCCGAAGGATCGATGGAAAATATGACTGACACGTCCAGTATCCACTGCGATACTTTCTTTTGACAATAACAATATATCAGCGAATCGCTTATATTTAGTAAATATATGTTTCTACAAGAACTTCATAAGGAACATCTTGCTTGACCAATGCAAACGGACGATAGAAAACAATGTTGGATATGGCTCATACGAGATGGTGCAGCCCCGGAAATCCGGGGGGCGCCAGGTTTAATCTAAACGTTAATAATGGCTCCCAAGAAACCCAAAAACTCCTAAGCGGATCATCATCAATAGGTAGAGCGAATGATAAATTGAGGCGCCATCTCTAATAGAGTAGATAACTAACAGTATGAGAGTAGAAATCGCACCTGTCCCATTACCGGCTCGGTGGCAAGTACGATTTTTCTTGTTAGAGAATCGAACATCCGAAAAGCGTTATCGCTTTGGACGAATTGTGCGGTTTCCTGCCCGCCCCCTTATCCGAAAGTTGCGACTTCATCCCCCCGACCGGCAGCAATGAGCAATGCATATGCAAGAGCGGGTCTCCGCCGTATCTTGCCGAGGACGAACCGCCTCTTCCTGATTAACTCTAATATTGTAATTAACAGTCAAACCGCTTAGAGCTAAGCTGCGCGCCCCTTCTTCCCATTCCTCTACCTCGTTTTCCGCGTTTCGTATCCGGCGCGTTTGAAAAGGTAACAAAACGATTAAATTCGAAACCGATGTACCAATTTGTAAATTTTGCGTTTCGCGGAAGTTATGGCGCGATCATCGATCGGCGAGTTTCTTGAACGCTGTCCTATTAGGAACTGAACCGGCATAATTAACATCTAGTAAACATGTAAACTAAAAATACCCTCTCGCAGCGTCTCGGGACTTTCCTAATTATCGAGGGTGATAGTCGTCTCCTGATTTAATGACTCGCTCGTTAAAAGCTCTCGCACGGAATGGTAGTGTCACGTCGCTTCCGAAGTGTTCATCTTGACTTTTTCATCCGATAAACCGTTGACGTTTGAAAAAACCCATCGCACCATCACTAATTAACTCGTAACATAAGTAAAAATAACGATTATCGTCACTTAATACTCGCTGACAGTGTTAAGTTGTCACCCTATTATAATAATCGCGCCAACACAGCTGCAGATAAGCGGGACGTCAATTATTTCTCCAATTACTCATTCGGATCAAAATAAAAATAAATCTTCGGTAAATAACGTGTGACGGTTTTTTTTTTCCTATCCGATCGACGCTCCGATATCGTTATAGGGGCGCCCTTATGTCTTTATCCGATCGATTCTAGTTTACGTTGGGGGGACGACGGCGTCCTTTCCTTGAATGTTTCATCGGATCGAAGGAGGAAAACGTGTCGACGACGAAACAATTAATAACAAATAAAACGGGAACCAACCCGGGCGCTCGCAACTAATAAAAATATTTTTCCGAGCGACCGTCGGAGACTCGGGAGGGAAAAAGTATGAGGAAACTGCCATCAAAGTCCCGAGCTCAGCTGTTTAACAATTTAAGAACTTCCACTACAAGTGTAATAAAGTTTGCTCAACTCTTCACGCCGTCGCCGCGGAACTTTTTTATATATTTCGCGTACTTCCGATCTTTGGTCGAAAATAATTTCCTTCATCGTGTTCTTCCCCTTTTGTTTTTATCTATTAACATTTTTTTCATCGGGAGGACGCAATGTAAACTGACTTTTTTCTGGTCGATGAAATTCTCTACAATTCTATGTATTGTAATAGTGTAAAAACTTTTCTCTCGAATTCTTTTTGCCGAGGACCCTTAAAATAACGTAGCTCGGTGCAACACGCCGGCGGCCTTGTCCGACGACCGTCGTCCGTTTGTTTGTTTTGGGGCCGGAACACGGAAACGGTAGCGAACGTTTTCCGCTTCGTGTGTTCGATTTCCCACAGTTTACGTCGGTTCGATGATCGGGACGATAATGCAGCCGCACGGCGGTTTTTATCCGGGTTTCCGCGATCCGGACACACTTTTCGGTTCGATCCGTCGACTATCGCCGCGAGCGAAATGGGGTTGAACTACGACTCGCTCTGTTGATTTTCGCCCTCCCGTGTCAGATCTACTGAGAATTTATGTCCTACGTACCGCCTTTTATTGGGATGAAGACAATCGGCTCTGGGAAAAAGGAAAACTCATAGTCTAGTCGCTGGGTCCGCTGAGGGAACTTTATCATTTTGATGCACATCGATTTCTTTTATGTAAATTTTCATCATGTTTTCGATTTCCTCACCGTGAACCTAGTCTGAGTGATTCGTTATTCTTTCAGTCTATTAGGTGACTACCTCCAGATAAAGTGCTATCTGTCAGATAACCAATTCAATTCATTAATTTATCTGACAGATACGCTTCATCTGCCTGTGTCACCACGTTATAACGTATCGGTCAGTTAACTAAATATTTCCATGAAGTTTTCTGGTTATCTGGCAGATAACACTTTATCTGAAGGTGGTGAAACAAGGCCTTAACTTAAAGATATTGAAAGATAAAAGCTTCAGCGTAATCATAGATCTATTGATTAATTCCAGGTTTTTCTTGTACTTCATTCATTTGAAATCGCTTGTGATTGTGGATTTGCAATATGACGTGATAATTATCATTGCATGGATTACTTCTATTTAAAAAAATACAAGTTTATGACCCAAAATCGGTCGAATCGTCGTACAGAGTTTTCAAAAGTGTTTTCACTGTTCCTGTTGACTGACATACAAGAGAAACCTAAATTTAAGTTATAATACTGTCACAGTTAATCGGTTCCCTTAGTAATGGTTAAATAGTGCGCCGAATGCTAGGCCACCAAAGAAAGATCACGTTCCACGTAGAGCAAATTCATTCACCTTGTTACTCGACACAAGAGACGTCCGGCGGATGCCAGGAATTCTGGGCGGACATGAAGCATTGTTACACACGGCTCATGTACCGAAAACTGCAATGTAACCAGAATTCCTTGGAAATGTGCCGTCATTATTTATATTATTATAATATAATAATTAACTATAATACTCAATCTAGACACAAAATTTGTCATACAAATACATAACGAAAAAGAACTACCCGTTAAACAGATTATCTCTTAGATAGAAGCTAATATTCCACAAATTCCAATTAAAATCAGAGCTCAACTTGCCCACAATATAAACATAACTAGACACCAAATCAAACAAAAAGTCAAAAGAACGAAAACAAAAAATCTCCTAATAAAATTTCAAAATACAAAAAATTTTTTAAAAGAAAATCCAAATCTCATTGCCACGAAAGCCGACAAAGGAAATAAGACTGTAATTATCGGCAAAAAACAATATGTACATCGAAAAAATGAATGAAATCCTAGGAAACACTAACACTTACAAAAAAATTTAAAAGGATCTAACAGCCTCTATTGAAAACATAACAATTTGGTCAAAAAACGGAAATCCAAAAATTTCATTTCAGAAAATTTACACCTATTCTAGACGAACGCGGTTCGTGTACCGAAAACCGCAATGTAAAGAGAATTCCTGAAAATGTACCGTAAGCCTGCCGCACAAAAAATAATTCGACTTTAACCAGATCGCTCGCCTCGCTCGCGACCTGACCGGCCTTCGGCCAGCTAGGGGGACCGCCTTTTTTTATTTCCATCTCTTAGGTCACTATAGGCGTAACGAATTTTTCTAGAATATAACCAAAATCATTACCAAAATTGAGAGAATATTTGGTTGCAATGAGGTCGATTTTCGATGTGAATGTCACGCGATGAAAGAAACTATTTTCTATTTAGGCTATGGTCGGAGTGTAGCGATAATATAAGATTTTGAAGTGGGCGGATGATGATTTTCATTTGTTTTTTAAGTATTCATATTGCAGTGTGAAGTAATTTCTTCTTCGTTATGTTATGTTATGCTGTATTCTTTTATTCTAGGCCATTGAAAAGAATATTTTTTTCTTATATAAGTTCATTTTCATAGTAGTAATCGAAAATCTGTGAATTTATTTTTCGAATTTTTATTTTATTTTTCATTTCGGCTTTGTTCAAACCAAAGCGGGGCTATACGATTTTGAGGTGAGTTATGGGTCAAAGACAGAATGATTTAACTCTGCTAATACCAGAACGGGAGGTATACGCTTGCAAATGGTTAGTGTAACATATCAGATGCGTAATGAGGTTTGCAACTATTACAAATTTCAATCATGTTTCATTTTGTGACTGAAAAAATTGGCAAATTGGATTTATAATGAAAACTAAGAAGTTCCATCTGTTGGAATTGTGCTTAAACTTATTGGATAGGAACTGATATTCCTACTAAACGTAAAATTACGGAACGTAGCGCATGTCATCTGAAAACCAGACGTGTTAATCTCAATATCGAATTGATTCGGACAAGAATTAGTAATTAAATCGATTTTTTCATCGAGCAAACGAACAGTTCAATAGGGAAAGCGATAGAAAGGTATAGAGCCGGCGATAGCGCCTCTTGTCTCGACGAGTTTACTATCCGAAATGCTTTCCTCTTTTCGGCATTCGGGTTTTATCGAGTATCGACTCGGTTCGACCGGTCGTGTTTCGTTCGAAGTCGGAAATGCGTGCATAAAAATGCCTAAGTTAAATGCACCGAATCGATTATTTTTACGTATCTCATCGATTTTCTTGAAAACGGTGGGCCATAGCTGAAAACGATGAAAGAAGCAATTGTTCGTGAAATTACGGCGAAACGTTTGGTGAAAGATCTAAAGCGGTGCAATTATTATCAGTCGAGTTATGACTAATCGAAAAAACGGTACTTTCAGAAGGTTTCAAAAATTTTTTTCTCAGAAACGGTTCATTTTAGATAGGAATAGTAAGCGGGGCGATTGTAGCTCTATTCGATAGGAATTGAATCGTAAAAACTTCAGAGCGTTGGTGGTTTTAGAAATTGAGTTATACTAGAAAATGTTAAAAAATCTTTGGCATTTTTATGTTTTGGTATGATTTTGCTCCAAAAGGGCTATTTGTGGCACCTTCATCGATAAAGGCAATCATATTGAAAGAAAATGAGAATCGTTTAGTGAAAATTTGGGAGCGTTGACTGTTGAGGGGGCCATGCTATGGGTGAAATATTCGGCGAAATCGTAAATTTTTGGGATTTTGAATTTTTTCTCAAAATCTATGAACACTACGTTTCATATGTTCCTACAAAAGAGACTTTAATTAAATTTTCTTTGCTATAAAAAAGTTTCGTGAAGCTATCTGCAATGGTTTTGGAGTTATCGAGATTGAAAGAAAAAAAATTCAATCTTTTTTACTTTCATGATCAAATCTTAAAATTGTCGTCAAGTTGCCCTTCGTTTACTCGTTCTACCCGAAGAATACATTTTTAGGTACATTTTTGCCGAATCTCAAACCCGTAGCTCTGAAAATAAGGTCGCAAAAAATTCCCGAAAATTTTTCAGTTTTTCGAGTATATCTCAGAATCAGACCTGGAGACCGTTACTGTCCATCTTTCCCTAAAATTTCGTGATTCTAGGTAGCGCCGTTTAGCCTGTAGCGTGAACAGAAAATTTTGCCGCACGCACATACATACACACTACCTCGATCACTGAACGACGGCAAGGTATACGGCTTTATGCCCGCTCACTTCGTGAGGGGCAAGCGTATACAACAACAAAAGAAATTCAAACTCGACAGATCGGGTCTAAAATATGCTAAAAACCAGAAACTCGAGCTTTAGTCAAGGAAAACTCGAAGATTCAGGTCAAGAACATAAAATGATAAAATGTCCTAAATAGTTAGTTGCGACGAATGTTGATAAACTCTAACGTCCAACCAAATTCATTAAAGATTTATTATATTTCAACGTTATGTTTTCAGCTCAATTTTATGTTAGATTTTCGTTTATTTTCTTCGAAAGTTATTGGAATTTCACATAATGCGATGATTGTAAACTCATGGATATTGAGACTGCTAATATCTCTTTAAGAATGAATCCTGATCGCTCGATACCGTTCGACGACTCCTCTTCGAGATCGACGAAGACGCGGAACTCAAGAGATCTTCTTGGGCGATGGTCTGTTGTTGTTGTTGGGCGACGTGACGTCGCAATAGCAATACAAGAATTGTCAAAGCACTAATGAATAAAGCGAATAAAACGCCCAGCGTTATGGCGGACAGGAATTCGGCTAAGTCAGGATCCATTTCCTCCAAGTCCACGTCTATATCTGTACAACCGTTCGCACCACTAGTGCCATTCTGCTCATCGAACTCGTCTTCCACAACCCTGGTTGACCCGCCGATTAAGTCTTCTTTTACATTGTCAGTCATCTCCTCGTCCCAATCCACCTCCAAATTGTCTTCCCAATCGTCGATACTTGCGTCTCCCTTCCCAGCATCACCAATATTTTGATTAGTGTTTTCACTCATGGTGATTAATAACTGATGCCAAAGAAACTCGAAATAATATGTATTTCAACGCTTCATTCGTATTGATGTTTCAAAAAAAATTGACAGCTACGTCTGACTGACAGATACCACCATGGAGCGCCATTAGGAGACGCACACCCCCTCCTTTCTTCTCTTTCAACAGGCAATTAAATTTTATCGCTTTCAAGACTTAGACCTGGTCTGGTTACGCTAGGGTTATGGGCACCGTTTGGCAATAGTAGAGAACTGCTCCCGATAGACGATAGGGCGATTCAGTCTGAGACTGAAGAGTAATAATATATGTATATATAATATAAGTCTTTGAGTGAACTATCGGAATGACTTGAACTTCCCGACGCTTTTATCGAATAAACACAAATTGTATACACAAATCCCCACCACTATTTCCTGGTATTACGTGCCCTCGAGCTCTCAAAAACACTCCAACTTTTTTTCGCGTTCGACAAAGTTAAAAGGAACTTTTTTCGCAACAAAAAAAAAGTCGAGCGGCTTGATGAACGCGCACGAACCGGGCGGTGCGGCGCGGCACGGAAACGTCATTACGCGCGTCACGGCGAACTTGCAACAACACATTGAAATTGGTTGTCGCGCAATTGTTCCTACTACTGAAATCACCGAATTCAATCAAAACTTCGGGGCGGCGGAGATGGCGAAACGGGGGGATTTAGTTATTTCTCGGCAATCCGAAGTTCATAATATCCCTAGTTATTTCGGTTAATCCCCAATTATGTCGAGCAAATCCCATAAAGCGGCGCTGCCAACCTAAATAAACAAAATATTGGTCACGTATCGAATTATTTCCAGATTATACCCGGAGGGAGATTCGAACTGTAATTTGCAACCCCGACCTGGGGTTATTTGATTTGGGGGATGAGGACGACGCACGTGCTCGCCTCGAAACTTTTTCGATCGGACGGAGGGACGGCGGCGACGGGCGTCCATTGTCGCCGGAACATCGACGCCCGTCCGCCGCCCCCGCCACCGCGCCGAGTCGGAGTTTACAACCAATTCGATTAATTGGAAGAAGTTCAGAAATAAACACGGCAAGAACGTTACGGTGACAACGCGACGCATTCACGAGATTAACTCGTTCCAATTAAGATGATTATCTTACGGGCGTCGGCGTTTCACAAGAAAAACGGAGCGACGACACATTAACGACCGAAATGAACGACTTCCAGGCGACTTCGCCACTTTCCAGGCATTAGAACATGGGGCGGAACATGCGATAGCGCATGTACCTTATTTTTCATCGTGTGTTGTTGACATTAGTCGAAGACTGGATGAATAGTCGACGACAATACGCTGACATTTGTTCGATCGTGACAGCTTCCACAATCAACACTGCTGTTTCAAGCGAAACTTTCCACGAATCTTGGATCGTTCTGGCACAACACAATGCACTCACTGTCACTCTAAAGTGAACATCGCTCACTCAGTTAAGATCAAGAACGTCAAAGTGGCTTTCGATCAGTCGACTCAAATCTGAAAAAACATTATTATGAAGTTACATTCGAGAAAACGACTCCGGAACGCATAGACGCTCAAAGATATGCTGAGCAGCAAGATACGATCATCGTTTTTCCAAACACTAATTCAAGTATTTTGGACATCACGGCACGTAGGACTGACACCTTTTTTTAAATATGTGCTTCACCAATACTTGGTTCGGCGCAGTTATTCAAGGTTTTGCGCAATGCCTTTTGAACGACTCCGCTGATCCAGAGAGACTGGGCTTAATTCTATTCACAGTTCCTCTGCGAACAGATGCAGAGTGTTCGATCACTTCATCTACTTTGAATCACTCATCAGCTCGACCTGCACTTCTCTTCGTATTTGTTTCAGTCTGAATAATATTCCAAAATTGTTGCCTTATTGTACTCAGTGGTCTTTCTTCTGCTTTTTCGTTCCTTTCAATTCATAAGAATGTCGAATCTTTCAATATTCTGCCTCCTTCTTGTGCTGTCTTGTGAGCTACATCACCATCCCTTCTTTGGTCTTCCATTAGGTGATCGTTTTGTATCTGGGTGAATATACAAAAATTGGGTAACTCAATGTCATCAGTCAATATATGCAAAGTCTTATTATATTTTATTGAGATTACAATTTAGTTTAAAACAATGAAAAGTCCTTTATTTGGTCACCCAATCACAGCTCTTCATTTTAAATACAAGTTAATAAAAACCACAATAAATGCTTAAAACGTCAATCCTTTGGCATGTCACAATCCCGAAAACCAACAATCAAATGACTATCTATTAAACATTATCATTGATTTAAGAAAACTTACTAATCTACTATAATCTGTGATGTATATAGTAATATATTCTGTTATTCTGTTATGTTCTCCACATTATTAAAAAAAAATTAAGAAACTTTGTGTTTGTTTCATTCGTCAGTCCGTTGTGCGTAGTTTAAATTTGAATTTCGCGCCAAATTATCACCGACTCGAAGGTCAAATCGCTGTTTGAATTTTAATTTTGGTAATGAAGTTAGTTGCGGACCGCACAATTTGATGGCCGCCATAACTGTACCAGTGCTTGGGTAAACTTGGGTTGTATTTGTCGTCTATACACGTGCTGAGTCAGTCAAAATTTCAGTCCTGTGGCGAGTCGTTATTTTCTTGTTAATCTCAGGTTAATTTTCATTTATACATAGTTAATTATGATTTGTTAAAATGTAGTTTGTTGATGATCGGAATTACCAAAAATAACATTAGTTCTGATTATAACCTCAAATTATATCTTTTTCGTCAGTCCGTTGGCGTCATTCCTTTGTCAGGCATCGCGCCAGAGGACTGACGTATTTCCATTGTGCTGATGTTCTTTTTAAATTCTGGAGCACTTTTATCTTATTTGCTACCGTGTATAAGCATTTCTATTTTATATTTCAGTTCATAAACATGCGGCACGCTAAAAGCAAATTGACTAGGGAAGAAATACTAAAAAAAAAGAGAAAAGCCGAAAAGGCTCGCTTAGCCAGAATTAAAAGTGACCCATTAAATTAGCGGAATACAAAGAAAAACAAAAACTTCAGCACTTAAGGAAAAAAGAGAAAGGACGAAGAAAAAATGTTTGAAAACATGACACCACGAGAGCCACGAATAATTAGAAAAAAATGGAAAAATTATTCATCAAATTACAGGCAAAGAAAGCAGCTATTGAAACAAACCACTAATAATTTTATACGCCAGAATAGCCCTCCACTAACTGACGACGAAATACAACCCATAATTAATAAAGAAATCAGACCTGTTATTAACGAAGACCAAAGAGCAAGAGAAGCGAAAAAGAGAAGTGGAAGACAGAGAAAATCTAGAAACAAGGAAATAAAAAAGCTTAAAACTAAACTAAATACTCGGCGTCAAAAGTATAAACGAGTCAAAAAGCAGCTAAAAAAAATAATAAAATCTGTTGAAAAAACGCCTGAGACCAGAATTGAAGACATGAGTGAAGATATAACTAAAAAGAAAGAATTAGTGAAGAGGGCTCTTTTTGGGGAAGTTATTACAACACAATTGGAAAAAAACTACACTAAACTAAAGACTCATGAAGAAAGAAAGACGGTGAAGTAAAAGTAATTTTTCTCAAAATTTGTAACCAGACTGGCACTCTGTTTAAATTGGATGAAAGAGATGTGTTAGATGTTCCCGTGGATCAAATAATAAAAAACTACCCGTACCAAACCTCATTACAAAAGGGAAGAGAGTTTATTACCAATTTCAGGAAAAAATTGATGTTCCCGAAAATTAATTTTTTATTTTTGCACTATTTTGATCCTTTATTTTTCTTTTTTGTGGAGAAAAAGATCTCATATTATTCTAATTACTGCTATCTTTGTTGATGCTTTTAAGGCCTAGCTTATTATATTTACTTGTTTTATTAGAAAATACGTACTTTTAAGTAAAATTACCTCAAAATAATATTAAAGTTAAGTAATATAACATTATAAAAATCTCAAAAGGATGTTATAAAGACTGGGATAGTTGACTTTCATAGTATTATATTGTTATTGTTCTTAATTTCATGATAATAGTATTTTTAAGAAAATATTGTTAGATTCTTGTTTCTATTGTTTGTTGATTACTTAGAAATGTTAAGTAAAACTAAGTCAAAGTAGTAAAAGTAAGTAAATGACGTTACGTTAAATGTCAAAAGGGTGTTTTGAAAACCAAGATAGTATTTTCTCCCAGTATTGCATATTAATAATTATTTTTAATTGTTACTAAGTGATTTTAATACTTAAAAGACATGTGCCATTATTAAATCCTAAGAGATTTGTACCAATTTTTATTAAATTTCATTATAATTCTTACAAAATGGTGTATTCTGCCAGTACTATGTTATCCTCGTCAGTCCCTTGGCAGTCAAATTTTGAAAATTTGAAATATCTCACAATCTACTTAAAAAGTGACTGGCCCGATTTGGAACAATATATTCATTAGATTAGCCAGCTTATACACCCGAATTTGTAGAAATTTGATTTAATAACTATAGTAAACAAAATATCCTCAAGAGTTACCCAACTTTTGTATAATCACCCATCTTCATCTTTATCTTGTACGCTTATTAAATCACATCATGTCTGATTGTATCATGTCATCTGTGTTCTCTTATTGATCTTTATTTCATTAGTGGCATAATATTTATGGTTTTTTATCTCTGAGCCTTAGTGGCTCACATTCTATATTTTCTACTGCATGCAACCATTTCTTTTGGATGTCATTGGAGCTTCCTGTCCCATGATGAAAATCTTTGTAGATTATCTCCGTTTTTGGCAATAGGGACTACATGGTCATCGTGCCATAAAGAACAAGTGCTGCTGGAGAAGATATTCGTTACACAGCCAACGACCAAACTCAAATATATTGTGACTAAAGTTTGTCATTATTAAATACAAGTTTATGACTGAATATCGGTCGAAACATGTATCGAACCACGTATTTAACCTGAAGTGAAGATGGCAACAGATGTCATAATCTTTTGAAAACGAGACACAATAAGAAGAACTTGCCAACTCACGAGGTCAGCTCAGTTAGTCGACGGGGTTTGGTGCTGATGCGGTCAGTTTGCCGGCTTCGCAAACGAGGCATTTCGCATAGCCGTGCAATTTTCTTTGGTGCGTTTTTCTGGAGTGCCGGGACCGACACCCCCCAAGGATGAAATCGATACGGCGGTTGTTTGCACCGCCCGATATAATACGGGAAGCGGCGCTCCCGACATGTACACACACCACCATATATACCGGGTGGGGGTCGAAATCCGGGAAGTTTGTTTGACAGGTAATATCTATAAGATACACAGAGGAGGAGACGAAGGCCGAGACCGAACTCAACAATCGCGATAATACAAACACGATCCTGAGTCTATACACACGCTCAGGTAGAGCTGCAGTTTGACAGGTTTTCGGGGACGACGCCTTCGATCCGGGTAATTCGAGTCGGCCGCCGTCGCCGCGCGGGGATGAACGAGGAGGAGGAGGAGATGGCGAAATGCGACTCTAAATGACGTAACGTCAAGATGATGAAGCAACAAAATGTAATTACTCGATACGACGGGGGGAATTCGAGTCTCGTCCGCCCCCCTGCCTTCGATCCCCCAGGTCGACCGAGGCCGCCGCATTATTGAAATTGAATCGGCGAATTACCCTTCACGGGGTCGGCGAATTATCAACACACAAATGATGTTTAACTTGTTGTTAGATTAACGGAGCGAGAAATTAGAAATTTTATGGTTAAATCGTAAATCGCGGTTATGAGCACCGTCCCGAAATTCATTATATCGCGTGGCTGTGCGAGTTACGACGACGCTCGCCCGTTTTAGGGCCTTCCGACCTTTTCCCCCAACGTCGTCGTCCGCCCCCTCCCGCCCCCTTGAAGGGACGGGGCGCGACAGTAAAAAAAAAGGAAAAACCAATATACACTTCACTTCGCGCAGAGGACCGATTTTCTTTGAAGTGCCTTTAATATGCTCCGATATTGCCGCGAAACCGATCGCGCGAACAAAAGGAAACGACGACATTTCGACGTTAATGAACACGTATGAATGAAAATCGAATCGCCGATGCCGATGTAAGGTAATGGCGATTTTCGGAACGTTCCGACCAAAGCGATCTTAAAAAAACTTCGCAACGAAGAAAAGGCAACTTCGAAGAATTGGTATCGCCTTCGCCTATTGAATTTGAATTTGTTTCCTGAATTACAACAGCAATTCGATAAGCAATTTAGTATTGTTAACAAAATGGTAATATATACTATTTTTTTGGTAATTCAGGTTTATTTTAAACAATTTACAATATTAAGGACGTTTCGATGGAGATTCTATCTTTGTCAAATATCTAAAATAAAATAATTCACATATGAATATGGCAAACGAATTTGATATCGAAAATATCTTACCAGAAAGTTCAATGATGTTTAATATTCGTTCAAATGTTCGAAATTATGTGGAACGTATCGTTATAGTACAAAAGAGTATATTGTACTTAGTCCCTTTATGTCAGTTTTATCATTTACAACATCTTTTTCGTTGTCTTTTATATATATCATTTCAAGAATTTCTCGAGATTTAACTTTTTTTCCGTTGTTGTTGAAATCAAATTTATGGTTGTTTGATTTTTTATGCTTGTTTAGTGCGGTATTGGCTGTTTTCGAAGATTTATAGGCTTTCATTCTGTCTGTAAGTCGTTGGGACGTTTATCCGATGTATAATTTGTTACAGTTCGTACAAGGAATTTTGTATACTACAAGTGATCGTTTTTCTTTAGGAATTTTGCTTTTGAGTTTTGTATAAATTTGTTTTATCTGATTTTGAGGATGATATGCAATTTGAATAATGTATGGTTTCATTATTTTTGAAATTTTTTCTGTTAATACTGGAATGTAAGGAATTGAAATATATTTCTTTTGTGTGACAGGAAAATTAGTTGATGTTGGATTGTAAAATTTATGAGTTCGTTCTTTGATAATTTTATTTATTATATGATCAGGCTAATCGTTTGGGGTAAATATTATTTTTACTTTACTAAGAATTTTTGTACGAAATTTGGGAGATGTAAGCGCTATTGCTCCGTCTACTAAATTTTTTGCTACGCTTATTTTTTGTGATTAATGATGTGAAGAATGAAAATTTATTAGTCTGTCTGTTGATGTATTTTTTCTGAACCATTTTGTCTCAAGTTTGTTATTTTGTCGAATTATTATCACGTCTATGAAATTAATTTGGTTATCTTTTTCTTCTTCTTGAGTGAATTGTAATTTGAAATTATAATTATTAAAACTATTTACAATTTTATTTATTTCTTTTGGGTCAGCTATTTACAAACAGTCGTCAACGAATCTCATGTATAGTGTTATTGTGAAATTGCCTTCACTTGAAATTTTTTCTTCGAGATGTTCCATAACGACTTGAGCTATTAAACTCGAAATCGGACTACCCATTGCAACTCCGTCGATTTGTTTGTAAAATTGGTCTTGATATTGAAAGTAATTAGTGTTAAGTGAATAAAGTAAGGATTCGATGAAGTTTTTTTTCGGTATCATTGTGAAATTTTAAAGTTGCGTCTATTTTTCTTTTATAATATCAGATACGACCTTGTTTGGAATATTTGTATAAAGCGAAATTACGTCTAGGGAAAATAATTTATGAGTTTCTGGGATCAAAATTTCGTTCAATTCTTTTTTTATTTGTTCAGAATTTTTTATATAAAACATGTTTCTGTTTGTTATATTTAAGATAATTTTTCCAAGGTGTTTCAAAATATTCTAAAGAGGAGATTGGTTATAAGAAACTATAGGACGAAAAGGCATGTTTTCTTCATGAATTTTGGGAAGGCCGTATATTCTTGGAGGTATACTATTATGTATAATTAATTTTTTGTATAAATCGTCAAAAATGAAATCTTTGTTTTTCCATTTTTTAACCAAATTGTTACTTTCTTTTTCAATACTGGCTGTTAGATCCTTTTTAATTTTTTTGTAAGTGTAAATGTCTCATGTTCAATTTTTCGATGTATCGTTCTTTGTCGATAATTACGGTCTTATTTCCTTTGTCGGCTTTCGTGACAATGATAATTGGATTTTCTTTTAAAAATTTTTTCGCATTTTGAAATTTTATTAGGAGATTTTTTGTTTTCGTTCTTTTGACTTTTTGTTTGATTTGGTGTCTAGTTATGTTCATACTGTGGGCAAGTTGAGCTCTGATCTTATTTTGTTCGTTCATTGGAATTTGTGGAATATTAGCTTCTATCTGAGAGATTATTTGTTTGACAGGTAATTCTTTTTCGTTATGTATTTCTATGGCAAATTTTGGGTCTAGATTGAGTATTTCTTTGACGTATTCTGGTAACGTGATGTTGGTTGTATTCAGAAGATGATTAGTATTCTTTATGTTGACTTGAGTGGTGGGTGTTGTGTCGTTATTATATTTTTTTCCATGTAGTTGTTGTAGTTTTTTCAGGTGCTTTGCTTTATTTCGATAGTACCTTTTAGATTGTTCTGAAATTTCTCTTTGATTGAATATCAATTGAATGGTAATGTCACATATCACCCTTATCGACAAAAAACAAGCAACGGCGTCTATTGGAAACATTTTTGTAGCTTGAATGGAGTAGACGATAAATGACAAATTCGACCTTATCAAGTGTCGCTCTACTATTTAGCCTAACATTTTGCGGTTAATTATGTGTAAAAAAGTGAAATTCGTTGTTTCAATCGTTTTTTCTTTAATCGATAATTCGCTAAGTTGGTAACTTAGTGAAACACCAAATGCAAAAATTTTTTTTTCTTTCTGTTTTTGTCGGTTCTTCAAGCTGAATTTACTTTACAAATTATTAGTGCAAAAAAAGAGATGTCAGTTCAGATTTCATAGGGTTTTTGTTGATCGATTTTTCGCCACTACTAACTTAAAAATTCATTTGTTGATCAGTTTTTCCGGTGAAATTATTCTTGTAGGTATTTACTCGTCTATTATTCGTGAAGAAAGAAAATTGGCCCTCTCATCAGTTTTTTTTCTTTTTTTGACATCAGCACATGGACATTGGAGCATCATTTTAACGAAATATCGATTCAACCAAATATTACCGATACAACAAATTTTCTTTTATTCCGGATAATTGACAAAAAATTCCGTAAATTCCGTGAGTGCATTCAGACAGAAAAATTTACTGAAAAAACACATCTTCCGCACTTTTCTCTTCATGCAGTGATGTCAACTTGGCGAAAAATCGTTTAAAAAAACTAGCGATACTGAAGATATTCATTTTTTATGAATAACTTCTAGATTATATTCCGCTGAAGAAACTGACAACAAAATGAATTCTCGAGTTGCGTTTCGCTAAGTTGACTTAGCTTAGTTGTTTGAAGTCAACTTAGCGTAACATCTATTCACAAATAAACTACTAAAACGAGAAATTTCCTATTTTTCTGAATAACTTACGAACAATTTCTAGATTATATTCAGTCGAAAAAACTAACAAATAAACGATTTTTCAATTCGGTGTTGTAAGAAGTTGACGTCCACTAAGCGAAACATCGATTTGTCGATTCGAAAATTCATTTTCCGTTATTTTGCGTCCATGCGACGACGTCAAGTGTGCGAAACATCAGTTAACAAAAAACTATCGACGTTGCAAATATATTTTTTTCACGAATAATTCCTAAATTTGAGCCAGCCAAAAAAAATTGACAAAAAAGTGGATTTTCGAGTTGCTGTTTCGCTAAGTTGACGTTAACTTAGCGAAACATCGATTTCAAGAAAAACTACCAACACGACAAATGTTTTCTCTGAAATAACTCCTAAAGTCGATTTCGAATAAAGAATTGGTTCAAGAACTCATTTTTCGCTTTTTTTGTAACCACGCGTCGACGACAACTTAGCGAAGCATCGGTTACAAAAAAAAAAAAATAACGACAGATAATCTTCTTTTCACGATTAATTTCTAGATTCGATGCAGCCGGAAAAAGTCACAAAAAAAAATAAATTTTCGAGTTGATAATTCGCTCAGTTGAAGTTAACTCAGCGAAACATTGGTTTAAAGAAAACTACCAAAACGAAAAATTTTTTTGCGAGATAGTTCCTAGAGTAGATTTAGAATGAAAATTGACTCAAAAACTCGTTTTTCACGATTATTTCCTAGATTAGATTCGGCCGGAAAAGTCACAAAAAAATGAATTCAACTTAGCGAAACATCGCTTTAAAGAACCAAAAAATTTTAGCACTATTTTCCGCAATTGTTTGCTAAGTTTATCAACTTAGTTTGTATTTAAAATTTAAATTTTAAGTTTTTAAGAATTATGAGTTTGAATTTAAAATTCGAGGATTGAATTTTAGATGCCATGATTGAAATTTAGGTTCGCATTTTCAGTGATTAGCTGCGATTTACAGTTTTCTTCCTTTTTTTAAACCCAAGTTTGAGGCTATCAAGTTCGATTTCCATGGTTTTATGTTGTTTATTTTCAATTTTACATTCGGAATTTTGGTTTCCATCTTCAATAATAATAATAAGAATAATAATAATAATAATAATAATGATAATAACGTTTATTGACTTTATTAGTGATAAGTGCAAAAAGGTTGGAGTTTGACAAATGTCATTCTTCCACTCCATCTGCTACCTATGTGAACTACAAGAACGTGAGAACAATAATCTTAATAACACATAATTCAAGCAAAAATTATAACAAAATTAAAGCAAATTTATTACAATTTTAGATAGGTAAAATTACCCAACAACCAGCAAAGAAAATAACAAAAAAAAAGAAACAAAATTATTTAAATTTTTCTAACCATTACAAGATTTAATTAATTTAACAGTAGGTTCAACTGTTTACGTTCGAATTTCAAGTTGATTTTTTCGGATTTTGGATTCGATTTTCCTCTCCTTTCACTAATTGAATGAGACTTAGCAGGATATATGACGAGGTTGAGTTTGCCATTAAGAGCTTCCGCTATAAGTTCCCAAAAAGTGTCCCAAGATTGGTTGCCCTGGGGTAAATCGAATATGGACCTATTTTAAAGCATAGATCAGTATCGACGCTTCTAATGCAATAGCTAATGGATACCATTAACCAAATCTAATCAGTCGTCCGATAATCCGTTTGCATTATTGCACCGAATGTTTGAATTTACGCATTACGCAACGGCAATGCTAAATTATTAGCGATTAGGTCGTCGAATACAAAACAAATCTTTCGAAACAGTCTGCTTCTGGAAGAAAATCATCCCCGTTTCCGAGTGGGTTCAGGGCGGCGCGACGCACGTATAAATAACCGGTGCCGCTCGTCGAGTATTTGTTCAATTTCCAGCTTTTCATTACACGATCCAGTGATCAAAGGGAAAGCGGAACGCAGTGCAAACCGCAAATCGTCAGTTTATTATGGTATTCAAACTTCAGTCATTTAGAGAAAGAGGCGGGCATTTAATGCTATGGTCAATGCGCGTTATTCGCGAACGCGAATCCCCGACGGGCAGCTGCCGCCCGGCCCCGGGGCAGCCGCAGCGCACGTACAGAGAGGTACATATCGGGCCGTAGCGGCGGCGGCGGCGGTCGTCGATAATTATTAATTTCCTACTGCCCCCCCTGCCCCACCCCCTATCCGAAAACTCCTAATTGAAATCTGGCTGCTGATTGGAAAGGATAATTAGGCGCGGTTTTCGCAAGGGGTTTTCGATTATTTTCATTCGAATCGCCCAACGGAAATTATTTATCGATTACGAAGTATGGTTAATTGATGAACGATCGAACGGATTCCACCCCAACGGGAATTATACGTGCGGATAGGTTATATGAATATCCATCCGGCGGCGGCGGCGGCCGATGAATTCTTTTCCATTTTTTTTTGTTTCCGTTTTTTTTTTCGTTCGTTTTTCCACCGGCCGGTCGGTCGCTTCAATCCGAACGAAGTTGAGGTTTTCATTATGGCGGCGATTTAATTAGCGCGGCGGGCGGGCGGACGGGTGAAGATGGTTCCCTATTTTCGCAGTAAAAACTCGGCAAAGTCGTTTTCGTATATCGGCGAGACGTTCTTTCCTAGAGCGCAGCGGGCGGAAATTGCGCGATATAATCCGTGGAAGCGACCGAAACTTGAGGGGCAAAAAACGGAGAAGAAATCTGAACTGTTCTAGAATTGAATATATATATATATATATGTATCAAAATCCCGGACGAGGCACCAAATACCCGTTGGGTTGTATCACGTAACTTTGGGGCCAGGTGATCAGGAAAAGCTGTGCCTGGATTGCTATAATCCCGCTGCGCGAATAGTCCTGGAGGTTGTTTACGTTCGGTTCCGGATAGGCGTGCAATATTCCCGCGCGACTCGACTTATTCCTTCAAATGTGGAAGACCTCAATTAGTTCGACACACTCGAGATTCGGTTCGTCTCTCGTGGATGGAGGACGTGCAATTTCCGCTCCAGACGTGTATAAAAAAAGAACGTGGAGGCAATAGAAAAAGGGCATTCGTTCGGTACGTAAGGTACCCGTGACGGCAGGAGGACTTTATCGGAAACCGGTGTGCGATCGCGTGACCGTCGATACTAAAAAAGCGTTCCGCAGGCAGACTCGGTGTTATTGGTAACGGCGGGAAATTTATTTCGAAAGCGACTCGTCAATTAGCGACTCGAACATTTCTTTATTGCGGTTCGACGGCCGTTCGTGTTCCTTTATCTGCTACCAACAACTCTTTTTTTTCAGTCTGGCGGTCTGGATGTAAAGGCCGAAAGATGTGGTACCGTACAACCCGCATAACATTGCGATACAGGCTCTTTTGACCGAAATAGATAAGTTACTAATTGATAAAGATTTTTCGATAAAGATAGTATCTATACAGAAGATTTATAGCGCGACTAAAGATAGTCTGTACAGATTTAGGCGTTAGTTCAACTATATAAAACAGATAAAGAAATTATATACTTATCCTATACAGGATGCAAGTTATTACTGATACGGGCTTTGCATTATCGTTATCATTCCTATACTATAATTCATGTATGGAATGCGTACAGTGTCATAAGAAATATTAGATATTTTATATAAGAAATATACAGATTTATTTGCTTATTTCTTTCATCGAATATCATCAGGTCTCAAAGACATTTCGTATAAAGTAATGATACGGCTATTTTTGGAGATTTGTTTATATTCTACAATAAATGTACTATAGAATAATATACAAGTAAAACTTATCATTTTAACCTATGCACTTTTCCAGTGAAAGTTTATTCTTACAGCTTATATAAAGCATCGTTATATTATAGATATTTTATCGGTATAGACTGCGTAACGGTTTAGTAAAATTGTCTTTACCAAATCTATATCAACGTTCGCATTGAACAAAAGAAGCGCGTGCATCACAATTACACATGAGATTTCACTGGTGTTTGATTTCTGCGTGAACTAAAAAATGTATTGCGTTTATTAATTTTCAAAACTGTGTGTTGCCCAAAATTTGGGTGAAAAAAGGTTAGTATTTATATTTGTTTTAATATTTTCGAAATCCATGTTTTCCAGCATTTTTTTCAAAATGCCAATAATTTCAAACAGTTCCAACAGAACAAGTCAAGTCTTTTTTTTACAGAAGTGATGAAAGTTAATGCTAAGAGGACCCAATTCGAAGCAATGAACGAGTACGTGTATTACAACATGTTACCGACCAGATTCGTAGCACAAAGAAAAAAGATATAATATTTAATTGACATCTTTTTCTTTTCTTTTCGAAATTATAGAAATTTGATTTTCGAAATTTCTAATAAAAAATGGAACGATTGGTACACTTCTCTATTGGTTTTGGAAAACATTCCCGAAGCTTTGGATAATTGTTCTTGCATGTAAATATTTTCTTTCACTTTCTTGAGAGATTTTACCATTACAACTATCACTCTTTCGATATTAGATCGTATATGTACCCAACGCCGACACGGTTCATTTTTAATTCTCGACATTTCGTAGATATCAAATTTCAATTGCAAACGTTTTTAATCACGCATGTAAATAAAACACCAAAAATATTAACGTTTGTCAGAGGACCAAATAGACTAATGAATGATGCCAGGGCTCCACATCTGAGGTATTAGGTTCGAATCCCATCCTTGCCTTTCAATGAGGAAAAGGAAAAGAGGAGCGGAGCATATGACATAAACAAATATGGGGGTCCAAAATGGGCGTAGATAAAAAACACCGCCAATGAAAATGAAAGAGACTAATTTCTGTTTAAATTCAGTATTTTACAATCAATCTGTTAAATTGGTGCTTAGTCATTTTTTTTAGTAAAGATATATCGATCCGATAAATTGAACTTTATCCAATCTACAGCGAAACTTTATCGCAGTGATGTCGAATCTATAAATATCATCTTTACTCAAACTATATCCAGAATATATTAAAACCCGAATCGTCGCTGTACTAACTGAATATATATATATACCTTTATCGGACTATAGAAATCAACATAGTTCCGATACAGGTTCTATAGGGTTTTGTTATACGGGAACTGAACGCTCTCAAGGCGGGAAAAGCGACGGAGATTCGAAAAATTCCTTCTTTTGTCCCAGTTTTTCTATGAACATTTATCCGTTGACGAGTATATTGTATAGCTGTCGTTTTTAATTTATCCACCCCAAAGATGAGTCCATTGTGCCCCCCGATATTTTTGCACACATTTCCGCGACGGTTCCGTCGGCGCAACATTCCCCTCACGAATATAATCCACTCATAAAAATAGCGTACTCGACAAACGTGAAACCCCACTTCACACAACCGCCTCACTCGAATGGCAAAAGGAAATTCACGACCTTCCGCAAAACCGCCCGCACCTGTCCAGTTCCTCCCCGTTCACTCGCCGACCCTCGTTCGCCCCACTAATCAATATTCCACAATACCCCCGTTCCGGGTACGGACCTATTTGTAACGCGCTCCGCTATATCCTTTGGACCTGTCAAAACTAATCATAACCATGAATGGCCATTTTGTTCGACGCCAACTTCAATACGTGACGCGAACCCACTCTCCGGTTTTCTACGAGCCCCCTTTTAGAAACCGACCGTCCCGCTGGGGTCGCGTTTTCGAGAATCGTACCGTTTCGTTGATTACCAGCGTATCCGCCTTCTCATTGTCTTAAACACGCTCTCCTAGTCATCCCCTCGTCGCCGAATCTGCGGCATCGATCAATCCGAGTGCCCCTGAAACCCATTGTCGCGAGAAGAGAGAAAAAAGAATAACGGGCGAACACTCTTTAACCTACATTATCGAGAGCACATCTTCCTTCCCCGTTCGATTCTCGGTTCGATGGTACTCCACGCGACGTTTCTTGTTGACACAGATAGCTTTTCGCTTTGTGGTTATCCCACCCCCGCGCTCGCGCTGGCGTCAGCACGAAATCCACCCCCCGACGCCAGATTAGCATTCGGATTATGATTATCGAACTAGAAGCGAAATTTCATCTACATATGTCTACACTTTCCCAACAGCCCCCCGGAGCTCGTGCCGATATCGTATTAGAAAATATAATGCGATATGAACGGGGAAAAAAAAGGGTGATTTATGTACGGAGTGCCGGAAAAATAAATCTCTTCCACCCGGTTTGCTTTAGCCGAAATTAGACGTAATCCTTCCAGGATCTCGTTTCATGCAAATTACAGTTTAAAAGGAATTTGGGATTGAAACCTATTCGCCGTTATTTGTTCAACCCCTGTATACCGAACTTTATCCGGCGTTTAAATACTAAAACACACAAGGGACCTTCCCTTTAATTCATATTCCGAAGACAAATAGCTTACCGACCTATTCCTGGCACCGCGCGCGCTCTATATGTATGCGGGTTCTTTCGCACCCCTTCGACGAAACCGCGAAACGGGAATTAACTCAATTTTCGTTTTCGGATTGGACGTGCAATCGTAAACTGGACCTCGTCAAGCGATTCGAATCGCCTCAATTGCCTCGGTCTCAAGGTGACTTGTGACTCAACCGAGCCGGCCCGAAGGACCAATCTAAGCCGAGAAAACGAGTGATTCGTCGATCTCGAATCGAAATGCGCAATTTAGTGTCGCAAAATCATTCGAGCACCAACACTTTAAGTGCGCACACGTTAATGTAATCTTCCGACGGTGCGTTAGCGATTAGAGCCCTTTAACGGCGCGGCCCATCCGACCGGATTTAAATTCCGCCCGAGCCAGAAACCATTAAGTTCGATTATGAAACGTTCAATTATCCCTCCGTAGCCCTCTAACGCACAGTCTATATAACGACCGACCGACCTATCGACGGCGAAATTAGCCGAAATCCGGTCGACGTCGTTTTGTAAACGCTAATTTCGACGCTCCAAAACCGACGCGTCGCGAGAAATCCCTTTGGCACGAAAGAACGTCGCATATCTCTTCTTTTTTTTTTCTTCATCCCATTCCCATCTACGTCCGCGCGCTCGCTCGGTTCTCGTTAAACAACTGCCATCATATTCGCCTATTAATAATTCATAAAATTCAACGTTCTATTTTCGCGTTCTCTCCCCCGAGGTGACTTCTGTTTAATATGAAAGAGAGCGCGAGGAAATGTGAAAATTCCGCTTGATATGCGACGAACACGTCGACTGCGATGCGGCGGCAAACGAAAACCGCGTTGACAGTTGACAGTACTAAGAAGCATATCACCACCGAGATGGTTTGATTGAAACAAGAATGGAAAAGCCAAGTTTGAGCCAGATTGAGTATCGCGCCGATTCCACACAACTATAATTTAAATCGAATTCGTTCGTTTCATTTGTTCATATAAACGTAACATCCTAGAGCCAGGATCATGCGACATTGCTGATAGCAATGTAAGCTGAGTTTCACTAGGTGCCAGGTTCAAGCTCGGCAATACTAAAGATGCTCGAAATTTATGTCACAGTTCAGTCCAAGAGGAAAGATAACAATTCGGTGGTACCAGCAAAGGATTTCTCAACTGACATATATTTCACGAAAAATCCTCTCATAGATGCAATACCGAAATCTAGCCCAAACATATCAATCCGATGAAAATTGAAAAATCGATAAATGTTGCGCGTTTTTGCGTCTTTTAGAAAATTAGGAGAGCGATTGAATCTCTTAGGGTGGCCGCACCGTGACGAAACTATCACGAAAAATTCCCTCATAGATACGACACGGAAATCTGTACCAAAAATGTTTATTGGATGAAAATTGAAAAATCGATAAATGTTGCGCTTTTTTGCGTGTTTCAGAAAAATTGAGCAGCAATTACAACTGGCCGCGGGGTGATGAAACTTTCACGTGAAATTCTCTCATAGATGCGACACCGAATTCTATGCCCAAAATGTCAATCCGATTAAAATTGAAAAATTGAAAAATGTTGCGCTTTTTTTGCGTGTTTTCGAAAAATTGGACAGCCATTACAACTCGTAGAGTGGCCGCAGCGTGATGAAACTCACGAAAAATATTCTCATAGATGCGACACCGAAATTTAGCCCAAACATATCAATCCGATAAAAATTGAAAAATTGATAAATGGTGCGCGTTTTTGCGGGTTTTAGAAAATTAGGAGCACAATAAAATCTCTTAGGGTGGCCGCACCGTGATGAAACTTTCACAAAAAATCCTCTCATAAATGCGACACCCAACACTAGCCCAAATATGTCAATCCGATGAAAATTGAAAAATTGATTAATGTTGAGCTTTTTTGCGTGTTTTAAAAAATTGGATAGCGATTACAACTGGCCGCACCGTGATGAAACTTTTACGAAAAATCCTCTCATAGATGCGACACCCACAATTAGCCCAAACATGTCAATCGGATGAAAATTCGAAAATTAATAAACGTTGCCCTTTTTTACGTGTTTTGAAAAATTGGACAGCGATTACAACTGGCCGCGGCGTGATGAAACTTTCACGAAAAATCTTCGTACAGATGTGACACCGAAATTTAGCCCAAACATATCAATCCGATAAAAATTGAAAAATTGATAAATGGTGCGCGTTTTTGCGGGTTTTAGAAATTAGGAGCGCGATAAAATCTCTTAGGGTGGTTGCACCGTAATGAAACTTTCACAAAAAATTCTGTCATAGATGCGACACCGAAATCTAGCCCAAACATGTCAATCCGATGAAGATTGAGAAATTGATAAATGGTGCGCGTTTCTCCGCGTTTTTGCGTGTTTTAGAAAATTAGGAGTGCGAGAAAATCTCTTAGGGTGGCCGCACCGTGATGAAACTGTTACGAAAAATCCTTCAATAGATGCAACACTGAATTCTATGCCAAAAATTTCAATCCGATAAAAATTGATAAATGGTGTACGTTTTTGCGTGTTTTAGAAAATTAGAAGCGCGATAAAATCTTTTAACGTGGCCGCATCTTAATGAAATATTTACGAAAAATTCTTCATAGATGCGACACCAAAATCTAGCCCAAACATTTCAATCCGATGAAAATTCAAAAATTAATAAATGTTGCCCTTTTTTGCGTGTTTCAAAAAATTGGACAGCGATTACAACTGGCCGCGGCGTGATGAAGCTTTCACGAAAAATCTTCTTATAGATGCGACACGGAAATTTAGCACAAACATCAATCTGATGAAAATTGAAAAATTGATAAATGTTGCGCGCTTTTACGGGTTTTAGAAAATTAGGAGCGCGGTAAAATCTCTAAGGGGAGTTGCACCGTAATGAAACTTTCACAACAAATTCTGTCATAGATGCAACACTGAAATCTAGCCCAAACATATCAATCCGATGAAAATTGAAAAATTGGTAAATGGTGCGCGTTTTAGAAAATTAGGAGCGCGATAAAATCTTTTAGCGTGGCCGCACCGTAATGACATTTTCACGAAAAATTCTTTCATAGATGCGAAACCGAATTCGGTACCCAAAATGTCAATCCGATGAGAATTAAAAAACCGATAAATGTTGCGGGTTTTTGCGTGTTTTAGAAAATTAAGAGCGCGATAAAACCTCTCAAGGTGGGCGCACCGTGACGAAACTTTCACGAAAAATTCTCTCATGGATGAGACACTGAATTCTATCTCAAGAGATTCAATCCGATGGAAATTGAAAAATTGATAAATGGTCGCGTTTTTCCGCGTTTTCTCGTGTTTTAGAAAATTAGGACCGCGATAAAATCTTTTAGGGAGGCTGCACCGTGACGAAACTTTCACGAAAAATTCTCTCATGGATGCGACACTAAATTCTATGCCAAAAAAGTCAATCCGATGAAAATTGAAAAATTGATAAATGGTCGCGTTTTTCCGCGTTTTTGACTGTTTTAGAAAATTAGGAGTGCGATAAAATCTCTTACGGTGGCCGCACCGTGATGTAACTTTCACGAAAAATTCTCTCATAGATGCGACACCGAATTCTGTACCCAAAATAGCAATCCGATATGAATTGAAAAACCGATAAATGTTGCGCGTTTTTGCGTGTTTTAGAAAATTAGGGGCGCGATAAAATCTCTTAAGGTGGGCACACCATGACGAAACTTTCACGAAAAATTCTCTCATGGATGAGACACTGAATCCTACCCCAAGAAATTCAATCCCATGGAAATTGAAAAATTGATAAATGGTGCGCGTTTTTCCGCGTTTTCTCGTGTTTTAGAAAATTAGGATCGCGATAGAATCTTTTAGGGTGGCTGCACCGTGACGAAACTTTCACGAAAAATTTTCTCATGGATGCGACACGAAATTCTATGTCAAAAAAGTCAATCCGATGAAAATTGAAAAATTGATAAATAGTGCGCGTTTTTCCGCGTTTTTGAGTGTTTTAGAAAATTAGAAGTGCGATAAAATCTCTTAGGGTGGCCGCACCGTGATGAAACTTTCACGAAAAATCCTTCAATAGATGCGACACTGAATTCTATGCCAAAAATGTCAATCCGATAAAAATTGAAAAATTGATAAATGGTGCGCGTTTTAGAAAATTAGGAGCGCGATAAAATCTCTCAGGGTTGTCGCACCGTAATGAAACTTTAACGAAAAATTCTCTTATAGATGCGGCACCGAATTCTATACCCAAAATGTCAATCAGATGAAAGTTAAAAAACCGATAAATGTTGCGCGTTTTTGCGTGTTTCGGAAAATGAGGAGCGCGATAAAATCTCTTAGGGTGGCCGCACCGTAATGAAACTTTCACGAATAATTCTCTCATAGATGCGACACTGAAATCTAGCCCAAACATATCAACCCAATGAGAATTGAAAAATTGATAAAGGTTGCGTTTTATGGAATGAAATAATATTCGTTTTGACATAATTCACCGCTTGATGCATGAATCAATCTACCCCCCAGCTAGGCTTCAGTTTAACCTATATAACTTTCAACTCTAACATATATAACGTCAGAATGTTCTCTTCTTTCGTTCATCATTAAGGAAAAGCGCCGCGGCGCTTAAAATTATCGCCGTTGCCCCAGTTTCGTAGGAATCGGATGGCGTCGACCAACGAACCAAGAACAACCATTAACGCAAAACAAATCGAATGAAACTAGGTTGCGACGGTCTTACTCGGCGAATGATAATAATAAATATAACGTTATCTGTAATTGTCGGTCGGGGGTGGTTTAAAAGTAGGGTGGTCGCCGCGGAGTGCGGCCAGATCGATGGCCCGCGCGCCATTACCGCAAAAGCCCCCGTCTACATTGTATGTACAGTACCGGCACACTATATTTTCGAATATATCGACGCTATTAGAGATCAGAATGGCCCTCATGCGTCTTGTCGCGCGAATAAAACTGTCCAAACACCGGCTCGCATACACCCTATTTATGGTGGTCGGACCGACGGCGCGTCCGGAATATCATCCGCGGCTAATAAGTGAAAACGACCGTTCCGCGGTCGCCGCGGGGGCCGACAACCCCGTTTTGTTTTTATTTTTTTTTTTCGGCGCCGATCGATTTTTCAAGATCTCGTGATTCAGGCGGAGAGCGTCCTCGCGGGACGCACGAAAAGTCGTAACGCATTTGTCAAACTACCCCCTCGGTCGCCAACGGTCGATGACGTCACGCTTCGCTCGAGGGGACGAATTCTTTAATAAAAATCACCGCAAGGGAGGTTATTTATTGGGTGGAGGCGGAATCCGGCGGCGCGACGATAAGACGATCCATGAATAACGGGTCGCTTTCGTTCGGACGATGCTTTACGCAATGATTAATTGATCCAATCCGGGTCGTGAACGAAAAGCGAGTGGAACATTGTCCAATGATCACTATTAATTAAGTACGAGTGGAGGATAGAGGGGGATGAGTAAAAAGATTATTGAGTCATTCGGGAGGCTCGGGGATATAAGCTTGTCAGCTTCGTTTTGGGTGTTTGCACAATCACTTCCTCTATCGCGTCATGATGTAAACGCAAACTTTTGATGAAATTCGGTGTCAAATCATCACGCAGTTACCCAATATACCCGTTTTGTGATATATCGAACTCGGCCTATTAGTATCCGTTCCGGGAAAGCGTCTGGATCGCATCGAAACCCTCCTTAACGTCATCTTTTCACGGTTTATTGTCGTTTCGACGTTCCCGATACGTCTATTAGGATCGTTACTAGACGATTTTCCGACGTCGAAATAAATTCGATACCGAAACATTCCGCACAGTTAAACGAAATAAAAATGTTTACGGTTTACAACGTCGGCGCCGCGCCGCCGCGGAAATTCATTCCGTCGCAAGACAATCATCGTCGGGAAAAAGGCATCGTCGAAAACTCGTTATGAAACATCACGTTCCGAAAACGTAACGCTATCAGTTGAATAAATAAAGCGCCGCGCCGAAGCCGAGGGTAACGAAGGGGGTGAAGGCGGGGGCCCGTCGCTCACCCGGGGCTCAGATTAGAAAAGATTCTTTAATAAAAATCACCGGCACGCGGAATTTATGGAGGCAATCAGTCTGCAAACTGAAAGATAAGACGGATCGAGAACGCGCCCCGAACTGCCCCCTCGATGAGTTCGCGTAACCGGAAAACGCCTTATTGACTTTAATCGCTCGCGCGGAAAGAAACGGGGAAATCGAAAAGGAAAACAGGTAACGACGGGCCCCGTCGGTATTTCCATCGGTTTCGAAATAATAACCCCGTATAATCACGGCGGACCGGAGGGCATTGTTTAGGGGCAGCAACTTGCGGACAATGGAATTCGCTTGATTCCTCGTACCCTCGTGCAGACACATACACGAGCGCATATTTCAGTCGAGTTTACGGTTGTTTAGCTCTGAGCGAGATCGACCGAAGTTACGCCAGACCGCTGACCGCAACCATTTGTTGCAGTCGAGAGAAGATTTTTTCCTTTCTCCCCGGCACGGCGCTGTCTGTGTGTATATCTCTGTGCGTGAGTATACAGACAAGATGTTTTGACGTGGATTTAACAAAGGTGCGCTCCTCAAACGAGCCACGATCATATCGCGAACAATGTTTCCGACTAATTGGGTTCGGCTTGTGGCCAACGTCTGGCTTATCTTCGTTCTGAGAAAGCGGGAAGTTGCGTGCGTGCCGGTACGGATAGCCGATTCAAAACGCGCTAACAAGAAGTATTTTCATCATTATCTTGTACGTACTTCGAAACAGAGCTGCTTATTTATGTATATAAAAGACGAAATCGGATGTTTCAACTAGAAGTGTAGAGAAAATCCCAATTTTTGAACCGCCATTTCATACACCAACACTAATCGAAGCGATTACAGATTGTTTCGCCTGCATCGTTGCACGTTTTTTAAAACGCTACAATCGATACAATCGAAACTTCGGGACAATATTTAATGAAGTGATTTCACATCAGAAAGTAACGCGCTCTTATTTCAAACTTAAATATCGAATGAAAACTTCAAACGAGTTATGCAACAATCAGCAAAAATTTTTCTGTCACCTTGTGAATTCCTTCAGTGGGGCGGATTTCCAAGGTATGTGCTCACGCCACGTCATTGTTTGAATACTACTGATAGAGTTGCGCTTTGATCACAAAGATGACATCACTTCGCTTATTTTGTTGAATTTAATTTTCCGTCAAATTTTTCGCAGCGTTGTCCACACGGAATTATGGATTTAATGGTTGACAATATGAAATGGTTGTCATTGCAGCAGAACTATTCATGCTGAAATTGTATTCAATAAAATAATTTACTGCACCGGCAAGCTGACAGAAAGCTTTATATCCATTCAAACACGATTAGTCATTATGGCGAATGCGTTAAAAATCCTTCTATTAGTCGCAGCCATGAATCCTAAAATATCACCAAATTTTCTCAGAAAACACCAAAATTCTGCCCGTAAATTATTACTGTCACGGCAAACAGAACACCGGCAGAAGGATATACTACTTGCTTCCGTGAGAGCAAAATGAATTAACATCCATCGAAGCATAAGTTAATTTCATTCATATCAATAGAACAACTTATATAAAATGGAACAAAATCAGATAAACTCGAAGAACAACACATACAAGGAGTTGTTTTTTTTATTTTGCAATGTAATTATTAACAATTCTCGAAATGTTAACAAAGAAAATCACTATACGAAACTATGAAAAATAGAGAATTCACGATTTTCGGTTGATTATTTTTACCTTTTTCTCACATTTAAGCGGAAAATTGTTGACAAAACTTCGTGTCACCATTTTTTTGACATAGTCATCAGTCTGTTTCATGTCTTCCTGCATTTGAGTTGGAAGCGATTTCGGTTGGAGAATGTTGATTAGAAGGTCCCAAGCACCGATCCTTGGGGCACCCCAGCTTCCATCAGTTTCTTCGGGGACTTCATTTCTCTAGTCTTTAACGCAATTTTTCCTTTTTTAGATGATGATCAGCTTGACGTCTTCTTCTTGCTTATATTGATGTGTCCAATTTTGTGGAAGGCTGTCCATAAAAATGCTCCAAATCGACACAGCTAAGTGTCATTTTTCCTCATTAATGTGTTCAACCTGTTTTGGAAATGAAAACGCAATGTCGAATACGTTTAAAAAAATGGAAATGTCGAAAAAGATTGAAAAAATTGTTAATACAACAACAACATTTTGGTTCAATCGAAAAAATTTTAAAATTTGAAATTTCTGTCACCTTCTGAATTCCTTCAATGGGGCGGAATTCCAAGATGTCCGTTCATGCCACGTAATTGTTTGAATACTTCTGATAGAGTTGCACCTTGCTCACAAGGATGACATCACTTCACTCATTTTGTTAAATTTAATTTTCCAAATTTCCGTCAAATTTTTCGCAGCGTTTTCTACACGGTGTTATGGATTCAATGATTGGCAATTTGAAATGAGATTGTCATTGCAGCAGAACTATTCATGCTGAAACTGTATTCAATAAAATAATTTACTGCACCGGCAAGCTGACAAAAAGCTTTATATCCAGTCAAACGCGATTAGTCATTATGGCAAATGCGTTAAAATTATATCCTTCTATTAGTCGCAGCCATCAATCTTAAAATGTCACCAAATTTTACTACAAAACACCAAAATTCTGCCAGTCAAATACTGCTGTCACGGCAAACAGAACATCGACAAAAGGATTTACTGCTTGCTTCCGTTAGAGCAAAATGAATTCAAATCCATCGAAGCATAAGTTAATTTTATTAATATCGATAGAACAGCTTATATAAAATGAAACAAAATCAGATAAACTCGAAAAACAACACACACAAGGAGTTGTTTTTTTTTATTTAACAATATAATTATTAACTATTCTCGAAACATTAACAAAGAAAATCACTATCCGAAACTATGAAAACTAGAGAATTCACGTTTTTCGGTTTATTATTTGAAGTTTCTTCAAAGTTCTCAAATGTTATTTTGCCTAATTTGTGGTTTATCATTAAAGTTTACGTTGTTCTCACATTCAAGCGAAAAATTGTTGACAAAACTTCGTGCCACCATTTTTTTTAACTTAGTCATCAGTCTCTTCATGCCTTCCTGCATTTGAACGATTCTTATCTCTTGTGGCTAAGAATTTCGGTTGGAGAATGTTATGTGAAGGTCCCAAGCACCGATCCTTGCGGCATCCCAGCTCCGATCAGTTTCTCGGGAGACTTTGTTTCTCTAGTCTTCAACGCAATTTTTCCCTGTTTTAGATGATGATCAGCTTGACGTCTTCTTCTTGCTCATATCGATGTATCCGATTTTGTGAATGGCTGTCCACAAAAATGCTCCAAATCGACACAGCTAAGTGTCATTTTTCCTGAGTAACGTGTTCAATCTGTTTTGGAAATGAAAACGCCATATCGAATACTTTTCAAAAAAAATTGAAATGTCAGAAAAAGGATTGAAACAATTGTTAATACAACAAGAACATTTTGGTTCAATCGAAAAAAATTTTAAAATTTGAATTTTGTGTCATCTTGTGAATTCCTTCAGTAGGACGGAATTCCAAGATGTCCGTTCACGCCACATGATTGTTTGAATAATTCTGATAGAGTAGCGTTTTGCTCACAAAGATGACATCACTTCGCTCATTTTGTTAAATTTAATTTTCGAAATTTCCGTCAAATTTTTCGCAGGGTTTTCTACACGGGATTATGAATTTAATGGTAGGCAATTTGAAATGAGATTGTCATTGCAGCAGAACTATTCATGCTAAAATTGTATTCAATAAAATAATTTACTGCACCGGCAAGCTGACAGAAAGCTTTATATCCATTCAAACGCGATGAGTCCTTATGGCGAATGCGTTAAAAATTATATCCTTCTATTACTCGTAGCCATTTATCCTAAAATGTCACCAAAATTTTCCCAGAAAACACCAAAATTCTACCAGTCAATTACTACTGTCACGGCAAACAGAACACCGGCAGAAGGATCTACTGCTAAGTTAATTTTATTCATATCCATAGAACAGCTTATATAAAATGAAACAAAATCAGATAAAATCGAAGAATAATACACACAAGGAGTTGTTTTTTTTTTATTTTACAATATAATTATTAATAATTCGCGGAACATTAAGAAAGATAATCACTATCCGAAATTATGAAAAATAGAGAATTCACGATTTTCATTCTCTTCAAAGTTCTCAAATGTTATTTTGCCCAATTTGTGGTTTATCATTCAAGTTTACCTTGTTCTCACAGTTAAGCAAAAAGTTGTTGACAAAACTTCGTGCCACCATTCTTTTTAACTTTGTCATCAGTCTGTTCATGCCTTCCTGCATTTGAACGATTCTTATCTTTGTGGCTAAGAATTTCGGTTGGAGAATGTTATGTGAAGGCCCTGAGCACCGATCCTTGGGGAACCCCAGCTCGGATCAGTTTCTCGGGTGACTTTTTTTCTCTCTTTAACGCAATTTTTCCCTTTTTTAGATGATTCTTCGTCTTGCTCAAATCGATGTGTCTGATTTTGTGAAAGGCTGTGTTCATAAAAATACTCCAAATCGACACAGCTAAGTGTCATATTTCCAAAAAAAAAAAACATGGAAATGTCAGAAAAAAAATTGGAAAAGTTGTTAATACAATAAGAACATTTCGATTCAATCGAAATTTGTTTTTATATATAATTATAGAAGCAACAAAATTTTGCAATTTTTCCAACAAAAGAAAATTCGATAAAATACTTCTAGAGTTCTATAACGTCTTTGAAGTTCTACGGATTACACCGCCACATTAAGCAACACTTTTCAATCACAAATGAGTCTCTTTGTTTTCGCGGAATCCGCACTATTCGATTCGATTATTCAGATAGAGTTCGACGTAATTTCTCGCGCTTTAACGCGACGATCGAAATTAAAAGTGTTCAATCAAATTTTTATTATGGAAACCGTCAAAGTTGGCAGTTTCAGCGCGTAGTCGCGCGCGATTATGAAAACCGGCGTTACATTCGGTTTATTACCGAAATTAATTCGTTCATTTTGTCGAGAAAGGGAGTCGGTCGGGAGCGATTTCCAATTTCGATCGTTTCCTTTTTATTTTTACCGATTTCCCCCGACATTAACCTCCCTCCATTTATTACCGATATATAATACGAAATTATAGGTCATAATAATTCCGATATTGCCGGGCGTCGTAAAAAAGAAATTGGATCGCTTTTGAAAAACGACTTCGCGAAATGAGGGAATTTGATTGGTCATCAAAAAAACGGCAGGCAAGATTTATTTAAACGGAAGGCCCGGAGACCGCGCGACGCGACGCGTATATTAACGGGAGGGAAAAAAAGGCAGATCGACTAGTCGCGAACGACTTTTTTACCACGGGAGTTTCCGGGCGACCCGGGAAATGCGAACGACATATGGGGAATATTAATATGGCGCTCGGCAAAAGAAAAAACCGCCAATATCGGCTCGGTCTCGGGAGGAAATACAAATGGATTTTTCCGGGGGACATCAATACGACCGCCGCGACACTTGGATCATTTGTTTTCTTGCTCTGTGGCGATCCGACGACGACGACAACAACGGATCATTTTTCTCCGATGTATAAGGAAACGTTTTCAATATCGAGGTTTCGATTTGATTCGTTGATCTCTAATGAAATATCCATCGACGCGAATGAGTAATGATAATGGAAATGTATTCCGATGGATTTTTTTTATAGCGACGGCAATTCCATTATGCCGAGGCCTTCCGCAATTACGCCAGCTGTCTGTGACAATAGACGATCGCGTTGCTTAGTTACGAAATCGAAATAATTCCCGATGGTAATCGGTCCCGTTCGGGTGAACTCAAATCTGTATTGGCAGAAAAAATTTGAAAATTGAGTCGTTCATACGAGTATAATGAACTCCTGCCCATGAGGTACAACGGTGATCATATTGTCGAAAGTACAACGTTGCCACTATTGGAAAAGAAAATAACAATTTGGTCAAAAAATGTAAATCCAAACGTTTCATTTCTGACAATTTATACAAACAATTAATTATACATAACAGCATACCTCCAAGAATATAAGGCCTTCCCAAAATTCATGAAGAAAACATGCCTTTTCGTCCTATAGTTTCTTATAACCAATTTCCTCTTTACAATATTTCGAAACACCTTGGAAAAATTATCTCAAATAGAACAAACAAAAACATGTTTTATATAAAAAATTCTCAACAACTAAAAAAAGACTTAAACGAAATTTTGATCCCAGAAACTCATTAATTATTTTCCCTAGACGTTATTTCGCTTTATACAAATATTCCAAACAAGGTCGTAGCTGATATTATAAAAGAAAAATGGACGCAATTTCAAAATTTCACAATGATACCAAAAAAAGACTTCATCGAATCCTTACTTTATTCACTTAACACTAATTACTTTCAATATCAAGACCAATTTTAACAACAAATCGACGGAGTTGCAATGGGTAGTCCGATTTCGAATGTAATAGCTGAAGTTGTTACGGAACATCTCGAAGAAAAAAAATGTAAGTGAAGGTAATTTCATAATAACACTATACAAGAGATTCGTTGACGACTGTTTGTTAATAGCTGACCCAAAAGAAATATATAAAATTGTAAATAGTTTTGATAATTATAATTCCAAATTACAATTCACTTTAGAAAAAGAAGAAGATAACCAAATTAATTTCATGGACATGACAATAATTCGACAAAATAACAAATTTGAGATAAAATGGTTCAGAAAAAATACATCAACAGACAGACTTATAAATTTTCATTCTTCACATCATCAGTCACAAAAAATAAGCATAGCAACAAATCTAGTAGACAGAGCAATAGCGCTTACATCTCCCAAATTCCGTACAGAAATTCTTAGTGAAGTAAAAATATAATAATAATAATAATAATAATAATAATAAATTGCCTTTATTCAACTGAATATAAACGTGAGGCGAAGTCTAGCTATTAAGCTACTCCACTCAACCTCAGAATACAAAAAATAAAACAAAATGAAAATATCACAAAAAGAATACGAGAAATAACAAAACTAACAGGTTCAGTACCCTTCACATGCAGAACAAAAAGAAAGAAAGAAGAAGAAAAATTCTGCCCAAATATAAATTGAAATATAAAATACAAATCATAACATAAATTAAACATAAACTGAAGCTACATACCCACCACATATTCAGACGGAACTTTGCTCTCTTAGAAGCACATCTTTACAAAACCCTTTGAGGAAGTTCAACTTGCTTTTTCTGACTTCAACAGGAATGCTATTGTACATCATTACTGAGTTGTAGGAGAACGATCTTCGAAAAAGTGAGAGCCGATACCTCGGCAGAGCAAGATTTTGACATGCTCTGACATTAGCAGAATGTATATCACTTATGAAGGATAGTTTATCACGAAGATAGGAAGGACTAGATGAGGAGAGCACTTTGAAAACCTGCATAGTCAAAAGATACTTATAAATATTTTCAACTCGCAACCACTTTAACTCATTGATGTAGGGTGATACCCTAGTACAGCGCCTTATGCCATAAACAAATCTGCAACAAGAATTCTGAATTTTTTGCATACGGTATTTACACTCAACTGTTAAACATGGAAAATATACTATTAATGCATAGTTCAGTATTGACAGTACCAGCGATTCGGAAAGCCGCCTACGAAGGGAAAAACTCAAAACATTTCGAGTCCGATACAGCACTCCAAGAGCAAGGTACGACCGCTTAACAATCAATGAGACGTGACTCTCAAACCTCAGCCTATTATCATACATAACCCCTAAATTTTTACTACAAGTGTTGATCTGTAAGGGTTCGTTGTTTATGTGAAGAAATAAATTCTGCTCATATGGTGTCTTTTTGGTAGAAAATATAAGAGCGCTGCATTTACCTGCATTGAGCCTCAAATTATGCCTCCGAGAAAATTTGAAGATTGATTCCAGATCGTTGTTTATAATATCAGTTGTTGCCTGTACATAATCCGGATTAAATGAGTAGTAAAGCTAGGTATCATCAGCGAATGCTCGGATTTTCATATTATCAACGGGTTTATACAAATCAAATACATAAATTAGGTATAGAAGGGGACCCAATACACTCCCTTGCGGAACACCAGACACAATGGGAGAAAAGTCAGAAGATTTACAATCAACCACCACACGCTGACACCGGTCACTCAAATAGCTGCGAAAAAAATTGACAGACAAATCATCAAAGCCACAATATTTCAGCTTAGCACAAAGAAAAGCATGACAAATGTTGTCGAATGCCTTCGAAAAATCCAACAGAATGAAAATCAAATCAGAACCAGCGTCCAAAGATATGTTATTCACCCAAAACGATTACGCTGATCATATAATGAATAAAATTATTAAAGAACGAACTCATAAATTTTCCAATCAAACATCGACTAATTTTCCTGTCACACAAAGAAATATATTTCAATTCCTTACATTTCCGTACTAACAGAAAAAATTTCAAAAATAATGAAACCATACAATATTAAAATTGCATACCATCCTTAAAATCAGATAAAACAAATTTATACAAAACTCAAAATCAAAATTCCTAAAGAAAAACGATCACATGTAGTATACAAAATTCCTTGTATGAACTGTAACAAATTATACATCGGACAAACTTCCCAACGACTTACAGACGGAATGAAAGCCTATAAATATTCGAAAACAGCCAATACCGCACTAAACAAGTATAAAAAATCAAACAACCATGAATTTGATTACAACAACAACAGAAAAAAACGTTAAATCTCGAGAAATTCTTGAAATGATATATATAAAAGAAAAACGAAAAAGATGTTGTAAATGATAAAACTGACATAAAGGGACTAAGTACAATTTACTCTTTTGTAGTATAACGATACGTTCCACATAATTTTAAACATTTTAACGAATATTAAACGTCATCGAACTTTCTGGTAAGATATTTTCAATATCAAATTCGTCTTTCATTTTCATATGTGAGTTATTTTATTTTAGATAGTTGACAAAGATAGAATTTCTATCGAAACATCCTTAATATTGTAAATTGTATAAAATAAACCTGGATCACCAAAAAACTCAAAGTTTCTCACAGTTTCTCAAACTGTAGGTGAGATACAATCCGTCATCCACCGGACGAAGGATCGGGTTGCGTTATTAAAAAAAAAACCGTCGTCATCCGTTACTTTAATTACAGTCGAAATTGAAAAGTCGGAATATCGAAACAGTCACGGGCGTGCGGCGGCGTCCAATAAAAAGGAGATTTACGGTCGTTTCATTGCAATTTTGTAGCGGGGTGTAGTTTGAAGCGTGCTCGCCCGGACCCCCGGATTTGTCATCGACACGACCGGACGTTTTTCATCCGCGCGACAAATAACGAAAACGCCCCCGAAAACACGCGCCACTTTTTTTCAAATTCGTTTCCGCATCCATAACGCGGACCGACGCGTCCGTCCCCCTCTTATCGCGGGGGAATGTTCGGGTTATTATGTGGACTGGATTAATTAAAATTCTCGGCGGTCCTTCGGGCCGGCTCGGCGCGGCGGCGTGGGAGCGCAAAAATACGGCGGGGCGCGAGAAATTGTACAATTGAATAATTCCGGCGGCGCTTGTCCGATTAAAATTCAAAGGGGTTGAGGAAAGATGGGGGAAACGTTGTTACATCAATCTTTAGAGTTTACGTCAAGTCGGAGTCCAGTGTGAAAACACTCCTAAGTTACGAAGCGAACGGGTCGATTATTCAGACATTTTCCGTCGGGTCCCCGTCGTTATTTGTATAAAGTGTGCGGGAATAATCGACGACCTAATTCCGAGCCCCGGCCGTCCGAAATATGAATCCGAAATGTTCCGTCGAACGGCCGAATGAATATCAAAACGAGCGTTTCAGACTCCCGAGCTTACTATCGCCTAAAATTTTAAGTGGCTAACAAACGAGCCACATTTCCTTTTCACGTAAAAGCTCGAAATAAAGTAAATTAGACGGAACGAGAGAAAAGGTAAACACTGTCGTCGTCGTCTTCTTTCCGATTCCCGTTCAAATGCAAACAGTTTAAATCGGTCGGAACGCGTAAACAGATCGCGGTCGCTGCGTCGGCGTTCGTCTCAAAGACAAAAGCCTCCGACTGCCACTCGAACGCATTAAAGAAAAAAAAAACGGAAACCCCTCTTTTCGAAAATAGACACGGGCGACGGGCGCGCGGTCAAAGAGAAACCTTCGGTCACCGATCCGAGTCGGATTTCCGCAACATCCGGAATCGAATTCGCCTCTTTCGGGCGGAAGTTCGTTCGACGAAGCCCCGATTGCGTCGTTCGAGTTAACGGAATACCCGCGAAGTCGAAAATGTAACGAGAGGGAAAATTAGGAAACTTATTTTGGTTTCTATTCGGTTTGAAGGGGAGAAAAATATGAACAAAGGGCGAAGTAAATCGATTCCAGCACCGCTTCACCTCCTCTACTCCAACTGTGGTTTAAACTCATTCAATCATACTTAACATGCCACCAACAGAACGTTCTATTAAGTGCATCGGAAGAAGTTCTATTATCTAGTCTCGAATCAAAAATCGGTGTTCCCCAAGGGAGTGTTTCAGGTCCTTTGCTTTTCCTAACTTGTGAAGTGCGCGTCAAAATCATGGAACGAATTCATTTTCTCAGCAGAAAAATATTTGGCAACACAATCCTGAATTTTAACAAATTCTTACGCACTTTTGGAGGATTTTTGTTGCACCCTGTGCCATCCCCAACAGCCCTCTAACTTTTTTGAATAGTGAAAGTGGGTCATGTTATTCCCAAGGTCTTTGTATCTTCTTGACAGACGTGCAGAAATTTTTCGTGAAAAATTGTTAAGTTTTCATTGTGTGCTCTTTGTCATGGCTCATTTACTTTGAGACAATAGAACCTGATGAAATTTGTCAATGAATGAAAGTCGAGGATACAATTTTGTATGTTGTCATAGTGCGTGGGTGCTCCATCCAGCTGGAAACGTATTATGCAATTTGGCATGTTTGGGTCATTTTCATTCGGAAAAATATTGCCAAGAGCGGTTAGAAGCTTCTTCCGGAGGAATTCTAAATACCTTGCACCGTTGAGGTTTCCATCGAAAAAAGGCTCGATTATTTTGATCTCAGTCCATACATTTACTTTCTGTGGGTGCACCGAGAAAACTGTGGTTTCCTTGCCATGATTTTTCGGTGGGCTGACGGTACATTTTTGTCTGCATTGCAGTTTTCGGTACATGAACCGCGTATAACGATGCTTCATGTCCGCCCATAATTTCTGGCATCCGCCGGACGTTTCTTATTGTATACGCATGCCCGACTCACGAAGTGAGTGGGCATAAAGCGTTATACCTTGCCGTCGTTCCGCAATCGAGGTTAGGTGCGCGTGTGTGTGTGTGGGGGCAAATTTTCTGTTCACGCTACAGGCTAAACGGCGCTATCTAGAACGACGAAATTTTAGGGAAAGATGGACAGTAACGGTCTCCAGGTCTGATTTCTTATTCCATCGCAATCAGAGAATTATTTCTCGAGATATACTCGAAAAACTGAAAAATTTTCGGGAATTTTTTTCGACCTTATTTTCAGAACTACGTGTTCGAGATTCGGCAAAAATGTACCTAAAAATGTATTCTTCAGGTAAAATGAGTAAACAAAGGGCGACTTGGCGACAATTTTGAGATTTCATCAAAAAAGTAAGAAAAAATTGAATTTTTTTTCTTTTAATCTGGATAACTCTAAAGCTATTGCAGATAGCGACACGAAACTTTTTTATATCAAAGAAAATCTTGATTGTAGTCTTTTTTGCAGGAACATTTAAAACGTGGTGTTCATAGATTTTGAGAAAAAAATTCGAAATCCCAAAAATTTACGATTGCGCCGAATATTTCACCCCTAGCATGGCCCCCTCAATAGTCAACGCTCAGAAATTTTCACTAGAAGATTCTTATTTTCAATCACTATGAGTGCCTTTGTCGATGAAGGTGCCACAAATAGCCCTTTTGGAGGAAAATCATATCAAAACATAAAAATGCCAAAGATTTTTTAACATTTCCTGATATAACTTAATTTCTAAAACCACCAACGCTCTGAAGTTTTTACCATTCAATTCCTATCAAATAGGGCTACATTGGCCCCGCTTACTATTCCTATCTAAAATGAACCGTTTCTGAGAAAAAAATTTTTGAAACCTTCTTAAAGTACCGTTTTTTCGATGAGTCATAACTCGATTGATAATAATTGTACCGCTTAAGATCTTTCACCAAACGTTTCGCCGTAATTTCATGAACAATTGCTTCTCTCATCGTTTTTAGCTATGGCCTACCGTTTTCAAGAAAATCGATGAGATACGTAAAAATAATCGATTCGTTGCATTTATCTTAGGCATTCTTATGCACGCATTTCCGACTTCGAACGAAACGCGACCGATCGATACTCGATACCCCGAATGCCGAAAAGAGGAAAGCATTTCGGATAGTAAACTTGTCGAGACAAGAGGCGCTATCGCCGGTTCTATACCTTTCGATCTCTTTCCCTATTGAACTGTTCGTTTGCTCGATGGAAAAATCGATTTAATTACTAATTCTTGTCCGAATCAATTCGATATTGAGGTTAACACGTCTGTTTTTCAGATGACATGCGCTATGTTCCGTAATTTTACGTTTAGTAGGAATATCAGTTCCTATCCGATAAATTTAAGCACAATTCCAACAGATGGAACTTCTTAGTTTTCATTATAAATCCAATTTGCCAATTTTTTCAGTCACAAAATGAATCATGATTGAAATTTGTAATAGTTGCAAACTTCATTACGCATCTGATATGTTACACTGACCATTTGCAAGCGTATACCTCCCGTTCTGATATTAGCAGAGCAAAACTACTTTCTGTCTTTGATCCATAACTCAGTTCAAAATCCTATAGCTCCGCTTTGGTTTGATCAAAGCCAAAATGAAAAATAAAGTAAAAATTCGAAAAATAAATTCACAGATTTTTGATTATTACTATGAAAATAAAAAATATGAGAAAAAAATATTCTTTTCAGGCGACCACGTCAGAAAGTGGTATGTATCGCCACGCCTACCTATCGAAGAAAGTTGACAATTACATGCAACTGTGCGGGAATGTTATTCCCGGCACGGGTAAAACCAGTTTGATCCGTGCGGGAAAGTGGTGACATCGAAATGAAACCATGCCAAGGAGACAGAGTTGAATCAAAAATTTAGTTCGTATATACCATTGAATATTGATAAGGCTAATGAGTTACCAGAACATATCGTGTCATTAACGAAGAGCTTAACTTGATTCGATTCGCGTTTATAACATGCAAAGTGAAAAATATCCCTCCAGAAATATTAAACACGTGGGAATTATTGCTGACAAATCTGAAAGGAAGGTACGAAATAACATAAACAAATAAAGTTATCTATTATTTTCTCTACAACGCCATCTAGAAACAGAAGATGTTTGTGTGTTCTCAAACTAATTATCGTATAATGCCATTCTTATGGTCGCCTGAAAAATGTCGTTCATTACTCGTGGAAAGTCAGATTTCATTGCTCGTGTCTAGCCTCACTCGGCTCCGCTTCGCTTCGCCTCGTTCGTCAAACTGACACTCGCATGAAATCATCGACTTTCCGCACTCGTTATGAAATATACTATTTCAATGGACTAGAATAAAAAAATATAGCATAACATAACATAAGAAGAAATTACTTCACACTGTTCAATATGAATACTTGGAAAAACAAAAGATAATCATTATCCACACACTTCAAAATCTTATATTATCGCTACACTCCGACTATAGCCTAAATAAAAAACAGTTTCTTTCATCCCGTGACATTCACATCGAAAATCGACCGCATTGAAACCAAATATTCTCTTAATTTTTGTCGGGGCCTAAGGCCCCTACTCGTCCAAGGGCCGGTCAGGTCGCGAGCGAAGCCAGCGATCTGGTTTCGATAGACAAGGTGAATGAATTTCACCATTACTAAGGGAACCGACTTTATTATTAACTCTAATACCTACAACTTGTTAATCCAAATTATGTGTACTTAAACACCGAAAAACTGTTTTGGAAGTTCACCATTGAAATCCCGGAAATCTATATGCTCATATTTTCTGTTTTCTGCCTCCAATTGTCTGGAGAATGGGGAGTAACGACGTTGATCTGTGAGGTGACACAATTTTTCATCCCCCACCGGCACCGTCGCAATATGTTGCAAGCAGATTCAACTAGGTAATAAGATGATTGTTCGAGATCGCTGTCGATCCCGCGGGACGTTCATTATATTATCGCGTCTCCCCCGCCGGCCCCCCGCCGTTGGTAGTTTCACTTTGGAACACCGAAAAGGGTACGTCAATCATCCTATATTGAATTCCGACAAAGTCTGAACGACGGCACTAGGTGAGAATTCGACCTGCGTCTCGAATGCTCAAGTAGGCCTAGAGGGGGTGGTTCGGTCGGGGTCGGCAGGGGTCGTCGAACGAAGTTCGGTCTTGTTTCGGGAATGGCGGCGGCCTCTCGAATATTGTCGTTTTTTTTATGAATGTCAACCCCTCGACTCGAATGTGTACGTCGTGTCGCCGATCCCCTTCCGCGTTTTTTATGCACCATTTCGTCCGGAGTTCTTTGAATTTTTCGACCCCGTCCTCTTTCATTTTATATATTACATGTTTCACGTTCTACTCTCGAGATCGGGAGAGAGGTCGGAAATCGCGACTCGAAATTATTCGTTGTTAACTTTATAATAAAGTTCACGCGAGGCGGCGGAACGAGTTCGGCGAACGCGCGGGGGTTGGGTCGGCTCGTAACTTAAACGGGGGGGTCGGGGGATGCAACGCTAATATTCCACGGTGTAAAGGCAGAAAACCGCAAGTTCGCGGTCTCGAGACGTAATAACGTTTAATTAACTCGCTATGACTCGGTAATTCTTGTCCGTGAGCCCTTTCCCGCCGCCGCCGCCGCCGCCCCGGATTTCAGGGGAAAACTCGAACATCTCCCGTCGGTCGTTGTCATCGTAGTCGTCGGGGTCATTATGCGGACCGCAATCTTTGACGCACATTAACCGGAATAAAAAAAGAAGAAGAAAAAAACCGAGGGAAAAATTTGCGGGACGCAAAATCCTAATCCGAACTTCAAAGAAGCCGTAAAACGCAGAACACAGATCGCAAACCTGCCTTAACATCCCCGATGCGACGTAAAATGCAGGGGATGAATCCACGCGCTAAATCTAGCCGGCTTATCTCGGGCCCACGACATCGGAACATCGGCTCTTTATTGCAGCTGTTTTTCACTCGCCTTCCCCTTTGCCCCACATACCACGTTTACGGGGTGTGTCAACGTGCTTGGTCCATAATTTGCAACAAGATAATCTCGTCGAATGAATGAAGAATGCTAATTTGAATATAATGTACCGATCTAATGGATCTCCATCTGTTGACACGAATTAGAATCGCAAAAATCCTTCAAATATGTCCAGATTATGACTACATTATGAACTTTTACTGCTCCTGAATACAGCAATGAGGTAGTCATCGTGAATACTAAACCAAGTGACAAAGAAACCGATGGCGAAAATATTGAGAGAATAGCTGAAGAGATCAACGAGCTATTGAACAAAACAAAGGTAGATAATAATCACATCAAGATCATAGTTGGAAACACCAAGTCAATCATCATACCAGAAGAGCCCACAATGGGAGGACACGTGGAGATGTTAGAAGTGAATAACTCTCTTACGCGATGATGAAAATAGATTCAAAAATCAAGTGAAGAACGGCAGAAGCCATCCACATGCACACATAGCAAGTGACCAATGGATATAAAAGACTGAAAACAAGAAAAATTGATAAGCGACAAGACAAGAATTCAAAAATACAACTGATGATGATGATGATGATGAAAAGAAGGGATTCATCGCAAAGTAAACGAGAAGTGAATACAAAAACTAATCCATGAGAAAATGAAATTCAAAAATTCGACGAGCGAAGAGAGCAGCCGAACTCAATACAGCGACATGCCAAATATTCAGATGAAGACTATGCGTTTGGTAACGAAATCTTTGCGAGAGAGGAGAGAAAGAAGAAATAGCAAAAGAATGAAAGGAATACACTGAAGAGCTTTATGAAAATCCATACGAACTACTAGCATTTTGAAACAATTTGGAAGGTTGAAAACTAGACCACTTTGATTTTAGAAAACGAAGGCTCATTGCGAAATTCTTGGACCACGAAACTAGTTGAAAATGTTTGTGCTACTGAAGACAATAGGAATAGACCACAGAGGTTGAAACATCCATAGTTGCTTCCCCTCAGCATGTAAGTTATCTATTGCGAAGCCCTTGCCAAAAATTTCCAAGCCTGCTGATTACTCTGACTTAAGACCCATTAGTATTCTTTCTACTCTATCTAAGATTATTGAAAAAATAACATACAAACAAGTATTCGATTATATATCATCTACGGGTATACTGGGTGATTTTCAGTCTGGCTTTAGGAAAGGCTTCAGCACAAACACGCTTTTGCTGGGTCTGACTGATGACATTTTGGAATCTTTGGACGCTGGTTCTGATTTGATTCTCATTCTGTTCGATTTTTCGAAGGCATTCGACACCATTTGTCATGCTCTTCTTTGTGCTAAGCTGAAATATTGTGGCTTTGATGATTTGTCTGTCAATTTTTTTCGCAGCTATTTGAGTGACCGGTGTCAGCGTGTGGTGGTTGATTGTAAATCTTCTGACTTTTCTCCCATTGTGTCTGGTGTTCCGCAAGGGAGTGTATTGGGTCGCCTTCTATACCTAATTTATGTATTTGATTTGTATAAATCCGTTGATAGTATGAAAATCCGAGCATTCGCTGATGATACCCAGCTTTACTACTCATTTAATCCGGATTATGTACAGGAAACAACTGATATTATAAACAACGATCTGGAATCAATCTTCAAATTTTCTCGGAGGCATAATTTGAGGCTCAATGCAGGTAAATGCAGCGCTCTTATATTTTCTGCCAAAAAGACACCATATGAGCAAAATTCATTTCTTCACATAAACAACGAACCCTTACAGATCAACACTTGTAGTAAAAATTTAGGGGTTATGTATGATAATAGGCTGAGGTTTGAGAGTCACGTCTCATTTATTGTTAAGCGGTCGTACCTTGCTCTTCGAGTGCTGTATCGGAGTCGAAATGTTTTGAGTTTTTCCTTTCTTATCGGCTTTCCGAATCGCTGGTACTGTCAATACTGAACTATGCATTAATAGTATATTTTCCATGTTTAACAGTTGAATGTAAATACCGTATGCAAAAAATTCAGAATTCTTGTTGCAGATTTGTTTATGGCATAAGGCGCTATACTAGGGTATCAACCTACATCAATGAGTTAAAATGGTTGCGGGTTGAAAATATTTATAAGTATCTTTTGACTATACAGGTTTTCAAAGTGCTCTCCTCATCTAGTCCTCCCTATCTTCGTGATAAACAATCCTTCATAAGTGATATACATTCTGCTAATGTGAGAGCATGTCCAAATCTTGCTCTGCCGAGGTATCGGCTCTCACTTTTTCGAAGATCGTTCTCCTACAACTCAGTAATGATGTACAATAGCATTCCTGTTGAAGTCAGAAAAAGCAAGTTGAACTTCCTCGAAAGGTTTTGTAAAGATGTGCTTCTAAGAGAGCAAAGTTCCGTCTGAATATGTGGTGGGTATGTAGCTTTAGTTTATGTTTAATTTATGTTATGATTTGTATTTTATATTTCAATTTATATTTGGGCAGAATTTATCTTCTTCTTTCTTTCTTTTTGTTCTGCATGTGTAGGATACTGAACCTGTTAATTTTGTTATTTCTTGTATTCTTTTTGTGATATTTTCATTTTGTTTTATTTTTTGTATTCTGAGGTTGAGCGGAGTAGCTTAATAGCTAGACTTCGCCTCAGGTTTATATTCAGTTGATTAAAGGCAATTTATTATTATTATTATTATTATTATTATAGTTTGTACAGAAATGAATTAAGAGTAATAAAATGTGGAACGGCACAAGAGGAAGCACTCTTTAATATATTTAGTTGTTAGGTCAAGGTAGGGGCACTAGTGACTGTTGACATATAAACATGGTGTTGGAAAAGAAAGAAAGAGACAACATGTTACGAAACGAAGTTTAAAAAATTTCATATTTCTGTAAAAATGGATGTATATTATGATAACTAATCGAAATAATTATGAAAAAATTTGTTAAAATTAGTGATGGGCAATACTGCGATTTCTCTGTCACCGTTCCAACCCGTGACAGTTCCAGCTGTGTCACGGCGACAAATACTGGTGATTTTTTGTCACAGCTCCGACGCGACGGCGGAACGGTTGTTTACTAGATTCCGCACCAAGGTATCGTTTATCGGCTTCGCTGTGACGATGTTACATTAGGGATATTTATATTTCATATAAATGCAGGATAGCTACCCTCTTCGAGCCTTTTCTTGTCGGTCCATGTAGAAACAGGTCACTGTTTTTTCTCTTTCATAATCTTCTTTTTTATTTTGCTTATGTAATTTCATTCTCGTGACTTCATGACTCGCTGGACCGGCGTGTAGATCCTGAACACCTAATGCAAAATGCTGGCGGAAAAAATGTCTAGTCGCTTTTTGTTGGTGCATCAGGGGTGCAATTCTGGGAAAGAGAAAGTGATCCAAAATTGAAAGGGTAAAAACTTTCGAACTGATTCATTCGGTTATTGATAGTTTTTCATTATATTTTCATATCTATATTGTATTTCCCCCTTCAATGTTCATTAATTTTCTAGCTACCTTTATAATCTGTGTTCTAAAAATATTGTAGTAATAATTTCACAAAACGTATAAATATGTTTGTTGCAGATGCGTCATCGGACTCTTTTGTTTTTTATCACACGCATCTAACAGATTGTAAATTTTCATCTAACAACAGTGTTTCTATTGGAAAATATATCGCATATTTTTTATTATTATCATTATTATATATAATTCATTTGGTTCAAATCAATTCAGTGAAGGTAAGCATGAAAGGATGATGTGGAACAATGATAATTCAAATGACTTTGAAAAGAAGAACATATGCTGTAACGGCGACGAACGAAGCAACGAAAGATTTCGTAGTTTTCCGAACAGCCGACTACTGTACAGAAGTAGTGGCTCTCAAAATCATTGGCTTGACAATCGGAACGCAATCGATCATCGGCGACTTGTTCCGAGTAGTATAACACGCCTGAGTCTCGTCACCGTGACAAAAAAGCACGGCGACTTTTATAAATTTGGAACTGTTCCAACCCGTGACAAGATCGTATCAGTGACAAAGTCACCGACTGTGACATCACAACCCATCCCTAGTTAAAATGTATGCTATAAGGATGAGAATTTGCTCTGTCATTAATTTTTTTGGGTCGATGTTTCGCTAAGTGTACGTCGCCATGTGGAGACCGAAAAAAAACCTAAAATAAAATTTTTAATAAATTTTTGTTGTTATTTAATAATTATTCAAGGATTCAATGAGAAATTTTTGTAGTTTTTTTTTTCAACCGGCGCTGAATTGACATCAACTTAGCGAAGTATCGCTCGGAAATCAAAAATTCTACCTGAACAAAATCGATATACTTCAATTGTCACTTAGTTTACTTCGAGTTTGATTGAGTTCAACTATAATTGCAAAGTTGAAAGTGTTTCCTAATGAAATAGTTTTGTTTCACCTTAGCATTAGGTACTTAAACAAATAACTAACACACGATTCCGATTATTCGAAACGATGTTGCTTTACCCGAAAGACAATTCGTCACGATTGCGTGACACGCCCGTTTCCTTAATTGATGTTTACCGACCATCGAAACAAAACGTATCGATTTAAGGAATGGGGCGGGCGGGCAAAAGAACCGAAGGGTATCGTTTTCCTTTTGGACGTTTATTTCTTCGCATCGTCGTCAATTCCCCTCACCTCCGATAATATTCGATGGCGCTCCGTCGAAACAAGTGCGAAAAATTCAAATGGCATCGATTTTCGCTTCTAAAACGCTTAGGCCGCTCCCCGTAAAAAAATGTGTAAGTATTTATTAAAGGCAATAGGAGTAATAAGCCGTAACGTCCCGTCGCCGTCACCACCGCCACCGTCGACTGTATTTTCGCATTTTCCGGCACTTTGCCCGCCGCCCCGCGCCCCATCGCGCCGCCATATGCGTTTTCGGGGGGCGGGCGTCTGACATCGTCTACGGTCGGTCTTTGAGGGTATTTCACGCTTTTCTTCCCTCGATTTTTCACGCTTCGCCGCCCCCCGCGCGTCTGCTGTTCGACGAATTTCCCTCTTCTTGCAAGATGGAAAATGACGTTGGCGGCAGCGGCCGCCTGCGACGAAGCGAATTGTTTTCTTCGCCTTTTTATATTCGGCGATTTTAAGTGTGCGACATTCCGACGTTGTGTCATCGGTCCCCGGGTCGATGGTGGCGGCGGCGGCGTCGTACGCGCCCGGGGGGTGGACGGACAACGATCGCGGAATATTAATGTTTCCATCCGGAAAATACCAATATTGGCAGTAGTTTCACATCGAGAGCGACCGTGCCGTACAAATACAAATTGTTTTCCGATGGAAATTCTCGACAGCCACGACCGGTTTGATTGAATGTTTTTCGTTAAGAATTTTTATGAAAAGAATTGCCGACGGGAGATGGCCGGGGTGTCGACATGTCGTCGATTATTACAGACTTTCACGGTAAATTCTGCATTTCACAATTCTTTTTTGTTTCTTCCAGGTACCACGCTGCCCTCATCTTACCGAAAGTCGTTTCTTTCGGAAACAAGCTTCCACCCCTGAGGTACCCCGATGCGCGGCGCGCGCAGCATTTCTTTATCGCTCTACAGCACAGAGCTCGTACCGATGAATTAGGAACGAATAGCGTGAGTGCCGCCCCCGCGGGCGGGCGGTGTTGTCCGATATTTGTAATGCGAACAAGGTTGTCGTTCATCATCGACAACGAACCTGCGACCGCGTTCCAATCGATTCGGACGCGCGAGCTTTCCATATTCGAAATGTTCCGCTATTAATACCACCCCAATTTGATGGGGGTGGTTGATTTATCGTAACGCCGATTAGCCGACGAAAGAATGGAATTTACGGTCCGGAAGAAATCCGGGACGATATGAATATATAGGAAGCGATAAGAAGAAGTCGATGCGTTTTCGTGACGGTGCACCACCACAAACAGAACCATTTCTCTACCTCGACGACAAACAGGATCGTAAATTCGCGTTTTGCGCGAGAAATATGATTTTTCGCGGAAAAGTTGTTACTTACCTTTCGATAGGGAGACGCAGAGGCTGAGGACGAGCCAGACGCCGACGCTCGTACAAGTTACAGTCGCCATGTTGTCGTACTAACGATTATCTGAAAAAAAAGCGAGGAATCGTGTATTTATTGCGATAACGTTAAAAACAAAAAATCTAAAAAACTAGATTTTAATCTCGTTCCGATATGGTAAATTGCATCATCCATATTTCAGGAGGATACCGGACGCATTGAATCGGGATAAAACCAATCGGTGAGCGAATTTTTAATCATTTTATTGTTTTTGCATCGGTCGTTGCGTCGCATGTCACATCCAGTCGAATGGAAATTATTTCGTTGTAGTCGAACTGATTTTTTTTTAATTTCATGTACCGAAAAATATATGAACCACTTGAATAATGACAATTTTATCTCGTTCATCATACAAATTGGTAACGCTGTCAAGAAACTTTGAAATCTTCGACTAAGTTGATTTTTTTTACTGAAAAAGGAATTCTTCAATATGTCTACTGCATGTCACGTTACAAATTTGTCTGTCAACTGAAAAAGGTGACAAAAAATTGACTTTTTGAGTGATTCGCTAAGTTAACATCAACTTAGCGAAATATCGGTTTTTGTAATCACTACTGATATTTTCTATGGAAAAAAGAATGAAAAACATGTTTTCCACTTTTTTTGTCTTCACGTGGCGACATCCAATTAGCGAAACACTGACAAAAAAATACCTACACGCAAATTTTTTTGTTCAAAAAACTGGCTAGAGTAGATCGAAGCAGAAAAAATTGAAAAACATTTCGGTTTTCGTGAGATGATATTATTTGAAGGACATGCACAAACATTTTTTTTTCCGAGAATGATTCCTAGAGTCGAAAATTGACTTTCTTGTTTCTACGTTGCGAGGTCAACTTACCGAATCATCGAGTTGAAAAACCACTGATTTTCTGTTTCCTAGTCCAAATATTTTAAAAAAGTCGCTCGGGTGCTTCTCTAAATGGGCTCATTTTAATGAAATGTCGATTTTAATGAAAACTACGAATAACACCTATTTTCTTTTTCTCCGAACAATTTACAAATGTTCCTGTCACTAAAAAAACAGACGAAAAAAAGACATTTTGAGCTGGCGTTTCGCTAAGTTGACGTCAAATTTTCGTTTCAGTTGTGATTTTTATGGCTCTTTTGTCTCTATATGGCGATCGCAACTTAGAATCGATGTTTCGCTAAGTTGACGTCAACTTAGCGAAACATCGATTCAAAAAATCACAACTGAAACGAAAATTTTCTTTTTTCCCCCATAATTCATGTGAAATTCCTCCATTCAATTCATTCTAAAAGATTGATTAAAAAATTTGTTTTGTAATTTTTTTTCTTCGCATAGCGACATCAACTTAGCGAAACAATTATTAGAAAAAACTGAAGACACAGCAAATTTTTTTTTTTTTGTTCGAATAATTTACGATTGATTCATAGCGCAGATTCAGACCAGAAAAATGGCTGAGAAATGTTTTTATGGTTTTTTTGCCTCTATATGGTGATCGGAACTTAACGAAATATTGATTCAAAAAAGCAGCTAACGAAACGGAAAATTTTCTTTCTCAATGAATCAAATAATTCCCGGAGTAGGTTCAACTGAAAAAAAAAGTCAAAATAATGACTTTTTAAATTTGAGTTTCGCAAAGTTGACGTCAACTTAGCGAAACATCGATTCAAAAAATCACAATTGAAACGAAATATTTCCTTTTTCCCCATAATTCATGTGAAATTCCTCTATTCAATTCATTCTAAAAGATTTATTGAAAAATTTGTTTTGTAATTTTTTGTCTTCGCATAGCGACATAAACTTAGCGAAACATCTATTTAAAAAAACTGAAAACACAGCAAATTTTCTTTTCGTTCGAATAATTTACGAATAATTCATAGCGCAGATTCAAATAAGAAAATTGGCTGACAAATTTTTTTATGGCTCTTTTGTCTTTATATGGCGATCGTAACTTAGCGAAATATCGATTCAAAAAAGCACCTAACAAAACGGCAAATTTTCTTTCTCAACGAATAATTTGCTAATAATTCCCGGAGTAGGTTCAACTGCAAAAAACTATCAAAAGAATGACGTTCGCAAAGTTGACGTCAACTTATCGAAATATCGATGAATGACAGATTGTAAGATATGTTTCAAAAAAAATTCCGTAAATGTCGAAGAAGTAGGGAGGCAACATCGTTGTGAAAAATATCGATATTTCTAGACATCGATGCTTGCATAAAAAACATCGATGTTGAAAAAGAACGATATATCGATGTTTTACCGATGTTTTGTACTTTGAAAGAAAATTTGTTCGAAAAACCATATTTTTAGAGTGTTCACATCTGCAGCTTTTTATAGATGTAGATTATTTATTTCTTCATTATGAAAACAATATTTTGTAGTTATTATTTCTTTGAATTATCGATGTGGATGATATATTTTCAACTGTTTTATGGTTTAAGTATTTATAGTGATGCGCCAAGACTCAAGATACTATTGGTCTGGTCTTGGTGTTGTCTTGAAATTCAAGACAAGACTAAGCCAACTTAATACAAGACAAGACCAAGATAAAACCTATCAAGAATCCCAAGAATGTTGTCTTGTCCTGGGAAATTTTTTTTTTTAATATTGAATATTCACCATTATTTTATGCGCGTTTCGTATTAATATTTAAATGAATCCCCGTAAAACTAATTTTTTATTATAAAATTACGTTCATCATCTTTTGTTTTACTAGTAAATTTCTGATATTAAAATTTTCAAGTTATAATAGTCAAGCAGACGTAATTGCATATAAATTCATGTGCAAATTTCCGCATTAAACATTTATCTCTAATTGAAGTGAAAATTATGATCTTATCCAGATTTTTATAGTAATTTTTAATGGTTTTTTATATTTCACTTTAACTATTTACACAGGATTAATAATATCTAATTAAAAATTTACACTTATTTTACTGCAGAATTCAATTTAAAAAGTAATTTTCTTTTTTTACTCTACAACCAATTGTAGTTTCAATAAGATTTTCTGATAATATTTTTGTAGTGTATGATTAAAAAAAAAAACTAAAAAAGAAAAAAATAAACAAGTTAAAGAAATGATGTGTCATTTAAGTTGATAATATACATCTAATTTTTAACCTGCTAATTTTGATGCCAGGCAGGTAGTTAAGATGAAACAATTAAATAAAAACACAGGTCGGGTTGTAAAAATTTTGGAATAAAATATTTTTATTCTATCTTTCTTGCACAAAATTTGAAATATAATCGGAATGAAGTAAAAAAATTTTTTTTATATCCTGATAACAAAACTTTTATATTGAATTTGAAATTATTGTTAGTTTAACTGATTCTAAAAGAAATTATGAAAAGTCACCGTAACAAATTTCGTTTTTAAGAGAGCATTTTGCCCAAGAGTTAATGCAGACCAGCATTTTTAAAGGATCATCGAATGATCGGGTTCTTTTTTTATTCATCACCAGAGAACCAGCAGAAAATAATCTCTCTACTGGCACTGAGGAAGCTGGTGTGCAAAGAATGTCCTTCGCCATTTTAGCGACAGTTGGATAATTTTTTTGATTATTTTTCCACCATTGGAGAATGTTGGTGTCTTGGGGTTCTTTGGGAGAACTGTAATAGGCATCAAGTTCATTTCTCCACGTCTTTTTTTCATTTTTTTGTTGAGGATAAATATGACTTTACTTTGAAATTTCATAATCTTGACTATTAACAACGCAAGAACAAGACAAGACAAGATTCTTGCCAAATCTTGTTCACAAGACCAAGACAAGATGAATATTTCTCAAGATCTTGCCTTAGCAAGACAAGATTTTTATCATTCTTGTCTTGTCTTGTTCTTGCGCATCACATCCATGATTTTTCCGTACTTATGTCAAATTCATCTGAGGTACTTGTTGATCAGGTGATTCGTGTTCCTGTGTTTATTCATTTAAGTAGCATAACTTTATTTTGATCACGAATTCGTTGAAATGCATAAACTTTGAATCCAGGATTAAAGGATAGTGGATGTGGTCAGGAATGTTCCACAGTAAAGTGGTTTCTTGATCTCCGAATATTCTCCATATTATTTCTTTAGAAAACGTTGTCTTATGCAGTAATGACGCAAAAGACTTTTTTTTGTCGTAATGCGTTTGATATTAATAGTGTTAAAAACTTTTGGAACACGCAGATATTCTCAAACAGATTGAGCAACGATGTCGATATTCTTGACTAATATGCACGATGTATCGACGACGTATCGTCAATTGAAACATCGATGTTCACGACCGATATATCGATGTTTGACAAACATGATGTATCATTTGCATCCCTACGTAGAAATCACAAGTCTCTGCAGACTGCAGTGTACACCAAGCATTTTGTTTTTGTGTTACAATAATCTACGTCACTTTTTGCTTTGGATAATTAATTGATCGGTGATAACCTTCGTCCTCTTTCGTAAACCACATCGGAATTCTGCGTTTGCATAATTAATTTCAATTTCACGCTGATATTAATTATCGCCCGTTGTACAAACAAAAACTTTCGAACTAGTTTCTGTAGGAGTTGACTGCGCTCGCCGTATTTTCTGTGATGTTTGTTTGATTCTCCATTAAATTCACAGGGACAATATGGAAATATTGACCCACTTCGCGTAATGAGTCGATAGGTCGTAAAATCGAACTGCTCGAACAATTCCATCTCCTCTCGAACGTTCGTTCGCTCAAAGGTCAAAACCCTTTTTACGAGAACATTAGATCGTAAAACGATGAATTTAACGTGACGTTTGTTTCTCGTTTTTGGTTTCGGTGTACAGAGTTCGTCGTCACCTGAGGGGCTTTATTGGAAAGTTTGATCATCTTCGCGAATTAGTAGACGAGCGAACATAATACGCCCTGAAACTTCGAGAACGAAATGCACTCGAAGTCGAAGCACCCTCTCGGTGCATTTCCCTCCTCTCGACGGTGGCGGCCTGTTACGATATCAAAGATCCGCCCGCTAATCCACTGCCGCTTGCAATCCCGCGATACATCCTTGATTCCGATCCCGATTCCGATAATAAATTCCCGCAGTTTCTTCCCGCCTCGCCCCCCGAACCACCCCGAGGGGTAACAACAACGACGAAATGATCGGATGCGATCTCGTTAGCGGGGTGGAGGAGTCCGCACCCCCCGTCTTCGATTGCGCTATGAATCAGCATGTTTATTGAAATCGGCGGAAAACGGGGAAAAGTGGGAGTGACTGCTTGATTTATAACTTTAATATGATAAATGCCGAAACCGGGGCGATGCGGGTAGTTGGAGATCGGCCGAGCGACACGCAATTACGAGCCTTTATCCGATTGACAGATATTAGGAAATATGATATATCAGAAGTGGGATCGAGATATTCGGACTCTCGCGCGTAATTACGGAGCGCGACCACCCTTGTTTGGTTTGCAGGGAAACGGCGTTTATTGAGCCGTTCCAAGAATTTCATTACGATTTTTCGCGATACCGAATACGATTTCGATTTACCCCCTCGTTATTATTTATGAAGTGCGCGTCGAAGGGGGCAACAATTACGAAACGAGTCGGAAAAACACGTGGAGAATAAACGCACGCGATATTAATATCTGCTAATTAATCGGAACGAGTGGTCGGTATTAATTCCGGCCATCGATTTCCCGGGTGGGAAAACGAGCGGTTTTTCGCGACGACGAGGGGTGGGATGACGTTCTACGCTTTTTAATTAATCCGAACGTTCCGGCAACGTAAACCGATCCGCGCGCCCGTCAATTAGGTTCGTTTCGTTCGGAAAACGTGGCCTCATTAGCGGAAAAATCATCGACGTTCTTTGTGTCCCGTACGGGAAACCAGTGAGCGCGCGGAAGGAAAGAAAAATAACGCGATTCCTCTCTTAACCAATTACCATGCAAATACGGCGTGAAATCGCGGGCGACAAAAGAATAACGTTGTTCCCGGCGTTCCTCGCTCGTTTTCGAATGCGACGCGAGGGCGTTTTTCCTGTAATCAAACAAAGGGTGCGTCGTCGCGGGGTCGAAACCGGGAATTAGCATTTAGAATGCTCCGGTAAATTCGCAGGTAACCGGAGTCACATACAAAATTCGGTCCGGCCGATCCATCCATCGTTTCTTGATGCCGAGCGATTCCCCTCTAATTTACATTCATTTCTCTATTCACGACGAAAATATCCTCATACTCCTGGTATAACTGGATCGTTCGAATATAAAGTCGCGAGTAATTCGAGATGTCGCAATTCCCCGGCTCGTCCGCTCACTCGCTACTAACGAAATCCATTTTGCGCGCGTGGCTAATGATATTTATTGGCGGAATCGCAAAACCCCCGAGAAACCCGAGTTTATTATTACTCGCCAATGTATATATATACGACCAATAAACCGATCGAATCATATTAATACGGGGACAACGTCCTCGCTCCGATTTCCCGCGGGGGTTCCGGTAAAAACTTGTACGAAATGCGAGGACGTAACAACTCTCGAGGTAATATGGAACCAAATACTCATTACTGCCTCGAAAAATTAATGGTTGATTGAAATTTTGATTGCACATTCAATGGCGCCCAACGTGGGGCCCAGCAATCTAAAATATCACGAGCTGATACGGAATTTGGTATCGGAAAATCTTCCCCAACATTAAATAATGCGTTTTCAAACATAATTCCAAATTGAAATAATATTGAAAGTGTTTTCTATTGTCACACAACAATGGGTTCCATTAGTAATGGTGAAATGGTGCGCCGAATGCTAGGCCACCTTGGAAAAATTCATTCGCCTTGTTGCGGACATCAGAGACGTCCGGCGGATGCCAGGAATTCTGGACGGACATGAAGTATCGTTATACTCATGTAGCGAAAACTGCAATGTACACAGAATTCCTGGAGAAGTGCCGTTAGCATGCTGGAAAGTCATGGGAAATGCACCGAAGTTTCCTCGGTACCAAACAGGCTGTCTTTCTGTTTCACTCGGGCGAGTAGCTCATAAAGCGAGTGAAACCCCCGCGCCAAATAAGATTTATTTTTTCATAACGATTCGTTCTGAAATTACGCGACGTTACTGAAATAACTAGCGAATCGAGACTAGCAACGAAAGTATCGTATGGGGAACTACGCAACAACCTACGCAGAGCTAAGCCACATTGCCGTGAGCCCGGGCGATCTTGCACCTCGGTACCGCATGCTGTAACCGATCGGAGATCACGTCGGGTTCAACAATTATAGGCACTACACATCCGTAATGTTTTAATGGAAACCATAGTTCGTTATGAACATGTACGGCTCCAGTACGGTTGCCGCATATGTGCCGTGCACTGCACTAAAGCAGTGGACTGTATGAGCTACGTCGAACTGACGCAACAAGAGAGCGTTAGTCACTCGCGCCATCCGCCGTGCCATAGACGAGGTTTTCCACAGAAGGTGAAGCCAAGCGACATCTAGTGACGGTCAGAGTATTGAGGCGGCCGATAGATGACGCTGATGTTGCAGTGCAGAAATAAACCTTATAGTCGACGAACCAGAGGAAGATGGTACCGTCAGACGACGAAATTGAAGGCTCAAATATACTTGAGTTAGTTTTGTGATCGTTAGAAAATGATACATTGCAATGCATAGCAGTACCAGCCGGTTGATTGAGGTAAATACTCCTCGGAGCAGCGGTACTGGTTTTATATAAATTCACTTACTGACATATCTCTAGTTTATTCTTGGACAACAAAGAGAAGTTCCATTATCTTAATTCACAGATCACTTGATACAGATGATTTTATATTAGAAAAGGTCTAACAAAGGCGCTCGTCGCATCTGGAAATATGTTTTCAAGTTAGAAACAAATTTTGTTTGACATGGGTTATGTTACTTCATATTCAATGTACCTCGACTTTGGAGTAAGGATGCAAATGATACTTCGATGTTTGTCAAACATCGATATATCGTTCATGAACATCAATGTTTCTATTGACGATACGTCGTCGATGCATCGTGCATATTAGTCAAAAATATCGACATCGTTCCTCAATCTGTTTGAGAACATCTGCGTGTTCCAAAAGTTTTAAACACTATTATTATCAAACGCATAATGAGAACAAATTTTTCGCCTCATTACTGCATAAGACAACGTTTTCTAAAGAAATAATATGGAGAATATTCGGAGATCAAGAAATCACTATACTGTGGAACATTCCTGACCACATCCACTATCCTTTAATCCTGGATTCAAAGTTTATGCATTTCAACGAATTCATGATCAAAATAAAGTTATGCTACTTGAATGAATAAACACAGGAACACGAATCACTCGATCAACAAGTACCTCAGATGAATTTGACATAAGTATGGAAAAATCATGAATAGTTAGTGATGCGCAAGAACAAGACAAGACAAGAATCATAAAAATCTTGTCTTGCTAGGGCAAGATCTTGAGAAATATTCATCTTGTCTTGGTCTTGTGACCAAGATTTGGCAAGAATCTTGTCTTGTCTTGTTCTTGCGTTGTTAATAGTCAAGATTATGAAATTTCAAAGTACAGTCATATTTATACTCAACAAAAAAAAGACAAAAAAGACGTGGAGAAGTGAATTTGATGCCTATTACAGTTCTCCCAGAGAACCCCAAGACACCAACATTCCCCAATGGTGGAAAAATAATCAAAAAACTTATATCCAACTATTGCTAAAATGGCAAGTGACATTCTTTGCACACCAGCTTCCTCAGTGCCAGTAGAGAGATCATTTTCTGCTGGTTCTCTGGTGATGAATAAAAAAAAACCGATTATCCGATGATTCTTTAAAAATGCTAGTCTGCATTAATACTTGGGCAAAATGCTCTCTTAAGAACCAAACTTGTTACGGTGATTTTTCATAATTTCTTTTAGAATGAGTTAAACTGAAAATAATTTAAAATTCAATATAAAAGTTTTGTTACCAGGATATGAAAAAAATTTTTTTACTTCATTCCGATTATATTTCAAATTTTGTGCATGAAAGATAGAATAAAAATATTTTACTTCAAAATTTTTATTACCCGAACTGTGTTTTTATTAAATTCTTTCACCTAACTACCTGCGTGGCATCAAAATTAGCAGGTCAAAAATTAGATGTACATTATCAATTTAAATGACACATCATTTTTTTAACTTGTTTATTTTTTTCTTTTTTAGTTTTTTTTTCAATCATACACTACAAAAATATCATCAGAAAATCTTATTGAAACTACGATTGGTTGTAGAGTGAAAAAAGAAAAATTATTTTTTAAATTGAATTCTGCAGTGAAATAAGTGTAAATTTTTAATTAGATATTATTAATTCTGTGTAAATAGTTAAAATAGTAAGTAAAATATAAAAAACCATTAAAAATTTCTATAAAAATCTGGATAAGATCATAATTTTTACTTTAATTCGGAGATAAGTATTTAATGCGAAAATTTGCACATAAATTTATATGCAATTAAGTTTGCTATTATAACTCAAAATTTTTAATATCAGAAATTTACTAATAAACCAAAAGATGATGAACATAATTTTATAATAAAAAATTAGTTTTACGGGGATTCATTTGAATATTAATACGAAACGCGCATAAAAAATGTTATTAATAAGTCATAACTCAACAGAAACTAATTAAAAATCTTTACTCATTGGTGAATAGTCAATATTTAAAAAAAATATTTCCCAAGACAAGACAACATTCTTGGGATTCTTGATAGGTTTTATCTTGGTCTTGTCTTGTATTAAATTGGCTTAGTCTTGTCTTGGGTCTTGTCTTCAATTTCAAAACAAGACCAAGACAAAACCAAGAATATCTTGAGTCTTGGCGCATCACTATGAATAGTTAAACAATAAAACAGTTGAAAATATATCATCCACATCATTAATTCAAAGAAATAAAGATTCTCTAATTACAAAATATTGTTTTCATGACGAAAAAATAAATAATCTACATCTGTAAAAAGCTGCAGATGTGAACACTTTAAAAATATGGTTTTTCGAACAAATTTCCTTTCAAAGTACAAAACATCGATATATCGTTTTTTTTTCAACGATGTATTTTAACATGGATGTTTTTTATGCAAGCATCGATGTCTAGAAATATCGATGTTTTTTACGACGATGTTACATCCCTACTTTAGAGTAGGTAGATGAATTTGAATCAAGTATTGGTTGATTTTGAGTGTAGGTTGAACAGGGTTGAGAACTTTTATTCAAATCGAATGTCGGTTGATTTGTGTTCAATCGGTGATTCAAATCGAGTGATGATGTATTTGGATTCGGTGGGTTGATTTAAATAGAACGTTCGTTGGTTTGACTTAATTCGGTTGATTGAAATCAAATGTTAATTGATATTTGGTTTAGGCTCATTTCACTTATAAATTAATAAAAAGCAAATTTTTGTTGATCTAGAATGGATTGATTTGTGTGAGATTGTCAATCCAACATTGGTTGATTCAAATTCAATGTTTAATTTAATGATTGAATTCAAAGTTATATTTCTGAGAGATGTACAAGAGTGACAGTTCAAGTTTGTTCATCTGGCCGAAAGAAGCACTGCCCTTGGGATTCCCCAGGGTTCAGTACTAGGCCCACTTTTGTTCCATCTTTTTGTGAATGATTTGAGTTTTTAATGCAGTTACCGCTCGGGACTTGAGAAAACTCGCCCTTGAACAGAAGGGGTGGGTTATTTCATAATTCATATTATGTTAGTTGATTTGAGTCAGATCGGTTGCTCCGAACCATGTGATTGAATAGACTCGGGATTTCCTATTTAAATCGGGTTTTGGTTGATGTCAATGAAATGGTGGTTAATTTGGTACACGTTAATTGATGCAAATAAAATGTTGGTTGTTTGTGTGAAGTTTTTTGTTAGTCAAATATTGTTTGATTTAATTATTTGACTCAAATTTATTGTTTAATTTGACGATTAGATAAAAAGCTATATCTGTGGGAGATGTATAAGGGATTGAAAGTTGTTCGTCGACCCCAGGGTGTTCCCCAGGGTTCAGTACTGAGTCCAGTTTTTGTCAATGATTTACGCCGATCATTCTAGGGAATCTCGCGAATCAGCGGTGATCAAGTTTATCTTAATCGGGTAGTCACTCTATACCAGCTACAATTCGACGAAAACAAAGTTACCCTTGATTCCTCCCTTCATTTATGATTGCATGAGGCCTAAAGAAAAACTTTTCCATTTCGCGATCACCTTCGTCCCTCCACGTCCGTCTCAAATAAATAAAGTATCCGAAATAATCTTTTCCGCAGTTGTCCTCGAACGGATTTGTTCGAGTGTAAAGGTGAAACAACAAGTAGGAAAAACAAATGGTCCGAAACGTCGGTTTTCAATTCGCTAAATCCCGCTCATGAATCGCTGATGGGGATCTGAATTACATTCGCGACTCGGCGATGGCAGGAGGGCCGGGAAAAAAAAACAACAAAAGCGAAATTGTCGTCGCTCGGGAAAACGCGACCGCATGGCGTAACAATAATAACAAAGCGGCATGGAATCGCGAAATCCCCACCCGATTTTTTTTTCCGTTCGATTTCGCGCACGAAACTCGAATTATGGATTTTCCGCTTTTGTTATTGTTGCCGACGACCGACCCGACCGGGCGTATTATTTTCATACCCGTTTCCGTTGCACATTTTGCCCGCGCGCCCGCCGACCGGTCATTAGAAATTTATAAATACGGCCGGGCCGCGCGATTTCCGACAATGTCGCCGAGCGTTTTAATCTCGTTCCGGCGAAGAAGAAAATTCAATTTTCCCCCCGAAAGCGGTACGTACGGACGAACGGAGCCCGCGGAGAGGGCCTTCTATATTCCTAGACGCCGCCGGAACTATTAAGATAACATTTGACAATTAACTTTGACAAGTTAAATGTCGTTAGGAAGGGCGAGATGGGAAGTTATAAATATTCATCGCTTCCCGGTTCACGTTTTAAACGGGCGACAGATGTGCGACAATTATCTACATCGCAGGAAGGAGATCCATTGGTTGATTGTCGAGCGGAACGCATTTTCTACGAAATTTTCCTGGGCTAATTTGCAACACCGAGCATCGGTCTCTCTCACGATAAGCAAGCATCTAGCGTTGCACGGTGACCCCTGCTTAGAAACAGAAATAAGACGAGATGGGTTGTCGTTCTCTCTCTAATCGGCGGAGCTACGCACTCCCCACCCGAGCGAAGCGAACAGTTTTATTCGAATTTCTGCATATGTTTGATCACTCGGGTGGGGAGTCGGTAGCTGCGACAATCCACCTCATCTTATTGCTCTTTCTAAGCAGAGGTCACCGTGCATCTATTAATGGAAATAATTTGCTAATACCACATCATCGAAAATGATGCATGATGAGAATAGTTGTGTACACGTGAAACGGTGTAATTTTCTACGTATCGATAAATAATGAATTTCTTCATCTTGAATGAAAGAGATTTACAACAGATTCACTGCATGACATTAATGAAGACCGTTTAATTCTCCGCACGTAGCTGAATCGTAACTCAACATGAACTTGACAGTTGTTTGCGTAATTTGTTTACGCGCCTTTAAATTGAATAGTAACAACATTCCATCGGCGGCGAAGGGAATGATTGCTTTTTCGCTCTTGTAGGGGAACCGCAAAAATTATTGTGACGATAACAAGTTATACGCAAACAAAAACAATTTCTGGCGAACGGACTTTTATTTTTGCCTCGTCGGCGCGTCCCGACGATCGATCAAAATAACGTGGCGTGTTTTGTCCCCTTGTTCGGGCGCTTTTTCTCTCGCCTCTTCTCGAAATTATCGCAATGATAATGGGGCATAAAAATACACTCTCGAATGTGGGGGAGATCGTTATCTGGTGTTGTTATTGTCGAGACTATTACGGGGTGTAACCGCGGACATAGAACCGAATCGATCCGCCGAAAAATATTCGTTACGAGGCATAATTTCCCCCTTCGGCGTCACTATATTTAGCGAAAAGGAAACCAGATCGCTCGCTTCGCTCGCGACCTGACCGGCCTTCGCCGAGTCGGGGCCCCGACAAAACTCGAGAGAATATTTGGTTGCAATGCGATCGATTTTCGATGTGACTGTCACGGGATGAAAGAAATTGTCTTTTATTTAGGCTATGGTCGGAGTGTAGCGATAATATAAGATTTTGAAGTGTGCGGATAATGATTTTCATTTGTTTTTCAAATAATGTCCATTTCTCCTATCTCAATCTCCATTTGAATTGTCATACAAGAGTCGGTTCGCTAAGTAATTGTGAAATTCATTCACCTTGTCTATCGAAACCAGATCGCTCGCTTCGCTCGCGACCTGACCGGCCCTCCCCCCCCAACCCGACAAAAATCAAGAGAATATTTGGTTACAATGCGGTCGATTTTCGATGTGAATGTCACGGGATGAAAGAAACTGTTTTTTATTTAGGCTATGGTCGGAGTGTAGCGATAATATAAGATTTTGAAGTGTGTGGATAATGATTTTCGTTTGTTTTTCCAAGTATTCATATTGAACAGTGTGAAGTAATTTCTTCTTCGTTATGTTATGTTATGCTATATTCTTTTATTCTAGTCCATTGAAAAGAATATTTTTTTCTTATATAAGTTTATTTTCATAGTAGTAATCGAAAATCTGTGAATTTATTTTTCGAATTTTTATTTTATTTTTCATTTCGGCTTTGATCAAACCAAAGGGGGGCTATACGATTTTAAAGTAAGTTATGGATCAAAGACAGAGAATAATTTTGCTCTGCTAATACCAGAACGGGAGGTATACGCTTGCAAATGGTCAGTGTAATGTATCAGATGCGTAATGAAGTTTGCAACTATTACAAATTTCAATCATGATTCATTTTCTGACTGAAAAAATTGGCAAATTGGATTTATAATGAAAACTAAGAAGTTCCATCTGTTGGAATTGTGCTTAAACTTATCGGATAGAAACTGATATTCCTACTAAACGTGAAATTACGGAACGTAGCGCAGGTCATCTGAAAAACAGACGTGTTAATCTCAATATCGAATTGATTCGGACAAGAATTAGTAATTAAATCGATTTTTTCATCGAGCAAACGAACAGTTCAATAGGGAAAGCGATCGAAAGGTATAGAACCGGCGATAGCGCCTCTTGTCTCGACAAGTTTACTATCCGAAATGCTTTCCTCTTTTCGGCATTCGGGTTATCGAGTATCGCCTCGGTTCGAACGGTCGCGTTTCGTTCGAAGTCGGAAATGCGTGCATAAAAATGCCTAAGTTAAATGCACCGAATCGATTATTTTTACGTATCTCATCGATTTTCTTGAAAACGGTGGGCCATAGCTAAAAACGATGAAGGAAGCAATTGTTCATGGAAGTCCGGCGAAACGTTTGGTGAAAGATCTAAAGCGGTGCAATTATTATCAGTCGAGTTATGACTCATCGAAAAAATGGTACTTTCAGAAGGTTTCAAAAATTTTTCTCTCAGAAACGGTTCATTTTAGATAGGAATAGTAAGCGGAGCGAATGTAGCCCTATTTGATAGGAATTGAATGGTAAAAACTTCAGAGCGTTGATGGTTTTATAAATTGAGTTATTTTAGAAAATGTTAAAAAATCTTTGGCATTTTTATGTTTTGGTATGATTTTGCTCCAGAAGCGCTATTTGTGGCACCTTCATCGACAAAGGCAATCATAATAAAAGAAAATATGAATTTTTTAGTGAAAGTTTTGGAGCGTTGACTGTTGAGGGGGCCATGCTATGGGTGAAATATTCGGCGAAATCGTAAATTTTTGGGATTTTGAATTGTTTTCTCAAAATCTATGAACACCACGTCTTAGATGTTCCTACAAAAGACACTTTATTTAAAATTTTCTTTGCTATAAAAAAGTTTCGTGACGCTATCTGCAATAGTTTTTGAGTTATCCAGATTAAAAGAAAAAAAATTTTTTTTTATTTTTACGATTAAATCTCAAATTTTTCGCCAAGTCGCCCTTCGTTTACTCATTCTACCTGAAGAATACATTTTTAGGTACATTTTTACCGAATGTCGAACCCGTAGCTCTGAAAATAAGGTCGCAAAAAATTCCCGAAAATTTTTCAGTTTTTCGAGTATATCTCGAGAAATAATTCTCCGATTGCAATGGAATAAGGAATCAGATCTGGAGACCGTTACTGTGCATCTTCCCTAAAATTTCCTCGTTCTAGGCAGCGCCGTTTAGCCTGTAGCGTGAAGAGAAAATTTTGCCGCACACACATACATTTACATACACACACACACACACACACACACACACACACACACACACACAACTACCCCCATCGCTGAACGACGGCAAGGTATAACGCTTTATGCCCACTCACTTCGTGAGATGGGCAAGCGTATACAATAACCCGAAATATTGAAGTAAATGTGAATGATTCAAGCGACTCGAGCGTTGATCGTTTTCATCAAAAAAGCTGAACATTTAGGGCCCTTTCATATTAGGATGCGTGAATCGGATTCTCGTAGCCCAGATTCTAATGTTACGTTGCAGCAAATGGAGCTTTTCAGATTACGATTCCGATTCTTAATAGCTTTGGGATTCTTTATTGCTCGGTTGACACGTTCTTGTGTTTTTTGCTCCGGTAGCCGAATTCAAAGTTTACGTTAGATCAAATGAGCCTTTTCACATTAGGATTCAGATTCTTTATGAGCTTGCGATTCAAAAACATTTCGTCGATCGGTGTTTTCGGTCGCCGGAATTCTTTACGAGCGGAGTAACCAAAACAAATATGTGTTAAGTAATTTAATCCCGACTTGTTCTTCACGTTTGTTCCTGTGTCTGTCATCAGAACATTGGAGATATGCCCTCAGCAAGGGATGAGTTTTATTATTTTTTCCAAACAGGTTTTGGGGTATTGTAACAAACGACGATATCTTTTTCATCACGCTCTTGATTTATTTTATGTACCCAAGTTTTCCTATTTCTCTTTCTATTTTTCGTGAATAAATATCACAAACCTATCACTTCTAATTCATCCATGTTGCTCTTGTTAAACTCGAATAAGGAACGCAAATATGGGTAAATAATTATATGAGAGCCAAGCGCGTTAAGTGGAACAATAATAGAAATAGAGTGGGGTAACGCAACGTCAATCGTTCGAAATTCAGAATCTGTAATATGAAACGCACCAAATTCGTTTGTTTATTAAACAAATTTTATGGGAATCGGATTCAAGAATCCTAATATGAAAGGGCCCTTTACGCTGGCCATACACGATCAGTCGCATCGTTCATTTCAGCCGGAAGACCGGCCGGCCGGAGCGTATATGGGGGTTAAAACCTCGGAACATTTCGAAATGAGCGTCCTTTTCTAGCCAGGCCTGCCTTCAAATCGAATGCCGTCCGGCAAATACATGCCGTTGGGCCCGTAAATACGCTCGTTATGTCAATCAACGATAGCAGATAAGCAACTCGAAACGAAAAACGAAAATTCGAATTTTGGCCGGACGATTTAATGACCCATAAATATTAATATACAAGTAGGCCCTTGACTTCATTCAGGACTCGATTCCTTTGCTACCTGCTTTCTTGAATGGAACAAATGGGAGGATAAATATGAAGACTACAATTGGGATATCTTCGCATTTCCAAATACTTGTGGATAGTTTAACATTTAATTTAAAAAAATTATAAGAGATCCTCAATAAAACTCAATAAAGACGTCATTTTCAAGATACGAAGTGAAAGCGGAAAAAAAGAATACCGTCCCGAAAGGGACACGTGCTCGCGAAAGAGATATAGGACACATACAGAACAAAATTCCAAATTGACGATTTAAAATTTTGTTGACAATCAGTCACGCTATGGCTATCAATATCAACAAAAGTATTTGTAAGCGTAAAAGATTACGTTGAAGAAACCAGAAAGGGAATTAAAATCACAACCAAAAAACCCAAGAACCCAACGGCGAAAGGGAGCGCGAATTATCTACCCCAAAGACTATACAATAGGACCGAAGAAGTTACCAACGTGGGTGCCGTTTTCACCGACACGGAATGTAAAGGTAAGTGCTTGAAAGGGAAGTAAAACGAGAGATGTAAAATATTTTGATCGGCTTAAGCCATCGTCTCTCAAAATCACAGTTTTCTACATTTCATTTGGATAATGATAACCTCAAATCTTTGATAAGTATTCAATAAATTCGTAGCTCATCAAATTAGTGTTGTACAAAAACTTTCAATACATTTTAAACGAAGGAACACCAGAAGTATTTTCGGGATTTCACGATGGACATTTTGATCCATACGATAACAATATCATCAGGCAGTTATGTCAGTTGCGTTAAAAAAAATTTTAAGAAGTTTTTCCATTAATGATCTAACCAATTTTCTATGTGATTGAAGTGTACTTTTGGCTGCAAGAGATAAACAATGAGAAACCACTTGGTCACATATCGCTTATAAAACATATGCTTATAAAAAATGCATCTATATCAAAAAGAGTGCGTGATGCGTCAAGAAATATCTTTTAATGAAAATACACACGCAGGAATGAGATACCGTAAATAGGGATTGTGACTGGTCCCATTCAAGTTTTTGTCACTACATATTTCAAGCAGCCCTCGCCCCCTTGCCCGCAAAATAGATCCCATTCACTTGTGCCGATCGTTCGAAAATGTTTGGGGCCGGAACAGCTGCTTTTGCACAAGATTGAAAATGATAAATATAGTATTAATTTGATACTCTCTAGAAAAAATATTTGCACCACTGTCGTACAGTGTTCGAATGAACTGTCGTCGGCTGTTTTTCTATACTTTTCACCATTTTCAAAAAAAAGTTTGTCACTTTTTCCTAGGTCCGGCGCTGTTTTCACAGTCTAACGTTACGTGTATGGCCTTCTCCGGTCTAACGATAGATCGGACGGCGTATCGAAACCGGCAGTCCTACCTGATCGTGTATGGCCAGCGTTAGGGGCTCTCATATAATTATTTACCCATATTTGCGTTCCTTATTCGATTTTAACAAGAGCAACATGGATGAATTAGAAGTGATACGTTTGTGGTATTTATTCACGAAAAATAGAAAGAGAAATAGGAAAACTTGGGTACATAAAATAAATCAAGAGCGTGATGAAAAAGGTATCGTCGTTTGTTACAATACCCCAAAACCTGTTTGGAAAAAATAATATAACTCATCCCTTGCGGAGGGCATATCTCCAATGTTCTGATGACAGACACACGAACAAACGTGAAGAACAAATCGGGATTAAATTACTTAACACATATTTGTTTTGGTTACTGCGCTCGTAAAGAATTCCGGCGACCGAAAACACCGATCGACGAAATGTTTTTGAATCGCAAGCTCATAAAGAATCTGAATCCTAATGTGAAAAGGCTCATTTGATCTAACGTAAACTTTGAATTCGGCTACCGGAGCAAAAAACACAAGAACGTGTCAACCGAGCAATAAAGAATCCCAAAGCTATAAAGAATCGGAATCGTAATCTGAAAGGTTCCATTTGCTGCAACGTAACATTTGAATCTGGGCTACGAGAATCCGATTCACGAATCCTAATATGAAAGGGCCCTTAAACTTGATCGCGGATTTTGTAACCATAACCAAAAACACGCAGGATGTACGTGTGTAAAATTTGAACAAACAACACAACTTCAAAACATTCCTTTTGTGTAATTTCCAGTTTTAAGCAGAAGCGTGCCAAGATTCTTGGGGCCTCCCCCGCAAAAAAAGTTTGGGGCCCCTACCCCCGTCCAAATAGGTTAGCTTATTAGGAAATTGGGGGCCCCTAATAGTCCGCCCCCCCCACATAGCACACCCCTGGTTTTAAGCTATTTTGAGTTTCTTGAGAGATGTCATGGTAATAACATTTGAACCCTTGCGGTAAGATGCCGCCACGTCCGGTACTCTGTGGGGAAACGTAACGATCACCATGAGAAACGGAAACACGTCTATGACTCTGGTGGTAGGTCAAATGATACGAACTGTCAATTGTAGCAGAGTGATTACAGTTATTGGTTAATGAGTACGTGAAAAGTGAATTGTGAAAGAATATAATCAGTGTGAGTGCGTTTCTTAACAGTTTGTTATAAATAACACTTTACAACGTGCAACCTAACATAATGAAACATAGTTTTGTAGTATTTCACACGTTGTTGTCGCTGTTGGTAAAATTAACGGTTAAGTAAATATGAGCTTTGAACATAATAAACGAAGAAGGCTATTACTGTATTCGTATTATTGTACGAAAAGCAGGGCCGTCATCTCGAAATGAATTGCGAGTTTGTTTTTCGGACTTGGAACAAGGCGACTTGTGAAAATCAGTTTTCACTGCGATTTGGAATGAAGGTAACGATCAACGATAAACGTGGTTGCTCGCAAACTTCACCGTTGACCGGAAGGAAGGTGGTAAACTAGGGCAAACCTGGAGCTTGTTCGCAAGACTTTAGTTTCGGATTTCGCTCATGCGATCACGATGGTGATACGATTAAATAAAGAGGGAAAAATTATCTTTTAATGAAAATACACACGCAGGAATGAGATACCGTAAATAGGGATTGTGACTGGTCCCATTCAAGTTTTTGTCACTACATATTTCAAGCAGCCTCGCCCCTTGCCCGCAAAATAGATCCCATTCACTTGTGCCGATCGTTCGAAAATGTTTGGGGCCGGAACAGCTGCTTTTGCACAAGATTGAAAATGATAAATATAGTATTAATTTGATACTCTCTAGAAAAAATATTTGCACCACTGTCGTACAGTGTTCGAATGAACTGTCGTCGGCTGTTTTTCTATACTTTTCACCATTTTCAAAAAAAAGTTTGTCACTTTTTCCTAGGTCCGGCGCTGTTTTCACAGTCTAACGTTACGTGTATGGCCTTCTCCGGTCTAACGATAGATCGGACGGCGTATCGAAACCGGCAGTCCTACCTGATCGTGTATGGCCAGCGTTAGGGGCTCTCATATAATTATTTACCCATATTTGCGTTCCTTATTCGATTTTAACAAGAGCAACATGGATGAATTAGAAGTGATACGTTTGTGGTATTTATTCACGAAAAATAGAAAGAGAAATAGGAAAACTTGGGTACATAAAATAAATCAAGAGCGTGATGAAAAAGGTATCGTCGTTTGTTACAATACCCCAAAACCTGTTTGGAAAAAATAATATAACTCATCCCTTGCGGAGGGCATATCTCCAATGTTCTGATGACAGACACACGAACAAACGTGAAGAACAAATCGGGATTAAATTACTTAACACATATTTGTTTTGGTTACTGCGCTCGTAAAGAATTCCGGCGACCGAAAACACCGATCGACGAAATGTTTTTGAATCGCAAGCTCATAAAGAATCTGAATCCTAATGTGAAAAGGCTCATTTGATCTAACGTAAACTTTGAATTCGGCTACCGGAGCAAAAAACACAAGAACGTGTCAACCGAGCAATAAAGAATCCCAAAGCTATAAAGAATCGGAATCGTAATCTGAAAGGTTCCATTTGCTGCAACGTAACATTTGAATCTGGGCTACGAGAATCCGATTCACGAATCCTAATATGAAAGGGCCCTTAAACTTGATCGCGGATTTTGTAACCATAACCAAAAACACGCAGGATGTACGTGTGTAAAATTTGAACAAACAACACAACTTCAAAACATTCCTTTTGTGTAATTTCCAGTTTTAAGCAGAAGCGTGCCAAGTTTCTTGGGGCCTCCCCCGCAAAAAGTTTGGGGCCCTACCCCGTCCAAATAGGTTAGCTTATTAGGAAATTGGGGGCCCCTAATAGTCCGCCCCCACATAGCACACCCCTGGTTTTAAGCTATTTTGAGTTTCTTGAGAGATGTCATGGTAATAACATTTGAACCCTTGCGGTAAGATGCCGCCACGTCCGGTACTCTGTGGGGAAACGTAACGATCACCATGAGAAACGGAAACACGTCTATGACTCTGGTGGTAGGTCAAATGATACGAACTGTCAATTGTAGCAGAGTGATTACAGTTATTGGTTAATGAGTACGTGAAAAGTGAATTGTGAAAGAATATAATCAGTGTGAGTGCGTTTCTTAACAGTTTGTTATAAATAACACTTTACAACGTGCAACCTAACATAATGAAACATAGTTTTGTAGTATTTCACACGTTGTTGTCGCTGTTGGTAAAATTAACGGTTAAGTAAATATGAGCTTTGAACATAATAAACGAAGAAGGCTATTACTGTATTCGTATTATTGTACGAAAAGCAGGGCCGTCATCTCGAAATGAATTGCGAGTTTGTTTTTCGGACTTGGAACAAGGCGACTTGTGAAAATCAGTTTTCACTGCGATTTGGAATGAAGGTAACGATCAACGATAAACGTGGTTGCTCGCAAACTTCACCGTTGACCGAAAGGAAGGTGGTAAACTAGGGCAAACCTGGAGCTTGTTCGCAAGACTTTAGTTTCGGATTTCGCTCATGCGATCACGATGGTGATACGATTAAATAAAGAGGGAAAAATTAAGAATGAATAAAAGCTAGCCTTCCAACACCGGCAATGGAGCAGAATGGAACACCAAACCAGTTAACTAACGCAACCCAATTAAGCCGCAAAATTACAAATTTGATGATGCCGCCGACGTTGTCGTTGTGGAAGAAACCAATTCCCATAGCTCACCTCCAGGTTCGCTCAGTTCCCGCGGTCGGACGATGACTTTTGATTGGCGCCCCAGCACTCCACCCTGTATTAGGTTTAATCAACTGGGTCACGCTCGATTAAACGTTCAATTGTCGCGTTTACGCGAACTGCTCGGTCCGCGCCGGCATTCCACGTCCGTGCATCCCTGCGAACCGCAGATACGGTCTACGTTATGAGTTTAATCTGCGGAACGGATCTTTCGATCGGTGTTTTGTGGGACGCGTTGCGGAATTGAATCCGCCCGCCGCCGCCGTCGCCGCCGCCGCCACCGCCACCGCGACCGCGGCGATGCTTCTCCGTTCGTATATTACGTTCCCGTTATCTGACAACCGCCTCGCGATATTTCATCGTTTCAATCGCCGATTCATGGCGATGGTGGTTCCGTAGATGATTTACCGCGATAGCGACTTTTTCTGTTGTCCGTCGTCGCTGCCGCTGCTGTTGTAGTTTCATCGATCCCCGCGACGACGGCCGAATTCAATTTGACGCCCCGCGGAGGCGGCGGGTGGCCGAGAAGGCGAGATGATATCGCGATCCTTCCTCGGTTTCCACATTTCGCTCAAAGTGCATCGCGCGGTTTTTCTTCTTGGATGTTGCTCGGTCGCCATAACTCACTTAGGCCGGAAGGAGGTCTTCGGGAACAACTGTTGGCTGGAGTATCGATTTCGCAACTGGCTAGGGCTCTTGAATTTTCCCGTCCTCCTCCTTAGTTGGTAGGAAAAATGAGGACGTCCTTCTCCCAGTTGCCCCGCAGTAACTTTCATTCCTACAGTTTGCGGGACTTAATTACCTATGAAAATTGATTTAGGGCCGCCGGAATCTTTTCGACCGAATTTTATCGCGCGGTCCTGGAGACAATTACCCTGGCAGGAGTCGTTTAGGACGGTTTGACTACTTTTGGCGGCGGCGGCCAATTTCGTGGAGTAGCTTTCGATGATGCTGTGCAGATGAAAGGGTCGTTACGGGGAAGTGGTATGAATTGTAATTCCACAATCATCGCAATTGGCTGATGACGATCAATTGATACAATTTCTCGCTTTATAAACATTCAATTTGATGATCATCAAAGGGCGACACGATAAGTACACAGTTCGGTAGAAAACAACGGACAAAATAAAAGTTGGAGCCGAGAAAATTCCTCATTTTCTTATCATCCAGCTCTTCGGATATTTGGACCGTTCACCTCGGACCACCACCATCGTCGAACGATTACCGGAGCCACTTTCAAGGAATTCCTCGGTAATGGACACGAATGATAAGACCGTGGCGATTGGAAAACCTCATGCCGCCATGCACGATACTGTTCGAAAATCGCGCGCGGTCTTCCGATATACCACCATCAATATTCCGGGGTCGATTTCTGTTGCTTTTTTCGCTCGCATCAGGCACGGATTTGTTCGGTACGTGCTCTCATCCCCCTCGGTCCGGCGATGGGACGGGGGAGAAGAGCCCGGATTTTCGCGGTACATATCGATAACCTTCTTCCACCAGGACCGCCGGGAAAAATGGATTTAGCCGGGACGAAATCCGGGGGATCAAATCGAACTCGGGAACGCGAAAATGTGCAATTTCGGTAGTTTTTTTTTCGTGTCGATCTTTTGTTACATAGCGGTTGTACCGCTATATTACGGTAGCGTGAGATCGATCGGGCGAAAAAATGTGCGTCGCGCGAATCGATGTAGAGAGGTTAGCGGGCCGAATTTTAGGGATAGGGGGTTCATTTTTGTAGCGATCGGTAGATCTTGACATTCTTTTGAACGAGTTCGAAAACGGGCGTGATCGGTCTGTCCGTTATCGATTTATCGGCGGTCGCGCGTTTTTTTTCGAGAATTTTTTGTGACGTTCGTCGGGGGACTAGGGGATCGGAAGGGGGCTCGGACGGTCCGCGAAGAATGGTATTTTATTGTGGGTATTTTTCCTTGCTCTCGAACCCGGAACTTAATACGATTTTTTTGCGAATAACCGAAAATCGCCCATTTTCGCGAAATTTTCAAAAGCCCCTATCTCGAGAAGTACGTACGATTGGAAGACGCGAGATACGTTTTCGAAAAGGGCAAAGATAGTTCTTTGTTTTTTGTCTGCCGTTCGATTCTGCAGCTCCCTCCCTTCTTGGAATAAAAAATTCGTAAAGTCGAAATTTTTCGTGTTTTGCTTATATCTCGGAGGCGGTACGTCGGACGACGCGACGATCTTCTAAAGATGTTCCTCAATTATTGCGAGCAATCTTTCGCTAGAAGGTTCCGAAACTGTAGGACCTATCGTAAGAGAAATAGAAAAAAGTAGGGTGCCGCGAATCGATTTTCGTCGGGTAAAGCTAACTCCTAAAAAATTTGGGATGCCTGTTTCGAATAGACAATTAATACGGCTTTCTTTCTTCTCGAGACGTCGCGGACGTAGAATCTACCGATTCTCCGCAAAAAATTCCAAAACTAAACCGTCCGCTCCAAAAACGTTTCTTTTAGTAATATCTCCTTTATTGCGTCACGTATCGAATTATCGCGCACACGAAAATATTCGAAAAAAAATTAGCTACGAATCGTCCGAGAAACGTAAGGCCGTAGGAATAGCCGTTTTCGAGGAAAACGGCAGAAAATTTCGAAAATTCGAAGAATTCCTCTTGTGTGCCGAATGTATACGATTGCGCTCCGGAAAGTTCCGAACGGACGCGTTGACAGACGTGAATTAAAGGAGCCGGTCTGGCCTTTGCAATGCAAATATCGATGTACCTATCGAACGAACTGAATAAAAACTATAAATTCCGAAGATTCGCCTACCGATCGCGTCCGGATGGAGTCTCGTCGTTATTTCGAATTCGTTTAATTAGCAATGAGTTGTTTTAATCCTCAAATTGGACGTACATATTTATTTACGCCTTATGGTAGCCGTGGTGTTCGAGTAGTAGGATACATAGTGAGTGATCTCAGGCTCGAAACCGGGACGGTGAAAAGTTTTTTTTCATCGACGTAACATTTTTTAATTATCTCCGATGGAAAAAAATAAATGCTAGGTTATTATTATTATTATAGCCATCTGTATGTATTCAATGTTTTAACGAAAAATCCTTGGTTACAAAAAAGTTTATCGTTATGAAAGGAAAGAACGAGAAATCGATTATCTGCTCCGTCTATGTCTTCTGTCTATGGTAGAGTAACATAACCTCGACGATTTATTTCAATCCTCTTCGGTTGTTTATCGTTTCCAGAGTTTTTTCTTTCATTGAAATGGAACAAATAATGTAAGGTGCAAAACTGAAATTGAATATTGGAAAGATGCCTAAATATAAAAAAAATGGAATGGTATTCACCTTCAACAAATTTTCCTCGCCCACTATTGGGAACGAATTTTTCACATCACAAACAATAAGGTGTAAACGACAAAAAAGCAGATAAGATTGCAAAAGTTGAACTACAAAGTGAAATACTATGATATCCACTTGTGAAAAAAAAGTACGCAAAACAACAACATTGTTGAAACTGTAATAACATTTTGGTAAATTTAAATTTCTTCAATAATTCCAACATATATGACATTTATTCCATTTCAGAATAACTGTTCACAGTGAGTTCATGAAATTAAAACACCTAAACAAAAGGAGAAAACGAGTTAATGAAAAATAAAAAATGAAGACACACAAGTACGTTATTTTCCAGCTATGTATTTCATACATTTATCCAGTAATTTACAACCGTATATCATCGCTGTGGTTTTAGCACAGTCAAGATGACAAAAAAAAATTGACTCTCAAAAATACAAATTTACAACTATTCGATTCCATTTATAAAAAATGAAAACTAATATTGCATGTAGAAAAACAGAGCAGAAAAAAATAATTTTCTTCTTGATAGAGTGTCAATATTGATTGAAAAGATTGAATCCCCAAAAAATATAGTTCTTAGCATACTAAATAAATGCAACAGAATATATTTTCAATATAAATTGTACTTGAAAACTAATTGGAATTTCGAAACGCTTCTTCGATTAAAACATCAGATATCATATCCACACCATACTTTACAACCGCAATATCCTCGCTGTGGTTTCTAGCACAGCCAAAATGACAAAGAAAATAAACTTCCCAGAAAATAATAAATTTACAACTAATTTCTTCGATTCCTTTTATATAAAACGAAGAAGAAATTACTTCACACTATTCAATAAGAATACTTGAAAAACAAATCTTTTCATCCCGTGACATTCATATCGAAAATCGACCGCATTACAACCGTATATTCTCTCAATTTTCCTAACGATTTTCGTGATATTTAAGAAAAATTTGATATGCCTACGGCGACCCAAGAGCTGATCTTATATAGAGCGGAGCGCATATAGTGATCTGGCCCCTAGAATGATCGGGGCGCACAGGCGCAGGGGGGGCCGAAGGCCCCGACTTGTTATCCTCTTGACGTTTACCATCTTCTGCAGGAATCATTCACTGATTTCATGTGATCCTGAACTGTAAATACGTAAATCCCAAAGGTTCAGTTGCGAAACTACTTGCTACAATCTGTGAAGAAATATATGCGACAAGCGTTATATGAGAAAAAAGAACAAGAATCACATGAAATACAAAGAAATTATTGTGTGGCAGAAATTGAATTTCCCTTTTTCCTCCTCCATTTTCGCGAAAAATACGCGAGTGAACCTCAGGCATCGATATAAAAAAACGTCAGGTGGTTCCGATTCCACCACGATTACTCGCCTTTAGTTGAAGGGGACGCGTAATTTTCCCTGGGTCGCGTACCGCGAAAATTAAAAACTAGATAGAAACGTTTTCCCGTCTCGGCAATTTCGAAGAGAGGAAAATCCCCGATAACACTCCGGGCGTCGGGGTCGTTGAAAATCTGGTGTTCCCGATCCGCAACGATTTTCCCGGAGCGTCGGCACCATTTCCCTTCCTCTTTTTTCGTTTTTTTTTTTCTGTTTTTCGGTAAACATACAGTCGCTTTTTGTTTTTGCAACCTTCGCTCGAGTGGCGCGCGATTGCCAGGTGACAAAAAAAGGAACGACGACGATTTCCATTATTCCGCTTTCGACTCGGTTGACGGGAATATTCGCGACAACGACACCCCCGCCGGTCGGCCCTTGTCGTTGACGAAAATGGAAAAAAATATTCGCGATGGAAACAAAGGCTCGGCTTGACGGATCATCAGGCCTTCGTAAATAAAACAGAATTCAATTTTTCCAGATTTCGTCGCCCGAGACGGTTCTTTCTTTTTTTTTTTGTTCTCCGGAGAACGAGGGCGTCTCGGAATTACGAGCGTCTCGAACTTTCCGACGGATATCATCTTGACTGGCACGTTTAAATCAAAGTTTCTCCCATTTTGGGAGAGATCGTTCGCGGGGAACGTCAAAATATCTCAACTTCGCCCGCACGACGTTAAGTGTATCTCTCGTCGGAGCGGCGACAACGAACAAAGACCATGCACCGGATTACCGAACTCATTATGAACTTTGAGCCATCAACGCCACGTTGTTTTGTTATGAGCCGAGGTGACTGTCTAATCTGAGACAAGGCAAAGTTGCGAGGTGGAGGGGGAACGACCCACCCCCCCGCCCGAGACCTATCGACCAAAGGAAATTAGTGGAAAATCTTAAGACGACAAAACGTTCCACCGCCCGGACTTTCCAGACAGGGTGGGGGTGTGCGGGAGGGATCTTAGACCAGGCAGATTGTTTATCTCCTAGATCGCCTAGTGGATCGGTTCGAAACGCTTTGGTAACTACGTGCGTTTCCGGGAACACGTTCCAAGTCCGGACTGGGCTTCCGGAATTCGAATGTTGACGTTGCCGAGGCGCTGCCTTGAAATTCCCGTAGCGATAAGGCACGAACGAACGCTGGAACTGACGATTTAATTCTACTTTTGACCGATAATTGGATACGGATGTTCAGATTGTTTAGTAAGATATGCCACTATTTGATGTGCGTAATACATATATGTATATATGTGTGTCACTTTTCATAAAATTCGCTACTGAGAAGCTTTGTATAACATTTTTGGTATAGAAAGACGATTATACATCTCCATAGTGATTACACATTTTACCACTCCTTGAGTCAACGAGAGTCGATGAATCAGATTCATCGTCACCGAACCACTCCAGACCCTTATTATAGAAACAACATGGCTCATCAATGATATCCCGAAATAAAGTTCGTCCATTTTTTCGCCCATTTGATCGGGCAAGACACTTTCATTTAGAATCGTTAAACCGAGTAACTCGACGCATGAATAATTTCAATGGAGCTACATCAAAGTGTATACTCTCAGAATTTAGATTATCGCCGGAGTAGTTTGGCGGATAGATGGGAATGCCGCTCGCAAACCGCTGTATAATTGATTGTAAGCCAACCTGCTGTTAACATTTGCAATTCAAACGTCAACGCTCCGCGGAGCGTTACGCGTGCAACAACAAAAAAAAACGATCGTGGGCTCAACCGGGATTTGAACCCGGGACCTCTCGCACCCGAAGCGAGAATCATACCCCTAGACCATTGAGCCTCGGTACCACCACGAACGCGACCGTCGCATGGCAACGACGGTGGCATTCGACGAGACGACCTTGAAGTACCGTTAAAGCGACGCATCGACCTCGATCGAAGCGTTTCGTTCGGAATAATTCATATATTTACACTTTGATAAATCCATTCCGTCGGATGGAACGGCTGAATCACGTCGCTCCGAGGAATCGGAAACGCGGAAAAAAAAAAGAAAACAATACGAACTTAACGATTGGAAGTAATCAGGACGGCGCGTGACCGGGTAAAAGGGGTGAGCGACGGAGGGAATGAACAAAAAAAAAAGCGAGCAAGAGGGATGAGGGGACGATTTCACGGCCGTCTCTCTAAATATCATCGAGGCGCAACGACGAAGCTATTTACCCGACGCTTATCGTTCTCATAAAAATATTCCGGGGTGGATTTCGAGGGGATGATCGCGATGATTGGGTATTTTCGACGAGACGTTTGTTTCCTCGATTTCGCATTCCGAAACCGCGTTAAACGCCTCGTTGTTTTCACTTGCGACGGACCGTTTGAGCAATTTCTTCGCCAAATCGATTGTGAACTTCTGTTGCGCTGGCACAAATGACAGTTTCGATAAACCAAATCTTATTGCAGAAAAATCATGAATTATCAACAAAAAATCGTTTGTTTGTAAAGTCTGTTCACGTGATAAGGTTGTACGAAAACATCGATGAAAATTGTTAAATTTTTGCATTTTTAGTAATTTTTGCAAAAATGTAGAAGTTTAAACTGTCAATATTGAAAAGTGAACTTAGATAAACTCTCAGTTGAATGATAATCCAAGCTGAACGTGCAGTCCACTGAACTACGTCCCAACTGTTAGTTTCACTGACACTTATCGTTAATAATAAATTTAATTGAGCCCAACTCGCATGCGATAATCCGTATACCGTGCACTGTGTTCGATTTCGCATCATGCGTATTGTTACTCAATTGAACACCCGCCTTAGGGAACGTTACGCAACGAGTCATCGTTTTTCGTGCGCGCAGCGATTTATAAGACGTTATCACGTCAAATTAACATTTGCAACATATTTTCTCGAAGGCAAATAAATAAAATACAACAAAAGCATAAAATAGTTCATTGGCTCATATAAACAAATTCACCAATGGGGCGAAGTGAACGAAACGGATTCATAAAAATAACTCCACGCTGGCGAAACAAGTAGGCGTCCAAAGTTCGACTCTTCCCATTGAGTGTATAGAGGGGCAAAACGTTACAACTTTTCCAATCAACTAAACTTCAAACTCCGGGAAAAGGTCTTATTCTCTCAAGTTTTGTCTTACTACTATCGCGAAAACTCGTAATATACATAACATCGATATCTTCGTCGCGCCGGAGCGCCGAAGCCCTCAAGGTATATTAGAAAAAAATGGCGATTCGTTTCGTCATTTCGCGCGACGTGTGCCGCGGGGACGGATTTAATATTTATACGGAAAGTTAGGGGGCTTCTATTTACATTTAGCCCCGGGCGCTCCCCTTAAATCGGAACCGGGTCCGACGTTCGCCTTAATAACTTACGCGGTCTTTGAAACTTTTACCTTTTAAAATACGGCGACGCCCGCGTCCGAACGATGGAAACGTTTCAACTATTCATGACGGGGCCGGGCGACGGGTTACGTGGATGAAAAGGGAAAAAAAAGAGCAAAAACCCTCCGGAATTAATGAAATTTAGATGGAAATGATAACAATTTCCAACGGGAAAAATTGTTTTGAACTCTTATCTATATTTTACTTCACATTACATTTCTATTCTTTATTACAAAATAGTATATTTCATAACGAGTGTGGAAAGTCGAGTGTCAGTTTGACGAACGAGGCGAAGCGAAGCGGAGCCGAGTGAGGCTAGACACGAGCAATGAAATCTGACTTTCCACGAGTAATGAACGATATTTTTCAGGCGACATAAAAAATGGAATACATCAGGAAATATTTATCAATACCAAGTAATTGTGAATTTCTTCCATTTGAAATTGAATAATTCATTCTGCATCCTATAAATGGCAGCTACACGGAATTATAAATCATTGCATTCCATGTTCTGCGTTATTTAACTTCACTTCAAAATTTAAATGATATTCGTTAAATTGGGGATAAAATTTTCAGGTGACGTTAAAACTTGTAGTAATTAAGAATTATTTTTATTTTCATTGACGAAACTGATGGTTATATTATTATTAAAACAATTATAGAAAATAAAAGGATTAACAAATCCTTGCTGAGTTTCTTGTAACGTATTCGATGTTATTGTTGAAGATGGAATTGTGCGTTCTTTTTCCGGAATACGACTTTTACTTTCAGTTGATGTTGTAGACTCCGTTACTGACTCTACTAAAGTCTCCGCTATTTTTTTTTTTTTTTTTTTGTACTGACTCCTCAATGTAACTTTCAGCCACAGTAGTTGACTTCCAACCACCATGGCGCTTCAATGAGGTCATAGTGCCTCCGGCATCAACTAAAATTGTAGCAGAAGACCATCTATAACAATGTCCGGTATATAAGCTCGGTTGCACCAAACCTAAATATTGTGCTATTTGTTTGGGAATTTTTCCAATTTTGTTAATTCCCACTGGCTGCATTGTGCACTTTTCATTTTGATAATTAAGGAAAAAACGGTTCTCCTTCATTTTCGGTGGTCTAAGAGCAGCATATTTGCGGAAAAATGTGAGGAACTGTCCAGTAATTGTGAAACTCCTAGGTTTCTTTGTTTTCGTATCAGGAATGCTAATGAGCATTGCAGAATCAATATCCTTGATGGCTTCAACTTTAAGCTGAGCTAATTCGTGCTTTCTACAAGAGCCACTAATTCCAACGATCAATACAATCAGCAAGAAAAATATATATAGAATATAGAGATAATAACCGAAAGATATATTCTACTTACTTTCTGGACGAGATGTTTACTGTTTGGTGCTTGTTTAATGAAACGATTTATTTCCTCTAGTGTTAATAGGTACTTTAGATTTTTTTGGCGTGTAGCCTTCCGATCTTCTTCTCAAAAATGATTTTAGTTTTTGATATTTCGAAATATCTGTACCATCATTTAAACTAATAGTGCTTCGCAGCATGGAATAATGAGCCCACATTGTCGATGGTGAATAAGTTTTAGACAAATCTCCAAAATATACCAATAGAACATTTTCTGAGAATGACGTTTTTATATTTTTTTCTTTCTTCCACTCGAGAAATTTTTGGTAAGTCAATTCATACCGCTCTTTAGATTTGGTTGGCAACAACTCCAAAGCGTTAACCTTTGCAGCTTCGAGAATTTCTGGTGGTGTGCACTCATCACTTTCCATCTTATTTTCGCTTCTGATTAACCACTTAACGATATGTTGACAAAATGAACAGAATAACTATGGTCGTGACTAGGGAACACAGAAAACCGAATTTGATTTGTGCAAAAATCTATGATTGGAATAATGTCGAATTGAATCACATTGGTAATCTCGTTATTGAAGTATATCTAATAATATACTTAAGTTCTTGTAGATTCGCGTACTTAATATTTGATATAAGATATACGAACTAAATTTATGTTATATGATATTCAACTACTTGACGTAGATTTTTATGAAGACGAGAACACATTCCCGCACGGATAAAACCGGTTTTAGCCGTGCGGGAAAGAGATTCCCGCACAGTTGCATGTAATTGTCAACTTTCTACGATAGGTAGGCGTGGCGATATATACCACTTTCTGACGTGGTCGCCTGAGAAAGTATATACATGATAATTAAATCATTGATTTGAAAACAAGTATTGCATTTTTATATAGTAATTTCAATTATTTATTTATTTTATGAAGAAAAAAATTATAGTAAGAAGTTTTTGGTCCACGAATTCCAAATGAAAAGCCTAATGTGTGGTTTTTTTCACGAATAATTTCCAAACAATTCCTAGAATAAATTCAAACAAACAAAATTAGTGGAAAATTTATTCCGTGTTTTCACGTAGCGATGTCAACTTTGCGAAATTTCGATTTTGAAAAAAAACTACTGAAACGACAATTTTTTTCCCCTAACAATTTACCAATAACTGACGGCAAGTTGATATAATGTATGTACGTGAGAAAAGCTTCGATGGCGATAACTGCACTAGGTACCCAGTTTCAGATTGCAGAAAAGTCGAAATTACACTGGAAGTTTTTTCATTTCATTCATTTTGTGATCAGTCTTATAGAAACTGGAGAACAGATCTACGTATTTTTGAACAACACAAACATTGCGTAGTGACAACACGATTGTCAATAATATAGTTCGACATGAAACGTTTGAATCAGTTCGTTGTTTGAAATATTCATTAAATACTGTCAAATTACATCCGAGATTTGTATTTTGCGGATAAAATTTCCGTTTTATTATAATTGTAAATTTCGAGACGATTTCAAAGGTGTTGATAAAATATCAAAGGATAACCGTCAAATTATCATAAACACCCCTTTGATTATAAGGTGAATAATCAAATGTCAACTTTCAGTGACAAAATGTCTGAATGAGATCATAGAATTACAAATTGAGTGTGAGTTGAATAAACCGAGGTTTTATCGCAGATGAATGTGATCCATTGTGAAGACGGAAAACATTGGTTGTCTCATTCTATTACATGCTGACAAAAACGTTTCATTATGTATCAGGTACAAAAAACCTATTCCTAATAGTTTCAGCACCTGCCTGATGTAGGTGTCAAAGAAATGATAAGTTCCTTTGTTGTACGATCTTAATAAAGAAGCGATCACATCCGAAATATGATTCAAAGAAATCAACGTATCGAAGTTGATTTGTAATTCATTTTGACATTCAAGTAAACATCGTAATTTTTCTTATCAGAAACCCAATATAAAAATAAAAACACTCACCTTGAAAGCAATCAATCCCCAAACCTCTCCTCACTCAAGGATCACGAAACGTTAGAACAAAGCACAGAAAACAACGACGCCAAAAACAGAACCCACAATGTACCAAGAACACAAAATTCGCTTGGTCGGCAGAAACGCGAACCAGCAATTCACATTTTGATCATAGAATAAACGCAATCGAATCGACTGACAATTAACTACGCGAAAATCGTAGTGGCGCTAAAATAAACCGTAGAAAACGCCCGTGAAAAAAGCCGGTCCACCGTCGGAATTCATGATTTCGATCACGACGACCACACGACGCAACCACACTACGGTCGAGATCGTAACTGAAACGTAGTCCGTAGACGACGACAGTCCGCTTCGCGTAGCGGCACGAGTCTGCGCGTCGCCATTCGACCGTTCGCAATCATGCGCGCATACGGCCCGGTCCGAAAGTCGATAGACGTCTCTTCGATTTCCATTAACTTAATCGAGTCGAACTGTCGCGTGAATTCCCGACGAGAATGTTTCAATTAGACGTTCTCGAACGTAGACTAGATTAAATATTTAACGTCGGTCGATTCGGTCGCGATCGGTTCCGTTCCGTGGAACGACCCTCCTCTGAACGTCGCGGTTTCGGGGGTGGTGGGTTGCCGACAACAGTAGTGCCCCCTTGCGGTCGTCCACCTACGCTACGCATACCCAAATTCGAATCAATCCGTTCGCCCCGAAGGCGTTTTGTTTACATTATAGCCTATATTCCGTTTCAACAATCTGCAGAGTGGTCCGTGAATGATTGGCCATACGTCGATGTCCGCTGAACAACAAACTCCAAGTTCTTCGTCGAAAAACGATATGGTTAAGTATCCGATGAATATTAAAAATTCTGCTCGTACTAGTTATAATATTCATTACACTTCCAAAAAATGGGGGCTGGCTCTGCAATTTTTTCTTAGTGTTATTATCCTAGGATAGCTATCGTTTTGAAATGAACAATTGACTTCAAACGACTGGTTGAAAGCTTTCCTAAATCGGTTGTCGTTTAACTGTCAGTTGAAATAGCTTGACAAATAAAATTATAAGGTTGATGTGGTTGGAGACAATACCGATCCGTGAGGAATACCGGCGTTAACCACGAGTCGCGGAGATCCTCTCGCCTACATATTATACATATTGCCTCGCTCTAAATTCTGAAGCGTTTCATCCTGGTTAGGATAACATTTGAAGTTGTCTCAATGAAGGAAAAATAGAAGCTGCGCCGATCAGATTCTTGACCTGACTGAATGCGGGATGTAACAATAAGTGAAAACTGGAGCATCAATTGTTGAATTCTCTTCGGCTTCTGATACCCTGGAACGACCGTTTAACTTTCAAACTATATACTTTATATCATTTTAAATGTAGATGTTAAGATATCCTTTTTCACCAACCCGGTGATAGGGTAGATATTGAAAATTCGGAAAATAAGCCACGGCGGGACCGGGATATAGTATATATATGTATATATAATAGATTTCAACGTTGAAGAGCAATCAAAATGAAACGACATGTTTTAAAATACGCATTGAAATGGGCAACAGCTAAAAACACGAAAAATCGGTCCCGATTACGATCGTCCAATATTCGGTCGTGTTGCATGAAAATCAACCCTACCGCGCGAGACCTGCGGGCATTCGTAGCTGACCCGAGCAGCCCCCTTGTCTGTCCCCGCAACAACAGTATAAATTATTCAACGCAATTTGATTGGAATCGGTTATGAGCACTGGATTAATAATGTTTATTTTCGTATCGACGCGCAAACGTGAGCCCCTTTTTCCATGCCGAGCCGGAAATCGAATCGAATCCGCGACTGACGAACGCGCCCCGTATCTAAAAAAGACATCTTGATCGACAACGCGAAACGTTTTTGTGTTCAATTTGAGTCACTTGACTGCTGTTTGTTAAATTCGATAAAGAAGCAACAATTAATGTTGGCGTGCCCCAGGGATATGTGTTGTGGCCTACTCTCTTCAGGTTTGGCCGGGTTCGACCAGAAACGATTTCAGTTTGGTGAGCAAAGGCCGCTCACCTCTCCTTAACAGAATTATCCAAATGAGACAAAAAAAGGAATAAAAAAAAGCGGACCGTTAAGGATTCGAACCTAAGATGTCCGGTGCGGGTTTTAAGAGAAGACGATGGTTCCAAGAACTGATAAATTCCGATTTTTCCCGAAAAAGCGAGTTTTCCCTCGAGAGTGGCAATGGAGGATAAAAAAATATTGACGGTTCAACTTTCCCAATGCGGTTTGCAGAGGAAAATTCGAGAATATAAACGACTATTTAAAAATTTTGCCGTCAAATAAACTCAACAGGGGATTAATATATAGTCGCGCATATTAATAAAAAAAACAGTTCGCACTAATACACGAATATTACTATGCAAATGTCCAAATGTGTGTAGCCGCCTTTAGGCGCGGAATAACGGCACGGGGGCGGTGCGCGACGCCCGAAATTCCCCGTAAAATCCGATTTAATTAAAATATTTCGCAGGCGGCCGTGCACCCGGAAACGTTCATTGTATCCATATTTCGAATCGTCGAAATAACGTCGAAGGTAACCGAAAATATATTTTTGCGAAATTCGCAACGTACAAAGGGCTGCAAATATGCAGCTGGAACGGTAGAAAATGGATACGGCGTCGCTACATCGAAATGCAATTAACGAAAATGAGGAAAATCGGACGGGGCGCGCGACCCAGGAAATTCACTTCTCGCTCCAAAAACCGACTGGATGAATTCACCTGGCGCGCATTAATCGAATTAATATTCGTCTAGCCAGGAGGAAATCCATCAGGAAAACGAGAAAACAAAACGGGTTTCATCGGACGGGCGCGTTCGGGGCGGCATTTTTCTAACCGCCCCGCGGCCACTTGCGAACTAATTTCGACGGGGTTGTTCGGAAAAATATTCCACATCATAAACAGACGCACGTTGTATGTTAGCGGCGCGACGCGGCCCCACGAACCGGGAAAATTGAATTTTTTTGCAACGCTCGACCTTCGAATAGATAAACTCGGTGAATGTAATTACTGAAATGCAAAACTTGTTTTCGAACGACTGAACAAAGGAATTTCAGTTTGATTTTCGTCATTATATACGTCGCTTGAAGACTATCCGTATCAGTCATACGCTTGCGCAGTACAGTTTCATGGCCCCGAAAATCCTGAAGCGCAAGCGCCCGACTGCTTTTGAACCGGCTTGACGGTTGGTTGGATTAAGCATTGAGCGTAGCGGCTATCCAATCGATTCGACAATATTGACGAATGCTTTTTTTCTGAAATGACTGAAATTTGTAACAGAATAAAAGTTTTAGTAAATAAAACAAAATTCTGTTTGAAAAATGCAGAACTTTCCAGAATCAAATTCTGTTGAGCATTTTAAAAAAATCGTTCTGTACCGTTCGGAATGCTTTTAACCGATTTTCATTACCTCCCTCGTTCGATGCGGCGCAGAATGCTATTTCGATTATGCGTTTTATTATGGCTACCACATATGACGGTTGATCGAAGTTCCCGATTTGCGATATATTCGAATGAACTGTTAAATTTTTCGCTCGATTGAGCGAACCGCAAAAATGGCCGCTTAATTATAGTTCGGAATTGGAAAAAAAAAGCGAGAGACCGTCGGAAATGTTTATTAAAATGTTTGCTCGTCGACTCGTCACCTTGACGAAGTGACGAAAAAACGAATAAAATCGCGATCGGATCCGTGAAAACGTCCAATTTAACTTCGACAAAGCGAGCGCGGGGTGTGGCGGGCCCCAGTGCGACGGGGGGTTAGCTGCGAGTTCGACGAGATCGTCCCCGATTGTCGCGATACCTTTTCGCGTGTAGGCCAGAAAAAGTTTCTTAATTTACCGTTCCGTGCGGGCTTTTGTCGGGCAGGTGGAAAATTCGATTCCTATCGCGTTCTCCCGTCGACTTCCCTTAACTTGACGTGCCTCGGTTAGAGTCCGGCTTCGGGAAAATTTCCTAATGGACTTTTTTTCACTTCATTTTACTATTATCATCATTTCGGAACGCCATTTCGACGCTCGAACTTTCGACGAGGCGCCGATTTATGGCTGTTTCTCAATCAATGCTAGTTGTATACGCTTGCCCAACTCACGAAGTGAGCGGGCATAAAGCCGTATACCTTGCCGTCGTTCAGCGATCGAGGTAGTATGTGTGTGTATGTATGTGTATGCGGTAAAATTTTCTGTTCACGCTACAGGCTAAACGGCGCTACCTAGAACGACGAAACTTTAGGGAAAGATGGACAGTAACGGTCTCCAGGTCTGATTCCTTATTCCATCGCAATCGGAGAATTATTTCTCGAGATATACTCGAAAAACTGAAAATGTTTCGGGAACTTTTTGCGACCTTATTTTCAGAACTACGGGTTCGAGATTCGGCAAAAATGTACCTAAACATGTATTCTTCTGGTAGAATGAGTAAACGAAGGGCGACTTGGCGAGAATTTTGAGATTTGATCAAAAAAGTGAAAAAGTTAATTAATTTCCGCTTGTTCCCGAATCGTTCTGAATCAGGTAAGCAGAGGATCAAAGGGATCAATGGGTGGTATATATTTGAAGCAAATAGCTTCTCAAATGTTTATAATCTTGGTTATCATTGAATGATTTATTCTTTATTTTGGTTCGAATAGAAGAAAATTGCCGTTTCACTTGTCATTCTTATAGTTTCGTTCTATTTCCATTATAATAAAAGGTCGAAAAGTACTGAAAATCTATTGCAGGATGTTATTATTGTTTTTACTTATCATTTCAAATAATTTCTATCTTAATGAAGTGTGAAACTTATCCGTACTTTTGTTATAACGAAGAAAAATATTAAATGTGTGACGAAAAAATTGACTTTCACGTTGAAATGATCATTTAATTCAAAATAGATTTATAATAAGACATGAAAACTCACCTGGTTTTTCATTTAATATCATACAAAAGTACCCCTGCTAGAATACCAGAAGAATGTGATGGGAGGCAAAACCTGTTACAAAAAATGTACATATATCATTCAAGATCAGAAGTGGGGTTTTGAAATAAAAAAAAGATCTATCGAAGGACATTTCCGACCTATATAGGAAGATTATAAATGAAAAATTGAGAAGAGTGTTGTACTTAATTTTTTATCATATATTTTAGAACTTTAATCTTCATATTCTTTTTGATCAATTTCTTTTTTCTATACTCAATAATTTTCGAAGTTTCACACGATGTTTTTCAATTTATATTTTACCTATTCATTTTGTCGTTGTCATATTTTTATATCCGCAGTAAGATTGCCAATTTCGATATGACCATTTCAAATTAAATATCAGTTTTCGTTATAACAAAACTACGGATAAATTTAACATTTCATTAAAATAAAAATTATGTGAAATGATAAATAACAATAAAAATAAGAACATTCTGGGACAAATTTTCAGTACTTTTTGACCTTCTATTATAACGAAAATAAAACGAAAATACAAGGATGAAAAGTGAAACAACAAGTTTCTGCTATTAGAACCAAAATAAAAAACAAATCATTTAACGACAACCAAGATGATGAACATTCGACAAGTTATTTGGTTCAAATATATACCACATAGCCCATAGGTATCCCTTTGATCCTATGCTTACCTGATTCAGAACGATTCGCGAACAAGCGAAAATTAAATCATCAAAACTCTATTTTTCAATCGCGTTTATTTATTTTATGTGGCAAAATGAAATCTAGATTATATAACATTTGTTGCAAAATAATGAACTATATAAATCGACAAATGGTTCAAGGCTTTGAGACTTCCTAATTTAATAAAGTTGTAAATAAATTGGAAATGTATTCTCGTAAATACTCGAGGCACAATTTACGAATATGGTTAGAGTCGAAATTTTGATTAGATAATGTACCATATCGCAACGTTACTGGTAGCTAAATTTTATCTCACCAGGCAGTGTCTCGTTTCACAATTTTTGGCGAGTTTTTTGCAATTGAAATTTCAAAGTTGCTTGACGACATGCGCAAAAATTATGGAATTCGATTGCCAGTATTGCTACTAAGTGTGCAAGTTGATTGTTCATCGTAACACTAAAAAAATCAATATCGAAGTTGAATGAGTCACAAATTTTGCAAGCGCAAATACATAAAAATTAATCTACCTCTCATTTACTTATAGCCGCAACCCCTAACGATTTTATTGGGGAACTTGCACACTCACGATATGCCAAGATTAATGATAATTCAACGACGGCAATTTCATATGGAATAAGATATGTAGAATAATTTTAGGACAAAGCTTCATGGCATTTACCTTTCCTTTTTTTTCTACCTACTTCCTAATTCACTGCCCTTTTAGAATATTTTTCGGTGACAGGGTAGTTTCGGAGAACAGAACAATAATTTGTGACTCCAATGTCGCTGACGGAGTTTCTGTTTTCCGGACTTGCAAACATCTTTAATCAATAGTTTTTGAATTACGCTCCAAAAATATGTAAAAGGGTTGCGTACAGTATTTTATATGAAGTATTCAATGATTTCGTACCCTTATTGAATGTCATATTTATTTCTATATTTCAGCCAATACTTAATACTTGGAATATGATATTCCAATGAAAAACTGTCATTAGACGTCGTGTAATTAAACAGATTTGGTAACGAAGAAGCATAACTTTACTTTTATCGAAACTCGTCTACGAAGCGAAAGAAATGTGAAAAAAATTCTTTCATCTGCTCTAAATTTCACATTCTGGCATCGCTGCACTATAAAACAGGTACATGTGTATCCTCCGTTATCGTTGCACCCTCTTTTTTTGGTCCAATTTTGAAGTTCGACACCAATAAATCTCGAAAAACATGAAACCAGCACGCGCTAATGCGACGACCTTGCTAGTTGGAAGGAATTATGTGGACGCACCATTAGATTTTTCACCAAACGTTTCGCCGTAAATTCATGAACCATTGCTCCTCTCATCGTTTTTAGGTATGGCCTGCCGTTTTCAAGAAAATCGATGAGATACGTAAAAATAATCGATTCGGTGCATTTAACACAGACATTCTTATCCATGCAGTTCCGACTCCGAACGAAACGCGATCGTTCGAACCGAGTCGATACTCGATAACCCGAATGCCGAAAAGAGGAAAGCATTTCGGATAGTAAACTCGTCGAGACGAGAGGCGCTATCGCCGGTTCTATACCTTTCGATTTCTTTCCCTGTTGAACTGTTCGTTTGCTCGATGGAAAAATCGATTTAATTACTAATTCTTGTCCGAATCAATTCGATATTGAGATTAACACGTCTGTTTTTCAGATGACCTGCGCTACGTTTCGTAGTTTTACGTTTACTAAGAATATCAGTTCCTATCCGATAAGTTTAAGCACAATTCCAACAGATGGAACTTCTTAGTTTTCATTATGAACCCAATTTGCCAATTTTTTCAGTCACAAAATGAATCATGATCGAAATTTGTAATAGTTGCAAACTTCATTACGCATCTGATATGATACACTGACCATTTGCAAGCGTATACCTCCCGTTCTGGTATTAGCAGAGCAAAATTCCTCTCTGTCTTTGATCCATCAGTTACTTTGAAATCGTATAGCCTTTGGTTTGATCAAAGCCGAAATGAAAAATAAAATAAAAATGCGAAAAATAAATCCACAGATTTTCGATTACTACTATGAAGATAAACGTATATAAGAAAAAAATATTCTTTTCAATGGACTAGAATAGTTGAATATGGATACTTGATAAACAAATGAAAATCATTATCCGCACACTTCAAAATCTTATATTATCGCTACATTCCGGCCATAGCCTAAATAAGAAACAGTTTCTTTCATCCCGTGATATTCACATCGAAAATCGACCGCATTGCAAGCAAATATTCCCCTGAGTTTTGTCGGGGCCGAAGATCCCAACTTGAGGGGCCAGGGGCCCCTACCCGCCCGCTTAACTTTTTCGATTGGGGTACAGAATTTCTAATTAATTTTTTCTAATAATTTTTTTTCTAACTTATTATTTTTGCTTATGGGACACTTTTTCTAATTTTGGTTTTCTAATACATAAAATTTCTAATAAAATATTTTTACAGAATTTCTAATTAGTTTTTTCTAATAATTTTTTTTTCTAACTTATTATTTTTGCTAATGGGACACTTTTTCTAATTTTGGTTTTCTAATACATAAAATTTTTAATAAAATAACTAACCTAACCTAACCTAACCTAACCTAAAACAAACCTAACCTAAAACTAACCTAACCTAAAAGAGGCAGCGCAAATGATGTGTGCTATAGCTTTCGTGCCCGTCGAGGACGTCTCTTCCGTGTTCGTAAAATTCGAAAAACAAGTGTTTTTGAAGTGATTTTAAGTGATTTTGATGTGCATTATTAGAAAAAATATGAATATAATAAACATTAGAAAAAGAAAATATTAGAAAAAACTTAGAAAAAGTGAATTAGGTGAAAAAAGTTAGGGAAACTGACCCCACACCAACTTTTTCGTTTATGCGATTTGAAAATCCAGTCTAGTCAGAGTACAGTTGAGTCCGGTTGCGCAGTTTATAAGTTATAAGCTCGGTGGAATACCTCAGGGTGGATGCTACGTCCCGAATGAAAGTATTAGATTAGATTCTAATCTAATGCTTTCATTCGGGACTATTCTAATAATTAGAAGATAGAACCAAATGATAACGAACAAAAGTATCGTCATTTGCAGCTCACGAAAGGTAGCCAGCATCGTTTTCGAACCGTGTCAAAGCTCCACCACAAAAACGTAACGAAATTGTGCGCCGGGCGTGAAAGCGTTAGGAATTATAGAAGGCGAAGTGCGTCAAAGAGTTTCGACAAAAGTGTAATGGGAGCCTAACGGGAAGTGGTGCTCGTAATGTCCGATTTCAACCCCCCGTCTCGTTTATGGCGTTGGGAAAATTCGGAATTAAAGGCGAAGAATCTCCGTGGATCGAAACGAAACGAAACGAAACGAGTATGTGGGCGCGTGTCGGATCGTTCCCGTTAATGAGGTGTCGGGGGACGGAAATTTGCATATTAATTCGAAACGACCGTGCGAATTTCCTTTTTGAAAAATCTCTTTCGATATTCATATTTTTCCCGGGTGCGGTCGTGCGGAAAATGCAATTACGGGCGAATGGAAAATGCAAGTGGAAAACCCGCCATGGCCTCGTTAACGAACTCCGACAAGTGGCTATTTTTATAACTCGTCGACGTTGCTTTTGTTTTTTATCGACAAATTGTTATTACGTACTTATCAAGATGAATACGACAATTCGCCGCCGCGTTAAAAAACGCTGCCCGGTGGAAATAAATCGACCGGCGGCGGGTCAATTCCCGAAATGCAGAGGGGGTGATGAGTTCCATCTGCAACCCCGAGATATCCCCTCGAATCGAATAAATAATGCAGATATACTTTATACAAGTTTCAGGGTATGGAGACTTCTTGACAAGTTTATGTTGGGTCCTATGAATAAGAAATGGAGCGAATTGAAGTTGAATTCGGCAAATATATTTTCGGGATACTAGCATTCCGGGGCGAAAGCCCGCTCTGGCAATTTTCCGGCCACATCCGTTTCATCGGACGCGAAGCCACGGGCGAAATCAACTGTAAGTAAACCCACCGACAGCACACAGATATACACAATGTGTTTCAGTATTATTCGGTTTGTTAATCCCGTTATTTACATAAATACTCCCCGTCCGGAAAAACCGATCGAAAAGCGTCAGACGAACCAGGAAATGGACGGGTTAAGTTCGATTAAATGACTGCATAATCCAGAGCGGGATTCACATTCCGTCATAGAGGATTTTTTTGTCCAACGGAGACAATAAGCTACCCCAAGTTTAATCGAACCTTGAGATACACATATCTTCCACCCTTAAACACGCTCTATGGATATCGGGTCACGTGTCTCGATAAGTTAATCTTGAATCGCCCCTTTCGGACCGTCCGTCGGGGGTTGGATATTACGATCTGCGGGCAGTTTTCGGGAACATTTTCGGCCTACCCCTCGGGGGATAGAACCGGACTAATGCCGGGAAACGGTCCGGCATTAAAAATGTAAAACGGGAACAAGTTTTCTGTCAGCGGACGCGGCACAGTAAACACCGTCGGAATTGGAATTGTCTGTTGACAGAACCCCCGCATAATTAATTCGATCCTATTTGCCCGAACCGAAACACGTTGTGTCGATGATGGGGATGTCGATTTGCCCGTAACCCGAGATCCGGAAAAAGAAAAAAATAAAAAGAAACGGGAATAATCTGCGCTGATCATAACAACGAATCAACCCCATTATCCTCCATTTGTTCCGTTGGACGATTGTCGGTCCGTGTGCCGCCTTGGGTTAATTTGCGGTTTCATCAGGAAGGCACGCGGTGCCCTTTGAAGCCCTTTTTCGTCCCCCCCACTTGCTAAATAGGAGTAATTAAAATGCGTATCGCCGATGTCCGCGCGCGCCACTGGCAGATTAATTAGTTGTTTGTCAGATGCAGAGGTCGTCGCGTTCCCTCGCGAGCTTTGATATTGTCTACCCATTTTTCCGCAACCCCCAACGGCCATCGTCGGGTGACAAAGGAAAAATTGAATACTACTGACTATTGTTGTTGCGCAATCTATCGGACGATCCCTAATCCCCAATAGCTTCAAGCAAGAGGATTAATATTGTTTATTAGATAAGACGTACATTAACCTACTAAAAATAAGATTTTCATGATATAACCTAAAAAAAATGAACTCCGCCACTGGAATTTCCATTTTTTATCAAAATACTCCATTAAACAATACAAATATTTAAATATCGATCCCGCATGTTGGATTCCGTACGTTTTGTCTAAACAAACCGCGCGAAATGCGAACGGTTATTGGAGGAGGGGAGGGGGGGTTGTTCCTCTCCTACATGCGTATATAAGGTCGCAAATTTTCCGGATCATCATTCGGGGACGCATCATCAACAAGTTGCCATTGCAAACGCACCATTGCGGGTTTCGAGGGTGCACTCGGTGCATCCGAAGGTAAGTAACCAAGTGTAAAATCCAACTTGGCGCAGCCGGTTGCGGAGTTTGCGCCCGGTGTGCCGTTATCAATTATGTCATTAGCGGATTCGCGTAACCGCACACGATCCGATTTGGGTACTGTGCAAACATACCGAAGGGTTTCGGAGGTGGCGGCTCGCACGCCACTGCGCGATCGTCCGATTTCCAAAACGGTATAAAATGCGCGAAGTGGATCGTTACGGTATATACAGACTATTACGACACACTCACCCCCACGGTATAAACAGATGCAAAGCTATTCGAAATTAAGCAGCGTAACACACAAAACCGTAATACAGCCCCCCCTCTCGAAATATGTTTATAGACAATATGAATATCTGAAAGGGAAGAGCTGTAACCATCAACGTCTTTTATCGTTACCCGTGCTACGGGTTATGAAATATTTGAGAACACCCCTCGGGTTTCATTGGACGAACAAAGAAACACGTTTTATATTCGGACCCAAAGGAAACCTTCTATAATGATTATATTTCTTATATACTGCTTAGTTTTTGACGAGTACCTGAAAGCAAGAACTCTTTCTTCGGATGCACTGGGAGTTGTTGGTTGGAATCACTTTCAGACGTTTCGCTGAAAAGCATTTAGTGGGTAGACATCAGATGGCTGCGTCTTTGTTCGCTATTATTTCTTCCACAGGCACATTTTGCGACAGTTAGAAGGGTCAAAAATTGGACAGCAACGGGTGTTGATGCGATTCACAACTTCTGGTGCAAACAGTCCACGGGGATACATGATTCAATGACGAGGCTATTTCACGGTGCAACACAAGCATACTTCACGGCTAGTGTAACTCAAATGCAGTCGAAAAGTGAGGAAATGACAAAACCTAAGAATTATAAGCTGATAAGTTGTTTACCGATGCCATAAAAAATTCTCACGCCAACTGTAGGTCATGTTATTAGTCCACAACGAAAAAATCATACAACAGAGAAACTACATGAACTGCGAAAGAGAAATAAGTGACTAGCAATTTGAGTTTAGACAAGGGTTTGTTACAAGGGAAGCAAATGCTTGTTCAGAATTGCTACGATCAAAGAAAAGATGTCTGTTTGTGCTTCATAGACTACGACAAGGCATTCAACCAAGTACAGCATCATAAATTATTGCAGATCCTAAAAATATTTGATATAAACGAAAAAGGCATTCGATGCATCGAGAACCTCTATTGGAATCAAACAGCACAAAGTTCTTATATAACGCCATACAGATTAAGAGAGGAGTGCGTCAGGGATGTGTGCTGTCTCCACTCCTTTTCAATGTTTATTCGGAGGCGATATTCCAAGAGGCACTGGACGAGTTGGAGCTGGGAACTAAAGTTAACGGAGTGTGGATATCCGATATGCAGACGATATCATAAACAATGGGTCCCAAGAGAGAAAATCCTGTTGAAATATCGACACAAAATTGAAGAAACAAGACTTTACATGGGAGATGTATGGAACAAAACAGATGAAGAAAGTAAAAAACAATATAAGACCCTAAGAAATAAAATAAACCGTGAAGCAAAAAAAGCTAAAGAGATGTGGATTGAAAATAACTGCGAAGAAATAGATAATATGATGAAATATAATCAACAGGACAAGGCATATAAACTCATCAAACGATACTTCAATGAAAAAAAGTCGCAATGTATACACGTAAAGGACAAAGAGGGAAATTTACTTAAAGATGATATAGCGATAGCGAATAGATGGAAAGAATATGTAGAAGAACTATATGGAGAAGAAGAAAACACTGATTTACTCGTTGAAAACCAAACCAACGCACAGTGGTTCCAAACGCCGAAAAGCTGGCCAAAAATCGGAATCATCGAAAAGACGGAAGGTTTTCGAGGTCGCTGAATCCGAATCTGATGTTAGTTTTTCAAAAAAATGAGTCAAAAAGTCAAAAACAAGATGGCGGAACAAAAAAAATTTTATATTAATTTTAAACAATAAAAAATGCTGTTATAAGGGGTTTTCAAGGTTGCTGAATCAAAATTTGACATCAATATAACAAGAAAATGCAAAATAAATTCAAAAACAAGATGGCGGACCAAAACAAAAGGATTTTTATTTTAAAAGATAAAAATGCTGAGTAAGAGGTTTTCGAGGTCGCTGAATCAGAATTTGACATTCATTTTTCAAAAAAATTTCAATGAAAGTCAAAAACAAGATGGCGGATCAGTTGTATGTGTCTTAAAAAATGGAACAACATGTCAATCAAAGATAAATATTTTTATTCACAGTTCACAAACTTCTTACAAGTAATTCATCTTCAGTATTCACATTTTTGGGTTATCTGAAATAACACAATTTTTTTTTAATTAACAATTAATATATAAGCAAAAATTACATAACAAACATCGTTTTCATTGATATACAAACATTCAATCAACTCAAAAAAATGTTTAATTACGTTTTTAAAAAAAATTAATTTATTATTTATAACAAATTCATTATTTATAATGTTTAAAATCATTGGTATTATGTATACTCAACATTTACAAACTTAAACAATTATTTTTGTCGATATTGGACTTCATGTAACGTAAAAAAAATAGTTTTTGCCATTTTTTAAGCAATTTTTCAAATTACATTTTCTCAATTTCGGGCAAATTCGGGCAAAAGTAATTAGCGTCATAATTTAGTGCTACAATGTCCCTACCATATGCAATTTATTTCAGCCCGGGATCTAGTGGGACTTCCGAGAAAAAGGGAATATAATAGTGACATAAAAATGACGAAATGTTGTCAATTAAAAACAATGTCATATAAACAATGTTCAAGCACTTAAAATTTTAAACAATATGTATTTTACTCACCTTAGATATTCCTCTCTACGAAACAATTCACTTCAACATAAATATTTAATACCGATTTGTCGAAATTAAGTGTTAAAGTCGAAAAACACATGACATTCATTAATTTTAACCTCAACTTCACGACGCCACGCTGCTAACAAGTGTGTATTATTGGCATTGGTGATGCTGCGTTCTTAAAGTACAGGTACCAACCTAACATATGGGACACAAAAAAGTCCTACATTTAGTAAATAGATTTTCCCTATTTTTGGCCAGCTTTTCGGCGTTTGGAACCACTGTGCAACGGTGACTTTAATTCAAATGCAGATACAAGGATCCTAAAATCAGAATTTGAAGACGCACTTAGAACAATAAAGAAAAACAAAGCACCAGGCCCAGACAAATTAAACACAGAACTCCTGGAACAGACAGGGGATGAAATGAAGAACGTTCTGTAAGAACTATTATGTAAAATATATGAGACTGGAAAAATTCCGAGAGATTTTGGATGTAGCAGATTAGTTATTCCACCAAAAAAACCCAGAGCCAATCAATGCGAAAATTTTAGGACCTTAAGCTTGATATCGCATGCAGCTAAATTACTGGCAATAATTATAAGCAAAAAGATAAGTAAGAAGATAGAAGCTAGATTAGAAAATGATCAATATGGTTTCCGGAAAAACAAAGGAACCAGAGAGGCTATTTTAGGTTTAAGGGTAATACTTGAAAAACAAATTGAGAGACAAAAAGTCACTTATATAGCTTTTGTAGACCTAGAAAAAGCATTTGACAGCATAAACTGGACAAGTCTCTTTAAGATTTTGGAAGAAACTGAGATAGATTTTAAAGACAGACGTATTCTCTATAAGATTTATGAAGAACAAGAAGCCATTATTAATATTAATACAACAACAGTGACTGCCAAAATCCAAAAAGGTGTGAGACAAGGGCGCCCACTATCACCTGCATTGTTCAATGTATTTATTGAAAAAGCAATAAAAGTCGTAAAGTTTTATTTAGAACAAAAAGGAATTGGAATAAAAATAGGAGGGGTACTAATTACAATGATTCGTTTCGCGGATGATATAGTCGTTCTTGCAACATCTGAGGAAGACTTACAAGCAGCATTAAATGCAATGAATACTACGTTCAAAGAATATAGTTTGAAAATAAATACAACCAAGACCAAAACCCTAGTATGCTATAAGAAAAACATACCATCTATAAATATATCATTAGAAAACAAAGAAATTACCCAAGTAGAATGTTTCAAATACCTAGGTAGCATTATAACAGAAGATGGGAAATCAATCAAAGAAATCAGAAGCCGGAAAAGTCAAGCAAAGAATACATTTCTCAAAAAGAGAAAATTACTTACATCAAAAAATATGAATATAGTAACAAAGAAACGGCTCATAATATACGTCTGGAGTGTAGCATTATACGGAAGTGAGACTTGGACAATTAATAAGAAAGAAAAAGATATGTTAGAAGCTTTCGAGATGTGGTGTTGGAGAAAAATGCAGAGAATAATCTGGATTGAGAGAAGATCAAATGAAGACATCCTGAGGATAATAGATGAAAAACGAACATTGATATACATTATAAAGAAAAGGAGATGGCAGATGATAGGACACACGTTAAGGCATGGAAATGAACTGCATTGTATAATAATCGAAGGAATGATAGAGGGTACAAGATCAAGAGGAAGACCTAGGACGAGATACATTTGTCAAATAATGCAAGATGCAGGAGTCACTTCCTACAGGGAACTTAAAAATATAGCAAACGATAGAGAAAAATGGAGAAGTCATTTATTGTAAAGCATTTTGTTAAAAACCAATCTACGGATTGAAAAACAAAAAAAAAGTATGGAACAAACAGAGGTAGACAGGGTCGCTTCGAACTAACTGCTGGATACGTGTTGCCTCAAAGTCAAGATATGTCCTTCGCCATACAGGACCAGGTGATGCGGGCGAGAACCTGTTTTATACTGCAACAAGAAATTGAAACCACCAAGTGCAGATTGTGTAATAAGGCAGAAGAAACGTACAGCACCTATCCTCAGGCTGCTCCGCCATTGCCGGAACTAAATATCTTACGGGGCACAATAACATGAGCAAAGTTCCCCACCACCTCCGTATCAAGATATGAATTTAAAATCATTTCTGCCGAGATCATTTTCTCGCTAAAAATTTGATTTATCTCTGAATGACATCAGCTGCATTCCGGAAATATTTTGTTATGAAATACATCAAACCCTGACAAAAATTGATCATTTTTCGACGGGTATCCAATTTGACCGACAACGGGGTTGCATTAAATCGTATCTGCGAACACTGTTAGTCTAATGCATTTTCAATAAACGAAAAAAAAAACGGCGCCGGCATATTATTTCGAATATCGATAACAAAACATGGAAACGTATCAATTTACCGTGCAGAACGAAATATCAACGCACTCGGGAATAAATTGAAGACAGGACGAGTAGGGGGATGGCAGCCAGGAACCCGGGGTGAACACGCCCCCATCGTCAATATTTATATGATGCAAACAGTCGCATGTTTCCGTTCGATTGAAAGAGATGTTTATTCATAATTGACGGATTATGTAGACTGCGAACTGTAGTCGTAATATACGGAACTTATAACAAAAAAGTACCATCATGGGTTTTTCCTTCCACCAGCTAGTGACCGCCCCTGAGCATGAGCTGCGAAGATGAGGCAGTCACTTCACCATGATCTTCCCAAGATTTTTTTTTTGTCGCATAACCCACCAGGGCTCAAATCGCACAAGTGCCTCTGCCATGACTTAACGACTATATATTGAATATATAGCCGGAGCCAACGCCGTCTGAAGCATGATGGTATTCAAAAATTAAGTTGGAATTTACCGAGATTCGAACCCGGTTTTTCTGGGTACTAAGTCAGTACTACGCCTGTTGGGCTACCAAGATATAAAACAGGAGCAAGTTTCCTTTAAGTTAGATAAGGAACGATTGAATGAAACCAAACAAACCGATATCGAAAAGTTTTGTTATATAGAGGAAAACGTAATACGGACACGTCCAAACGACATTAAAATGTCGTTACGGTCCCAACCGTCCCTGCTGCAATTTTCGTAAGTGTTCGTTTCAATTCATCCCCTAACCAGCGGCAAAACGATACTTCATTATTCAGCCGAAAAATAAGACGGTTGTAAATTCGAACGTTTTACGTGCGACACACGCCACTAAAATTAGGAACTTTATTTTCCGCAACGAAAAATATTGTCGAATTGGTTCCGACATAACCGATCCCACCGACGTATGATTTATGTCCGTTTAGAGCGTAGCCGGGATGATACGCGATCCCATCAAATTATAACCACTTCGGGTTGTTGTGGGAAATTTGACCACCTGGACCGGCTACCGCCACCGACGGGCCCCGGGGCGGCGACGGTCGAACGGGATGCGTTGCCGGCGGCGTGGAATGCGGACGCACATGTACATCATCAACGATGGCCAATTCGGCAGACAACACGCATAGGAAACCAGAAACGGGAAATTTCGTATTACGGTTTGCTTGTTTTGGGAGTAGCATAGCGGCGATGTCCGTGATGGATTACAAGCAGGGTGGCTAACATTTTTCTAGGCAATACGTAAAATTCTGTGGTTCGATAGGCAACCTTTGGGGCAGACGCCCCGCTTTATGTTGTAATGTTGGTTGCGTATCCCCAAAAAGTAAACTCACGTACAGGGATGAAATATAACCCCATTAACTCGAGATATTTGTCGAAAGAGTCGGAACAGATATCGTTTTCGCTGAGGACTAATTTTCTCCACGTACAATGATTGAGTTTCCACCCGGCAAAACAACGACCCTCGCGTATTCCTACGTAACTAATTAGCAACAGACAGGTCGAAGTTACATCAAAGTAGACAGTGGTGTACAAAGGGAGGATTACGATTGAAGCTCACAGGGCGTGTGGGGGTGGGGCGGTGGTGGAGGGTCTCCTTTCCCCTCCGGCGGTATTTCCCGGTAACGTGCCATCGCGAAAACGATACATTGAAATTCGATGAGGCCAGAAGGTTCCCAAAATGCCGAGATTTCGAATTTCTACATTCTCATTACATTCAATCGCCTGCGGGCTAACGAGATTCTGCGAGCGGATATACACGCGCCCTTACGCCCGCATCGAATTCGAAACGGTCATCGGAATTTCATATCGTTCTAAAGATAAAAGGGGAAATTGTGTGAATCGTTGCCTGTTTCGCCTCTACTCACCAGAAGGACCGAATTGGCTCTTCAACAGTGGCGTACCTTTCATCGAACATTTATTGAGATTTTAATATAATGTATTACATGTATATTGAATTTGTTCATCTCTGTTATATACTTTTTGCAATGCAAAAAACCTGCTAATCCATATACTCCCAATTCAATCGATACTTGAGACTTCCGATCGTTTATCAATCCAGAAACCAAACTGTGAGTAGTTCGAGGTTTCAAATACCTACCCTTAAAACGGTCGACGTATCATCATTGCAGGTGGATAGGAAGGTTGCGATCGCCCCCGAGGATTTCCCGGTATCGTTTGTCGGGAACAATCGGGGGCACTCTCTGCCGCAGCAGCCACTTTGATCTTCCGTTTCGCATGTAGCCTTCAGCCTTCTTTTTTCAACGTATTGTTGCTAACTTAATTCGAAACGAAATATCCGAATTCCCGGCCTAACCATCTCTCGCGATACCTGTTCGCAACATCGAGTTACTCGAGGGGCGGGCGGGGGGAGGCGGCGGCGGGGGCGACTGGGGTGCCTCCGGGGCCACGCGGCCGCCACCGCCGCCTCCGCTGCGGTGAAATTATAGGGAAAGATTTAATTATGAAGGAGTCTTTTGCAGATGTTTCTTCCCGCGGGCGGACGATCTCCGGGCTGCCGTTTCACCTGCAACATCCACCGAAGCCGACTGAATTTGTTATTCGAACTTCGTAACGAAAATAATATTTTGCATTCGAATACGACGGAAAAAGAGCCACGAAGTTACGCGGGAAAAAAAAAATACATATACTTGTTTAGTGTATGGTTTTTATTTTTGTACCTGGTTCATATTAATTATATATATTGCCCACAATATGAACATAACTAGACACCAAATCAAACAAAAAATCTCCTAATAAAATTTCAAAATACAAAAAAAATTTTAAAAGAAAATCCAAATATCATTGTCACAAAAGCCGACAAAGGAAATAAGACCGTAATTATGAACAAAGAACAATACATCGAAAAAATGAATGATATCCAAGGAGACACTAACACTTACCAAAAATTAAAAAGGATCTAACAGCCAATAATGAAAAAGAAAATAACAATTTGGTCAAAAAATGGAAATCCAAAAATTTCATTTCTGACAATTTATACAAACAATTAATTATACATAACAGCATACCTCTAAGAATACACAGCCTTCACAAAATTCATAGAAAAAACATGCCTTTTCGTCCTATAGTTTCTTATAACCAATCTCCTCTTTACAACATTTCGAAACACCTTGGAAAAATTATCTCAAATATAACAAACAAAAACATGTTTTACATAAAAAATTCTCAACAACTAAAAAATGAATTAAACGAAATTTTGATCCCAGAAACTCATAAATTATTTTCCCTAGACGTAATTTCGCTTTATACAAATATTCCAAACATGGTCGTAGCTGGATATTATAAGAGAAAAATGGACGCAACTTCAAAATTTCACAATGATACCGAAAAAAGACTTCATCGAATCCTTACTTTAATCACTTAACACTAATTAGTTTCAATATCGAGACCAATTTTACCAACAAATCGACGGAGTTGCATTGGGTAGTCCGATTTCGAGTGTAATAGTTCAAGTCGTTACGGAATATATCGAAAAAAAAAAAAATTTTAAGTGAAGGTAATTTCATAATAACACTATACAAGAGATTCGTTGACGACTGTTTGTTAATAGCTGACCCAAAAGAAATAAATAAAATTTTAAATAGTTTTAATAATTATAATTCCAAATTACAATTCACTTTAGAAGAAGGAAAAGATAACCAAATTAATTTCATAGACATGACAATAATTTGACAAAATAACAAACTTGAGACAAAATGGTTCAGAAAAATGCATCGACAAACAGACTTATAAATTTCCATTCTTCACGTCACCAGTCACAAAAAATAAGCATAACAAAAAATTTAGTAGACAGAGCAATAGCGCTTACATCTCCCAAATTCCGTACACAAATTCTTAGTAAAGTAAAAATAATATTTACCCAAAACGATTACCCTGATCATATAATAAATAAAATTATCAAAGAACGAAGTCATAAATTTTATAATCAAACATCAACTAATTTTCTTGTCTCACAAAAGAAATATATTTCAATTTCTTACATTTCCGTACTAACAGAAATTTCAAAAATAATGAAACCATACAATATCCAAATTGCATATCATCCTCAAAATCAGATAAAGCAAACTTATACAAAACTCAAAAGCAAAATTCCTAAAGAAAAACGATCACATGTAGTATACAAAATTCCTTGTATGAACTGTAACAAATTATACATCGGACAATCTTCCTAACGACTTACAGACAGAATGAAAGCCCATAAATATTCGAAAACAGCCAATACCACACTAAACAAGCATAAAAAATCAAACAACCATGAATTTGATTACAACAACGTCAGTATATTAGCAACAGAAAAAAACGTTAAATCTAGAGAAATTCTTGAAATGATACATATAAAAGAAAACGAAAAAGATGTTGTAAATGATAAAACTGACATAAAGGGACTAAGTACAATATACTTTTTTGTACTATAACGATACGTCCCACATAATTTCGAACATTTGAACGAATATTAAACGTCATTGAACTTTCTGGTAAGATATTTTCAATATCAAATTCGTTTTCCATTTTCATATGTGAATTATTTTATTTTAGATTGTTGACAAAGATTGAATCTCTATCGAAACGTCCTTAATATTGTAAATTGTTTAAAATAAACCTGGATCACCAAAAAACTTGAAGATTCTTTTAGTATATCAACTTTTAAGTGTACAGATAGTAAAAAATATGATTTTATTTTTTCTTACGAATTTTTAACATCTATATATTTTATTTAATAGAGAATTTAGTTAACTTTATAATTCTATAAAGAGCAGAGCTGTTTTCATTGTAACGTGTTGGTTTTTACAAAAAAATGTCAACTCCACAATTGAAATCTGTCCCCTGGACCACTAGTTGAATATAGTTCTTAATTATGTGGACGTCAATTTCAATCAAAACAAAACATTGTATTTATTGATTATTGGATAAATTATTCCTTTTCAATAATTTTGTTGAAAAAATAACTTTTAATTGTGCATTTTTTCAGTTAGTTCAGTCCCCTGGACAACAATTGACTTCAAAGCAACAAAACTTTCTATTAAAACAAGAAATAATAGTAAAAATAATTTATAGAACCTTATGTGCATTTGTTATGAAATATGTACTATTATTAGTCTTCAAAATTTATGTGGTTTATTTGCAATTTAAAATATAAAGTTGAATGACTAAACGTTTTCAGCATGGGGGACAACTCAGTTATCCAGTGGACATATTTGGTTGTCCAAAGGAAAGTAAGATTTTAAAATTCCGATTTTAAAGTATTATTCTTATATTTAAAAAGGTAAAGATTAAAACCGGTTTAAGAAGGTATCAAATATATTTTTTAATGTTTTACACGCCTAAAAACATTAACATTCTCAGTAACATTAAAACAAAATTCTAAATCAAACAAAATAATTCATGCCGATCTTGAAGTATATTGATTTCCTGCAAAATAGACGGAGAATTTGGGGATGTATCGTTAAGTATATCACGAACTCTCTTTATTCTTTTTCTCTGTTCTTGTTTTCGCAATTTCCAAATAATTCTACAATTTTTTTGCTTCTCTGGCTGCATATTTTTAACCAACTTTTTGTTTTAACTCTCTCTTTTCTTTCTCTTTCGTTCCGCCAATTTTACTGGGTCTGCTTTAAATCTTTCTCTATAGCGTCTTGATTTTTCTTTCTCTGAGAGTCCCATTCTCTAAAAAAATTACAAACAATAATTTCATGAAAAATTATTTCACGAAATATATTTAAAAATCCTATTGCTTCATTTTTATCCTATGGACAAGCACACTGTCCCACGGACAACCAACTCGGACAACCAAATTGGTTGTCCGAGTGACTTTTTCGCAACTTTGAACATTTTATTGATTATTAATTTCTTTTTGTATTATATCTCACCTTCATAATTAAATATAGATAAAAAAGCAACTGGTGCAATATGATTCATTGTAAAATATTAATTACTTACGTATTTTAGACGGTTGTCCGATGGACCGACAATAAACACACCCACGCTCACCAACGCCAACTCGGCCAACTGACGTCGTGGCTTTTGCGAAAAACAAATGGTGGCAAGCCGTTCCCGCTTAGCGGAACTTCAAACTTGTTGTCACTTGTATACCACACCATCTATGTTTTGAATCCAAAACAAAATTATGGTTGTCCGGAGGACTTGAAACATATAGGCGTTTATTGGCGACGAAATTAAAATGGAATAAAAACGTGTATTTGTTACAGTAAATAAGTATTCGACAATATTTCTTAACAATATATATGAATATGAATGATTTTGTATAAGTTTTAATAAGTGCGTAATCGCTTTATTTTTCGTAATAAAAAGTTTTGGTGTGCTCTATTGCTTAGGGACAAACTGTGATGCTTAGAAATAACGTTTAAATTGCAAAAAATATATAACTATTTTTAATTGTTAGTTGATAACAGTTAATAATTAAACAAAAAAAATAAAATAACCCCATATTTCTTAATAGAATTTTTATAATCGATCAGGGACTGGGTAAGGTGGTCGTGGGACAAATAAAAGTTGATTCACCCATATATATAAAATGGTGGAGAGAAACCCTCTCTTAAGGATACATAATGCGAAGTTGAAACTGAAATTAAAGGTGATACGAACCGAACATTTTTGGGTAAGAGACTAGAATTACAGGCAAAATCTCATTTGTCATCTTTTTAGCTACCAACGCCCCGGATGTATCTGCTGGTCTCATCAGTGCAGCTTCGCAGATACATCCTGCTGCAGACGCGAAACGTAACTAGTGGGTAGCTAGAAAGATGACAAATGAGATTCTAGTCTCTAACACAAAAATGTTTGGTCCTTATCACCTTCAATTTCAATTTCAACTTCTATTATATACATATATATGTATGCTATTGAACGGAATGAGATTAATCCATTATTCTTAAATAATGAACTAACAACGCCCTTTTAGTCGTTAGGACGTTATTATAGTATAATTATCCAAATATCAAAACACGGTTTGATTGATGACCCCCAAAATATCTACTAGAACTATTGTGTTCAATGAAATCGTTAACAATCTTGTGGCGGCTAGCTCTCGGTCTAATTTATACAGCAGATCGATAAGGGAGGGTCGCCACCGCCGTCACCGACCGGAAGATGGGACAAACTAGAATAAAGGATAAAAGTTGTTTTATCCTGCGTCCCGTTATTAGGTAGGCTCAAGCACGATATCCGGTCGTTTGGACATCGCTTACTATCCACGATAAAGAAGATCGCGATAAATTATACACGTTGATTAGTTTTTAATCGACCCATTGTACGGGGTGTAAAAGGGAACGCCGCTAACAGAAAAATACCGTTTTGTATATACAAAAAGGAATCCTCGTGGGCTACGGTCATTATTCAATTATTCAAAGTTGTCGGAGGTGTATATTCGGAAATTGGAACTATTATCGATTCGGTGTTCGTTCTTTTTTTGTTTCTTCATTCGACGACGTCCGGTTGAAATATTAATTATAATATCGTAGTAATAGTTTCTTTATATCCCATTCCCAAGTCTTTTGATCGTTATCTGAATTCGTGGTATCCGTTTTTATGACGTCTGAACATGCTATTTCGTCTGTGTGGGGAATATATAGAAAGTGGGAAGAGGGAACATGTTCTTTCAATACAAGGTAATGTATTACATTTACGACCGTTAAATTTCTTTACGTGAAGAAAGTACAGTTAAAGGAGAAAGAATATCGTGAATTGCGTGCTGTGACAACCTCGAGACTGCCGGTGGTTGGTTATTTAGTATTAAGCCTTTTCTTGTTCTTCGTCAAGGTTGGACCTTGCACCCTGGTAACGGATCTCGTTATATATCATTACGAATTAGGAGATTCAATTTTCATCAAACTTCTGAAGGTTACAGGGAACGAATATATAAGAAAAACGTAATTGTCTCTTAGTTCAATAACTAGTTAGTACAATCAAAAAATAATTGATCCATCAATAAAATGCACCCAATCCAAATTCGATACCCTTTAGTGACCTAAGAAGCCGGATGGAAATAAAATAGAAGGCCTCCCCACCGCGGCAGAAGAGCGGTGAGGTCGCGAGCGAAGCGAGCGATCTGGTTAATTTTAATCCTTCATATTAATCATTCTCATGTTTGATGATGAAAATTGTTAAATGTCAGTTTTTTCATTTCTCAGGTATATCGTCGAAATATTTCGATTTGTTTGCGCGGGAACGAGAACTTTTTTCAAGCGGTCGACCCAATAAATGGCAAACCCCAAATAGAAAAAGTTGTGAGTAGAAAAACGCAATCTTTTTTCCATCGCCAGCGATTCGTAACGTAATTTCGGCGTGTATACCAGAAATCGAGATAATTACAGTCGAGTTCCCGTAGTTCGGGAGTTCCAAAAGTTCCCCTCCGGCTGGCAGTCACTAGCAGATATGTCGGTAATCCGCCCCGGTTTACCCATACCACACACGCGTATAGAATATTCTATGTTATGCCCATGCCACTCAGAAGTCAAAATCGTCATGTCAATTTCGATTATTCGCTATTTTTCCGTGCGGCGCAACGCGATCGATTGACGACGTCGAAAATATTCCGGGCGCACTCACCGGATTTCCGGGAGACGAGAATCCTCGTCTGGCCTCTCTCGCCTAATTAGAACTTCTAATTATAGTTATAATTTGGTTTAGCCAACTCTGATGTATCTCTCCAAATACGAGAATTCACTATTCATAACAGTCGCTGTTATTTCATCCACCCCGAACGCGGTTCTCCTACGAATTCTCCACCTCTACGTCACTGTCACGTTCTAACTTCGTTCCACGCGACACGTCAGAACATGCACATATTCAACGAGAAACATCCGCGGCGAAATAATGACAATAATTCGTTAAAATTGTTGTTTACACGAATTTCTTCGTTACATAGATAATTGATGAAGCGGAAAAGATAGCAGAAATATAATGGAAATATCGGAAAATATTCTCGGGGCATATTTCAGCGCGGGTCGTCTCTTGTTGCCGGCTGAGTAATGGCCTTGCATATTTTATTATTTGTAACAAGCTCACATTACAACGTTTTCTGTCTGTTTGCCCCTAGTCTGTCGTGCGTTACGACTCCCTCAAGTAAACTAATATTTCCGAATCCATCAAAATTATTTAAAATATTTATAACCGGCCTTTTCGCCTCCTCAGGTATCCTGAACCCATTAAAACAGCGCCGTATTCAACTTCAATTCAATAAACGAACCTTTGTTACAATTTCACTTTATCGATTTTCCGGGCAAATTAATAATAAAAGAACACCAAGTGCTACGTTTTTAAATGTGTAAAAGTACGACATCTGTGGTTGTGGTACGTACTAGAAGTCACCACGAAACCCACTTGTCATGCGTTCGGGGAACCACTCAGTGGTACTCGGTACTTCTCCAATAGATGTCGTAATTAGTAGCGACCGTGTGGGGACTTCGGCTACCGCCCGGCGGATGGCGCGCACGAGTAACGCTCTCGTTTATCAGTCGTCCGTCGTAGCTCATAACCGTCCTTCCCCCCAGCGTATATGGCGCGGCACACGTACATCAGCCATATGTTGAGTGGTAATATGTGTGCGTGGTACGAAACGTCGATAGAGAAACATACATCGTGGATGCGTAGTTCCTATAACCGCTTCAGAGCGCCGGGCGCATCCACCAAAATAAATTTGCCTTATTTAACATACCATGGCAACATCCAATAAAATCGATTACGAATGGCTTTAAACTGAATGGGGACGTAACATGCAACGTATAATTTTCCATTATCTGAAGAAAATTGGGGGCGCTCGCGAGTTCCGTCCGTAATGGGAACGGATCCTTGTCTCGCAGCCTCATTCATATACAATTTATATTTATTCCGAGTTGTCTCTTTCATAAAGGCCGTCGCGGGATCACAAAGGATCTTCGCAGGCAGTTTTTCACATCGTTTTCCATCCCTTCTAGGACAAAGCTGGCCCGAAAATGGGAATTTCTATGGTCGCGTGAATCCGAAACAATTTTTTTGCATTCGCATTTTTTCCCCCCGTCAATCTTTTCGGACGTTACGTTTTAGTATCGACAAAAAAAAAATTATTTTCCCCGAAATTAGGAAAGTTCTTTGTAACTGTCAGCGACAAACGACGTTTCTGGGGGGCGAAAGGGAGTTGTGTCAATAATGAAAATAACCTGCCAACCCACCCGCCTCCAACCCTTTTGTACAGATGTTTAACATAGCTAATTAATTTGCCTTTTATTTGCTTTCGGCGTTCGAGAAAGGGCGAAACGATGAAGAAGAGTACGACCGGCGGCGGTACGATTTAAAATACATATTTATACGGCGATTTTGTTCATCTTGCAATAGAAACAGTCTTCTGTTTTCACATCAAATAGCGCGTGGAATCGTCGGAAAATTGGACGCGAAACGGCAAATTTTCGTTTCTAAAATCACATTCGCCGACGAGGAATGAGAGGTTTGTTCAAATTAACAGATTGGAATTAAAAAATTGGAAATAAACTGAAATTTTGATACTTCTTTTGTTTTAACAGGTGACTGCAAAAGCTATAAATCAAAAATTGCAAACCGATTCGAGGAAGGAATTTTTCTTAATCAATAAACACTTATGATGCCACATATCTCCCTGATAACTTGAGCTCTGTTTGCGTAAATTATCGAAGGAATCCGCTTCTTTCGATAAGAAATTTTGCGAAATATCTTCAACATTTAAACGTGAAATTTGTATCATTATTTAGTGCTGTTTGTAATAAGAAAAGGATTTCTACTTTTAACAAACGTGGAGGCTGATGATAGCAGGCAGCAAAGTAGTTGCGGGACTTTCTTTTCTATTTAAAGTAGATGGACGGCATTCTGTCCCTTTTAAAATTCCATTCGTTTAGTCGAAGATCGGAGATAAAACACGACGGGTCTAAAAATTCACCGCGATAACGTGATTAAGGGGGCCATTTCAAGATCTCTTATGCCCCTTCCTTCAGCGCTGTTTCTTTTTCCTTTTCAGTGGAAACAACAGAAAGCTAAGACAAATACGAAATTAGGCTACAGCATACTTGTCTTGAAGTATAAAAAGGGGGAAAATTTCGAAAATTTAGAATATAAAAATTTATTTGGAAAAGCTAAAAGGCAAACAAACTAAATAATTCACTTTTAAACCACACAAATACTATCAAACAAGAAGAAAGTTCAATCAGATTAGAAAAAATCATCAGAGATTCAATTGAAGAAAAAACAATGAACAAAAATATAATGAAACAACGGAAAAATAAAAATCAAAAAGCGTAATCAAAACTGTAGTACCCTGAGGACTAAAATTAACAAAGCCGAAATATAGAAAAAAAACCATGAAAAAAGCAAGAAAATAAATATCTTTGGACTTCATAAATGAAATGATAAAAAAACAAACAATCAATTCCAACGCGAAATGAAAACAAATATATTTCTCTTCCTCAGATTCCAGGAATTTCTGAAAACATAAAACATATGACAAATACATCAAATAGAAGTATAAACCACACAAAAAGAATTTTCACTGAACTCAAAAGTAAAACACCTAAAATTAAAGATCAAACAAAAGAAAATTCAAAAAAGAGACAAAAATGATACAAATACATGAAAACAGCAAGAATACTACTTAACAAACATAAAATTGATACCAGCCATACTTATTATGATGAAACCAAAATTGTAAAAACTGAAAAAGGCGAATAACTGTAACTACTATATAATTAAATGATTTAAACCATAAAATTACATTCAAAATTTCATTGTTATATTACATGCAACAAAAAAATTTTAAAATTGTATATTTCGTTTGTTAACTTTTCGATTTTAATTAATAGATAAAAATTGTCATCTGAAACTTGAAAAAGGAACGAAACAACTTTATAATTTGAATAGTATATATCACCAAAATTAAATCCCAGTTCATGAAGAAAAATTTACGAATCAGAATAGATGTATATGTTTACTTTCTTAAAGAGGGTTTAGTGTACAGCAAGAAAGTTAGTTTAGTCTACGAGTGTCGGAAATTCAAGTTCATGGTCGAATGTAAGACGACGAACATGCCTTCGGATTCCGGTTGGAATCCGGTCGTTACGCCCGTTCAGACGATAGTTCAACTTGACATTATCTGCCTTCATAAAGAGATGACCTCTTTAATTTATGCCATTTTTCCGATTAAGAAGATCGGACAATGGAGCGAGAACGGACGGAGAATGCGCCTCGTTCTTCAACTGTTCGCGTCACACCGAAGAAAAACTGGTTTTCCAAGGTTTTGCAGAAATACCGAATAGCTTTTTAGACGTGCGCGCGGCTGTTTCTTGGGGGCTCGCCTTCTATTACGACATTATACATAAATACGACGGACGACGTCGTCACTTTTTCACAACCGTAGATAATGATTATCTGCCGTTTATTATTTCATCATCTCGTTGGCCGACCTCGACCCGTGTCGCGGCGCTGATTTTTCGCGAAAACATTCGCACTTTGCTCGAGAGGGCTTCAGATTTTTCCGCCGACGTGTCACGAGAATTTCTCCTGATACGAATCGACGAAAAATCGTGGAACTTTTATCGCGTCATACCCGGGAAAAGTACTGTTACTAAATGCCGATAACGTCCGTTGATAGTATGGAATATTTTCCACATTTTTTTGATTCACGTTTATCGTATTTTGGTCGATTTAACACGAGGTCATCGAAGATCAGCAATAATCTTCGATTATTGATGCACGTGAATATCTTTCAATACTTTTCAAATGTGATGCGTTTCTTTTCTTGTCGGTCATAGATATGCAGTTTTGCAGGTTTTTTTGTGGAAAATCTTCTATTGTAACATGATAATATATATAATATAATAAGAGTGTAATATAATAATAATAATAATAATTGAACAATCGGTTAACAAACCTGAAATCGAGAAGAATTTTTCTTTTGAAATGTAAAGAAAACGAATTTTTCCTGTGCTTTTGCAATTTAATATGGAACACATCAAATATGAATGTGAGCATCTTAGCAGAAAGTTCAATAAGTCTGTTACATTTTTCAATGGAAAAATAATTAATCTTTTAATAACAGACACAACTAAACAAATTCATAGTCTATCATCACCAATTTTACGTATAATGAACAAAATTAAAAATAATCTTCCAGAGGAAGTTCTATTCGAATTCAACCAAAGAGAAATTTCAGAACAATCTAAAAGGCACTATCGAAATAAAGCAAAACACCTGAAAAAACTACAACAACTACATCGAAAAAAACATAATAACGACACAGCACCAACCACACAAGTCAACATAAAGAATACTAATCATCTTCTGAGTACAACCAACAATACTTTACCAGAATACCTCAAAAAAAATACTCAATCCAGACACAAAAGTTGCCATAGAAATACATAAAGAAAAAGAACTACCTGTCAAGCAAATTATCTCTCAGATAGAAGCTAATATTTCACAAATTCCAATTAAGGAACAAAATAAGATCAGAGCTCAACTTGCCAACAATATAAACATAACTAGACACCAAATCAAAGAAAAAGTCAAAAGAACGAAAACAAAAAATCTCCTAATAAAATTTCAAAATATAAAAAAATTTTTAAAAGGAAATTCAAATATCATTGTCACGAAAGCCGACAAAGGAAATAAGACCCTAATTATCGACAAAGAACAATGCATCGAAAAAATGAATGAAATTCTCGGAGACACTAACACTTACAAAAAAATTAAAAAGAATCGAACAGCCACTATTAAAAAGAAAATAACAATTTGGTCAAAAAATGGAAATCCAAAAATTTCATTTCTGACAATTCATACAAACAATTAATTATACACAACAGCATACCTCCAAGAATATACGGCCTTCCCAAAATTCATAAAGAAAACATGCCTTTTCGTCCTATAGTTTCTTATAACCAATCTCCTCTTTACAATATTTCGAAACACCTTGGAAAATTTATCTCAAATATAACAAACAAAAACATGTTTTATATAAAAAATTCTCAACAACTAAAAAAAAGAAACGAAATTTCGATCCCAGAAATGCATAAATTATTTTCCCTAAACGTAATTTCGCTTTATACAAATATTCCAAACATGGTCGTAGCTGATATAAAAGAAAAATGGACGCAACTTCAAAATTTCACAATGATACCGAAAAAAGACTTCATCGAATCCTTACTTTATTCACTTAACACTAATTACTTTCCATATCAAGACCAATTTTACCAACAAATCGACGGAGTTGCATTGGGTAGTCCGATTTCGAGTGCAATAGCTCAAGTCGTTATGGAACATCTCGAAGAAAAAATTTTAAGTGAAGGTAATTTCGCAATAACACTATACAAGAGATTCGTTGACGACTGTTTGTTAATAGATGACCCAAAAGAAATAAATAAAATTGTAAATAGTTTTAATAATTATAATTCCAAATTACAATTCACTTTAGAAGAAGAATAAGATAACCAAATTAATTTCATGGGCATGACAATAATTCGACAAAATAACAAATTTGAGATAAAATGGTTCAGAAGAAATACATCAACAGACAGACTTATAAATTTTCATTCTTCACATCATCAGTCACAAAAAATAAGCGTAGCAAAAAATTTAGTAGACAGAGCAATGGCGCTTACATCTCCCAAATTCCGTACAGAAACTCTTAGTAAAGTAAAAATAATATTTACCCAAAACGATTACCCTGGTCATATAATAAATAAAATTATCAAAGAACGAACTCATAAATTTTACAATCAAACATCAACTAATTTTCCTGTCACACAAAAGAAATATATTTCAATTTCTTACATTCCCGTACTAACAGAAAAAATTTCAAAAATAATGAAACCATACAGTATTCAAATTGCATACCATCCTCAAAATCAGATAAAACAAATTTATACAAAACTCGAAAGCAAAATTCCTAAAGAAAAACGATCACATGTAGTATACAAAATTCCTTGTATGAACTGTAACCAATTATATATCGGACAAACTTCTCAACGACTTACAGACAGAATGAAAGCCCATAAATATTCGAAAACAGCCAATACCGCACTAAACAAGCATAAAAAATCAAGCAACCATAAATTTGATTACAACAACGTCAGTATATTAGCAACAGAAAAAAACGTTAAATCTAAAGAAATTCTTGAAATGATACATATAAAAGAAAACTAAAAAGATGTTGTAAATGATAAAACTGACATAAAGGGACTAAGTACAATATACTCTTTTGTACTATAACGATACGTTCCACATAATTTCGAACATTTGAACGAATATTAAACGTCATTGAACTTTCTGGTAAGATATTTTCATTATCAAATTCGTTTTCCATTTTCATATTATTTTATTTTAGATAGTTGACAAAGATAGAATCTATCGAAACGTCCTTAATATTGTAAATTGTTTAAAATAAACCTGGATCACCAAAAAAACTCGAAAATTCTTATAATGTAATAATATATAGTAATAAAGTAGAAATTTTCCGAACGTTAAAGTTTATCTAAATTATAAAGTTTTCATTATTTATCCATGTTGATTTTAGCGATAGTCAAAATCAAAATAGGGCCATCCGTCCCTCGACTATTCAACAGGATATCGATTCCTCTGACTGATTTAAGTAAATTGTGACTAAAGAATACTGGGAAATTGAAAATCACCTGCCGAAGAGCTTAATACTTTCGAATGAGTATGCACTAGATAAATGGATGTTTAGACAATCACCTAAGAATACTTCCGCGAAAATGTTTGCAAAGCTTCTTTATCGCACTATAATCCGGAAGCATTGTAAAAGGAAAGAATAACAAAACGACCACCCATCGAATAGAATAAACAGATAGCAGGTATAGGGTATAGTAGAAACGATAAGTGGAAAAACGGGTCAGAATAGGGGCAAACTTAATCACCGGAATTTCGCAACGAGCCAAAGTCCGCTTCTCGGATTCCCGTCGCTCTAGTAGAGACGGCCGAGGGCTGATCCGAGAGTCGGCCCCCTTTTTACTCCTCGCCGCACGAAAAATTCGAATTCCGATCGGACACTCGAACCCGACCAATTATTTTCCCATTATTCAAGAGCCCGGGCTCAACATTATATAGTCCGGGTCGCGTATTTTCAAAGAACGTGTACCTGCCGATGAATTTAATTAAAAACGAAGCCGGATCCGGTCGCACCACCGGCGGTGCCGCTTTTTTTTTCGGATTTTCTCTGTACGAATTGCGGAAATGTCGGGGATTCTCTCGGCGAACGATAAGGAATTCACGCGATGGAATTTTTGCCTCTGTTTTGATTTGAATGAATAAATAATTGTTTATGACCGGGAAAAATTTTCCGTTTCGAATAAGTTCACGCTGTTTATAGTGGAAACGCTTATCTACTCCTTGGAATCGTTATTCAATTATCGACTGTTTATAATGTCGCATGTCATCTAAATTTAGCTGGTGTTGCAATTTTATGTTGACCCCTCAATTTCGTCAGTCTTTTTCCTTTGCCGTATCAAGCTATTTAGGGATTTGCTGCTATAATAATTATTGCATAATATCGACTACAGTCGCAGCTTTGCTGGTAATATTTTTACCAAATTTAACTCAATATAAATTCGTTAATAAAATGATTTCGTCCTCGACAGATAAAATATTTCAACGCAGATCTGGGATCCGTTAAAAATCGACCCAACGGTTTGGGCCAAAATGTCCAAAATGTCAAAAATTCATTATCTCGACATCTAAGCAAGATAGCGGTACAAATCTTTTTCCCCTTCGTAAATTTTCACAAATTCTGCGTATAAATATTGTTTTATATTAATTTACGTTTTGGATGTTCATGTTGGAGTTATTTATTTGATAATACAAATATACGACGTTTCGAATTATTCCATCCTTCGTCAGTAACAAAATTAGAAACTGGAAATGAATGAACACAATAAAGACAATTTTCAAGAAAATATATCTCACCATTCGAGTCTATCGTTTCATGTCAATTTGACAACTGTTTTATGCTATAGCCTACTAAGGTTTTATATTATTTTTTTAGAATTGGCCAATATATAGTACTCAGTTTTTGTACGTCTTGTCGATCGTTGATTGTATTATCATTATTTAATCGTATATGGATCATTTCTTTAATTTCTCTATTTTTCGTTTTTGGTTCTATTGTAAGTATTTTTGTTTCATCATAGTTAAATTCATGTTTGTATGTTTTCTTATGTTTGTTGAGTGCTGTTGTTGCGTTTTTAGTATATTTGTGAGCTTTTATTCTGTCTTCAAGTCTCTGCGAAGTTTGTCCGATATATTGTTTGTGACAATGTTGGCATGGGATACTATAAACGACATGAGATGTTTTATTTTTTGGAATTTTGGTTTTAAGTTTACTAAAAATATTTATTATTTGATTCTTTGGTTTGTGTAGAATTTTGATGTTATGTTTTTTTAAGATATTATTTATTTTATGTGAGAGTGTCTGATTATATGGTACTGAAATGAATGTTGTGTTTTCTGTGGTTTTAACATTGGAGTTGTTAGTGTTATAATATTTATGTATTGTTTTTTAATAATCTAGTAATAAGGAAAACTGGGTGATTCTTATTTTGTAGTAGTGTCTCGATTTTTTTAATAATTTCCGGTCGAAATGACGGTGATGTAAATTTTAGTGTTCGGTCTATATATCCTATAGCTGTACCTTTCTTCTGTGACATAGAGTGGTGTGAATTAAAATCAAGAATCTTGTCGGTGTTCTAATCTCGTTGATGCCATTTTGTTAGTATTTTGTTATTAATTTTTATTAAAGTCATATCTACGAATATAAGTTCGTTATTTTGTTCTTCCTCCATAATGAATTTGAGTAGACTATGTGAGTTATTAAAATCATTTAGTACATTCTTCATTTCATTAGGTGAAGCTGTTAAAAGACAGTCATCAACATATCTTTTAAAAACTGTTATTGTATTTCGGAATAATTTTTTCTTCAATAAGTCCCAACACAATTTGTGCAATTGGACTAGAAATAGGATTTCCCATAGCAACTCCTTTAATTTGTTTGTAATAATTTTCTTCGAATTGGAGATAGCTATTATTCAATATAAACTGAACCGTGTTTAGGAAATCTTGTTTAGGTATCTTAGTTGAGTTCTCAATCTTATTCCAATTTATTCCAATGGCTTCCATGACTAGCTCTTTGGGTATATTTGTATAAAGAGATTCTACATCTATTGAGTAAAGTTTGTGATTATCTGGAATATGTATTTCGTTTAGTTTTTCTTTTAGATTCATTGAATTTTTTATGAAATATTCGTTTTTACCGACGATTGTTGTTAATATTTTTGCTATATATTTTGAAAGAAAAAAGAGGTGATTGAATACAAGATACGATTGGATGTAGTGGATGTCCTTGTTTGTATATTTTTGGTAAACCGTAAATTTTCGATATCACGCTATTGTGTATTGTTAGTTCTTTTGCTTCTTTTTTTGAAATATAATTGTTGTTTACCCAATTTTTAATGATTTGGTTAGTATCCTCTCTAACGTTCGGGTCATATCGCGTTTGATTTTTATATATGTCGAAGAATCATTGACTAGGTCGTTCATTTTCGATTGATATTCATCTTTAGTGATAACAACTATTTTATTCCCTTTGTCAGCTTTCGTTGAGAGCAAATTTTGATTGTTCTTGAAAAAACATTTTTATCAATGAAATTTTTATTTCGACCTATTATTGTTTTATTTGCATATAATCAACTGTATTCATGAAAAAAATATTCATCTCTTTCCTGGATGTTTTCTCAACATCTACCTATTTTCACCTTATCTCATCAGTATGTATTACACTGTATCATTATCATTGTCATATTAACTTGACATATTTGAAAACTTAGAGGCATAAAATATTCATCAAAGTTCATCACCCCTCAGTACTCAAGTTCAGTAAACAAATCAACAATCGCACAATTGAAATTTTAGCTATTTTAAATAGTTTATCGATAATCGATTTATCAAATAATTTTAAAATCGTAGATACACAAGATTTAATAAAGTTTGCACAGTATGTTGACCCCAATATATTTCACAATAGAATCGACTTCATGTATATACATCAAGACAGTTGTTGGTGCTGGGTCTCCAAAATGAGGCTATATTGCTCTTCGCAGTTTCTAACGGATAGTACTCAGCGGTTTAAATTGGGCTGAGATCCAGGTTAGAAGAGGAGTACCGCAAGGCTCTTTGCTGAGTCCTCTCTTGTTTTGAAAATGCTCTGCCGACAAGTAAGGCTCATACATACACAATACACAAATATTTGTGTTTAAAATATTCGTATTTTGAAAAGCACGAGTGCAAAATAAAAAAGTTTGACAGGAATGAGCTTAGATGTTTTGGACATATGGAACAAACGAGTGAAAATCTGGTAATTAAGAAATTAATTGAACGCAAATTTCCACGGAAATTAGTTTAGTGGAACATTTGTGAATAAAAGAAAAATCGTGTTTCCCAAAATTTATTCGTATAATTCCTTCCGGCCCTTCGTTATCCAGAAATGAACATTACGAATCCGGAAGTTGATTGTATTAAGGATAAGATGAAAATTATCCGCTCCCGTTTAATGGATCGTCGTGGTCCCCCGAGAAGGACCTTGAATGCAGTATTGATATCGCGTGTCAGAAAGCTATATAAAGGGGACTCGCTACAATGAAATAGCACTCGACGGGACTAATCCAAAGGTGATACCGATATTTCGATCGCCATACCATTATTTTATTGTCGGACAAACGCTGACTCACATTCGTGCCCGTTTGCAGCGTAATACTAAGCACGACTTATATATCGACCGAAACCTAACCCGAAGATTTTTGCTGCCTCGTCACCGAAACAGCATCCTAAAGCCAGGTGGACGATTTCGGCTGCGTAAGTTGGGTCGCGCTTTGAGACTGCGCAGTTTGAAAACCGCCAAATTATTCGATACCTAACTTACACCCTTGCGGTGCAACCAAACTATAACTCATTTTAGGACTTACGCCGATTATAAATATTAAACGCGTCGATTACCGATGTACAGGGTGTTTCGAGGACGATCCCACGCCACGTTGCCCACACAAATACGCACCATCTCGAGGATTTCTCGAAGACTTTCACTCGTTACTGGAAAAAACGATGGACCTTGCGAATCGCCACGACCGTCCTAACGATTTTCTATTCATTATTCTAATGCTTCGCTGGTTACGCGTTTTCGTCATCGCTATTTCCGTCGTTTGTCGTTTCTTAAACGTTCAGTTAATCGCGAAAATGAACGAGATCCGTTCGCTTTTCGTTCTTTTTTTCTGTTTGTTAACGATGCCACCCCGATTAGCGCACCCGATCTATTACAGATTTAACGAAGATAGAAATCTCGAACCAGGTAAAAAGCATTCGAATTAACAATTTCGTCGAATATTCCAAGTTTTCGAACGGAAACTAACTGCTCGATAATTGCTATAACGACCGATTTTTCTTCAATTTATTCCAGCTTTGGTGCCCGTTTCCTCCACCGTAATTCCTTTGGCATCGTACGGGGGATTTAAAATAAACGGAAACGCGAAAAAAGCGGAATATCCGCCCGAAATGCTCATTACCGGTAAGTCGAAGAAGGAAAAGCGCAAAGCCCACATTACAAACCCCAATTTACCTTGCAGCGTTCACCAAGATGCGCTAACAAATATATTTTTCTCGGACAAAGGTGAAGATTGTTACCAAAGTGTTTACACCGATTTTGTGCAAAAATGGAACGGATCATTGGGAACAAAGTGCGACGCGAACCCTTTTATCTATGTAATACATAACTATTCCATTTATTCGTTATTAATTTTCGATAGAGAAACCTGTTATCAATCTACTCGTTATTACCGCAACATCTTAATTTTTATTTATTTTTGCAACATTCAACAGTATTTCGTTATTGAAAATATATTAACAATAACGGAAAGTTTCCTATCGAAAACATGAAATTAATAATTACGTTTCGAATCGTAGCTGAAACACAGAACTTTTAGATTTTATTTCAATCGGTAGTTACGATGATTGTTAAACTTCTTTTCATTTTTTCATTGAATTTAATTAATCAACGATGTGATTCTACATATTCGTAATGGCTTCACAATCAGAAAATGGAAATATAAAAATATACTCTCGTAGTCTGTAACGTCAACTGACGTACATAATTAGTAAAACCTTATTAGAATGAAATTAACCAAATTAATTAACGATTCGACGAATGACCTCATTCGAGATTATCACTGGCACTAATAAAGATCAAAGGTTTGCGATCGTTTTATATCTTTGATAATGGAATATTCCTATGTTTGAGAAACAAATCGATTCCCACGATGTCCCAATTTTTCTACAGACGATATTAGATATTACCTTATCTCGCTGTATTGTTTTGTGTTTCTGTATACAAAAAAATTTTTCACTTGATTGCAACTCTTAACATTTTTAGCAATAAAACCGAGTGATCGCCAAATCACTCAAACGCTTGCGCAGTACGATTTTAGGGTCCCAAAGGGCTTGAGGCGCAAGCGTCTGACTGACTTGGTGGTCTGTTGGAACAAGAATTTAAAACTTGGATTTCTAGTTTTTTTCATTATAATAAAAGTGGAAAACTGGAAATATTGAATAATTGTGCTTGCTTATAATAATTTTTTACGACATTGTTTTTTATTGAAGGTATAAAACGAATGATTTGCTAACCCATCCCAACCTAATTTTTGTCGATTTTTCCAAATATTCTCAACCTAGGACACTTCAAGAAATGCAGTGAAGGAGAAAAAATAAATGGAAATATTTTTGACATTTAAAAAATTTTTTTCGGCATTTTTGGTTTTTTCTTTATATTTTTTCAACTCCCATGATAATTTTAGAAATAGCTTTCCATAATGCAAATTAAAATAAAAATAAAATGGGGAAAATAGTGAAAATTATGACAAAAAAATCAAAACTTCCAAAAAGCTTAAAAATTTCACAAAATGAACAATTTTAAAGTTGCTATATGAATTTTTCACTTTTTCTCCGCTTTTTTTATTCATTTCACGAAAGCTCTTCAAATTGAAAGCTACAAAAATGAAGGAAATAATCAAAATTTTTGTCTCGCACGTAGATAAATTAAAGATTTCGCGTCATGCATTATCGTTTAATTGTACAAATCGAAATACATGGGTTCGCCGACGCATCAAGTAGCAGTATGGCGCATGTGTTTACTTAAGATCCATAGCTCGGGTTTAATTTCGTGTCGATTATTTATGTGCTTAAATCTAAAGTCGCTCCGCTGAAGGTAGTGTCGATACCTAGATTGGAATTATGCGGAACTTTGCTACTTGAACTAAAAAAGGTAGTTAGTAGTATAAATATCCCAGTACACCAGATTCATCTCTGGACAGATTCGCAAATTGTCCTGGCTTGGCTCATACGAGAACCATCGGACTTGAAAACCTTTGTAGCCAACCGCGTCACAGAGATACAAAATTTAACGTCACATACTATTTCACGTGAATCCGATGATAATCCAGCCGATTTTATATCGAGAAGTTGCTCTTGTCGAACAACTATTACAATCAAACTGGTTTCAAGGGTCCAAAATTCTTACAGCAAAAAACAATAGTCGAAAATGTATTGAATTGCCAAGTCTTATGAAAAAAGTCAGATTTTCAGTTTCACCTCCCAATTTTTAACTTTTGAAAAGAACTAAGTATTCGGCATTACCAGAGAGGTGTAAATAACCCCTTCGATTTAGCAATCACAAAAATGGCGAAAATAGTCAAAAATTTATTGTATCTCAGATTCTCGGTTTAATTTTCGACTTTTCCAAAAAACTATTTCGGATTACCAGCAGGGGGCAAATAATTTTTAATTTTATCAGCAGGGTTATGTGAATATCCAACTTCAGATTGCATACCTGAAACCGATCATATAAGAAACAAATGATACCTCAGGCTCAGAGGCCAAGTTAATCGAAATTCATAAAATTTTTAGACGATTACATAACTTCCGATTAATTCCTCGCACTTCATAAAAAGATCATAAATCAAACGCATTTTACTAAATTCGTTGATTGTTCCAGACCGGTTCCTTTCAATCGGAAGAGATCATTCTTGTTGACATTTTCATAGTCTTAAATGAATAATAATGAAAACAAAACACTTAAAGAGTGTTCCAATTCATTCGAAGACGGCGTAAATCCCATCAGTAGTGAGTGAAAACGTTTCACACAAATTACGCCAGTTGTTTGTGTAAATAAACGACGGCGTTGTTGCACCAAACGAATTAATTCCGAACACGATGTTCGTTGATTTTTGTAAAATTTCAGTCCGCACGTGATGCTGAAAACGTTTTCTTTAATGAATTAATTTTCGGTTCGCGACTGACAAATAACTTATGAAGATATTCGGAATCTCGTATCTAAGTAATATGAAATTATCGCATTAAAATATGATATTTTTAGTGAAATAATTTTATGAAAATTTCAGTACATTTCCAAAACTGGAAGTGAATAAGAATAAATAATTCCAAACAACATTATTGGATTATTTTTGAAGTACCCAGTTTTTTTAGTTTTTAGTTTTTTTCTTCCAATATTAGTTGGATATGATTTTTTATTTCGTAACTTATGTGTAATTATGTTTCTTGCAACATATCTAAGTTTGTATATTTAATGCGTTCTCAATCAAATATTTCGAAGCACATCCTGACGCTAACTGATATGGAAGTGTCGCCCGATAGTTTATTGCGAAAATTTCGACGACAATTGTGTTCTTAATTCAAGGACGAAACGTTGCAAACATCTGTTTATTTTGCCAATTTCCTGGATCTGTTTTGGTCATACTATTGACCCTAATGACACATGCATAACGAGTTTTTAATAAATATACGGGATGAAATATGATCATTATTATTAATGAATGAATCAACATGTAACTTTTTTTCTCAATTTAGTGAGAAAATGTTCTGGTGCACGTAATTTTTATTATTCAGTTGGTTTATCGTATCCCGTTTCGCAATATTTCCTGGCAAACATTCCGTGAATTTTTATGATTCACGTTCCCAATCTCAACCTTGGATTCTCTTATTTCCTCAATGGTAGACATTGTTTCTTCCTCTTCGAGTGATCAGTCGCTTCTTGAATGTCCACAAAGCGTTTGGGTTGATGGATTTCTGAGAAAATCGAAAATGACGAAGCAATCATCTCGAAATGTTTACGATGATTTGGAAACAAATTGTTTTCAGGAATTGGCAAACAATACCCCACGGTACCCCTGTTTACCAAACAATCTGAATTTTGCGAATCGAAATGTGCCCATGTCATCGTAGAAATTGTGAAATGCTTATCGATCGGAATGTCAAAAATCCTTTAAAGATAAGATTATCGCGAAATCCTCATTCATCCGCAAATTTGAATATAATACCAAATCCAATCGAAAAATTTCGCGACGCAATTACTCGAGCAAAAAGTTCGTAAGACGCAAATCCATCTCCCCCCTCCTCCCCCGCACGATCACCAATCGTGCGAGTGTATCTCACTCCTTTCTTTTTTTTTCGGGCAACTTTCGCAAGTCGACCAAGATTTCGACACATAGAAACCGGCGAAATTACGCGTGGAACTCGGATATGCCAGAGATAAGAATATCGAATCAATTGAATTGATAGTAGAGTGGATAATCCAGAGCGCGAGATCAAAGGTCAACGACGTACATTCTGTGCGTCACGTGTGGAGTCGGCCGAGTCGAGTTGAGCTACGACGACGGCCCGCATTTCGCCTCGAACTTGGCCCGCTCGATTTTGCGCTAATTGCCGTCCGGACGACGCGCCGCGATACGATCCTTTTTAAAATGGCATTGTCACAAATAACCATCAGAACGAGCGAAACGAGCTAAATTAATAATTGAAAAATATTCGGCGCAGTTTCGGTTTGTATACACTGGGCGACAAAGTGCAGACAACGCCTCCAGGTCCTTCGGGCCGTTCCGCGAAATCCGAGAATAGCCGTGCGGAAAAACAATTTTTTTTCAGTTCGCCGAAATGAACCGCGTCAGATCAGATTGCAAAAGCAAAGGCATTTTTTAACCGACCAGCAGATCGGTTAATGAAAGCTGCCACGGATTTCATCTGTTGTTTACCAAAAATCTAATTGACTGAAAATCTTCAATCTAATAAATGCTCCGCAATATTTGAGACGTTTGGTCGGCTGTTTACAACACATTCGAAATAATCGCAATTTCACAATATCCCTCTTGTGAAACGTTCAGCTTCAAAATTGTCGAGAAACTCGTGGAGACCTTGAGAATATACAATAGGTTTTCAAAATTTTCATGCGTTCAATCGGAGTACTCATTGGGGCATTTAATAATATTATAAATAATGTTATGTTTTCTGTTATTTTAAATTCATTCGTATTATTTTATGCTTATTTTCTTCACTATTTGATTGTTTTTGCTATCGGAATAGTTGTAAGACTTTAATTTATCGTGTGTTATGTGTTTAAATCGACAAATAATAAAAAAACTGTATTTAATATGAAATTGTGTTTATTTTTAGCTTACTAACCCAAAAAGTGTAAAGTATTCATAAAAAACAAATTTTGCCCATAACTTAAAAACTAAAGGATATCGGACCATAGTTCCCATACTATAAAATAATCGTATGGACCGACCTATCCATCTGCAAATGGGTATTATGTTTTGGGTAAAGATGTATTCTCTGTTTTTATAGTAGGTATTAATACTTTTATCTTCCAGATTCTTTTCAATTTTGATCAATTTTACCGTTTCTTCATAAAAAATCGAAAAGTTTAACGTATGATAATTTTATAGTTTTTTTTATTGTTTGGTTTTTTGTGAACTTTTTACATTTATTGCATTCTTAAATTATTTCTGTTTTAGTCGAATTTTTCTGTTATTTTTGAGATTTTGAACAAAATTTTTAACGTTTTTTTACAGTTTTTTTAAACTTATCAAATATTTCATTTTTCTGGTACTTTATATTCGTTCTTCGTTTTTTTTTGTTTTCGGGTGGAAAATTTATTCTGTGTTTTTGTAGTTTTAATATTTTTATCTTCGATTGCTTTTTCCATAGTTGGAATTTCCGATTCTTATAAATTCTTTTCAATTTTGATCAATATTACCTTTTTAATTTTTGTGGTTTCACAGTTTTTCGTTAAATTTGGGTAATTTCAACTTATTTTACAAAATTTTCAAGTTGGTCCTAAACATTTCCATGGATTTTTAATAATAAATTAAGTAAAAAACTAACAGTTTTAAACAAAAGATACGAATTATGGCACATTTTCAGGAGATTTTCATCTAGCTTTGAAAACCAAATATCCCAACTATTAAAAAAAAACACGTAACAAATATCAAATTTCTCTCAAAATTTTTAATAACGAAATAAAAATCTAAAATTTCAGATTATGATGATTTTATAGTTTTTTTTTTCTTTTTTGGTTTATTGTTAACTTTTGACATATTTCGAATTCTGTTTTTGAAGAATTATTCTTTTATTTTTGAGGTTTCGAACGGTATTTTTAAAGTTCTTTATAATGATCAAATGTTTCGTTATGTTTTCTCTTATTTATTCATATCTTTTTTATTTTTGGGTAGTTTGTGAAATTTGTTCTGTTTTTGTAGTGCTAATATTTTTATTTTCGATTGTTTTTTTTCATATTCTGAATTGTCGTTTCTTCCAGATTCTTTTCAATCCCGATCAATGTTACCTTTCCGTTTCTTGTAGTTCCACAGTTTTTCATTTGATTTGGAGAGTTTCAACCTATTTCAGAAGATTTTGAGGCAAGTATTGTTAGTTTTTTCGATTTTCGTGTTTTCAGATGTTTTTCGCTTGGTTCATTATATGTTATTTCCGTTTCCATCCACATTGACAGCCAAAAATCCCCAATTTGAAACAATATGGAAATTTAAATATAATCGTGAAAAAAATTGATTTCTCACATAGATAAATTTTCAAAAAATAAGATAAGTTATTAAAAATGACAATGCTTGTCGTGATTTTACGACTGCCCACCACGTCACAAAGGGAGGTTCGGCGTTTGGGTCGTTTCATCGGTTTATTACCTGCTGAACGGAGAGAACCGCTTCAGCCCTCGGACGGTACAGACGTTTTGAAAATATAAGGAAAGTGTAGTAGTGTGAGTCGCAACATGAACGAGGGGCAACAATTCGGACTATCAAAATATCAAAACAAAGAATCTGATGTTCAAAATTATGTAAGTTTTTGTTCATTTTTCTTTGAAATTTTCTGCCTTTTCGGCTTTTTTGCTAATGGTGTGCATTTTTTTGATAACAATTTGTAGCTATCCTTACTTTTTTTTTGAACAATTCTTCAGTTATTCTCAAGTTGCTTATAACCTGATATTGAAATTCCCTTCGAAAATGGTTCATAATCTGTTTGATCTCTTCGACAATATCGTGGAAATCTTGATGAACTCTTCAGATCATCATTACTAAATAATATATGAATTTTTATACTTATTCTGTTGATTTTTGTAAAAATTGAAACACTTTTATTCAGGCAACGATTTAAAACAAAATAAATGATAGAAGTTTATAAAACTTTTCACAGCTTTTCAATCATCATATTGAAACGTTATCGCAACTATTTGATGATTCAGATAAGTATAGAAACTTATTGACATTTTCTATCATTCTATCTACTAGTAGATTAAACAGATTTTGCAACATTCCCAAAAGCTTTTAATTCAAATATCAATTTTCTATCACGCTGAAAATTAAAATTTTTCCGAAAGTATCTTGGAAATTGCTTTTCCGTTCACGATAAAAAGTAAAACCCGATGTACTTTATCGACGTCCGTCGATTGCGAAAATAATGTCGTTGTACTTTTCGCCGTCCGTTTGTTTTGAGGTTGCAAAAAATATTACGCGTAAACGTACACCTACGAATGTTATTTTATTTCTTTTCTTTCTCTTTTTGTTCTCAAGAAAAATTTTAAGGCAATTTTTTTAGTTGATGTCAGAAATATTCAATATCTTTGCCAACCTGGAAAACATTTTTCTCTGCGTTGAATATGAAATTTAAAATGATGAAAAGTGGAAACACAAAGAAAGTAACGAAAAAGAAAATTAGAAACGAAATTGTAACCTGTAATATTCAAAATACGCACAACTACGACTGAGTCATCATCGTAATGATCTCCGGCGCCTCCTTAAAATAAGATTGCTTTGTATACATTCAGTAAATCGATATTAAATATATCTTCATTGTATTTTAATACCGTTATTCGTTTACAATTAAAAATTTTCAATAAATCAGTTAGGATTAACAAATTTTTTTTCAAAACGTTCGAAAAATTGAACAAGGAAATTTAAAAATACGAATATCATAAAATTTAAAGTTACTTTGTAACCAACATCGAATATAACACCCAAGCACATCATTATAATAATTTTCGTTCAATTTATTTTTATGCCACGATATAAATCATACCATGATCGAAATTGTTGCCCACAACACAAAACAAAAAAAAATTTTTTAATGACACTTAATTATAAACAATTTTTCCTCGTGACAAAAAAAAATAGTTTGCAACTATGTATGTTAAAATAGTCACGAGGCAATACGAATCACGAATTCATAGTTTGGTCTATTTTCTTCGTTCAATAATTGCGCCCTCAAGATAGGTGAACGAAGAAATCGCACAGATGAATTACGGTGATTATTTCCGCATTTACCGCGAAATTCAAATCAATCGTAACGGCGTTGCATTTCCATGAGTTAAAGAGAAAAAGAAAATTCAGATCGCGCACTCGATTTCGCAAGGTTTTAAGTCAAGGTTAAAATTGCGTAATTCTTTCGCGCACACTAGAACCACAAACCGAGGATATTCCTGTTTTCGCAGAATTTTAACCCGCACCCAAATAACTCCTTCTATTGTCGTTAAGTACTCAAATCAGCTTAACGACTGACACTAATCCCGGAAACGAGTCGAAAATTTCGGTCGGGCAGTGTATACGAACTCGAGCGAGCCCCCACAAATTCGATTGACTACTTATGCAGACTTAAATTGATAAGGAACGACTATTTAAAGGAGAGGGAATCTCGACCGACACAACCAAATCCACTCCGACCAGCGACAAGAACATTTCGAACGCCGTTTGTGCCAAAAATCATCGATATGAGAATCGTCGATGTAAGTTTTTATTTTATTTATTTTTTTTTAACTTGTAAATTAAATTGCGTTTATTTTTACAGTACGAACACAGCCCAGTGCGCTACATCGATCCATCGGAGCTGCTTCGACCAGAAGTGAGCTTCGCAAAAAAAGATATCAGCCAGTATCGCGATTACAGCGTCGACGAAAACGACTACTTGAAAGAACGAGTGAGGAAAACGTACAAACTGATGCATACCAATCAAACCGTCGAATTTGTGCAAGGTGAGTTGCAAAAATTTTGGAAAAAAAGTGAGGGCTCAACCGGGATTTGAACCCGGGACCTCTCGCACCCAAAGCGAGAATCATACCCCTAGACCATTGAGCCGCATGTCTCTGAATCAACTCAATCCTTAACTTTCCTACCGTTTGACCTAGAATTTTTAAACCACCTCAACATTTAATATCGTCCCTTTTTTTAAACAGAAAAAATCAACAAGTGGTGTAAATTCAACCACTTCGACGCCACGATCAAGGAAGCCCTGGAACGCCTAAACGAGCTAGTCGATGAAAGTGACCCCGATGTGGACATCCCCAATATAGTCCACGCTTTCCAAACCGCCGAACGGATCAGACACGATTATCCCGATTTGGATTGGTTCCATTTAACCGGTTTAATCCACGATTTGGGCAAAGTACTTGCTTTCTTCGACGAGCCGCAATGGGCCGTCGTCGGCGACACCTTCGTCGTCGGTTGCGAATGGAGCGACAACATTGTGTACAGAGACACTTCCTTCACTGAAAACGAAGATAGACTTAATAAAATTTACAAGTGAGTTATCATTTATCGAAATCCGATACGAGTTGTTATCTAATTCGGAATTTGTTGCAGCACCAAATATGGTATTTACGAGCCGAATTGCGGTTTGGACAATTTGATGATGTCCTGGGGACACGACGAATACTTGTACAGGGTGTTGGTGCACAACAACACCACTCTTCCTAAACAAGCTTTGAATATGATCAGATACCACAGCTTCTATCCGTGGCACTCTGGTGGTGACTACGAGCATCTAATGAAGACTGAAGACGAGGAAACTAAGAAATGGGTGCTAGTCTTCAAGTAAGTTGCGAATTCAACGTTTACATGAACCGATTTTTCATATTACTTCTTTTATAGCAAATACGACTTGTACACCAAATGCGAGGAGATACCTGACATTCAAGCTTTATGGCCTTATTATCAGTCGCTTATCGACAAATACATTCCAGGTGTCTTGAAATGGTAGATGATTAGTAATATTGCAAACATTTCAAACCGCAGGTATTATATTCATTTGGATGGGTAGATAATCTTGTATTCTATTATAATCTGCCTTTTGTTAGGATAACAAGTGATTTAACCAATATGTATATACTTATCACCATAGTCACTGTATATTAACCATTAGTTTCACAATCATTATTTAACAAATAAATTTGTAATTTATAATTTTTTTTATATCCTTCAACGTCACCAACGACGATATAAAATATGGAATGATAATTGGGACAATTGAATTGAATTACTTGAACAACTGTTTTAGATAACAAACCGGCTGATCAATTAATTTTATGATTTATCACATATTTACATTTCACTTACTCTTAAAAGAAGTAATTGTATTTAAATTAAATTCTTTATATTTTTATTTACTATCTCCAAGTGGTCTTCAAAATATTTGCAACAAAGGTATCATTTACCATAAAAATGTTTCGAAGCATTTATTTTATTGTCGCTCGTGACATTTGTATACAATGTAATGTTGAAAACGGTATCGCGTTTTAATATCAACACGATTTCCTGTGAAGGTGCCCTCTATTTAAATAAATGCGCAAATAATTTTGTAATTAAATAATCTGATTAATAACACAGGCCGACAAAATAAAAAAATTTGGTGCCAGAAATCTAACATCTGATTTTAGATGTTTTTAATGTGCAGATTCCAAAAATGCCACCAGATTTTTTCTATCAGCTCTAGTTTTTGAGATACACGTTACAGGTTAAATGATATATTTTTTTCTGATAAAGGACAACAAATAAAGAGATAAATATGTACTTAATCGTCAAAATAGAAATTTCCCAGAATCTAATTAGCCAAATGGATACCTGGAATTGTCCCTGACCCAATGTTTCTATACTAGGAACTACTCAATACAATGCTCTTAATTACTTTTATACCTGTAATTGCTTATGACCCGATCCTTCTATACCTGCTTGGCTGTACTTGATTTAGTATATTACTGAGTTTTCCCAAGTAAAGTTGTGCTATCATTTTGTGTAAATTTTGGTCGTTTTGTAATATCAAGACACTAAACTGAAACAATGGCATCCACAAGCAGACGTACCTGTGTAAATCATCCCGATGTTTTTTGTTATGTGTGTGGTGAATACACTTTGAAAGAGAGCAGAAAAACGATTTCTGACTTTGTGAAAAGAGCTTATCTTGCCTATTTTGGCGTTCATTTAGGAGATCAAGATAAATCTTGGGCCCCACATTTCATATGTAAAACATGTGTTGAACATTTGCGACAGTGGACAACTGAAAGAGGAAGTGCCTAAAGTTTGGTGTACCAATGGTTTGGAGAGAACCGCGGAACCATCATGACGACTGCTATTTTTGTCTCGTTAATATTAAAGGCATAAATAGAAACAATAGACACAAATGGACATATCCTGATCTAGATTCTGCAAGAAGGCCTGTAGTGCATTCGGAAGAAATACCCGTTCCATCATTCAGCAGTCTACCCGAAGTGACAGAAGATGATACAGAAACATCAACGTCTGACGAAGTTAAAAGAATTCAATCAGAAAACGACAGCGATTTTGAAGCAGATTTAGCAACTCCGCATTGTTTCAATCAAGAAGAACTAAACGATCTTATAAGAGACCTGAATCTCTCAAAGGAATCCGCTGAATTACTTGCATCCAGATTAAAAGAAAAAAATCTACTTTGTCGAGGTACTAATATTACATTTTATCGTAAAAGAGATAACGATCTGCTGCCTTTTTTCACTCAGGAAAATGACTTGGTATTCTGTAACAATATAAAAGGGCTCTTAGAAAAAATGGGTTTGCCTGAATACATTCCAGATGATTGGCGCCTTTTTATTGACAGTTCAAAACGTAGTTTAAAATGCGTTCTTTTACATAACGGTAACAAATATGGCTCAATTCCTATTGGTCATTCTACTACCATGAAGGAAGAATATGAAACAATAGCATTAGTTTTGAGAAAAATTAAATACGAATAACATCAGTGGTCAATTTGTGTTGATTTTAAAATGATTAACTTCCTCCTTGGACAGCAGAGTGGTTATACAAAATATCCTTGTTTTTTGTGCCTTTCGGACAGCAGAGCTAAAAATGAGCACTGGGTTAACAAAAATTGGCCTTCAAGAGATGTCATGATTCAAGGAATACAAAACGTGATCAACGAACCTTTGGTTTCAAGAGAAAAAATCTTACTTCCGCCCTTGCATATCAAGCTAGGCCTAATGAAGCAATTTGTGAAGGCCTTAAATCGAGATGGAAATTGTTTTGGGTATTTGTCACGTAAATTTCCTGGCATTAGCACGGAAAAACTAAAAGCTGGTATATTTGATGGTCCTCAAATAAGGCAACTTGTTAAAGATCCACAATTCACCACATCAATGAACGAGACTGAATCTAACGTTTGGAGTTCATTTGTTCAAGTAGTACAAAATTTTCTTGGCAATCATAAAGCAGAGAATTACGTAGAATTAGTGGAAACTATGCTTTCAAATTTTAATATTCTCGGCTGTAACATGAGTATAAAAGTTCACTACCTCCACAGCCACCTAGATCGTTTTCCAGAAAACTTAGGTGATTGTAGTGAAGAACAGGGGGAAAGATTCCACCAGGATATTAAAACTATGGAAGATCGTTATCAAGGACGATGGGATAGCCACATGATGGCGGACTACTGCTGGAGCCTTCAGCGAGACTGCCCTATTAAACTCCATTCTAGAAAATCGTATAAAAGAAAATTTTTATGTGATTAGCGACTAATGTAATTATGTAAATTAAGTTTTTGCAATAAATACTTAAATCCATGTGTCTTTGTTTTTTTTAACTGTCAATAGTAATATTATCTATTATAACAGTTATAACGTAAATTATATACGCAATTTTTAAAAAAATCTCAAAAACTAGATCTGATAGACAAAATCTGAGAACTTTTTTACATTCTGCATCCAAAAATTACTCAGGAACAGTTAAAAAATCGCAGGCACCAAAATGTGTGTTGGCCTCTGTAATAGTACAATCTTTATTTGATAGTTAAATAAACTGATAGAAACTTCGAAAAAAAATATTTTGGAAGAATTTTTGGGGCGAATGCTTCGAAGGTCATTTAAAAAATATGAAAATCGTGCAACTTTTGATTATAAAACAACGACGAAATACGCTGATGATTTTTATATTTCAGGCACGAGAAGTTCATATAATCGCAGTAAATATGGACTAATAGAAGAAATATCGAAATATCAAAAAATATATGCGATTAACGTTACGAGAATAGTTTGTTTTAAACCTGAAAAAATGGAGGACATTGAAAAAAAATTTTTGAAAAGTTAATCTGGAAATCTTGTAAGAGTAAATTGTTAAAATTCTTTTACTCTTTCTTAAATGTTTCTATAATTTGTCATTTTGCCCAAAATATAAGAAATAATACTCACTTTTTCTTTTAGAATTCACAGACACTTCTGTGCATATTCATTAATCAATTGACTTGAATTTCTCCGATAATGGTCCGTGATTTTGAAATCGCGATCTCAGTTTTCGTTGATTTCGATCTCAATTTTCTGCTTAATTTAATCATTTTATTTGATTATTAGGGGTGTTCAAAAAGTTGAATAATTGAAATATTTCTTTATCAACGTTTCGGGCTGGACCCTTTTTCAAGATTTTACAAATTTGACGGATGTATAAATGAGAAGAAAATTATTGGATAACAAATGCTTAGAAACGGTAAAAAGAAGAAAAAAAAATAGACAGAGACTTGATTTGAGTCATGTGTTATCAAGTAAAAATGAATATATTTTGTGTAAATTTTTAATATCTGTCCTATCGTTTATTAAATATTTATTTTTTCTAATATGAATCATTTCCAGAAATTCTCTTGATTTTTTGTTCTTTTCGTAATCTAGGATTTTAACTCCATCGGAATTGAATGTGTGTTTTAATGTTTGTGTATGTTTATGTAAAGCTGTTGGTAATTTTGAGTATTTGTGTCCGTTTAATCTGTCTTTTAGTTTTTGTTTTGTTTGTTCAATATATACACCTTCGCAGTCTTTACATGCAATTTCGTATATGATGTTTGATTTGTCTTGAATTGGTGTTAGTGATTTTAATTTTGTGAAAAGGTTTTCTATTTGGATATTTGGTTTGTGAGCAATTTTGATATTCTTATATGGTTTGAAAATATTCTCAATTTTTTCAGAAAGATTTTTAATGTATGGAAGAGGTATATATGATGTAGGATCTTTTGTGTATGTTTTTTTTGTGTTATATAATATGTGAATTCGTTGTCTGAGAATTTTATTGATCAATTTTATTGGGTAACCATTTTCTTGAAGAAGTGATGTAACAGAGAGTAAAGTGATAGGTCTGAGAGACGGTGAAGTAAGTTTCATTGATTTGTCTATGTAGTTTGTAATTAGAGAAATTTTTTGTTTGATGTAGTGTGTTGTGTTAAAATGGAGGATTCTGTTTGTATTGATGTCTTTTCTGAACCATTTTGTTATTAATTTGTTATTTTGCCTAATGATCGTCATGTCTAGAAAGTTTGAACTTTTTTCTGATTCAATTTCAAGAGTGAATTTAATTTTTTCATGGAAATTGTTTAGAGAATTTAAAATTGTTTGTATTTTCTCTTCTGATGTAATGATAAGACAGTCATCGACATATCTTTTGAAAATGGTAATATCATTGACATAATCTTCAAGTATTTGCTCTTCTAAGAACTCCATAACTCCACAAACGTTGAGAGAACTACATAAAAATTGGTAATTTTAACAGCGTAAATGCTCAAAACAGTTCTTGAAACGTTTGAAAGTTTAAGAAATGATTTCAAAATTGAAGAAACTTGAATCAAAGATAAAAATTTCAATGAAAAATTCGAAACATTTGGAATATGAAAAACTTTCGTTAGTTTCTTAGGAAATTCAAAGATATGGGAATTTCTAAAAATTATCAGGAAAAATTTCTCAAAATTCTAGAACACTCAATTGAAATCGCAAGCAAAATATGCCGTTTTTTAGAAATCAGAGATTTCTAAAAATTCGTTAATCTTCACAATGAAGACAAGATTCATATTGCATTTTGTTAAGATTTCTTCCGTATCTGCGAAGGATGAAAAGAATTATCGAAATTTTTCAAGTAAACCATAATTTCGGGAAATTTCAAGAAAAATTTTCTTGCCCACTTTCCACTAATTTCAAATAAAATTCTCGATTTCATAGTAATTTCTTTTCAATATTTCGGGAAAGGTACAAACGAGTCGGAAAATTTTTGTAAAACGTTTAGGCATATCATAAGCGAAATTCAAAGAATCTCGGGACGAGTTGGAAACGATTTCCGATAAATGTTTGTTTTTAAATCCAATAATTCGAATAAATGTTTACGTTTTTATAAAAATTGTTAGATCGAAATTCAAAAAAAGTTTAACATCATAAAATAAGCTTCAAACATTCGAAACATCTTCAATTAAGTAAAACTCCTCAAGGATCAATGGAAAAATAGGATTTGAACAAAACAAAGTACAATAAACAATAGTTCAATCAGTCCTCTTTATTATCAAGAATATCTCTTAAGAGCATCTTTGTTCATATCTAAAAATTTGTTACATCGGATTTTCAACCACAATTTGAAACGACTATATACATATGAACAGTTCTCCTAGACAGGCGGCCAAAGTGACGACACCTCCCCATGAACACCCTGCGGCACCCATTCCAAATACTCCAACAGCAAATCTGCAAATAATAAAATCAAATCGATTGCAACTCAAATCATCCCACTTTACATTTCGGATTCTCCCGCCACACGTCCAATAAATCCTTTTTTCTTCGAACTCCCTTCGAAACAAACGCTTTCAGCAAAGAGACCGTTCGAGGTTGGAGCTTCGCCCAAGCTTTACACATTATTGTGGACGGGCTCAACAAGGAATTCGAGAACTTTTCCAACTTATGCACCACCTTTCCCTCTAGGAAAAATCGCGCGAACCACCGGTAAGCATCCTGACAGTCCGGATACTCCATACGGATGGGCGGCAAGGTCCAAGCTTGCTTCCCAAACGTCCCGGTTACAGTACACATCACGTTACCGTCTGTCAACGAGGGAGCGGGCTGCTCCAACGGGGGGCTTAAGTTACACAAACTCGGCACGTAGATCGGTAACCATTCGGCTTCGATCGCCGTCACGCCGCGCATGTAAATTTTATTCGTCTCGTACAGCTCGTGGTAAACGACGAACTCCGGTAATGTTCGTTTCATGACGGAACCTCGATGTAGGTAAACCAAATCTTCCATATCGTTAGCGTGGTACGCGTATTTATATTTGGCTTTCTTTTCCCCGGTCGGTACTTCGTCGATGGTCATTTTTCTAGCGATTTGATCCCCGAGACCGGTCAACAGGATTTGACGTAAAAGTTTCGCTTGCAAATCGGTGGGCGGTGGCATCGCGGGATCGACGACTAAGTCGATTTCCGGCACGTTGGCGGTGATCTCGTTTGATAATTGGATGCGCAGCTTACGAATTTCGGTGATGGCTTTGGATCTGAGCCCGTGCTCCGAGCAGAATTCTTCCAATTTATCTGTTGGGGTGGAGAGTTGTTAGGATTATGTTGTTGGGGAGCGACGGAAACTTACTTTGGGAGTGAGCGTATTCGGCTCCACCGACTGCTTTCAATAAAACCATATTGTCGCCGAGTAGATAAAAATTTCCGGTTCCGGCCCATTTTATTCTGCTGGCCATCCACTTTTCGGATGTGGCTGCCGCCGTTGAGTCGACTGGTACCTCTAAAAGAACTTCGGGGACCGAGAGCGCGGCCACCAAACACACTGTGTACGGTAGGATGTCGTACTGGTGACTTAAAGCTAACATTTTGCCGAATCTGTAATACGTTTTATGGATCATAATAGGGAGGTATAAAAAAGTTTACTGGTACCGTGGTAACACAGGTAACTTCGAAACGGCTTTGCCGAGTGGCGTCAACTTGGCGTTTTGATCGAGTAAGCCCAACGTTTTCAACCTGCTTTCCGCCATTTTCAGTTGCAGCAAGTCCGGAGCGGTGGGAAATGGGAAATTTAAAATTTTATCAATGTGCATTGTCTTCAATCGCAGGTAAATGTCGTCGGCTGGTGCTCTTCGGATTTCAGGTTCGCTGAATTGTGCGAAGGTGTCGTTGAACACTGCGCTGTTTTTTTAAATTATTAATTGTTTTAAACGTCTGTTTTAGGTTTCTTACCTCGAGTATAAACGGTAGCAGTGCCCGGGGCCTGTACGCCCCGCCCGCCCGGCTCTCTGATCGGCTGACGCCTTACTAGTCCAACAGACGACATAAGTTGACACCCCGGTTACTTTGTCGTACAATTTCGTTTTCGTTTTACCCGTATCGACGACGTATTTAATACCCGGTATGGTTAGACTGGTTTCGGCAACATTGGTACTCACTACGCACAATCTGAAAATTTTATAGCATAAAAATCCTTCTTTTATCGACTAATTATTAACGACGGCAACGTTGCTTCGCCGTGTTAGTGGAGCGACAAAGACGAAACATCATCAGTTCATCTTTGTCGGGCACGCTTGTTTCCAACAGCGCAACGTTGCCGTTTCTAGACGATTATCCGTAAGTTTTAACGATTTTTTATTTTCACTCACCGGCATCCATTCGGAACAGCTTCGAACACCCTATTCTGTTTTTGTGTTTGCAACAACGAATACAACGGTAGAACCCAAAGCGGTTGCCCGTGATACACAGCCTCAGCGCCTCCTTCTTCGTCACGTTCCTCATCGCTGTTTTCTTCGTCGGAAACGATCTCCGAATCGCCCGGTAAACTGTAGTCGTTTAAATTGATTTCCGGTAAAATCAGTTTCTTCTCAACTTTACCCTAATAATAAAAATTATTCTTAAGAAAAAAAAAATAAAACAAAGCGTTTAATTGTAAACCTTTTTTTTAGAACCATCCTCTTCGGCCGGCTCACGTTCCTCTTTAACCTTCCCCAAGGCGATTTTACTGTTAAACGGAAACTTCTTTCGTAACCTTCGCACCAAATAGTTCACCTCTTGTTGACCGGTTACAAAAACTAATATACCACCATCGGGTAACGTGGTGTGAATTTTGACAGTTTTCTTCAAAGCTTCGTTCACGTAATCGTCGTCGGTTCTTCGATTAAAATGTATCGTGACCGGAAACTGTCGAGCTTCGACGTTGATCACCGGAGGAGGCGTTTTAAACAATTTCGCGTTCTTAGTGAAATCTTCGATGCGAAGCGTCGCAGACATGATGATCATTTTCAACGGATCGTTTCGCTTTTCACGTAATTTAACGATCCTCGACAACAAACCGATTAGAATATCCGTGTACAGGGATCGTTCGTGAGCTTCGTCTAGAATAACGACGCTGTATTTACTTAGCAAGAAGTCGGTTTGTAGCTCTTTCAGCAACACGCCGTCGGTCATGAATTTGATTTTAGTTTCATCGGTCACGTTACCCTGGAATCTTATGAGGAAGGAAACTTCCTTGTTACTGAGGCTGAGTTCCTTAGCGACCCTTTCCGACATTGAAATAGCCGCAATTCGCCTTGGCTCGGTTACAGCGATTTGCTTTTCGATAGCATAACCGGCTTCATATAAAAATTGTGGTAATTGCGTCGTCTTACCACTACCGGTCTCGCCTGAAATAACAACAATGTTATTGTTTTTTATCGTTTCCATTATTTGTTGCTCTTCAGATAATATTGGTAATTTAAGGCGCATTTTTTGAATTTCGGGATCACGTATTACGTCAACGTATACAGCTGGTTCCGGTTTAATCGGTTGTTGTACCTCTTTTACCGGCTCTTGAACTTTAGTTATTTCTTCCTTGACTTCCTCATTGTCGCTCGAATCATCAGACGACGATTCCTCCACAGTGACAACATTTAAATCTCGTTTCGCCTCAGGTTCCAATTTTTTTTCTTTAACATCCTCGAGTATGATAGCTTCGTTGTTTTCAACATCAACTTCATCAACATCCGTTTCTATTCTAACCTTTTTAGCTTTTTCCGGTGTATTGGCTTCACGGAATATTCGTTTCAACCCTTTTGTTTGTATAGAAGCCAGGGAGGAAAACTGAACCCGTTCCTCCTTGGGTAACTGAACTTTCTGAAGTTCTTCCAAAACATTCGATCTCTAAAAGATTACAAATATGTATTTTACGATTTTAATAACGCACAACTCACGTTAGCCTTTTTCTTTTTCCGTTCAACAACTTTTTCGAGTCGTTTACGATGCTTTTTAGACAGGATTCGAACATTGTTCACTTTTTCTTTCACAATTTTCGTTTTCCTCTTTTTAGACGGCAGAACCAGTTCGTTGGCGGCATCATAAGAACCTTCTGGTTTCAAATCTAAGACAATCTGAAACGTTGGTAATTATTTATTATTGAAACAGTATTATTTTATGGGAAACTTACGTTTTTTGATTCGCTATTATCAACCACGGTTTTAACGACTTGCCGTGACTTCCAATTAAATCTTTTTTTAGCCATTACTTGAGAAAATATTTCATGCAGCACTAGTTAAAGCTTCCATTTTTTGAGGTTAGAACTCGACATGCACAGAAAGGTTAAACAATATGAGCATAGAGTAATCAGATAACCATATTTGAAACAATAAGTTATGCAACCCGTAAAATCAATTAAGAAAAAAATTTCAAATTAAAATGTTTTGAATTTTTTTATATAGCCATTGCTTTTTGGTAGGAATAATAATTTTTAGTTTAAAATTTTAATTTAATTCTCATCAGTGGCGGCGCCAGACTAAATGTGGCTTTTTTCGTGGGCTTCATTCTTTAATTTATAGGAACTATGGATCAACATGGCTGATGCAAAATTTGCTAAATCCTGTCTCACATTATTTCATTTTGAGCGCAAATATTCAGCAATTAGTTTACTGACTTCAAAGGAAAGAAAAAAACATCAAGATTATATCACTAAATCATCTTATTGCCCCCAATTCGATTTTTTTAGTTATCCTCTTCCTGATGGACTATATGAGCAAAGGGATGTTTGAAACGGTAAACCACTTCTTGGGATGCATCAACATGTCGATGCGGAGAAGGAATGCCCACTAATACAGTTGCATTCAATTTACCTCGCGATGTTAAAATTGTGTGTACATGTCGTGCCAGTTTGCGTGTCGCATCACCATTGGCTCGTGCTATGCCTGGTTTGGATTCCAACAATTCCAATATATCTGAATATAAATCGTCGCCTACATCCTGATTCAAAAGACGTTCCGAAATCTGTTCATCGTGTGAACGAGTTGCCGCTTGATGTACAGGTTTTGATTCTGGTTGCGATTCAATCAGTTTCGTTTTCAATTGCGCAACTAGTTCTGATATTAATTCTACATCTAAATCTTTAGTTGAATCGAGTACTTGTAATTGCTGCATAGGTTCTTTCTTTTTTTGTTCTTGATTTGTACCTAGTTCGGGGGTTCCTTCTGATATTTGTCTTGTTTGAATTTGTGACGGTTTTTGTGGTGGCGGTTGCACCAAAACGATCATCCAAACTGCATCTGGATTTGATAGTACGTCTCGCATTGGGTTTGATCGGAGATTTAGTTTTGGTGCAGTACTTGATTGCGTACTTAGTTCCAGTTTTTGAGTTGATTGCGTTTCTAGTTCTGCTTCCGGCTCTATATCGAACTGCACATCTGATTGTATACTTTGCTTTGGTTGGAGAGCAAGTCCTGGTATTGCTTTCAATCGCTTTAGAGGTTTTCGATTCTCTTGCGTATTCTTCTTATTTAGCAACGGATTTATATTGAACAAATGGTTTTTGATAATTTCCAATTGACTCTTATCGGAAGCATTGTATCTCAACAACGATCTTATCCAGTCAAAATCTATAATCTTCGATGAAGCATTAACAGTTTGATTTGACGCACTAGCTCCTGATGACAGTCTAAAAATATATTTCGATTAAAATTAATCGCCCGAAAAACTTACGACTCCTAACAGAACAATCGATATCAATAAAACACCAATCAATTCCATGGTTCATATAACATTACCACATAAGAGATATGAATTTCGTTTATAAATGTCGCAAATTGGCATTTTTTTAACGATCAATAAATAATAAACAACGATAAATCAGTGTTAAAACTTGAATTGTTAAAGTTTGTTTTGTAATTCCATTAATAGCTTCAAATACAAAACGATTATTTTTCATCCGCTTCATCTTCATCATCCCCTCCATCTCCAAGATGAAGTTTTTCCGAAATTACCGACCAAATATCATCAAACATCGTTTGAAGTGGGTTCTTCTTGCCCCCTGCGTCCGCCTCACCATCATCATCAGCAGACACAATAGTCTTGAACGACGATCTAAAAAAAGGTATACTCGACTTCAATTCCCCAAAAAAAAAAAGATATACTGACAAAGTAAACACGAGTAAAAAAATTGTGGCTGCGTTCATTTTAGAGAAATATCACGACGAAATTTTACAACTGCGGCACAATTTAATAGTTTCCATTATATATAAGAATAAAAAAATTTTATCGCGCAATAAAATATTGATTATAATGAAATTCTGAGCATAACTAAGTAAAATAGAATTTTTATCGCGCCGCAAACAATTTCAATAAAATAAAGGTAACGGGAACGAGTAGCACATAATTTTTCCAATTAATAGCTTCAAATACAAAACGATTATTTTTCATCCGCTTCATCTTCATCATCCCCTCCATCTCCAAGATGAAGTTTTTCCGAAATTACCGACCAAATATCATCAAACATCGTTTGAAGTGGGTTCTTCTTGCCCCCTGCGTCCGCCTCACCATCATCATCAGCAGACACAATAGTCTTGAACGACGATCTAAAAAAAGGTATACTCGACTTCAATTCCCCAAAAAAAAAAAGATATACTGACAAAGTAAACACGAGTAAAAAAATTGTGGCTGCGTTCATTTTAGAGAAATATCACGACGAAATTTTACAACTGCGGCACAATTTAATAGTTTCCATTATATATAAGAATAAAAAAATTTTATCGCGCAATAAAATATTGATTATAATGAAATTCTGAGCATAACTAAGTAAAATAGAATTTTTATCGCGCCGCAAACAATTTCAATAAAATAAAGGTAACGGGAACGAGTAGCACATAATTTTTCCAGCGTTAATCAACGAATCGTATTCAATGTAATCGCTTTCTTCTGAATGTTTCAACCATAGTTCACCTTCGTCGTCTATGGTTTCCTCCAGCCACATCTAAAACAAGTTCAATTTCGTCACCAATTCATTGTGCACCTAATCTAATCACCTTTTCTTGCAGTTCCGCCAACTTCACTTCGATGATATGTTCATGTGCCGCTCCAACTTCTTTCGCTTTTTTCAAATATTTCAACATTCGATGTTCCCTTTCGAAAATAATCGCGTTATACGCTTTCAATATATAAAATTTTGCTTTTGCCAGAGGTACTGGATCAATTATTTTCTTCATTTCCTTCCAAAGCGTTTTCAAAATTCGCTTGCTGTTCTCGGTTTTTTCGAGGTTTCTTCGATTCATGTGATAAACCAACAGCATCAATTGATATTCGAGTTCGAATAACGCGTGAAGCGATTCGTAAACTGACAAATTCGTCGAGTTCATTCTTTTATTTAATGAAAGTAATTGATCGTTGATGATTTCCGCTTTTTCCATTTGCCCCTTACGACAGTACCTGTAACATTCAACTTGATTCAATAAGAATATGTTTAGATTTTAGCTTCGATAATGGTTTAATATAAGTTAATCAAAATAAATAGTTCAACGCGGATATTTTATACATTTTTTTCGCACAAACGGTTCATTGTAGACAGAAGTAGTAATCGAAACGATTGTAGCCCGGTTTCATTACGTACCATGCTCTGAGAATAATCAGAAATTTCCTCTGCGCCAAGTATTTACTCTTCAAACCTTCCGTTTTATAAAACTTCTCGACATCTTTAAACGGCACCGCATTGAAGCCAGTTTCGATATGAAATAACAAAGCGGTCGAATAGTACTCAGCTCGAGCTGTTATCAGTAAATACGTTAACGTTGTAAATGTTACAAATGCTAAACGAACCATCCGGAGTGTTTAGTTCGCCAACAAAAATCCACATCTCTTGCAACATAGAGACGCATTCCGCCAGAAACATCTTGTCCATGAGGAGAGTTATTATTTTACCGAACGTCATCACGGTCATCTCGACGTCGTTGTTCGAGATGCTCAGTCTGGATAAAACGTATCCCATTTGCAGTGCTCTGTTGTAATCTTCTCTGGACCACCTATTTGGAATTGGTTGCATACTGAAAAGCCTTATCGCCAAAAAGAGGCAGTCGCGGGTACCGCCAAAGGGTGGGATCAAGCTAACCCTTCGTTTTCAAACTAAACCTTTGGTGGTACCCGGCTACACGTGATTCAGTATGCGATGACACTTCACCTGCTTTCAAATATAGTTTGGTACAGCTGGGTGATGGCTTTTAGTTCCGGCGGATCGACGTCCGTCTTCTTTTTATGACAGAATATCAGAGAGAGCACTTCGAGTGTTACCGTAAAATTTTGCTGTCGTTTATGGTTGGACATGATTATTGCATTCATGAAAGAGTGACATACTTCGCTGAGGTTCTGACCGCATTCAAGAGATTTATTGAGCCCCCAAATGGCTGCCAGTTCAGCCTCTTTGAACTTATTCTTCGTCTTAAAAGAAATGGTGAGCGTGAAGCTTAAGGTCATTAGAACTTACGAAGTATATTTTAAACAAATTACTCAAACACCTAGCGATTGTTGATAAGATATCGCCGTCGCGGTTGTTCAGTTTTTTATCGACGAAACGACCTCGAAAGGAGCATAAAAAGGTTTGGTGACGTAGTTTTTTAGTCCACAGTTTCAGATGAAACGGTAGGCTTCGTGTGGGAAAGGGATGACCTGTTGGTATGGAAGGTTGTGGTTATAACCAAACTCATCCGGTAGGTTGATTACCGAATTTTCTCATTGCTAGATGGAGTGTTTGCAGTGCTGCGTCATACTGGTTTTGCGCTATCAGAATTGATCCGTGGTGAGTGTGAAACGAACCTTCCAACATCGGTATCCGCCACGATGGTATATCTAGGTTTTCGCCCAATGTCTGCATAATACCGAAAAATAACTTCAACTCCTCCAGGTGGAGGGAATCTTACCGATAAAATTTGTAAACCTTGTTTAACGCAAATCAAGCCTTCCGCTAAATTCGTCTCATTTAGACTGACTAAAGCGTACTCGTTCAGGATGTAAAGCGCATCCAACCATTGGTCTGAAGAAATTGATGATTAGATTGCTTAGTGAGTGCCGGTAGTACCACCTGTTGCTAAGTAATGACGAATTAATTCGCCGTTAAGGTAATTAACGATCAAATTACATTTGCATGATTGGAAGTTGCTTCGAGTAAACTCCCTTATTAGCTTTTTGTTGTCTTCCAAATCGCGAATTCGCCTTGGTTTGAAAAGACAAAAGCCTTCGATTCCTGCAAACTCCAAAATCTTGAACAAAATTCTTTAGTAATTTGGTCGATCCTCACCAAAAATATCTTTATCTACATCCGCGATTTCTGTGCTCATAAATTTCCCGATAGTACCGGTGGCTGAGCCACCTGTGATCCTTCTTTCTGACGAATAAAGACGTGGTGTGGTTCCAAAGTCGCTTAGGATACTTGAATAACCTCGCACATGACTCAGTGTGAACAATGAAATATCGTACGAGTCTATTGATTCTAGTGAATGCTTGGTTAGGCGTTTCTCTCGCAGCTCCTGTTTCTGTATTCTACAATAACCCTCTAAATCCAGATAGTCCCCCCCGCACGTTGAACATTTTTTACTTTCATTTAGCAGGTACTTGATTGCTCTAACGTGAAACGCTTTATTCTGGCTGTCCGTCAGTAAGTTGTAGGTGATCTCGCGAAATCTGCTTGAAATGAAGCGCAAATAACTGCACCAAGCATAGCGCGGCAAACCTTGTAGATGACCTTCCGAATGTGCCCTTAAGCAATCGCACGTTATCTTTGGGTCCTTCGATGGATCAGGCATTTTATTCCTGATCAGCTCGTAGCCACCGCCACGTATCAAGCGACCCTTAGCGCAACACAACACCCTCTTATCGAACAAACTACCCACAACCATTGCCAAACCCTTATCCCGTTCATCCGTGTTCATCACGTAAGCCAACATGTTGCGTGAGAAGCTGTCACCGATAACCGAACCGTATTTCAGCAGCAGTTGCTCCTGATAGGACAGCGAATCGAACACCATAATCTGATAAGTTTCCTTTGATAATTCATCATCCACGGAGCTAAACTCAAATGTAGCTTTGATGAAGCAAACCGGCAGCTCTTTAATTTCCTGGTAAGCGGTGAAGTGGTTTTCTTCACGAAATGAAACATCCATTTGCTCATCCTTAAAATAAAGGACGGAATATTGAAGGAAGGGATGAAGCAGTGTATTTACCCGGCATATGTCGATGTACATGTACCAGTTATCGATGATCCGATGTTCTCGTTGAGGATTTCGCTCGTCCATCTGTTTCTGCCACTTGATCACTTCTCTGGTCGACATTCTGAAAACGGTACGCTGTAGTTACTTCACATTCAATAGTAATGGACTAATCAATCAAAGATAAAAAAAGGTATAAAAATGATAAACAAGAGTTATGAGAATTGGAAGAAGCTGGGCAGAAGAATAGTAACTTACCGTCTCAACATATAAAGAGGTGGAGCGACCATTCCATAGCTATAAATCGTTCGGTAATCCAAATTCTTCATGATAACCTGATGGGATTGTTGCAAACTCAACAGTAACGCCTCGATCCATCCCGGATTCCCGTTACTCTTCTTATGAAGCAAACTGAAAGCTATACATCTCGCATTTGTGTAACAGAAAAATTTTGAACTTACTTTTCCAAATCCGCCGATATGGCAAAGACCTTCAGCATTTGACAGGCAAGACCCGCGTGATATATTCTCGGTATTTCTTTCAGCTCGATAACGTCAACGTTTTTATGAGACGTTAAACGTTTGGCCAAAGTACTATCGGCAAAATAACCGTCCAGGGTGGCTATGAAGAAGATGAATCGGCACGCCAGCATCGCCAAAATAACTTCCCAAGATTTTTTGTCCACATATTTTCCATGATCCAAAGTTATTATTTGTATAGAAGATAAACACTACAAACTTATATAATATATATATATGTATATAATATCTTACCGAGTAACACAAAATTTTCACCGCTTTCCGCAACGTCAAACTTTTACTTTCGTCAGTTTGTTGTGAATAGCTGACGGGTACCTCAAAATCGATGTTTAACACTTCGTTAAAACAGCAAAGATTGGTCGTTTGACTGTTTTGGAAACATCGCGAAACATTTTCTTTGATTCGACTCTTATCGCCATCGTTGCAACCCAGGAACGCCAATAAAATCACTCGGGCGATGCCAAATGTCGTCTGCAAATTCGATTCGATTAGTTTCAATGTTTGCTTGAGGGTTGATCGGGTTCACTTTGTAGTCTTGTTCGCGCACAATCAATTTGATGAGAGGAACTCTCTGTGGCGTGACGAAATTGAATTCCTCCAAAAGTCTGGTTTTGCCGTAACGCGGCAATGCCTTGATCAGCAACATTCTTGTATATGGGGGCAGAATTTCGGCCACCCGTTCCGCGTTTTCCATGAAAATGTCCAGTTTTTTCAAGTAGTAATTAATTTCGGGGTTCCTCCCGAGTATTGGGTAATGAATCATGGGGTGCGTCTCTGTTCTGTCTCTAAAATGTGTTTGGTGTCGACTTGGGTCTTGAAAACCAATTTTGATACCTGATTTCGTGATTTAACAAAAATTCGTACACTGGTCCTGGATTGATGATGCCTTTCAGCGGCCGGTATTCCTGAAGTATAAAATGTTTTGGGTCCATTTTACTTCGTTGGAAGGTGGGGCTATCGCATGATATCTGGTCAGGGTAAGCCATCATGATCCTGGCCGCTTTATTAACAACGACACCCATCACCGTGTATTCTCGTCTTAGAGCGTGACCCACGATACCAAAATAAGTTTTTCCTGTGAATTTTCCGGAGTTCAAGAACGCTTGTGAGTAAAGAAGATTGGTTACCAGATGTACAGGCAATTGAAACCGTTCTGATCGCTTTGTCTCCACTGAAAACGTCGTGGAGTATGGATGCGCAACGCAGAGCAGTCTGGCACTCCATATCATGCTTCAAGCCACGTACTCCAAAGATCACCACGTACATTATATCTTTATCGAATAAGGAAACTTTATTCACGCAACCCTTGTACTGTTCAACGGTTCTGCAAATTTCTAAATAGCATCGATTCACCAAGTCAGCTATGGTTTCGTATGACATCCGTTTGGGGATCATATTAATGAACATGATGACAACACGTCTCATCTCCGTCAAGTACTCGAGCGGCTCGTCTTTCTCAACGCTCGCGGTAACGGTGGGCAAAATGAATTTCTTCAGGAAGTCGCTCTCCAAACCCTCACGGCGAATAACGGGTCGCACTATTGAAACGTTGCAAAAAAGTTGCGATAGAGATGCAACACCGTTGTGAAAAACATCGATATTTATAGACATCGGTGCTTGCATAAAAAACATACAAATACATGGTTGAAAAAGAACGATATGGGATATGGGTATGAGTCATTGCTGCTGAGTCACATGAATTAATTATGGATGTAACTTTTTTATTTCAATGCAAGCTGTCTATACTACTATTATTAAAAAAGAAAACGTGATATCACTAACGAAAAAAAAATATATATGGGCAGTTTGTTGTCCTGAAAGTCATTCCCTCACTTGTCCCTTAGTCCAATAACATTTACTATAAAGCCTGCTCATCTCAAATAAAACATATTTTTATAAATTAAATATTGTGAACATATTAGAAAGTTTATATAAACTTTCATTGCATTACGACGAATACGTAAAAAGAATACTATTTTAAATTATGTCCCGCAAAATAAAATCATTCCCTCACCGTATTACGGATTTTCGATTTCTGATCGTATCGAAAGAGATTTATGAACGCAACCTTAAGTTTTTTTAAACTGGCAACACTCCCAAACGTTTCAATATGGCGATTTCTTTTCATCAATAGGTGAGTTTGTGCAAAACAAATATTACGTTCAAAATAGTTAAGCATTACATTTATGGCGGTCATTACCTCACGTTACATTTATGTAAAAGGTATTTTAGTATATGTGTTTATGTTTTGTGATTTTTATGCGTTTTTGGGAGTAAAATAATATCTCAAAACGTTAAAAGCAAATTGAGGTTATGTACCGTTGTTTTTGTAGCTTTAGTTAAAATTCGTCATTCCCTCACGGTCATTCCCTCACTACATTCAGGAGTGACGGAATGACGGTTGTATGAGGGAATGATTATACGGTATTCTTTTAGATTATTTTATTTCTTTCTTTCGATTTGTGCTTCACGGCATTTCATTTTAAACAGGTATTGTATATGAAAGAAAAATGGCACGACAAAAGAAGTTGAGTGATGTAGAAAAGAAATTGAAAAAGAAAGAGTATGACAGAAAAAGGCGAGAAAAAATGAAAAATAATACGGAATCTTTGGAAAAACTGCGGGAAAAGGAAAGGTTAAAATATATAAAGAAAAAAGAGAAGGGTTAGGTAAAATCAGTCGTTGCTATGAATGCTAGAGAACTTAGACAAAAGCGAAAACAATGGAAAAAAATTGTAAAGTGTATAGGGATAAAAAAGATATAGCACGCAAAGATTTACAAAGAGTACTTGATGATACACCTCCACAAAGTCCATCTGTTCTGCAGCAAAGTAGAGAAGATATCATCATCATGTTCTAAAGGCAACGCCTTGTCGTAATAGCCATGTGTGTCTGTCCTTTGCTGCATCCTTTAGTTGTTGGTACGATGCACAGTCCATCTTCCCCTTTACATCTTGGAAGTAATTAGTTTTAGGTCTTCCTCTTGGTCTTCTTCCCATAATTCTTCCTTCAAAAATATTAATAAGAAAATCATTGTGACGGATGAGATGCCCAATAAATTTGATTTTCCTTTGCATTATATTAATGATTAGACCTCTTTTTTCTCCTATTTCTTCTAGAACTCTTTCATTTGATTTTTTTTCTATCCATTTAGTCTTAGTCATTTTCCTCCATAACCACATCTCCATTGCTTGAAGATATTTTCTATCTTTTGCGTCATTGTCCATGTTTCACATCCATAACATAAGACACTCCAAACAAAAGTTTTAATAAACTTTTACGAGTATCAAGTTTGAGGTGTTTATTACTAAGTATATTGTATTTCTTTAGGAATGCTTGTTTGGCGAGAGCTATTCTTCTCTTTATGTCAGCTGTTGATTGACTTCTGTTCGTAATTAAGCTTCCCAGATAGCAGAACTCACTAACTTGTTGTATAGGATTGTTTCTTATTTTAATATGTATTTCATCATTGTAATTGCTCTTACTTATCAACATTGCTTTTCTCTTCTGTTCATTGATTCTTAGTTGTTTTTTATCAAAAATATCTGCCAAGGTGTTAAGCATTTTATTCATATCATTTTGAGACTCAGCTAGTAGTACAATGTCATCTGCAAAACGTATGCTGTGAACTCTTTGTCCATTGATCTTAATTCCTCCCGTTTTAACCTTTAGCTCATTTATTGATGCTTCAATGAAGATATTAAATAAATATGGAGATAGTGGACATCCCTGTCTGACTCCTTTTCTAATTTTAGCCTGTGTTTTAAATCCATTAATATCAATTATAGTATTCTGAGCTTTGTACAGTTTTAAAATCAATCTTCTATCTCTCCAATCGACTCCATTATCTTTCAACGTTCTAAATAAATACATCCAATTTACTTTATCGAATGCTTTCTCTAGGTCTATAAAAGTGACATAAGTATCTCTGTTTACATCTATTCTTCTATCAAGGATTTGACGTAGTGCTAGTATCGCTTCTCTTGTACCTTTTTCTTTCCTGAATCCAAATTGATCATCTCCTATTTGGCTTTCTACTTTATTCTTCAACCTATGTTTTATGATATTTAGGAGAATTTTTGATGCATGGGATAAAATGGATATTGTCCTGTAACTGGAGCAGTCATTCGCATTTCCCTTTTTTGGTAAGGTAATGCATTTACTTGTGAAGAAGTCGTTAGGGATCTTTCCTTTTTCATAACAATCGGTGATGATATTAAATAGCTTTTCTGTCGTTGTATTATCTAATTTCTTTAATACTTCTGCTGGTATTTCATCTATCCCCACTGCTCTTTTATCTCTTAAATCTTTCAATGCTATGTAAAACTCTTCCCTTGTAATTGTTGGTCCCAATTCATTAAAATTTACATCTTCTTCATTTTCAATATAATTCTGCTCCTCTTCAATCTCAACTCCTCTGTATAACTCTTCCATATATTCTTCCCATCTCTCTGCTACTTTTTCATTTTCAAATAAGATATTTCCCGATTTATCTTTAACTACATTACTTCTTGTTTTCTGAGTGTAGTTTAATCTCTTCACTTTATTATACGCCTTGTCAGTATTGTTTTTTATTAGATCCGTTTCAATTTCTCTGCAGTTTTTCTCCATCCATATGTCTTTAGCAATTCTACATTCAGTTGTTATTCTGTTCTTTACCTTTTTGTATTCTTCATAATTAGTTTCTCTTAGTGAGTTTCTCATTTTAATTAAGATTAAAATATTTTGGTTCATCCATGGTTTCCTAGGACTTATATTATTATTTCCCAGTACTTTTTCCGTTACTGCACTTATGTTGTACTTGATTTCCTCCCATGTGTTAGCTTCCTTATTTTTTTTCTTTAATTCTCTTCTAAACTGTTCTGTTATTTCTGCATCTTTGAGTTTTTCTAGCCCCCAATTATTTTTCTTACTAATAGTTCTTTTCTTAAACTTAATATTGCACTTTGCCATTACTAGTGAATGGTCACTATCTATCTTAAAACCAGGGTAAGAATGACTAGATTTTACTTGGTTTCTGAATTTCTTTTTGACTAGAATATAATCTATTTGCAGTCTTCTTAGATCACCTGGTGCTTTCCAAGTGTATCTTCTTCGATTTGGAACCTCGTAAACTGTATTGGATATAATTAGTTCATATTGATCGCAAAATTCCATCAGTTTTTCCCCTCTTGAATTCCTATTTCCATAACCGAATTTTCCTAAACAGGTATATTGTGAGATTTGATCACCTACAGCTGCGTTAAAATCTCCCATAATGAAAAGGTTGGAATTTTCTTTCGTTAAAGTCATCAAATCGTCAAGTTGTTCATATATACTATCAATTTCCTCGTCTCTACTATTTGTAGTTGGAAAATAGACTTGTATAATATACAATTCTGTCGGTTGGGCTTCTAATTTTATCATCATAATTCTATCACTCACATGATATGTGTTCAGAACATTATTTTTCCATTTTCCTCTTAACATTACTGCTACACCATTTCTTCCACCTTTTTCATTCCCACTGTGTATAATTCTTAGTCCTCCATTAATAAAATCTCCATTCCCTGCCCATCTTGTTTCACATATTCCTATAATATCAAGTTTTGCTATTTTCATTTGTTCTGCTACTTCCTCTAACTTTCCGTCTTTTTTCATTGTTCTAATGTTCCAAGTGCCAATGTTAAAATAATTTTTTTCTTTACCTTTATTTTTACAAGGATTTCGCGGGTTGACGACCTGGGAAGCCTTGTCACTACCCTTGCCGGATCTTGTCATCCGAATTCCATGATCAGTACTGTTGTTATATAAGGGACATATCATCATCATTAGCTATTTGGGTTAGGGATTATTAATGCAGTAGTTTCCCTCTTGCTTGCTGCATCGCAGTTGACGAGCCATTACTTGAATTAATTCCAAGTTGCCTCAATCATGTCCTTCCATTGCCGTTATTTCTACTTTAGAAATCGCCAATGGTTGGTAGTAACGGAGCTGCTTCCCTCCGTTACCTCCTTTAAATCGCCTTTTACGATAAGTAGGAGTTTCTGTGGACCTATTCTAATCCCGAATTTACACAGGGATTCGTTATAATTTACTGAAAATTTGTGAGACGATGTTGATGTGTCAGTGTCAACCTTGACACTGATGCGGAGACGACGAGCTATTTTGTATGCAAGGATTGTTAATTTGGGAAAAAAGAGTGAAGAATGCAGTTAAGTTAAGCGAAAAATACAAGAAAAGATATTTGAGACTGAAAACAAAAAATGCTGATCCAGAATCTCCTACAACTAAAGTAAATACGTTCTTAAAGAATGTACAAGTTCCGGATCTTGTGAAGAAGAAGTTACTTTTCGGAGAAACGTTATCAAAAGACCTAAAGACTAGTTACGATGATCTTGGAAAGAAACATGAAAACAAGAAAAAGTATTACAACATGTTGAAGCTGAAATCATTGCACAAATATAAATTACTACATGCAGCGAAACCTTTTTCAAGCATGATACTTCTAAAAGACAAAAGCCTCGTAAAATAAGCGCCAAAATGCTGAAGGTAAAAGATTTTAGATTTTTGGAGAAAGATGAAAACACAAGAATGTGTCCAGGGAAAAAAGGCAAAACGCAACAAAAGTGTGTTTTATATGACACACTTTATAACTTACACCAAAATTTTCCAGGCACAGTCAATTACAAGATAAGCTTAGCAACTTTTTGCAAATTCAGACCTTTTTGGATTACCTGGCAAAATATGAATGAGCGAAATACCTGCAAATGCGTACAGCGTGCCAATATTGAACTGGTGATATCTAAATTGCATAAAGTCAAAGCTTTGAAATTTAGTAGTGTGACTGCAGCTCTAGCAAGTGTAACCTGCAATGTGCATTCCACAAAATGTCTATTCAGGGAATGTTCAACCTGCACTTTAGAATACTACTTACCAATGCCTAATCACTTGGTGACCTATCGACAATGGATTTATGAAGTCTGTTCATTTGAAAAGGATGGAAAAAGTCAGTTCGTAAACCCGTCAAGAAAGAGGTTAAATTGAAACAGCTTGTTCAAGATTTGGAAGCAGCATTACCAGTTTTTTTCCAACATGTTGGCGCTATAGCACATCAATATCAAGCCATTCAAAATATAAAGAACAATTTAATAATAAATGACGTTCTAATTCATGTAGATTTCAGCGAAAATTATTGTTGCAAGTATAATGAGGAAATACAAGCTGTCCACTTTGGGGGAGCAAGACAGCAGATAACAATGCATACAGGAGTACTGTACTTGCGCAATGATGATCCAGTCAAACCTGTATCTTTCTGTTCTCTATCTAGCAACAACAGACATGACACAACGGCTGTATGGGCACACTTAAAGCCCATATTTGACTGGATTAAAACACGAAATTTACCTATTTCCAGATTACATATGTCGAGTGATGGGCCTGTAAATCAGTATAAAAATAAATTTATGTTTGAAATGGTGTGTCGCCATCTAAAAGATTTCTATCCAGAAATTGCACACTTTTCATGGCATTATTCTGAACCTGGGCACGGTAAGGGAGCGCCTGACGGTGTCGGTGGAACCCTAAAAAGGACAGCTGATAAAGTCGGAGCAGAAGGCCATGACATCGTAGACTTGAATTCATTGAAACCCATCCTTCAGTCCAGATGTCCCTCTATTTTATTGTTTGAAGTTACCTCAGAAGATATTTCACTGATGGATGATCTCATTAAACAGTCCAGGACTGTTCCTACATTCCGGGGAACACAAAAAATACGCCAGTTCCTATTTTTTAATAACACCTTACAGTGTAGAAGACTTTCGTGCATAGATTGCAAAGAAAATTATACTCACTATCATTTGGGATACTTTCAAGGTAACCAGAGCAATCGTTTTACCAATATGCGCAACAAATACCCTCAAAAGTCAAAAGATATTGACACAATCAATATAGATAATGAATGTTAAGTACAAAGTTTAAAAAGTTTAGTAGTTTGATTATTTGTTACCTACTGTTCTATTTTCTTTAAAAGAATTTAATTTTGTTTTTTTTTCTTGACTATAAGTACAAAGTTTTGAGTTACATTTGTTTAGAATATGATACTTTAATGTTTAGTATAATAAAAGTTACATAATTTCATATATAATTATTTGTTTCAATATTATAAATATTTAAAAATCATTTCCTCACTCCCTTAATCATTTCCTCATTTAATTTATTTTTGAAACTCATTTTATATCGACTGTGGACAAAAATATGGAAGACTATTGCTCATGAATAAAACTCTTATAGCTACATTTTAGATTTCTCTCTTAAAAAAAAAAATATTTCATATCAAACAAAAAAAAAATTTAATAATACCTGCAATTTCCAAATTTGATAAGAAATACCCATATAGTTTTACCGATGTTTTGTACTTTGAAAAGAAATTTGTTCGAAAAACTATATTTTTAAAGTGTTCACATATGCAGCTTTTTATAGATGTAGATTATTTATTTCTTGATTATGAAAACAATATTTTGTTATTAGAAAATCTTTATTTCTTTGAATTATTGATGTGGATGATATATTTTCAACTGTTTTATGGTTCAACTATTCATAGTGATATTCAGAGATAATTTCAAGGCAAGACCAAGACAAGACTAAGCCAACTTAATACAAGACAAGACCAAGATAAAACCTATCAAGAATCCCAAGAATGTTGTCTTGGGAAAATTTTTTTTTTAATGTTGAGTATTCACCAATGAGTAAAGATTTTTAATTAGTTTCTATTGAGTTATGACTTATTAATGACATTTTTTATGCGCGTTTCGTATTAATATTTAAATGAATCCCCGTAAAACTAATTTTTTATTATAAAATTATGTTCATCATCTTTTGGTTTATTAGTAAATTTCTGATATTAAAAATTTTGAGTTATAATAGTTAAGCAGACTTAATTGCATATAAATTTATGTGGAAATTTCCACATTAAACACTTATCTCTGAATCAAAGTGAAAATTATGATCTTATCCAGGTTTTTATAGAAATTTTTAATGGTTTTTTATATGTTACTTACTATTTTAACTATTTACACAGAATTAATAATATCTTATTAATAATTTAGACTTATTTTACTGCAAAATTCAATTTGAAAAATAATTTTTCTTTTTTCACTTTACAACCAATCGTAGTTTCAATAAGATTTTCTGATAATATTTTTGTAGTGTTTGATTGAAAAAAAAACTAACAAAGAAAAAAATAAACAAGTAAAAAAATGATGTGTCATTTAAATTGATAATATACATTTAATTTTTAACCTGCTAATTTTGATGCCAGGCAGGTAGTTAAGATGAAACAATTAAATAAAAACACAGTTCGGGTAATAAAAATTTTGAAGTAAAATATTTTTATCCTATCTTTCTTGCACAAAATTTGAAATATAATCGGAATGAAGTAAAAAAATTTTTTTTTATATCCTGATAACAAAACTTTTATATTGAATTTGAAATTATTTTTAGTTTAACTCATTCTAAAAGAAATTATGAAAAGTCACCGTAACAAATTTCGTTCTTAAGAGAGCATTTTGCCCAAGAGTTAATGCAGACCAGCATTTTTAAAGAATCATCGGATAATCGGGTTCTTTTTTTATTCATCACCAGAGAACCAGCAGAAAATAATCTCTCTACTGGCACTGAGGAAGCTGGTGTGCAAAGAATGTCCCTTGCCATTCTAGCAATAGTTGGATATAAGTTTTTCGATTATTTTTCCACCATTGGAGAATGTTGGTGTCTGGGGTTCTCTGGGAGAACTGTAATAGGCACCAAGTTCACTTTTCATTTTTTCTTGAGGATAAATATGACTGTACTTTGAAATTTCATAATCTTGACGATTAACAACGCAAGAACAAGACAAGACAAGATTCTTGCCAAATCTTGGTCACAAGACCAAGACAAGATGAATATTTCTCAAGATCTTGCCTTAGCAAGACATGATTTTTATGATTCTTGTCTTGTTTTGTTCTTGCGCATCGCTAACTATTCATGATTTTTCCATAGTTATGTCAAATTCATCTTAGGTACTTGTCGATCAAGTGATTCGTGTTCCTGTGTTTATTCATTTAAGTAGCATAACTTTATTTTGATCACGAATTCGTTGAAATGCATAAACTCTGAATCCGGGATTAAAGGATATTGGATGTGGTCAGGAATGATCCACAGTATAGTGGTTTCTTGATCTCCGAATATTCTCCAGTTTATTTCTTTATAAAACGTTGTCTTATGCAGTAATGACGTGAAAGACTTTTTTTTGTCATTATGCGTTTGATATTAATAGTGTTGAAAACTTTTGGAACACGCACATGTTCTCAAACAGATTGAGGAACGATGTCGATATTTTTGACTAATATGCACGATGTATCGACGACGTATCGTCAATTGAAACATCGATATTTGACAAACATCGATGTATCATTTGCATCTCTATCAGTAGTACTTACGCGGCAGTTCCAAGTCGTTAATTTGCTCCGAAAAATATTCTTTGTCTTTTTCCAGAAGTAAATCTACGAAACCCACTTGGATGTTACCTGTCAAAAATATTATGATATTGGGTTTGGACTCGTTCTCTGACTCACGCGTCAACAGCGGATGACCCAAGTTGGTTCTGACGTGTCTCCAGGTGGGGCTGATGCCAAATACCTGCCAAACAAACTATTCAGTCATTCAAAGAACTATTTGGTCCTTCGTTACTTTTATGCAATCACCACGCGGTTCGTGGATGTAGTCTCGAGCGTTCACATGGTACCAAGCGGACGCTGCCACCATAATATCACCAGCGTCGCTGACTTTTTCAGCGCCTTTTGCATCAAATATCGGCTTTCCAACTACAATGTAGTAGCTGTTTTTCTCGTTACCGATCAAGGTGAAAATTATCGGTCCGGCAGCTATGGCTAATTTCACTGCAAAATTTTGATATTGTGATTTTCATATTGGTTTCAGATGTACATGGGCTCAGCATTTGCCTAATTAATTTTATTTAGCGTTAAAAAATCATTCGAACCACATTACACGATTAACAAATAAATTCGTTACGAAATGCCACTGATTTTCTGGTCAAAATGTGTAGTAATAATGTTTTTCGATCCCACGTGTAACTGATGCAGAAAATCAAATAAAAACTCACTTTTTAAATTAACACCGACGTCAGTTTTGTAAATACCGAAATTTTTTGTATAACCAAAGCGCAATCCAACGCTTGATGTACATGATCTCTCATTATTTGATAATCGTAGCGACATTTCCACATCGCAAGGAAAGCGTCGCCGGAAAATTTGAAAATATCTCCACCGAAAGACATTATTTCTTGTATAATCGAACCGATGTATGCGTTAAGTACTTGTGTCAAACGGGAAATACCTCCTTTACCAGGTTGGTTGTATTTTTCGGTTAAATCCGTGTAACCTTAAAACAGAATGCAAATTGATAATAGATAATAAAAATTGTCCTACCGGACACGTCGCCAAAAATCAGACAAGCGTTGTAATTTTTTTTCGAATAATCGTTCAAATTTTCGATAACCTCGTCCGGTACTAATGAGGCTAAGATTTTCGTGTTCGCCTCGATTGTTTCCTCAGCCTGTGTGGCAAATCCTAATTTGCTTTTCTCCAGAAAAACGATTGTTTTGATTTTAAACGTAACGCGTCTACTTTCAACTGATCATGCCTTTGACGAATAGCCCATATGAAGTCTTCGACATTAGCTGGAAGTATAAAATTTTTATTTTTTTTAATTAGTTGTTATTATGTTATACCTTTTGAACTTAACATTGTAACGTGTAATGTCAGAATTGACAATTTGTTTCATGTAGTAAGAAGCGGATCCTAAGCTTACTATGTGAACTGTTTTCTACAAAGAAAGTTCTAGAATTCTTAGAATAGTTCTAGATGAATTTTTTTACTAAATATTAAAATATTCTAATTTATATATATTTCTACTTAGAATATCACAAAATATTTAGAAGAAATTTACTTCTCAAAAATTCACTTGTTGCAAAATTTTGGAAAAATTTTCTTAAAATTTTGAAGTGTTTAAGGAAAATTAAAAACACTTTCAAAAGTTTTTAAAGATACTGGAGAATTTTAATCGATTGTGTGTGTGATTCTTCAATCATTAGAATTTTTCAACAATTGCATTACTTAAATTTTTTACCATGAAGCATTCTTGAAAATCGAATTTCCACAGTAAAATTGATATTCAAGTTGAATTCCGAAGAAATGTCTTGAATACCAGTAGAAATCAAAAGAGATGTCGAAGGTTGAAGACGTTTTTTGAGACGATGAAAGTTTTCTGGAGAGAAAATTTCCGTTACGTTTTGGGAAAATTTAAAGAAAATTCCTTGAGAACCAAAAAATGTTGATGGAGCTGCAAAAATATGTAAACGTTTTGAAGTAACTTCTCGTGGATGATCTTACAAGTTTAAGGAAGTTGCAAAACATTTGACAAATGTCCCAAAGTCGTTGGTGTGTTTAAGGAAAACTTGAAAGCAATTTTCCAATGAAACAATGAATATTTCTTCAATCATCACAGGAAAATGATAAGAATTTCGCAACAATAGCATTATTCAAAGCTGTGGCGACTTCGGCTACCGCACGGCAGATGGCGCGCACGAGTAACGCTCTCGTTTATCAGCCGTCCGTCGTAGCTTATAGCCCTCTTCCATTCCATCCTGCGGCTCCCCCCCAGCGTATATAGAAATTTTCCCTACATTTCGGAAAATTTCAAACATAAGTCTTTGAGAACAAACAAATTCTTATCGAAATCTTGGGAATTAAAGTTTACGGTGTGTTTAGGGACAACTAGAAACAAAGCCTTAAAATTTTCCAAAAAACTGAAAAATGTTTTCTCTCATTACAATGAATTACATAAATTGCTCGGGCATTACAGGAATTCCGAAAACCGTGAAATGTTTCCTGATTTCTAAACATTATCTAAAAAGTTTTAGGTTAAGAATAATCACAGAACTATCGTAGTTTTGTTAGAAACTTCACTCATAGAATCGTTGAAATAAAAAAGAACTCTACCCTTTCTATGATTTACAGTTACATCTGTCTATGGAAGTGTCATTGCAACGGTTTTTCAGGTGGTTCGAATTGTGCTGTTTAGATAAAAAGTGTTGAAGTGATAAACGTTAATGTAAAAATGGATAATTCGATTAATGTGCGAACAGCACGTTTAAACAACGAAATAACTGGCAAAAGCGGCACTTTACTTACGCGAGAAGGCCTTCTAGATTCACTTCAAGCGTTATACGATGAATGTTCGATTGACGCCGTTCAGAAGTCGGACAAAAAAATCGAATTATTTGTCCAGAAACATAAGAAAACGATGGAAAATCTAAAGGAAATGCGTATAAGCTTGTCGGATTTCGATATGAAAAATTGTATCGGCCGCGGGCATTTCGGCGACGTTCATGTGGTCGTCGAAAAAAATACCAAAGATGTTTACGCCATGAAAAGTATAAGGAAATGCGATTATAGTGATGTAACGAAATTGTCGTTTATGGAAGAGAGGGATATCATGATTTCAACGCAAAGTCCTTGGTTGACTTCGTTGCAATATGCCTTCCAGGACTGCTCGCATTTGTATTTTATAATGGAGTTTCATCCGGGGGGCGATTTGTTAGGTCTCCTTCATAAGCAAGGGGGCACTTTGCCTGAAAGTGCGGCCACGTTTTACTTAGCTGAAGTGGTGGGTAAACAGGCTTGAAGTAACTTATATGTGTATAATATTCTGTGATTTAGATTCTAGGATTGCGAGATCTTCATAAAATGTGCTACGTTCACCGAGATATCAAGCCTGAAAATATTCTACTGGATCGCTGCGGCCACATCAAATTGGCGGATTTTGGTTGCGCTACTAAACTGAACTCTCAGGGTTATGTGGTCGAGGGGCCGCCTGTCGGTACGTACGAGTACGTTGCTCCTGAGATCTTGAAAGCGTTGGAAAGCAAAGGGCCTAAAACAACGAAATATGGGGTCGCTTGCGATTTTTGGTCAGTCGGTGTGCTCGCTTACGAGTTGGCCATCGGGAATACACCGTTTAACGGGCCAAACCCATCGACCGTATGTTCGAAAATTATGAATTTCAAAAGTAACTTGAAATTTCCGAATGATGTTGTGCTGTCCCAAGGATACGTTACATTTATTAAAAATCTTTTAACCGACGATACAAAGCGGTAATTGAAAAATATAAATTGTACTCTAGTTAAGAACTTATCATTTTAGATTACCGTTGGATATGATAATGAAACATCCAGTTTTTGCCAATATCCATTTTGATATACTTAGAGACCAAGTGCCACCTTTTGTGCCGAAAATAAATTCCTTCGACGACACGAGTAACTTCGCGGAGGCGCCCACGCGAAAAAAATCTCCTAGCATTGAGAATTTTAAACGGAAAACGCAATTTTCTGGTAGAAATTTACCATTCATTGGATTTTCGTACACGCCAAACGGTTCAGTTGTTAATACGGACTTCGATCTTCAAAAAGTTAAAGACGAAATGGTGGAGAATTTAAAAAGCGAGTTAGAGAAACTCAGAAAAAAGTTGGCTAAGAACGAAAGCGCAACGAAAGACAAATCCACGCTGGAAAAAAAATTGGACGAGAAATCTAGAAAGCTGGAATGTTTGGAGGAAATCCGAAAACAGTTGGAAAAGGATATGGCGAATAGCGTTGCCGAATCTTCGTCGTTGCGACGCACGTTGGAATTCGAAAGGAAGGATCGTTTGGATTTGGAGAAGAAAGCGTTGGAACTTATAAAATCGACGAGGTTGAAATGGGAAGCAGAGGAGAGACGTAGGAACGAGTCGCTCACTTCGACGATCGAGGAGCAGAAAGAAAAAATACAACAATTGATGGAAATAAATAAATCGCTGGAAGAACAAATTCAGCATGCGTTAAAGAGCGAATCGAAGCGAAAAAAATCGGCCGAGGCCGTTGAGAATTTGAGCCGACTAAGTGTGATGGGGCTGGAATCCAGGTTGGATAAAGTGACTTCGGAGAACCAACAAGCAGTTGCCGATCTGCAGAGTAGACTGAACGAGCAAATATTTCAAAAGTCAACTTTGGAACGTCGCGTTGCTACATTAAAGGACAAGGAGGCGAGTTTATTAACCAAACTGAAACACTCTGAAGACAACATGAAAAATTTACTTAAACAAATGGAAGAGAATGCTTCTTTGGTTAAACAACTTCGTGAGCAGGTGAGGTTCTACTTTGTGACTTATGGAAGTAAATAAAATATTTGCAGGTTGGATTGTTGGAGGAACAAACGGATAAAGTGTCGGTTATGCAACAACGTTACCGAGATTTAGAAGATAAAATGTATGATGATAAAAAAATTATAAAAGATTTAGAAAATCGTTGTTTGACTTTGGATAATGAAGCTAAAAACGTGGACGCCCTCAAAGAGGAAATCGTCAACTTGAAGAAAAAACTAAAAGAATTAGAAGATCGTAAAAATGAATTTGGCGAATTAGAGATCGAATTGCAAAAAGAAAAAGAAATAACTAAGTCGTTAAACGAGCAAATAAAACAAATGGAGACGAAAAATTCGGAATCGCAAGAGCTCCGCGATTTTCGTACCAAATACTGGCGACTAGAAAAAGAATTAAATAATTGTAAAATCGACAAGCGAATCGTCGACAGGGAATTGAAAGAATCGAATGTTAAAATAAAAGAATTGGAAACTGAAATTGTACAATTGAATAAAAAAATTGATGATAACCGGAAAATTCACGAATCCGCTTTGCTTGAAATGAATGCAATTAATGATTCAATGTCAATTGATTTGATTAGAGCGAAAGAAACCGTCAAAAATTTAGAAACGAAATATGAAACTGAGAAACGAATTAATGACGAATCGAAGGTAATTGTCAGCGAGCTGAAAGACTTGAGCCGATCGAAGGAGAAAAAAATCAAAGAGTTGAATGTGGTCATCGACGACTTGCACCAAGCTTTAAACAAGCTTCAATGTGAAAGAGATGAAGCGTTGGATAAAATCGAAGTCGTGAACCAAGCGAGAGCCGAACAAGAAAATGAGTTGAAAACATTAAACGAAAAAAACCAAAATATAAAATTGAACTTCGAAGCTCTAAGAGAAGCTTGCATTCTGCTCGAAAGCCAAGTAATCGAATACGAAAAAATTACTGAATCGTACAAGGAAAAACAAAAAGTCCTGAACACAAACAACGAAAAATTAATCGCCGACTTAGCGGAGGCCAAACACCAAAACCAGGAGACAAAGAAACAACTCAACGAAGAAAAATCGTACAAACTGTTGGCCGAAAATAAAGTCAATAGGTTACAAGAGGAATTACAATCGCTGCAAGTCGAGAACGACGCCTACAAAAGAAAAATAACAGAATACAAGGAATTCACCAACCAACTGTCCGATGACCTACTCGCCGCCGAAGAGAAAATAACTGACTTGGAAGTGACGAAAAAGTCGTACAAAAGGCAACTGGATGATATAATTAGGGACAACCAGCAGATCAAGGAGGAAACGGCTGAGTTTATAACGCAAATACATAAGTTACGCGAGATTAATTATAAGTTGAATCACCAAGTTAATGAACTTAGGGTATGTGTTATATATTCACGGAATTGTTAATTTATATACAATTTTCAGGAATACAAAAAAACTTTAAGAGAGAAAGTAAGCGAACTTGAAACACGTTTGCACGAAGAAAAAACTTTCTACAAAGAAAGGGAAGTCAAGGCGGACGCTACGATTAAGCAACACATCAAACTGATTGATTACTTACAATCAAAGGTAGTTGGATTTCTGCCCGCCTAGTTTATAGCAATATTTTTTAGATCGACGATAATCAAAGTAAAAAAAAGACGTTCACTCTATTCGGCAGTTCGAAAAAGGAAAACTTCCCCCCGGCGATGGCGATGAATTACAAAGACTTGGAAGTGCAGCTCGCGCGAGAGCAGGAATCGAACCTCGCGTTGCAGCAAGAAATTTATCGGTTGAAAGCGCAAAGTGCGCAGCACGTAAACAACGATTACGCCAAAAATTTGACCGTTAAAATTGGGAGGCATAAATCGGAGATCGTTTCACCTAGATCGAAGATCGCCGCCCAAGAGCTAGCTCAGTCGCCGGGGACGCTCAAGACTGATGCCACGAAAAGGATGCACCACAATATACCCCATAGGTAATTATTTGTACTGATGTAACGAATATTCGCATTCGCAAAAATTATGCCCTTGAAGTCCATATTTCACTGGAATCTGATTTAATCAAATCATTAAACTTAACCTAACCTCAAAAGTTTCGTATTTCTGTTTCTGTGAACGATCTAAACACATCAATCGGCCTTGTTCGGATCGGCTCGACAATGCTCGGAAAAACAAATGTGCGCACCGAGTAAGCTGTCAAAATAAAGCCATAGAAAATGGCGCCAAATTCAAAAGTGAACATTCGCGAATGCGATTGATATTCGTTACATCACGAATTAAGTGTTGCCGACTTATTTTATCTCTATTTCCTTAGATTCGAATGCAAACTTTGCACGAAACCGAATAAGTGCTTACAATGCGTAGGCAGCGTGGTGATCGGTCGACAAGTAAGCATTTGCAAGGAATGCGGTGTTCTAGTGCACCCGCATTGCGCTCCAAAAGTGCCTCGAACTTGCGGCTTACCTCAGGAATTCGTTAAACATTTCAAAGACACAACGGCTAACGCAGTCGTCGGGGAGCAACCTAAAGGCAAAACTAACGTTGAAAGTTGGATTAAAATCCAAGGGTAAAGCATTTTTTATCCAATAACTCCGACTTGATAACTTATTTTCAGACCAAACAGTTGGGATAAAAAATACGCAGTGCTAACGGATACACACATTAACGTTTATAACGACAATCCCAAAAACGGTAATTCAACTGTAGTGCAGTCGTTCGAGTTGAAACCGAAGGATTGTTACGGAAAAGTAGTTCTTGAACCGCTGGTTTCTGAAATCGAGTTACCCGTGGCGAAGAGTGATCTACCGTTTTTGATGCGCATCGAAACCGCTCCTAAATCCACATGTTGGCCACCCAACTGCCTAACGTTCTTGACATTATCCGCACAAGACAAGGAAACCTGGTACAACGGTAACGTTAAACCGATTTTATTTCTCCTGATTTTCACAACCGCGCTGTTTGCAGCGCTCCAAACTGTTTTCCAAGAAAACAACGAAAATATCTACTCGGATGAAATAATGGGCGTCCCCAACGGGCTGACGGTGAATTGCGTCGTTGATTTAACAGAAGACATGAAAGCCGTCGGTACACAGAAAGGGTTATTCTGTTGTTACAACGACACCCTTCTACCGATCCAAGGCTTCTCCGAAGTCCATCACATTTCAGTCGTTCGATCAACTAACTCCTTGGCGCTGATCGTCAATTCCAAAAACATAATCGTCACATGCGATTTAAATCATTTAATTAACGTGACGCAGTGCACCGCTGCGTCGGTTAAACCGTCCCTCAAATACAACGTCGTTGACACCGGTGGACTGAACGGGTTCCACCTGCTCGAAACGAGCGGCTCCAAAAAACACAAAATGTTCTGCGCGGCCACCCCGAAAGAATTTATAATTTTCGGATACGACGACGAGGAAAGGGAGTTTATTCAACTTAAAATACTGGATACAGCTGAACCCACCGGCGCCGCACTTTTCACCGACAACAGTATTATCGGTAACCTCTTAATTTCAGTCAATTTCTATATTCTTAACATTTTTCATTTATTCCAGTCGGAGCCGATAAGTTCTTCGAAATCGACATTCAAACATTCCAAGCCGAAGAATTCATCGATTCATCGGACCCCAAATTGAAGCACATCATGAAATGCTACGAAATCAAATCGTACCCCCTGTCGGCCGTTGAAATATCTTCAGACCCCAAAGAATATCTCTTAGCGTTTAACGAATTTTTCGTTTTTGTGGACGAGTACGGCGTCCCGTCGCGAAAACGCGAATGGAGCGTTTCGCATTTACCGTTAGCCGTACTTTACGTCAAACCTTATCTGTATATCGTCGAATTTTGCGCTGTGGAAGTGCATCGGATAACAGAAACCACCTGCGACGCCGAAGAAGGTAGTAAAACGACCGATTTCATCCGAATACCGTTGGAAAAGTTCCAATATGTCGGCGTTACGAAGAAAGGGATTTATTTGTGGCACAAAAATGTAATTAAATTGATCGACGGTAAAAAAGTTTTACCGTGGGATGATTCGTCGAGCGAAGCAAGTGAAAATGCTTCGGATCGCTTCAGTTTTACCAGTTCGATGGTGCAGAGCTTGGACGGTAATCTGGAAGATGACAACGTTAGAAATCCTAAGGAGAAAGCTGTTACGTTTGCTCAAACGAGTTTTTAATGTTATTTAAGCCTTGCCATTTTTTGATCTCTTTTAAAATGTTTTTATGTAATAAAATTTCAAATCTAGAAATCGTGGTCGCCAGCCTCACCTTTAATCCACCCGGACTGGAAACGCGTAGAAGAATTTTTCATCGGTTCTGTGCTCAATTGCAAACGTCAATTTTTCGAAGCTCTTGTTATCAAAATCTTCAATTGATCGGCGAGTGTATTTTGATAAACTTATCAATTTCGGGTTGTTTCGTGCCCCAATTAGATCCCCCACAACGCTTTAAGGTAATCGATGCAATATTAATTCATAAAAATTATCAACATTTTTTCTTGTTTGAACCAGTTCGAATTGAGCAGTTTTTCTAATCCAATAATTTATAATAGTGGCTGATTTAAGTGCTGTTGACTTCATGTTTAAATAAATGAAAGTCGTACATAAAAATGCATAAATTTTTATTCTAACATCATAGTAGTGAAATCTTCAATAAATAACAAAAATATGATCTAAGTAATATAAAACGTACAGTTCCATTCCAATATTTGTCGAAACGTACGCCGCATTCTTATTAAAACATTACGACAAACATCAACATTGTTCTTAATTATTAAAAAAGAAAGCATAATGGAATGAAATTGCGAAATTACCTAAACTATCAATAACAAATATTCGAAACAATCAGTCTTTGTTAATTAATTAGTTGACAAAGTAAAATCATTATCAAATATATAAAACATGAAAAAACTAAACAACACGAATTTCAAGATCAGTCTTTAAAAAAAAAAGTTGGATTAGGCCATCCACTTTTTATCCGAACACTTCCTGAGACGCGTACGTGACGTAAAGGTAGCCATCGGGAAGTGCGTATTCTTTGTAAATTTCGGCCAAAGTCAGTGACAAGCTGAGCATCGATTTGTCATTGACCATGAGGTACATTGCCTGGTTCGAGTTCATGGCCATTCGATTCCTGTAATTATGACATTAAATAGTGATTGATTTTGAAAAAATTAAAAATTGAATGAATTTCAGGAAATCTGTTAAAGGTGTTCGCAAATCCTGAAGGCACAAGCGATACAATTATTGAATGATGGATTTTCCATAAATTTTCTTTGAAGGTTGAGAGAACGTCATTGTCCAGCAAGAGACGATTGGTGGTTGAATTTTGATGAAAACTTGGGAAGGTCGCAAATTTTGCAGAAATTTTAACGATAACATACTTAAAATTTGTAGAAAATTTTGGTTTCTGCCGTTTAAACGTAAACAAACGAACTTGTCAGCCATTTTCGTCACCACGCCATCTATATAATGAAGCTTGAATTATTCAGTTCTACTTCAAAGAAATCTTCATTTTGTGTTCTTAAAGTAAGGGTTTGACCTCAAACCCCTTTCGTTACCCGTCGCATTACTCGCATGAAATATTCATGTGGATTCAACATTATAAATCGGACATATTTGTTCAGAAAAAACATGACCCCGGGGACAATCAGTTAAAACTCCATATCGTTAACAACCCATCATGCATCAAACAAACACTAAGTTCACGTTGATAAGATTTCGGGAAAGCCACAGACTTACCTTATTATCGTTTGGAATTGCGACATGGTAATTTCTTGGGGCACTAAATATTTAGATTTGTCCAAATCTGGCAAATTATTTTCCTTCGCGTATCGCTTAACGACAACCTGAAATCAACTGTTCGATTCGTTTCCTCCAAACGATTATCTTTTTACTCACAGGTACTTTATTTGGGAATCTCGTTTTTATGGCCAAAATTTCTTCCTTTTCGATATCTGAAATTTAAAAAAGGATTAATTACATAATTGGAAATGATTGTTTTAGTAATACCCTTCAGCGGGATATTTTCGTTCATTTTCGCACTGATTTGATAACGGTTTGTGGATTTATTGACCGCGTTCAGATGTGATTAGAGAGAAAAAAAACTTACTGTGTTTTTTGGTTGACTCGTTCATGTTGTAGTCCCTCTTGGTGAATTTGACGTGCATGCTGCTGCTGTCGAGTATACACTTGGTGTTTTGGCAATCGCAAGCGAAACGATTATGTTCGATTCTCGAGTACATGATTTGTTTTTCAGAAACGAATCGACCGGTGCCCTGTCTGTAGGAGCACTGGAATCGCACGCTTCCACAATCCCTTTTGAAGACGATAAGATATCTGATTTTCTTTCGATCTGGTCAACATTTGTTGGTAAAATGATGAATATTCGCCTCGGAATCAGTCCGATTGTTTATTTTCGAGATTGACGACCTATTATCTTTGTTTTAACGATTTATGTACGATGGGAGGAGGAGGTAAATTTAACTTGTTTACCCTCGTCGAGGGAGCGATTAGCTTCTTGTGTGATTTATGTATTTATGTATTTTCGAAAATTGCCTCTCCCGCCGCGACAGAATTGATTACAAAACACTTTCGCAGATAGCGTTTTGTATAAACAAAATTTTTTTATTCATTGGTTCGTTGTGGCAATCCGCGTCGAGATGTAGACTAGTTAATGGATAACCAGTATTATTCCACCGAAGGCGCATAGCAACAAATATCTTTTCTTCTTTTTATTATTGTATGTTTGTGAACGTCGATATGTTTATTTTCTTTTTCTTATCACTTTTAACTTTCGCGATGCTTTTATCGTTTTGAAAATACTGTCGAGGTCCTTATTTATCGATTGTTGATATATTTTCATTTAGGCAAATCCTTGGCACAATTGCATTTGTTACACTTATCAACCCGTAACTATCTTTTTTCTGTTAGTCACGCGAACTGGATTTTTAATGGTCTTTGTTCTGTCGTTCATATTTATTCGGTATTATTACCATTCATTAGGAGTTGATAAGGAGAATTCCTGTTTAAAGTTCAAGGTGGTTATTTCGAACTTTTAATTTATTTGGTTTGTGCTTGCAATTTTAGTGTATCTTGTAAGTTTGACCCTAAATTCCATTCACCAACTTTGTATTTTTATCAATATTGCATAATTATAATAAACCGATTTAATTTCTTTCTGAATTGTTTTTAAAAATTTTTTTAAATTTATTTAATATTAAGTATCATGATGCTCATTATTGACAAAAGTTTATCATCAAATTTGGCTATTAATAAATAATGTTCACGATATATTTCACCAATCAACTTTTTTGCGAGCAGTAGGAATTTTAATTAGATTCTTTACGCAATTTAATCCCATCATCTTATCCAAAGTTCACACCAAGGCTAATTAAATATTTTTTTTTTCATGCATTTCATCACTATTATTTCCAATGTGATATCCGTTTTCACTTTCGCAATTTCTTTTTTTGTTTTGCAGAATGGATCATATGTGGATTTAAACCGAAAGGTCAAACATCGTTACGATGATTTTAACATTGTATTACATGTACGCAACAGTTTTGCAATGGTGGCGACTCGGGGCGCTCAAGAATAAAATCAACGGAACTTTGAACTCGAAAAATGCCTTACTTCTGAGTAGCAGTCAGACTATCAACACATCTAAGCGGCATAGAGGCGTTGAAAATCTTTTGTTCCATGTCGATGACCGGATAGGATGTACTATAGTACCGAAGGTACTATTAAGTGGTTCCACGCCCACGTACTCACTTAAACCTACATGTTTGTAGCAAATTCTTAATTTGTCGATTTGGATCTCCTTCCCGAAAGATCCTAGAACGTTTCCAATTCATATCAATTTCGGGAAGTATTTACCGAAGCCGCCGTTTGTGTATCTGATGATCAAATGCGTCCTAGAGAACTACAAACCGCATAATGGAGGAACCATTCAAGTAAATATAAGGCTCGTTCCAACTGAGACATACCGCGCAAGCGTCTACCTAGACGCTTGCGCGGTATGATTTAGAACATCGAAAATTCTAAAGCGCATGCGTCTGACTTGATCAGTTGGAACATATAATCAAGAAAACAAGAGAAAAATATTTTCATTCATTGTATTCAGATCGAGGATTTTGGAGAACCTATGGCATGGAAAGCGGGTAGCAAGTTTGAATTGTTACTACGCACAGACAACGACAGTCTGGCCAAGTTAGTTCACTGCTTTCGGAACTGTTCCTTGGATATCAACCACGATTTGCAGATTATGGAAATTGAAAGTAAGACAATCATAAAGGTTGTTTGTAAATTTTGGTACAATTCTAAATTTTTCTTGAAACATTTAATTTCCTAAGTTTTATCACATTCTAACATAATCATTAACTTCCAGCCGTTGATATCGACGGGACTCCCAACAAAATAAAATACGACCGCAAATACTCATTAAGCGAAACATTAAAATACTCACGCTCTCCGATTCACTGGAAGAAATTCGCAACTGAAATCAAGGATTTGTATCTCAAAATACGCGAGAATGCCAAGTAAGACGAGTACTTAACTGTACTTGATTGTTGTTTTTTTTCCAAATTTTCTTCCAGTCCAAAAATAAAAATCGAAAATGGCGGTGGCAAAATCGAAGAACAAAAAAAAGTGCCGATATACGAAGTGAAACCGATCAAAAAGGAACCGAGAAAACAGGCCGAAGAAAAAAACACCTTAGAAGTAACAATAAACGAACACCGACGACATAAATCAACTGAAAAACGTGATAAACTCGACGACAAACACAAAGATCGCCGATCGAAGGAGGAACCTGTAAAAGTGAAGGACGCGAAATTATCCGAAGCGAAACCGAAACCTAAACACCAACTAAAAGATGCGACCAGTAAATCAGCCGACAAAGTTGAATTACCGAAGGTGGAAAAAGCTAAAATAAAAGTTAAACGAGATAAAAGCAAGGAAAAACCATCAAGCGAACAGGATCAAAAAGAAAAAATTCCCAACACTTCAAAACATAAAGAAAAGAAAGTTGATATACAAGAAACTACAGCGGCAGCAATAAAACAACCCGACGAAGTTATAAAGCGAAAAGAAATGAACATAATCGAAACGAAGAGCAATAAAAACAATATCAATACGGGTTTAGCAAAGAAATTGACGTCGAACGCGAAACCCCCCAACATACTGGTTCATGCCGACAGCGTAACAGCCAAAGAAAACGTGAAAACTGTCCTGAACTCCGTCATAAATACAGAAAAGTAGGTTTATGATCCTCGAAAGATGAATTAATAATTTTTTTTCTTTATTTAGGTATATAGTTTACGATCTTCCTTTCACCTCCCCCGGTGATACGACTTGGTGCGATTCCGCCGTTTTGGTTGTTATTTGTGGAACCACCACGCCCGAGTTGACTTCGCAACTCCTCGAATATTTAGTCAGAGGTGGTCACCTGCTTTGTTTATGCAGCGATTTGCTGCACAGCATTTTATCCGTCTTCTCAACGGCTGAAGTAACATTCGAGCACGTTTTAAATTATAATTGCCCAATTTTTTCTAGGTTAGAGAGCACGAACTCGTCCGTTTCTCGTATGGGGAATGGAAAAGGGTGAAAATGATGCATCACATATTTTGTTACCAAGCGTCTCCGGCCAAGAAACAGTTTTCTAAAGAGTCAGTCGAATCGAATCATAGGTAACCCAATTTGTAACCCAAGGTGTTATTGATTCAATTTTTTTCATTTTAGTAACGGTTCGAGTCCGATCGCACCCAGAACGCCTTCCACAGCTGAAATTCAACATAACGGTCGCAATTACACATTGCAGGTGCAAGTGTTGGGTACCGAGGAAACCTGGCAGACGCCCAGTTTGTTGCTTGCGAATGTTAAGAATTCCAAAGGCAAGGCGGTGTTTTCTCAGGTAACAATTTTACTACATACTTAAATTAGATAATTATAATATTGTCAAGTCATGTGAAGTGTCATGCATACGAGTTCGCATGTCACTTCGCGTTTCTTCGTTATTAACATCACTTAAAACTTAACTAGACGGTAATTAATCTGTTGTTTGCAATGAAAGTATTTGAAGAGTCACCAATTTTAAGAAAAAACCTAATTTTCATCGTTTGCACTCTTTGGATGTCACTGCAAAAAAACTGCAAGTCATAAGACTGCGATTTCTGCGGCAGTCCTCGTCTGACCACAGAGCTTTACATCCATTCGTTCATATCCGTAGGCCTATTTGACCTACTGTTTTTTACGTAACAAGATCTACCAAGAATGACAACTATGTAGTTCAATCTGCGTCCGCTGTTTTACATCTTGATGGATTATAAAATGTTTCAACCGACAATTAATTATCAAATTTAACCATTCGATGAGCATATTCGTTCTAAAATCACTTACCCATGATATGGGATAAAGCATCCAGTAATGCTATTTACAACTGGATTAGCCATTTTCACTCGTAACAAGAATAAATTATGCTAATTAGTCTGTTGTCATTGTTAGTTATGAAAGTTCACCAAGTCACTGAATAAAAATCACTGATTTTAAAGAAAAACCGAATTTTGAACGTTTGCACTCTTCAGATGTCACTGCAAAAAAAACTGCAAGTCATAAGATTGCGATTTCTGCGGCAGTCTGACCATAGAGCTTTACATCCATTCGTTCATATCCGTAGGCTTATTTGACCTATTGTTTTTTACGTAACAAGATCTACCAAGAATGACAACTATGTAGTTCAATGTGCGAGCTTTGCGTCCACTGTTTTACATCTTGATGGATTACAAAATGTTTCAACGATAATTAATTATCAAATTTAATCATTCGATGAGCATATTGGTTTTAAAATCACTTACCCATGATATGGGATAAAGCATCCAGTAATGCTATTTACAACTGGATTAGCCATTTTCACTCGTAACAAGAATAAATTATGCTAATTAGTCTGTTGTCATTGTTAGTTATGAAAGTTCACCAAGTCACTGAATAAAAATCACTGATTTTAAAGAAAAACCGAATTTTGAACGTTTGCACTCTTCAGATGTCACTGCAAACAAAACTGCAAGTAATAAGATTGCGATTTCTGTGGCACTCTTCGTCTGACCACAGAGCTTTACATCCATTCGTTCAAATCCGTAGGCTTATTTGACCTATTGTTTTTTACGTAACAAGATCTACCAAGTATGACAACTATGTAGTTCAATCTGTGTCCGCTGTTTTACATCTTGATGGATTATAAAATGTTTCAACCGACAATTAATTCTCAAATTTAACCATTCGATGAGCATATGCGTTCTAAAATCACTTACCCATGATATGGGATAAAGCATCCAGTAATGCTATTTACAACTGGATTAGCCATTTTCACTCGTAACAAGAATAAATTATGCTAATTAGTCTGTTGTCATTGTTAGTTATGAAAGTTCACCAAGTCACTGAATAAAAATCACTGATTTTAAAGAAAAACCGAATTTTGAACGTTTGCACTCTTCAGATGTCACTGCAAACAAAACTGCAAGTAATAAGATTGCGATTTCTGTGGCACTCTTCGTCTGACCACAGAGCTTTACATCCATTCGTTCATATCCGTAGGCTTATTTGACCTATTGTTTTTTACGTAACAAGATCTACCAAGTATGAAAACTATGTAGTTCAATCTGCGTCCACTGTTTTACATCTTGATGGATTATAAAATGTTTCAACCGACAATTAATTATCAAATTTAACCATTCGATGAGCATATTCGTTCTAAAATCACTTACCCATGATATGGGATAAAGCATCCAGTAATGCTATTTACAACTGGATTAGCCATTTTCACTCGTAACAAGAATAAATTATGCTAATTAGTCTGTTGTCATTGTTAGTTATGAAAGTTCACCAAGTCACTGAATAAAAATCACTGATTTTAAAGAAAAACCGAATTTTCATCGTTTGCACTCTTCAGATGTCACTGCAAAAAAACTGCAAGTCATAAGATTGCGATTTCTGTGGCACTCTTCGTCTGACCACAGAGCTTTACATCCATTCGTTCATATCCGTAGGCCTCTTTGACCTATTGTTTTTTACGTAACAAGATCTACCAAGTATGAAAACTATGTAGTTCAATCTGCGTCCACTGTTTTACATCTTGATGGATTATAAAATGTTTCAACCGACAATTAATTAACAAATTTAACCATTCGATAAGCATATTCGTTCTAAACTCACTTACCCATGATATGGGATAAAGCATCCAGTAATGCTATTTACAACTGGATTGGCCATTTTCACTCGTAACAAGAATAAATTATGCTAATTAGTCTGTTGTCATTGTTAGTTATGAAAGTTCACCAAGTCACTGAATAAAAATCACTGATTTTAAAGAAAAACCGAATTTTGAACGTTTGCACTCTTCAGATGTCACTGCAAAAAAAAACTCCAAGTCATAAGATTGCGATTTCTGCGGCAGTCTGACCATAGAGCTTTACATCCATTCGTTCATATCCGTAGGCTTATTTGACCTATTGTTTTTTACGTAACAAGATCTACCAAGAATGACAACTATGTAGTTCAATCTGCGTCCGCTGTTTTACATCTTGATGGATTATAAAATGTTTCAACCGACAATTAATTATCAAATTTAACCATTCGATGAGCATATTCGTTCTAAAATCACTTACCCATTATTTGAGATAAAGCATCCAGTAATGCTATTTACAACTGGATTGGCCATTTTCACTCGTAACAAGAATAAATTATGCTAATTAGTCTGTTGTCATTGTTAGTTATGAAAGTTCACCAAGTCACTGAATAAAAATCACTGATTTTAAAGAAAAACCGAATTTTCATCGTTTGTACTCTTCAGATGTCACTGCAAAAAAAATGCAAGTCATAAGATTGCGATTTCTGCGGCAGTCTGACCATAGAGCTTTACATCCATTCGTTCATATCCGTAGGCTTATTTGACCTATTGTTTTTACGTAACAAGATCTACCATTTACATCTTGATGGATTATAAAATGTTTCAACCGACAATTAATTATCAAATTTAACCATTCGATGAGCATATTCGTTCTAAAATCACTTACCCATTATTTGAGATAAAGCATCCAGTAATGCTATTTACAACTGGATTGGCCATTTTCACTCGTAACAAGAATAAATTATGCTAATTAGTCTGTTGTCATTGTTAGTTATGAAAGTTCACCAAGTCACTGAATAAAAATCACTGATTTTAAAGAAAAACCGAATTTTCATCGTTTGTACTCTTCAGATGTCACTGCAAAAAAACTGCAAGTCATAAGATTGCGATTTCTGTGGCACTCTTCGTCTGACCACAGAGCTTTACATCCATTCGTTCATATCCGTAGGCTTATTTGACCTATTGTTTTTCACGTAACAAGATCTACCAAGAATGACAACTATGTACTTCAATGTGCGAACTTTGCGTCCGCTGTTTTACATCTTGATGGATTATAAAATGTTTCAACCGACAATTAATTATCAAATTTAACCATTCGATGAGCATATTCGTTCTAAAATCACTTACCCATGATATGGGATAAAGCATTCAGTAATGCTATTTACAACTCGATTAGCCATTTTCACTCGTAATAGAAATAAATTATGCTAATTAATCTGTTGTCATTGTTAGTCATGAAAGTTCACCAAGTCACTGAATAAAAATCACTGATTTTAAAGAAAAACCGAATTTTCATCGTTTGCACTCTTCAGATGTCACTGCAAAAAAAACTGCAAGTCATAAAGTGTCCATTTCTGCGACAGTTCTTTAGTCACTGAAGTCTGTAAACTCATTTTGATCTACTGTTTCTTCGTCAAATGATCTACCAATGATAATGTATGTACTTAAATGTATTATTCCAAAACTCTAGATTAAACTTTTGAAAATTTTAAATTAGTAATTGAATATGATATGGAACATATTAGAATTTCAGATTGGAGAATCATGAAGATTGGACATAAATATTGTAGAATGAAAGCACCGAAGGCTGGATTGAGAATTTTCAATGTTTCTGTTTCAGGTGCATCTTGAAATAGATCCGTTGCAATACGAAGCAGACGAAAGTCGATTTTCGGCTTTGAAAGACAGCAACCAAGCGCGCCTGGAAATTTTAAAAGATATATTGAGCAATCGATTGGAGATCGATTGCAGTGATTCGGTGGGTCGACCGGAGTTTAGCCCCGCCTACTTTTTGGGTAGGCACGATGTAAGTGAGAAAGTTGCAAAGATCACTCGAACGGAGAGTTCGTAATTTTCAGATGAAATTGGCGATGCTTAGCGAATGCAAGGACATTGTCGAGAACACCTTGGATTGCGGCAAGATATCTTTGGTGTTTTGTGGCAAAAACGTGGACCCCGGAACGGCCACGTCGAGTCGACTGCCTGTGATGTTGTTATCGTGTCCGTCCACTTTTTCGACGGTGGAATACTTTTCGGTTAGATCTTTTTTGTGCAATATTTCAGTAAGCAGTGTTGCATTTTTAGACTCTAACCACCGATCACATTGGGCGATTGGTGATATATGCTGATATGTTAACGAGCTCACATTTGTTGTTGGCGAAGTCGATTCAACATGGTTTAGTTGTCATACCGCGACAACAATGTGGTGCTGTTGGTGAGAAAAATGGTTTCTTTAAAGTGCTGGTACATTATAATTTTTAATATTTATTTGTAGGTCGATCTAATAATAGTTGGTTAAGCCCCGTGGGTTGTGCTTGTTTTTCCCTGCAATTACACGTACCGTTAAGCTCTCCATTGGGGAGGACGTTGTCGATTATTCAACATTTAGCCGCTGTGGCTATAGTGGAAGCTGTGAAAAAAATACCAGGATATGAGGTTAGTCATGTTTCAAAGATTCTTCAGGAAACAATTTTCAATTTTCCAGAACCTTAGTCTTGGTATCAAGTGGCCTAACGATATCTACGTAGATGGTGAAGTGAAAATTGGTGGTATATTAGTCACTTCGTCTATAGGTCATAAAACCGCCTTAGTCAACATTGGTAATCCCTCCCTTATATCACTTGAACATTTAATAAACACTGACAATATTTAATTAGGATGTGCTGTCAATTTGGATAATAAAAATCCAACAGTTTGCATCAACGACTACATACTCGAATACAACAAAACAAATGGAACAGCTTTGGCGAAATTGACTGCAGAAAATTACTTCGCCACCGTTTTTAACGAATTTGAAAATCTGTACGATACAGTTCAAAACGACAACATGGATGTTTTCTATGATCTCTATTACAAACATTGGATCCACCAGTGAGATAACAAACGTTTCTTGATAACAAATCTAAAATTTGTTTTACAGGGACACCCAAGTGAAAATAACTGAAGACGGCAAAACACGAAACGCTTTAATAACAGGAATTGATGATTTCGGGTTCCTAAAGGTGAAACTCGATTCCGGTGAAATTACGACAGTGCAACCCGATGGAAACAGTTTCGATTTAGTTAAAGGTCTAATAGCCCCCAAGCCGCATTATAAAAATTAACTACAGTTCTTCTCCATATCTAAGTGTCAAAAAATGTCTGTTAAACTTTTAAAAGAGTTTATTTTTCGGTTGTATGTAGTTTGAAATTGTCATTTGTTAAATGTGTTTATCAGAAGAAAATACATGTTTCACATAAATTATTTTATTTGAGTACGATTTTACATATTATCTTCGTAACATTTTCCATTCACACAAAAGATTTTCGATTATATATTCCCTGTATGTCCACGAAATAACCGTTCGAAAGGATGCAAGTTAAAGCCGAAATATCGGTGCTACCCTGTTCGTAAATTTGAAACGAAACGTTGATGTATAAAACGAATTCATATCACAAAACATGTTTGTTCCAAAACGATTTCTATAAATACTTGTTCGATTTGTGCATCGTGATCGTTGAAAATACTACTGACTCGAATTTTTTTTCCGATTACTACTTCTAGATTATAAAAAATGACAACCCTGTCGAAACGCTACTTTTCTGAAAATGTCATCTATAAAAAAATAACCATCTACGTTGACAATTTACACGAAAATACTTTAAATGCGACGGATATACAAAAATTGAAAATGACAAAAAGCACCTTAAATAATGGCAGTGAAATAATTAACAAATTTCGAGATCGAAACTATTTTACCGAAACATCGATCAAATTAAAACAACAACAGATTACAGTTTTTAAAAATCAGTATAATATAATTATAAAAAAAACATATTGCAACAATAAAATATAGCCGCTATAGGATTGAAAACTAGGCTACGAAAAACTGTACATATATCATTAAATCGATAATATTCGTATTGCGCGAAGAATATTTGAGCCAAAGAGAATAAGCCCGTAAAAAACTACGTTTTTCCTCATTTACGTTTGTGTAAATTTGTATCCAATTATTCCTCCTCGATCTAAAAAAGTACAAAGATAATGAGGGTCACTACAGTCAAATACGTTTTAGTATATACAGTTTTTACTTCGATCCCACTAAAACGATTATACATGAGGAATATATTGCTTAATAAGCCTTAGAATCTAGCGTTAGTTGTATTTCAGAATTTTTCGGAACACAAATAAATATCGACCGATTGAAATCCTGTTATATCGAGTTCTTTTTGCAGTATAAGCGAATTCCTATTAAACGGAAAACTCTGCGGATTTTCATCGCTGCCACTTTGACTTTCCTCTGCAAGGAAATTTATTATTATTTTGCTGTTGATCGAAAAGCAGAAAGGAAGCAGCGCAAAGCGAAACAAATATTCCCTTAACATCCCGAAGTAAAAACTGTATATCGATTGTACTCTGTACCAGACAGCTAGGTGCGAGTAACGAATGAAGAAAAATAAAACGGTAAAACAAAAACTTACCTTCGCTTAAGCAATTTGGCAAAATAATCGCAAGTCTATTTGGTAAATATTGCACTTAGAGGTAACTTAAAACTGAAATAAAATATGAGTTAGTGGAGGAATCGCAAAAACAATGATAAAACCAAAACGGCAAATGAAAAATCCAGACTACATTTATTTTATCATGCTTCTTCTTATCCAAACGCCATGCACAACACACGATGCGATCTATCCTTCCTTAACAAAATTTTTTACGCCGAATATTTAAAAGTTAATGTAATAAATACACTTCTATTTACAAAAAAAAAATGGATTTCGTGCAAGTCAACTAGTGAACGATGGCAATAATGAAACCTAATCTATGCCCCTACATCACATCGACAAACATTTCGCATGGATTACCCATGGCGATCTTGAAAGATTGTCTACTACCGGCTATATCCTTGGCTTGCGTCGCGACGGCCGTTCCGCTGCTCTGATCGGAACCGTTCGAACTCCCGTTCCCGTTGCCCGACGGAACCGGCTGATTGTGCTGATTGTTCCTCGGGCCCAAGGACGTCACGTCGCTGTCAGTGCCGCTGCTGTGCCCCGCGCCCACCTCTTTCAACTGATCGGAGCCGTTCGACGAACCGCCTGAAACCACGAAACCGGTCGGCGTTAAAAATCGGCTGACGAAAAACAACTCACCGCTACCGCTCAAAACAGACTCTTCGCGATTGTAACCGTAGACCGTGTTCTCGCTGGCCGTGTAAAACGGCATCGGCATGTATTCCAACGGATTGTAAGTACCGCTGTATGGCATGTAATTTGGTACGTTCGGCAAGGGGCCGACGGAGTCCGTGTCGCCTTGTATTTTCAAGTTGGACATCGCCTGGCACAGGTCTCCGAAGATGTAGTAACACTAAACATTGAACATATCGTACGATTAACGAAACTTGATTCAATTCTAGATTCATGATTAAATTAGATTAGGTTTTTCTGTGTCATAGTCAAAGAGTAGAACAAACGTCAAGACCACACATAAATGGGCTATTTAGTTCATATATCTAACACTGAATATTACTTGCAACAATGACGTTAGAGAAGAGAGTTGATTTGAACTACTTCGTTCGCTTGGTTTAATAGACAAATTGGATTTTAACTTGTCACCACAGATGAGAAATACATTCTGTGGTTATCATTTCTCAATAAAAAGCCGTTAATATTGTTCGAAGTGATTGAAGTATTATCGAACCAACAAAAACATTGCGCCCTTGAAATTTTAACTCACCTGTTCGGAAAATGTAATTTTATTAACTGTGTGTCTGATGAAGCCGGCTTTGAGCAGATGCGACGCATACTTCCTGGCGTCTCGTCGTTCTTGAAAACCTTCGACGTGCGTTAACAGCCAATCGATCATATCGGTTCCGATGAAAGCGTTCGGTATGGTTATCTTCAGCCACATTCTGTCTCTGATCTCCAGACCGCTGTCCGGTCGTTGCATGGCTTGAACGATTTGCGCCATCGGCGAATGGATGTACAACGGTTCCTCGAGATCTACAAAACGGAAACGTTAAGAACGTTGAAGCGATGAAATGACGCGAGAAGCGACGCGTTATAAAGGAAGTGTGTGCGAGCGAGTAGCTAGGTGCGTACATACCGGGGCCTAGAAGACACTCACGTTCGTTGGCCGGAATGGTACTGGTGATCGAGGCGCTGGAAACGGTCGAGCTGCTGGGCGGTCTAACGACCGGATCGCCTCGAACGGCCGCCGTGTGCGCCACCCACGCCCCTAAAAACCCACTGTATACTTGAACAATCGCATGATTCCTTACCTGGATCAATCGGTCTAACCGGTTCCTGTCTGGGAATCGTAAAGTAACCTTTCGGATTGGGATCCCAGCACTTTGCCACCACCAACTTGATTGGTCTGCGGAAAGGGCGATTAGAAATATTGAAAGTTAAACGTTTTGCTTACCCAGGTTTTTGAACGACTTCGCGTAGCACGCGCACCGCTTCGTCATTCGACATATTTTCAAAATTGACGTCATTAACTTGGAGAATCATATCACCGGGTTCTATTCGACCGTCCAATGCCACCGCTCCACTGAAAGACAAAATGTTTATCACCATTTATTACCGTATATAACAAAAATCTCACCCTTTCATTATGGAACCCACGTAGATCCCACCGTCACCACCTTTATTACTCTGACCGACGATTGAAATCCCCAAGAAATTGACTGTATCCATATTCAAAGTGACTGTGATGATATTAAGCGACATCGTGGAATCTGTGATGCTGGAGTACGAACTGGTCCGCGACATTGCCTTGAAACGCAAAAATTATTTTACTGCCGATGAAAGGGAAATTCATTTACTTGTAGTCGTTGTTTTCGTCTTCGTTGAGGCCGTTTGCGTCCCGCGACATGTAATCGGCTCACGCTTGAACATTCGGACAAGGCTGTGTGTCGCCCAGTTGTCTCGGATTGAAAGCTGGTTGTTTCCAAATCTGAACTCACAATTGAAGCTGTTTCGTATACTCTAGAATTCATACATAACTTAGTGTTCGTTTTGTCAGTACAGAGATACGAACCGTGGTAAATGTCCATTGATTCTTGAAGAGTATTTGTGATGTCGCCTTCCTTGTCTGGAACTTATGATACTTTCAGTGTCTGTACACACTGATTCCGGTGCAGGCTGAGGCAGTCTTTGTTCCGATGATTGATTTGTCATGCTGTCGGTGCATTGTGAACCTCCATCCGATTGATTGGAGCCTTCGGCCGATACCAACTACGAAATATGAATAATCGTACACAGATCCCACTTAACGTGTTGTAAAACTTACCCAACTGACTACTCTACCATTAAAACATGGCAAATGTGCGGTGTCGTCCACAATTTCCTCCTTAACAACTCTACAACGAAAAAACTTTCCATTAGGGGCCATTGTTGATGTTTACAAAGTCACAATGACATAAACAGATTTTAATTACCCACCCACTTGAAACTATTGAACGCGAACGATTTTTACGCGAAAACAAACTGGAAAACAGTCGCAACTCACCCGAAATCATCGTCCATCGACTTGAAGAAAAACTTGTAGTTAGGCCTGTTTAAGACATTCTTGAAGTCCGCTAAGGTCACTTTGTCGGGTGATATTGGTATTTTCACTAAATACGGCGTTTCCTCGTCGTCTATGTGATAAATTACTTTCGTTTCATCCATTTTTGAGTATTAAAATTGGAATTTTTCGACCATTTGACAGGAGCAAAACACTTCCTACAACATGGCGGACGATAGAAAATTCCACCCCCACTATAGGGAAAGTGGAAAGTATTGTCACTCGGGGATTGTAACTACGCGTAGGTATAATGACTATAAATCATGGCACTTTATTTTATTAATCGTGTTTCACGGGTGAAACAGCATATGCTTTTAATATTTAAGGTAATACAATAACTGTCACCTCGTTCATTGAATGATTGGAATGTAAATAAAGCGATGATGTACTAGAGTTTAGTTCCTCTGTGTCATAGCTCAAATGAATCGCGCCTCTCACCCCGACCTTCAGCGGCTGTCACAGTTGTCAAAAAGTAGGTCAATAATTTATTCACTACTTTTCAATACGTGTTTTGCAGTTTTCATATGCTAGATTTTCAATCGAAAAAAATGAATGTAGCTTATAGGTAAAATGACTAAGTTTTCGTTCGGAAAACGCGTTTTATCTTCGCCGTTAAAATAATGTATAAATACAAAAGTGTTAGATTAGAGTAATTCGTTCTTTATAACCAAAAAATGTCGACTGATTGATGTGAAAATATGGCAGAAAAATTAGGATTAACGATCGGTAACGAAGTGAGGGAATTGAAAATTGGACAAAGTTTCACCAACCCAAAATCCACTGCTTTCCACTCGATAAAATGTAAGTTAAAAATTTGTGAAATCTCAGTCATCAGCTGTTGATTTACAGATGATTTCAAACCAGCGTCCGTGGATAAGAATAAAATAGCAACAGTCGATGTTGGCAATAGTCATCAGGTAACAGTTACCGTGCCTCATTTAGGTGAGTCATGCAACAACCGAAAGGACGCATTCAAATAATTTTGTCATTGCAGATGGTTCTGGCGTTCCTCAGACTGTATTTAAAGGTTCTCAAAGGCCATATCAAAAAGAATGCGTTTTGGTGATAGATAAACTAACGGGCGAAATTACTTTAGAAAAATTAGCATGTAATATACAAGTAAAGAAAACTAGGAACGAATTTGGAAAAGCACCTCTTCCACCAGGTACGATAACTGTGGCTCAAATTGAAATGAGTTATCGCTGATTTTATTTACAGATCGACTTAGTCAAGGCAACAACGATCGCAGCGGTTCTTCGAGCCTCGCGTCCCGTGCCTTAACACCGCCGGTCGGCCATCGAGTGTCAACGAAAACGAAGGTGACCAGTGGCAGTCGGAGACCCGATCGACCGATCACCAATCTAGTGCCGAAACATTCACCTTTACACGCCAGTCCGAGTTACCCATCGCCAAATCACCACAACAAAAGCCCCAAAAACACCAATCACGAGTACGAATTTTCTATAAAATTAAACTGCACTAACAATTATTCGTTTTGCAGCACGCATCCAAGTGCCGCCGCCAGCTTGCCGATGATCGGAATGGACGACTTCGCCGAACCCCGCGTCCCGGATAAACCTACCAGTTTTCACATAACCCCGGATGAGATCGGTGAAATAACGGACAGCTCATCGTCGAGTAGCGACGCGGACAGCGATTCAGATAGCACCTCAATGACAACGACTGATCGAAATCGAACGAACGGACTGTCGAACGGTTCGCAAAATTCGGCCACGTCGAACTTTAATTCTGTGCCAAGTAATTTGCTCACCGAAGATTTGTGCCTATCCGAATCGGGGTCTGATTCAGAGTGAATGTCGGATTTGGTGACGATTGGTACTGTTTTTTTTTTTACGTTGAATATTGAATTTATATAATTATGTATATTTCGGTAATACATACTGTGAGCAGCATTCGAAAAAAGTAACTCTCTTTATTTATCATCCTTACAATTTACATACATCTTTAATAATGAGGCACTTAGATGGCGGAAGTTCGTTATCACATATTTTACCGCTACGAGAGATCCCACAACAACCTTATTGCACGGCAACGTCATAAACAGTAGTATAATCCTTAGGAACTAAATAAATTTTTTATTTTTTTGAGCAAAAATAAAATGAAATGCCACAATACGCCGGGTAGTTAATACGACTAGATACCGCTATTCATTTTGTCATGGAAGGCAAGTTTTTGGCGAGTTTACGATGAGATTTCATTGAAGTGATGGAATTTTATTTCGGGCTCGAAGCAACAGTCTGGCCAATTGGTTTTTGTTCCCGATGAATTTGTTACATTTGCTCGGGTCCAATTCTTCGTGATATTTTACTAAAAAGTTCATGTCAGTTGCTCTCATATGCCGAATATCCTCAGTGTTTCCACAAACATTTGATAGATGTTTCCGATGCTTCGGAATGGGTGCTTTGTTATAAGGGAGATGTCGTTGTCACTTCTTATAATCGGCAGTTTTTCTTGGTATTTTTTTCGTGCTGCAAAGAAATGAAGTATAATTAGAATTTAATTTCTTTTTATAAATATCTGAAATTGAAACCAACTGTTCAAGAAACGGCAACATTGTAGGTTAGTTTTCAAACGAGAGTAACAGAGTAGAAAAATCGTTTTGTCTCTTTTTTACTCATGCCCTTCAGGTTTCCGCACGGTTGCCGGTTCTAAATAAAATATAAAATTATTTACCCTGAACGTAATCTCTAGCAAAAAAAGCCACGTATTTATACTCCTCCGTGTCGAAATGTCCGGCGTTTTTATTTATTTCAAATTTTTCGTAACCACTTACTATAGGATCGTATTGTCTGAACGGCACCGCATTAAAAATTTGAAAATTTTCAATCGTGTTCATTCTCACCTAAAATCAAAACGTCAAATCCACGCTACTTTATTAACAAATAAACTAACCCGATTCAAAAAATCTTTCGTAACGTTGCAGTACGAATCCAAAACTAATATCAAATGGTTCACACCCAGTTTTTTCAGAGCCAAGTCGATCGCCGCGAAATTCAACGACTTAACGTCCGTATTCACCAAATAACCCTCGCCGGGCAGTCGAATCGATACCCAAGCGATTTTCGTTTCATTTTTAAATATAACAGACGTTTTCTTCACGAAATTCTTCAATTCGTGATAAAAATCATTTTTTCCTTGACTGACGGAATTGTTTTGGTAAAACAACACCAACATGAGGAGATTGTTATCATTTTTATCGTTCATTATTTTCATGAAGTTGTTTAAGAAAATCTTCGCTTCCTCGATTTCATGTTCTTGAACGATTAGGAATATGGTTACTCTTCTGCTTTCGGTGACGTATGGCGCTGGTATGAATTCCACTTTACTTAACGGTTTGCAAACTTCGTATCTGAAATTATTAAGTAAATTAATATTGGAAGTAATAATAAAAAGGAGGCACCTTTTCTTTACTAATTTGCCTGTGTTTTTGTCGTAAAATTGCATATGTAAAACGTAGTCCATGCCACGACTTGCGTCGAATACTTTGTACCCGTTTAAAAACCTTTGGTACCTCAAGTTCTTGTAATCATTTTCAGCTTTATCTGTTACTTCTCCTATGATACCCTGGATGTCCCTTGTTTCGTCCCTATTATGCTTCCTGAGATTGGTAAAATCGTCCGGGAAGAAAACGTGTGTAAGATTGAAATACAACTGTCGCGGTACATCAAATCGAGTAGCCGGTTTAGCTTTTGGTTTATGACCAGGCGGCCAGGTATCTGTTAACCCTACAACGAGTTCTTCCTCCAGTACTTGGAGTTCAGATAATCTTTGCTGCAAACTTAATATGATGATCAAGAGACAAACTGATATCATAGTTACCTTAATAAAATGAGCGTTTAATCTGTAGAAATCACGCGCTTCTAATATCGGAAAAACTGTGGCAGCTCTACTGAATTCTTCTTTGAGAGACAAATTGTAAAGGGATTTGTCTAAATTGAAATGTCTGAGTCTATAAGACGACAGTTTCTGATTCTAAAACGCTTATCCATCAATACAACAGTAATCTTCATTATAATACATACTTGTACGTATTCCTGACAGTTTAAACCCATGCTGTTGTAAATGCATCTACCGATATTCTCGCTGTGACTATCTGAAACAGCGTTCATAACGCACCAATCCAATTTATCTCGTACCGCTCTCAATACAGAGTTACTAATTATTATACCAGCATCTGAAATAAAACACGATATTAAACCAGCATTAACCGGAGCGACGGTTTTACCGAGGTTGCAAAAACTGCTGTCCGTTTCCTTGGTACCTAAATACACATCCATGCTGACGCTTATTCCGTCAACGACATCTTTTAGTCGCTGTATATTTATATACGTACTATCACTGGCTAACAAGTAATAATCGTACTCCTGTCCGAAATTGTCTCCTATGTATTTAAATATTTGAAACGGTCGATATTTGAAACGCGTATCTGTAAAACCGACCAATCCCGTCAAATTAAACCTCGATTTCAACTTGTATTGAGCGGTAATAAAAAATTTGATTTTATTCACCAAATGCGCAATTGTTTGATTGATGTGTATCGCTTTAGTGTTCACTTTCTCTTCGGACGTGTATATCCCAACGAATAGTTTTTCTCGAATACCCAGTTCCGTTGAATAATACCTCGGCCTGATTAGTTTCTTCTTTTTTTTCGAATCCGTCGAGTTTTTCGTATCGACGAAAACTGGTGGACTGTAGTCCATTTTTTTGATGTCGTGCGTTTCGCGTTCGGCGATTTCGTTGCGGACATCCTTGGCGCATAAATTTTCGATGTGAAACAATTTATATTGCGTGTAAATACCAATAATGAATCCGATTACTATGTAAATGTTATTTGAGATCAGTCTTCGTGGATATTTAAACATTTTTGTTCATACTGTTTGGTTTGCTGGAGTATTTACGCTTTCGGTATTAAGTCTTATGGAGTTATGTAAGCTCCGTCTGGTACGGACGCGACTTTTGATCAGGAAATCGAACGAATTAAGTCATAAAATTCGAATGGAAATAAACATGGGAAATTAAAATAATACATCGCGGACAAGGTTAACCTCACTTTCGTGTCCTGTCACAAGTGGTCGATTGTTTGAACTAAGGTTTGATTAACGCCCGTAGATCAGATGTATCTTAGGGCAGTAGTGATACACTTGTAAATATGAATACAAATGAATTCGTTAAGAATACAATTTTAGTTACATATGATTCATTAAGGACTGCAATCAGAATGTGAAGTCAATGTTATTGCGAACAATGCGATGAATGAAATAAAAATTCAAAGAATACGCTGTGAATTACCCTAGAATTCATAGTGTTTTTATGAATACACTCGCTTATTCATTAAAGTATGACACATTTATACTGTTTTAGTTGAATAAAAAGATGTGACTTACACTTAGACATTACTTATTGTTAGTTAATATAACTTGAATATCAAATCGGTAAAAATTTAAAACATCAACAATAAATACTAATACCCTGAGTTCATCTTTAAAGTACTTAATTGTGAATACTAATTTTTAGTACGTGTCGTAGGGTGGATTTCCATAGGTTTGAAAGATATTTCTCCAAAATTTAACTTGATTCGCTCTCGGATTCTTACCCATGGCAAGAGAATCGTTAAACTTCAGATATGGAAAATCGACTGGATTGGACGGTAGCCACTTGACCTCATCTAAATCTGGATCGGATGCTGGAGTGGGGTTGCTAAAATATGGAGATTAGCACGCGAAATTCGATTTGAAATGGTTATACTCACCTGTGTTTGGCGAAATTCGTCCACATCTTGATGAATTTCTTTCTCAGCGGTTTATCGACGTCCTCGATTACTTCTAAAGTTTTCCAGATGAAAGGAACTTCTTCTCCATGTCCGGCACCTTAAAGGAATGTTTGATAAATAATTACAATAATAAAACAAAATAGCGCACCAGGTAACGTTTGGTCCGTATTGGATCTTTTATAACGAAATTCATAATAGAAAGTTGGTGTGAATTTCGATACCAAACGTACAAATTCATTTGTTGATCTCATGAATTGATCGTCGGTGATAAACTGGAACACAATAATCGTAATTAAATTTTTTAATTGCTTCAACTTACGTCACTGATCGCTTCTGTTTCCAAAACCATGAAACCGTTTCCGAAATATTTCATTCTGATTTGAGATCCGACCTCCGACTTAGACGACTCATTTATATTTAAACTAACCGGTATCAGTAAGTTATGATCCAACTGGTACTTCATCATAAATAACGGTACGTTGGATAATGCTTAAATAAATTAGTAAATTTTTGCCAAAAAATAAACACAATTAATTACCGATTCCAAATGGATTCCCTTCGCCGGAATTATAACCAACTATAATTGGGACAACGTTGAAATCGCCACGTTTTAATTTTTCGTGACAATTTTCTGTTAGGACTGCACCTTCATGTGGTGGTTCGATGGTGGGTGCAAAAAGCAGTCCGTTTAATGGATTTGTAAGCGCTGTGTTCTTTAAATATTTTCAAATCATTCACTTCTCTTGAAGTATCCAGTACTTACAATGGCGTCTGTTCGAAAGGAGACAACCGAAAGTTTCTGAGCGTCCACTTTACGTAACTCGGACACCAACGTAGCCGTTGAGGTTGTAACTATTCCCAAACTTCGTCCTGTGGCAAAAGCCAATTGTTGAGGATTTCTAGTTCGCGACCATAAACTTAAACTAACGCCGCTTTCCATAATTGCCCCCTGGTAAAGCCCTTGAGCATCTTTGGCAACTAGTAAAAGAGAAACGCACGCCGAGCCTGCACTCTCTCCGAAAATCGTTACATTCTTGGGATTACCGCCAAAAGCTTTTATATTGTTTTGAACCCAGCGAAGAGCAAGTATTTGATCTTTGAGCGCGTAGTTTCCAGGTGATTCCATGTCTTCCGTGCTGAGGAATCCTAGATGAAAATATGTTTGTATTCGGATTGTTGCAGATAAAAAGTTTGCCCAAACCGGTTACACGCTTGCGTAGAACGATTTTAGAGCCTCGAAAATCCTAAAGCGCAAGCGTCTGACTGATTTGGAAATTTGAATTTCTGGTATGGAACAAAAAAGACAAAGGAGTCGGTTGGAACCCTCCTAAGGCACTTACCAAAAATGCCGACACGATAATTTACAGTGACTATTACCACGTTTTCTTGAATCAAATAATCGGGACCAATTCTGGTTTTGTTGTTGGTACCCAGTAGAAAAAAACCTCCGTGTATCCACACCATGACAGGAAGGTTTGCAGTCAACTAAAAAAATACCAAGCGTTAAGGAAGAAATTTGAAGAAAGTAACTTTTCCACACGTTTGGTGAGTAGACGTTCAAGTAGAGGCAATCTTCGGAGCTAATCGACGCGTTGTAAGGTTGTAAACACATAAAGGAGTCTTTTGTTGCTTCTCTTACACCACTCCAAGTCCCCTTCGGTACTGGAGGCTGCAATTTATTTATTGACTGTAAAAGAGCTAAAAAGTTTTTGTTATACTTTAAAACGCCTGTCGCCTATCGGTGGTTCAGCGTATGGTATGCCACGAAAACCAAAGTAAGGAAACTTATTTTCATCCCCTGTTAATAGTTTTTTCCACGAAGTTTACCATTTGTAGTCTGTACTGTAGGATGATCGAACTGGAAATTTGAAAACTATTTTAAAATCGAACAAAATTCATTGACGTACATTATGTAATCTTGAGTAAATATTAAAACACTGTGTCATTATCGCTTTTTTCGTCAATGTTTCAATATTACAATTTTGAAGTGAAGTTTGTTTGAGTGACTGTATCGAAAATTTTCAAAAAAAATTAAAAACTCACAAGATCGTTATCCATGTTTGGCAATTTCATTGTTAAAATCGCGTCAACGAAAATCACTATAACAAAAAAAACGTTTATGATCGTTGGCCACCTCATCTTGCAATACAATCCGATTATTTGATAACAGCGCGTTTAGTTTCCCCATTTAAATAGGATTAAGCGCGACGACGTTAGTCAGAAAAAACACACAATCGTGTGGAAACATTGACAAATATTTTCGCGATCGCGATATAATGATAATAGTTCGCTACAATAATTTAAAGACCTTTTTTTTCGTAATACGCGCGAGTTATTAAATCGGTGAACGAACGGCGAAACTTTTGTTTGGTAATGGAAATTCCTCGAGTATCTGCATAATGCCGCGGGAAGAATTCGCGAAATATTCATGAGGGAATATTCGGGGGGAAGAGGGTTCGCAGATAGTTTTTCGATTGCGTCAACAAAATATTTATTTCGTTCCGTCGATGATAAAACGATGATCAGTTTATTGTGATCGGTTTAGCGCCGCGGCGCACGTGGATACAGGTCGGGTTTTTCGAACAGAAAATATTTCAATTTATTCGCGCAAATCGGCGTCCTATCTTAATAACTTTAATTTAATAACTTTGAAACGTTAGATTGAATTTCATTAGAGAGCGAGCTTGAGGGCGAATTGATTATTAAGTCTAATGGCAGTTTGATTATACGGCGATCATTGCTCCCTGCGTTGATCGCCTGGTATGTTTCAAGATTTTTGTTGCACAAATCGTTTCGATATTCGCAAACTATGTGGACTTTATTCCCACATAGATGATAATGTGTGTATTCAATGTTGTATAGACAATAGGTCGTTTCTTTCTCGAACGTAGCGTGGAAGAGCGTTTGAGTGATCCTACGCCCGATTGTGGTAACAAAAAGTCGAACGAAATCACAATGAGAAATTTCGAACGACATTCTGTGTAAGTTTGTCACGTGGGTTTTATTCAAATTAGAATTGATGGGTATTGAAATTTAAACGGCTATTAGCCATATAACAACCACCCTGTATGTGATTTTTTTTTCTTTCGGTTTGATATCTGTTTGTTGTTTGTTTTCAGCTATATTCCTCCGTAGTAGTCGTAATTTTGTTTATTTGATAACAAGATTATTTTTCGATTTTCGAACACATTCCCTTTGATGATTATTAATCGAGTGTAGGATTCATTCAAGTACGAATACTTCAGTATAAATATTTACAGATGATTGAAATGTAAATATTGGGTGCAGGTAAATATTGTCGGCTATCCCGTTAATTTCTTCGTGAGTCCGTAAGGGGTTACGTCAAACAAGTTGACATAACGAATGACTCTTATGTAAAGATAGAGTTACATAATTAAATACATAGTTTTTAAATGCTTTAACCGACAATTTTTCTTTTTTATATAGCCCTAAAGACAACTGCTTAAACTGGAGGGTAAATAATTATTAACCTTCATCTTTCAGTAAAAATCGTAATGTTTGGTTGCGGACCAGTAGTCAATAAGGGGCACTCAGAAACAAACTCATAGACTTCGACCGACTCAGTTCTACTAATATATCACATATCTATGGTTCAACCGCGTTTACTCTCATTTAACGCCCTCTATATGTGACATAAGTAATCGTGCTCGTTACTGTCGTCTAAAAAAAATATTTTCAATTTTTTTGACAACTTTGCCTATGAATTACTTACCTACCTCGCCTTTATGGTAAATCTGGGGCTCGGTTCATCCGTTTTGCTTTAAATTTTTTAATTCAGAATGTTTCTTTAGTGGAGTCAGTTCATATCCGCCATTATGCCGTGTGGCTGCAATTTCATCGTCAGTCGATATATTGGAAAAAACGAATGCCCTCAGCTTATTTATACCTACAAAGTTTGAAACAAGTAAAAAGTGTAGTCTTACATTTACGTTAAGCCCCCTTGCACCACTTTTCCTCGTTTTTGAAGAACGTTCTGCAACGCTTCTAAACCGGGTTAAGTCAATAAGACGGACGAACCAACCACAGACGAGTTAGATGTTTATCCGTAATTCATTGAACTACCTTCACTGTGTAGTAGGCATTTTGTCGTCCGAAGATGTGTTAAAAACCATAGAATGCAAGTAAATTCATACTCGATGTAGATCTAATGAACCATCTCGTTTGGTGGAGCAAACTTCATGTCAATCGAAATAAAATTAGGTGAGTCGTAGAAAATAATCAAAAAGTATTCTTTTGAAGTTTCCAATAACGTTAAATGTGGGGTAACAAAAGCATATGAATAGTTTAGAAGGGTTTTCCGTTTGTTGTTTTCACAAGAGTTACATGTTCATGTTTGTCTTCTGGGGGAAACAGTTCAAGTAGACCGAGCAGCCATCTTAGTTCACACAACTTCCTTTGTTGGATCCGAGCGTCTTAGCAATTGTTAATTACGTTATTGGGTTTAGTTTGTTTTCCAGATACTCAAGTTGAAATGTTGCATACGACCTAAATCTTGGTTATGGAGTTGCAACGCTTGGCGGCGCTTAAATCATCATCGTGAAAAAGTTGAAGAAGAGATATGCAACGTGCTTTTTAAACCGCTCCAACAGTTCTTTGTAAATGGGAAACGAATGAATGGAGAGGTTCGAGCCCAAAAATAACTCGGTACGTATGTTTCACGGACAACACCGCCTGAGAAATTTGTCATAGAACTTTTAGAATTTGTCAATGTTTCCAGGTTCAGTAACAAAATCTATATATAGGATGAAGAAATATTTTAACTGTCGATTGGGAGGAACGACGTGTAATTTGAGGAATTCACTGAAAAATGCAACAATTCATGTCACCCCAGCATTCGTTTAATATTATGTAAACGTCGCCCCCGGCAGGTAGTATGCCTTCCTGAATGCAAAAAAACCTGTTGCATATTTCAGCTTTTCACCTCACGTTGGTTGACCGCTAACGGACAAGATCGAATAAAATAGAAGAAGTTGGTTTCCATTTTATTTAAATGCGTTTAATGGTACAGTGGAAGGAACAAACAACAAAAACAACAAAAAAGTGGGTCGCTGCAGTCGAGTTAACCGATGGTGAATGCGCCGATTTACATTCGTCCCTCATAATTTCGACAATCTGCATCAGAATCCATTCTTTAATCTACCACCGATGGCTCAGCCGATCCCGTTCGAGGTGAGGGTGCAGTTTTCATTAAACCCGCACCCCCTACGTACGTGTCTCCCCCCACGATTTATCGGATGAATCATGTCTCAACAACTGACCGAGTGTCCTCACGACGGCGGAGAACGTGAGTGACGTACGGTTAATTTGAGTTTCGGAATTATTTTCATCGACACCCCTTCGCCATTGTCGGGAGATTTTCAATAAGCAAGACTAGATCGAATTGTCGTATCGAAAATGCCGCGCCCCAGACGGTTCCGGGGGTGAAGACGACACGATAACGTCAACATATATTTCTTTTATCTTGATGATAAAAGTTTTAACGAGGTCGTCCCGTCAGGTCCAATTCGAATTTGTTTTGATTATGAACGCCACGATTGGATTGGCGCGTAAACAAATGATCCTATTTTCGCACTGTTCTGTTTACATTCGACCTAATTAAATGTATGAATCCATCGTTTAAATGCTAACCGGACGTTTTTCGCGTTGAACTCGATAACCTTTCATTCGAGTTATTGACGAAAATAAATGAATTTTCGAAAATATCAAATTAGTAGATAAACATATAAATCTTCCCCGTGGCGAAGGAGATATTTTCGAGGACGATAAAACCGAAATTATGTCACGAACATTTTTGGTATGGTCGAAATCTATTTTAAAGTCAGGTAGAGTCCCATACGTGATATTTCTCAAACTTGCGAGACTACGTGAACGACATAGTTTATGCATCAATGTGATTTGGTGGCATTCAAACGAATTTCACAATGAATTCGTCGGAATGACAATGACCGCCCGATCAAATGTAAGATATTACAAATCTGCATAATTTCCTAGAAGTTATTCGACGTTAAACTGCTGCGGAATCGTGACCGGTGAAAATAATGCATCGGATTTTCCATAAATACGAATATTGATGACATGCACGTTCCGCGGTGTATCGTACATGCGAATGCAGACCTGCGATAAATTAATTTTTTTTCTCTCTTGTTTTTCGATTGCGAACGAAAAGTTTAAGTCCCGTGAAATTTTTTGCCCTCGCCGTTTCCTATCTTCCGCGCTCCCGCACGCTGCGAATCCGTAGCGAGTTCAAAATTGGTCAGTTATAAATTACGTTGCTCTGCATTTCCAATTCAATTTGCTAAATTGCTAATGCCCCTCAGAAATTGGGGTTTATACGTATACGGCATCCTAATAAATAAAGCAACTTAGTTGGCCCCCCCTCGAAGATTTATCGAAACAACACCGAACAACAAGAAGACGTATTCTAATTTATGGCGGGAAACTTGTTTCTATTAATTGTTCTCTCAATACACCTTTCTTTTTCGATCCGAACAAAGAATCGTTTATACTTTTTTTTTTAGATTTATTACGATCTGCAGGGTATTGAAACTTCTTGGGGCGAAGTTTTCTCGTTTAATCGCTACTGGGTTTGTATTGCCGGCTTTTAAGTGCCGGAACAGAAATTAAAAATGCCGCGTCGGAGGAAGTTCTTAAAAACCAAAGTAAACACGAACGTAATTTTAAATTTCGTTTTACAAACTCCCCCGTGTTTGTAAAAAAGCTTTTCGAATTTATGACGCAGTCGTTTTGTAAGCGTTGCAGTGGACATGTCTGCTGTTAATCGATTTAAGCGCATGGGATTGGGTTAATGGGAAATTGTTAACGGGTTTTCAAATAAGACAATTGAAATTCCGAAGCACTTGCATGTAAAACGGTTGCGCAAGCGCAACCAATGTGCTGATTGATGTTCGAATTTTTTTTTTGAGGTTAGAAACTTTGGCAATCGAATTTTCTTTGGCGCATGGACTATAATATTTTAAATGCACGGAGGTGCATAATTTCGATAACAGTAAATGATTTTATTCACCTTTGATTGATGTCATTAAAAATAAATTTGAATTGAAATAACTCAGCAATTAAAATCGCTCGAATGACTTCTGTTTGTTGATACCATATGGATTACGTTGAACAAATATCTTGTTCCGATTGAGACGTCCTGAAGGCAAAAGGTGGAGTTCCACAGGTAACAATCTAAGGCCCCATGTTATTCATAATACAGGATGGTCCCTCTAACTGGAATAAATTCTGTAACTCAAAGAGGTGAAATTAAAAAAAATTAACCTTATACACATTCATTGTGACTTTTTCCAGGCTTCATTCTGAGGGTATCTATTTCTCCATATACCAACCCCCTGGGGGGTGAAACCACCCCTAACTTTTTTCTTTAAACATAAGGGTAGGTCAAGTGACACGTCTTTGAAAAGCTTATGTGAAAAGGAATACAACACACTGCTTATTTGCTCAGTTATTTCCGAAACTAAGTAAAAAAAAATTGAAAAATAAAACAACTTGCGTTCGGTCAATGCGACTTACCACCATATCTGAATGACCGGTAGCAAAAAATGTACTAAACGGATAACGTGCATTTATTACCGCAGAAAGTCTAATTATCATTGATGAAAAAACTTTTTCATCTTCTCTGTTTTAGATCCGATTGTCAGTTGTGTGGTAGATTTGTTACACCGTCAACGTTGGTAAATTTTGATTAATTGTTCCTTGCAATTCTCTTTGCCCGTTTGTTCAAAAAGTACTTCGTTTCTCTATCTCTAGTGACTATAGTGAAGTGTTCCAATCTTAACATCATCGTAGTAAATAATTTAACATGAAATTGAAATATTAATGATGATTGGATACGGTGAACGAAGTCGCACTCAAGCTGAGGTAGCTGAAATATTTCAAGCAAACCATCCCGATTTGCCGCGTCTTTCTCAAGGCACAGTTAGCAGAATAGAAAAGCGCTATAGAGAATTCGGTTCTGTAAGGGACGTGCCAAGAGAAAGAGCGCCTGTAGTGGACGACAATACAAAACTTAACGTTTTTTTGGCTCTCCAAGAAAACCCCATAACTCCAGCTCGGCAATTGGCTCGCGATAACGAGATCAGTCATCAAACAGTTTTAAAGATTTTGAAAACTGCTAAGATGCACCCTTACAGGATGCAGATTATTCAAGAGTTGACTGATGAAGATCCAGATCGCCGAAATGAGTTTTGTGAGCAAATGATGGACTTGACCGCGATCAGATGCAACTGAACTGGATACTCTTTTCGGATGAATGCACGTTTCTTTTGCATGGTGAAGTCAATCATCATAACTGCCGTTATTGGTCTGATAACAACCCCTATTGGATGCGAGAAACCCACACCCAACGTCGACAAAAATTAAATGTATGGGCTGGGATTATTGGAGACCAAGTTGTCGGACCTTTTTTTATAGATAATAATCTTGATGGGCCATCATATCTTTCACTGCTCCGGGATGAGCTCGTCCCACATTTGCGTCATCAATTTCCAACCGCAAACCAAAATGAATTTGGCAACAGAATATGGTACCAACAAGATGGCGCTCCAGCGCACTATGCATTGCCAGTTCGCAACTACTTAGATCAAATTTTTCCAAATAGTTGGATTGGTCGAAGAGGCGCACTTGAATGGCCTCCAAGATCCCCGGATCTCAATCCTATGGACTTTTTCTTGTGGGGATATTTAAAAAACAAGGTTTATGTTACATCACCAAGCAATCTTCAGGATTTGAGGGACAGAATTACCCTTGAAGTTAGAAATATTTCGAAACGCTAGAAATGAGTTTTACGACAGATTGACTCTTTGCCAAGAAAGAAATGGGCATCATTTTGAACATATTCGTTAGAATATGAGTGTACCCCATTAGCATATCCTCTTTTTGAAAAAAAAAAAAATAATTTAATTGTCGGTTACTCTCCAAAAATTTGGGAAATGAAACTTTCTTTGACAAGCAAATAAGTTTATTTGTTTATTATCTTAAAAGTTGATTTTAATAAGATATGTTCAGAATTTTTCACCAAATAAATAGTGTGTCGTATTCCTTTTCACATAAACTTTTCAAAGACGTGTCACTTGACCTACCCTTATATTCAGAAAAAAAGGTTAGGGGTGGTTTCACCCCTAGGAGGTTGGTATATGGAAAAATAGTTACCCTCAGAATGAAGCTTGGAAAAAGTTCCAATGAATGTGAATATGAAGATAATTTTTTTGAAGAAGTTTCAATCGAAAACCGTTGTTTCTTAGTGTACGTTTCTCATTTTATGTTAAGAACTATGTGAAAATGAAAATTTGAAAGGAGCGTAACAATTGAAATTTCAGAAATAATGACGAATTTCCAAGAAAATATTTGAGATTGAAATTGTGTTTTGAATTTCAAAATTCCTCGGATAAATCAGAAGTTTTTGGGAAAAATCAATGAACCTGGTTGTCCATTTTTCAGAAATCAGGAAGAAACGTCATGAATTTCTTGAAAACTTCAGAAATAACGACGAATTTCCAAGAAAATCCTCGAAATTGAAATTGCTTTTTGAATTCCAGAATTCCTCGGATCAATCAGAACTTTTTTGGAAAATCGATGAAACTGTTTATCCATTTTCCGGAAATTTGTAAAAAATGTCATGAATTTTTTGAAAACTCCAGAAATAACGACGAATTTCCAAGAAAATCCTCGATATTGAAATTGTTTTTCAAATTCCAGAATTCCTCGGATCAATCAGAACTTTTTTGGAAAATCAATGAATCTGTTTGTGCATTTTCCGCAAATTTGAAAGAAACATCATGAATTTTTAGCATATCCTCTTTTTGAAAAAAATAATTTAATTGTCAGTTACTTCCAAAATGAATTTTTCACCAAATAAATAGTGTGTCGTATTCCTTTTCAATTTTCAAAGACATCCTCCCTTATATTGAAATTGTTTTTGAATTGGAAAATTTACCTCAGAATGAAGCAATCAATGAATGTGTTGAAGATAATTTTTTGAAGAAGTTTCAATCGAAAATCAATGAATCTGTTTGTGCATTTTCCGCAAATTTGAAAGAAACATCATGAATTTCTTGAAAATTTCAGAAATAACGACGAATTTCCAAAAACATCCTCGAGATTGAAATTGTTTTTTGAATTCCAGAATTCCTCGTATCAATCAGAACTTTTTTTGGAAAATCAATGAACCTGTTTGTCCATTTTCCGAAAATTTGAAAGAAATGTCATGAATTTCTTGAAAACTTCAGAAATAACGACGAATTTCCAAGAAAATCCTCGAGATTGAATTTGTTTTTTGAATTCCAGAATTCCTCGGATCAATCAGAACTTTTTTGGAAAATCGATGAAACTGTTTATCCATTTTCCGGAAATTTGTAAAAAATGTCATGAATTTTTTGAAAATTTCCGAAATAAGGACGAATTTTCAAAAAAATCCTGGAGATTGAAATTGTGTTTTGAACTCCAGAATTCCTCGAATCAATCAGAACTTTATTCGAAAATCAATGAAACTGTTCATCCATTTTCCGGAAATTTGAAAGGAATGTCATGAATTTTTTAGCATATCCTCTTTTGAAAAAAAAAAAAATAATTTAATTGTCGGTTACTCTCCAAAAATTTGGGAAATGAAACTTTCTTTGACAAGCAAATAAGTTTATTTGTTTATTATCTTAAAAGTTGATTTTAATAAGATATGTTCAGAATTTTTCACCAAATAAATAGTGTGTCGTATTCCTTTTCACATAAACTTTTCAAAGACGTGTCACTTGACCTACCCTTATATTCAGAAAAAAAAGTTAGAGGTGGTTTCACCCCTAGGGGTTGGTATATGGAAAAATAGTTACCCTCAGAATGAAGCTTGGAAAAAGTTACAATGAATGTGTATGAAGATAATTTTTTTGAATTCCACCCCTTTGAGTTACGGAATTTATTCCAGTTAGAGAGACCATCCTGTATAATTCGCTAATTGTTAAAAATCGGCACGCGAAATCTGTTAAAATGCTTATCCATGAATAAAAAATAAATATCAAAGGAGTTCACATAGCACAAGCAGCAATTCATCACGAATGTTGTCATATTAATCGATTCTTGGATGGAAACAAATCGAAAATTTTTCCGAATTTTCTGAAGAATTAATTTTTTTTAATATTTCATATATTCGTGAAATTCGTTTTTTTTGCTCATTCGCTTTTGATTGAATTGGAATAAATCCGCAATTAAAATCGTTCGAATTATTTTCGTTTGTTGATATCATATTGATTACGTTGTACAAATTATGAAGCATCAAATTTCATTCAACAAGTGATTTTTAATTGCTCGAATATAGAATGAATGGAGTTTGAAAACTATAAAAATTATTAATTTTCGTTTTTATAATAAAGCATCAATCCAATCAAAATATTGATTGATGTTCAAGCTCCCAAAAGCTCCATTCAGCACACCCATAATAAACCAACCCCCCGAAACTTCGGGCAAAAAAAAAAACAGTCACCATGTCCGCATTAGCATTTCAAGACGTACATCTGGCAAATCTTTTAATTACTGTCAAGATGCGGTCTCACATTACGCCCCATTCGATCCTTGTCAAAAGGACTCCCTCTCACGTAGCCCTTCATTTAAATTTAATTACCCGTTCTTCAAATATAATACCTCTGATTCAAATTCAACTCGTTTTACCTGCTGGTATGCGGCTCTTCGTGTATAAAAAGCGGTAAGCGCTAAGGTATTTAGGGATTTTCGACATCCACCATTCCGGCCCAATCGGTTCGGGTTGGCGGCCCTGCAGAAAAGCCCGTTTTACAAAACAGAACGAAAGCGATCGACGGCTGTTGGTCGGACTTGTTTCGCGTTATCCTTCGTTGTTGTAACGTTCCGAGTGGAAATTGTTGCTTTGGGGTTTTGATGGTTCAATATGTGGCGGTAGAAATCGGTAAACGGACGAATGTCTTCGTTGATACATTTTTCCTGCTTAAACAGGTCTTATAAAGATTATTGTTGAGAGTTCAGTGGTCGCACGAAGCTCCGATAGGTGTGCGGTGTACGGGTGCTTTCTACAGACAGAGTGCGGGTTGGTTTTTTCCATACTTGTTGGGTAATTAGAGGAATTGTGGTTGTAACGTTTGTTAGATTCAATTCGGGTACTGAAATTGTGCTAATTTACGATGGGGGTTGTTATTTTTAGTTGAGCGATGCGCGTTGTCCTTCCAGTCGGCGCGATCGACAGTTGCAGCGCGCTCTTGTTACGAACATCAGAAGATGCTGTGCGAAGCTTAGTAGAGTTGCAGTTGACATTTTGTTCCATACAACTACCGAATTCTATAGGTATGCAGTCGAGCAGTGGTTAAAACGCACTATTCCAGAGGTGTCGGGCGGGGAAACAGCCGAAAAGCTCCGGTTTCTGTTGGGAATTCAGTGCGAGAGTGTTGTGGATCGATTTCGCGCGTTTCGAGTGTGAAAACCATTTAAAATGCGCCCGATCGCGGTCGGATTAAGTGCGAAATTTCGTTGAATTCCAGCTGAAGGTTGACGACTGGATCTGTATCTGTGAACGTTTTGCAGTGGTAAACCAATGGTTTTAATTCAGAAAAGGATTACAAGTGACAAATTCCGGCGTAAAGGTGAGTCGACGTTTCAATCAGCTCCGGTGAGGTAACCGAACGGACTGTTCGTTCTTGTAGATCGGTCCTCAAAATTTTCGCGTCTATGCCGGCGTTTTAATTCTGTTATTTGATATCGGACCTGCAAGGTGAATTCAAAATGGCCGACGTCAGTGCTTTTATACCTATAATAACGTGTCTACCTCTGCGTATAAAAACGAAAGGTGTGCTCTGGTTTGGTTGAATTCCTGTTCTCCTGGTGGGTTGTCTTCTTAAACATTAGACCGTGCACTCTTCAGTCTCCGCCGTCGGTGCTGACAGAGCGGTAAAGCCGCTAATCCGTAGAGCCCCGCGTGCGGGGTTTCCGAAACGAAGACAATCGAAATGCGATTTCGATAATGTTTATTTTCACAACATCACGAGCCCCGCTACTTCAACGTTGACGGGATTTCATTTACCGTTCGGCTAAAACTCGCGCGTGTTATCGTGCAAAGGGGGAACATAACCCCAACAGAGTCGAATTCTTTCGTTTCCCATAGAGCACCAGGTGACAACTCTTAATTGAAAGTTAATTTCTATGCCGCCTGCATAGAACAATGAAACAATAAAAGAATACATCACCGAAAACAAAGGGAATCCTTTTCCTTTTCTTCGCCGAATGTCGATGGTTAGTTTTAGTTTTAATTACCTACCTCGGGTAGGTGGTACGAAAGTAATCGTTGGAAAGTTTACGGCGCATTATTATTGTGATTATTTCGAGCGGTGAAATTCGGCCGAAACGTACGTATTCGTAAAAACTACGGGAATTCTTCTCGTTCGAATTTGAATTCTAATTATGTCTTCGTCGGACGGACCACCCAGAACCCAGAAGATGGAAGCAATCGCTGAAGTTGTTAACGGGTTAAGTAATGACGTTTTGGTTTTCGGGACGATAAGGACGAAAGCGGGTAATAAAAATTGAAAGCAGTAAATCCTTATGATAATTACTTAAATTGTATACGAAATTGGTAGCAGGTACTGTCATAAAGACAGAAGCCATTTGACATTTTGATGTTTTCACTGCGACACAGCTATCGAGAAATTGTCGTTGCGTTTTGAACTACTTTGTGGAATTCTGTCTACTAGTCTAGCTGGTTGATCTGTGATCGAAATACTTATTGAGATAAATATGTTTAGCAAATCGAGAATTTGTTTCCCTTACCTGGAATCATACAATGTACAGGTAAGTTTTTTGAAAAAAAAATTGCAATTTTCGCATCTTTTAATTACACGACCTTTCCAAAAGTTTTCTGTTCGACAGAAAGTATGTTGGATTTATAGAAATTGAGACAATTCTGGAGATGTTTCAACTAATTTTTGAGCTAATAATATGAAAGAAAACCGGAATGACAAATTTTTACCCCTCAAATGGAAAATGTTCAGATCGTCGACCATTTTTTTAGGAACTACTGAGAACATGATTTTCAACAATCAACGTATTGGTTGACATAATTTTATTTGGATCATCAGAGAATATAAAAAAATTTTGTTCTTACAATAAACAAGTAATAACCTGAATATTTTGCAAAATATGAAACTCTAGGCGTTTTGCAAAATATTCACATTATCAATTTCTCAACAAAATGTATATGAATTTCATAAAATTTTCTTCAAAAAATGTGTCTTTTTTTTGAGATATTCGTCATTCGTTAGGCTTCGAATGTTTGAAATTGCTGAATTATTCCCGATCGGTGTTTAATATTCAATCAAAATTAATATTCTTCAAAAAATGTGTCTTTTTTTTTGAGGTATTCGTCATTCGTTAAGCTTCGAATGTTTGAAATTGCTGAATTATTCCCGATCGGTGTTTAATATTCAATCGACAGGATACTTTAATCGCAATTAAAGTGCAAACTATAATAAACAAATTAATTATCTCCCGACGAAAAATAAAATAAACATATCTCGTCGCCTGTACATGGAAATTGAATTAACACATTTCTCATTTTCGAATTTGTGTACGTTGGCACCGAATCAAATAATGTACCGCCAAATTTATGTGCGACAAAAAAGGGTTTCACTGGCGGCGCAAGACATACGGCCTTCGGCAATGAATTCTTTCTGAACAAGGAAAGCTGGAATGGCGAACCCAAAGAAGTTCCTCGGAATCCGTTTGCCGAACTTTTACATAAAATAACGTTAAAGTATAATATTGCGTACACGTAATCTCGAGATTTTTCATTCACTTTCAATTTGGTGGCTCGGCCGGGAATTTTATGAATTTTCTCGGCCGTTTCGTCAGCTGCGACATTAAAAAGGCATTTTCCTTCTGCACTCGTATGCTTTAATGCACCGATCTGCTTTATTCATGACTTTATTTAGCATGCCGCCGCTGGTGCGTGTTCTCGTTTATTCAGTTACATATTGAGTGAGTAGGGGGGCCGGAAAGTAATGTCTTGTCTGTTTGACGTTCATCAGTCATTTGTCATCGTATTGTTTACGTCGCGGTTGTTACAAATATATCGGAATGAAGTTACACTATATATCACGGTTCAACTGACTGAAATATAATCGAAAAAACGGAGGAATGTTCACAAAAAATTTTGATTTACCTATCACATGTGTCGTAGGGCCGGAAGGGATTTTCACGAGACGCGCATTCCTAGACAACTCAATTTAGCGGGCGGAAAATAAACGACTCGTTAATTTTCCCCCCGAAAACCTACGCGACGTGTCCCGAAAATTCCGAGGTACATATTTCATAATATAAAGGACGGATGAATGGGGCTCCGATCCACGCCTGACCCCATAAATTCGTCAATCAAGCGACGACCGATCCGCCCCTGCGGCGGCGAGGGGCGGCCAGCCAGAAGAAGAAAAACGACAAAGGACGTGTGCACCGGTGTGTGTTTGTATGCGCGACGTACGTCCTTTTCTTCTTTCCCCCTTGTCGATGGTACGCGACGAATTTTCGAAAGCGACACGTCGCCGGATTTTCGAAGCCCCGTCCGGGCATAAGCCGACGGGCAGACATGGACGGGGTTCGGTTGCATATTACCCCCGATCCGTCGTTTCGCCCCTTTTCGTTCCCGGTCGAAGAAATTACGCGTCCCTGCATCCTAGAATCCAATTGAAACCGATTTGTTTCGCCGGCTTATGTCGCTCTATTCCTGCGCCTCCGTTTTTCGGCGTTTTCGAATCCGGTCGATAGATTATCCCGATTACGATCCGACTACCGGTCGAATCCTCACGGATTTGCGAGATGGATATGCCACTGGATGCTATCAGTGGCGGGGCGAAGCCATTCTGGCAGTAAAAGAGTTTCATTTTTGTAAAAGAACTTTTGAGCAGGATTCAGACCCTAATACCGATCGGCATGATTTCATTATTACGTGTCTAAAAAGTAGGCAACACAAGGAAATACCTGCCAGCTGAAGGCAAAAGGTGGGGTTCCACAGGTAATAATCTTAGGCCCTATGTTATTCACCGTATAATTTGCCAACTGTTACAAAATCTGTTAAATTTGTTTCGATTCTTATCCATATCAGTTCATCAATAAATGATAAATGTCAAATGGGATCCCAGAACATGGCGCAAAAAGCAGTGCATTAGAAATTTGCAATATTTCACAAATATTCAATCTTTCGCCGGTTTTTAAATATTTTTGATATTTGTGAAATTATGAAGTTTTTTGTGTTCATTAAAGCACAATTGGTACAGTAAAACACATTTATGAAATTTGTAGCATTTTTGGGTTTCTTCAGAAGATTTGCAAATTCTTCAGAATGCTTTTTGAATATGATTGTAGTTTCTAGAAAAAAAACACGTTCATGATAAATTGCCAAAAATGTCTATATGTATTTGATAATAGTTTTGTGAAAATTTATAGGAGACTGTAATGTTTTTTATAGATTTCAGGAATTTTGAAGAAGTTTCAATCGAAAACAGTTGTTTCTTAGTGTACGTTTCTCATTTTATGTTAAGAATTATGTGAAAATGAAAATTTAAAAGGAGCGTAACAATTGACATTTCAGAAATAATGACGAATTTCCAAGAAAATATTTGATATTGAAATTGTTTTGAATTTCAAAATTCCTCGGATAAATAAGAAGTTTTTGGGAAAAATCAATGAACCTGGTTGTCCATTTTTCAGAAATTAGAAAGAAACGTCATGAATTTCTTGAAAACTTCAGAAATAACGACGAATTTCCAAGGAAATCTTCGAAATTGAAATTGCTTTTTGAATTCCAGAATTCCTCGGATCAATCAGAATTTTTTTGGAAAATCAATGAAACTGTGTTAGAAGGTGTTATTTCTCACCAACCCGGTGATAGGGTATAATTTTGAAAATCATCTGAAAAGTAAGTCACGGCGGGACCGGGAATCGAACCCGGACCTCCAGCATTACGCGCTGTTGCTCTACCACTAAGCTACCCCGACTATGACTTATTTTTCAATGAAACTGTTTATCCATTTTCCGGAAATTTGAAAGGAATGTCATGAATTTTTTGAAAATTTCTGGAATAAGGACGAAGTTTCAAGAAAATCCTCGAGATTGAAATTGTGTTTTGAATTCCAGAATTCCTCGGATCAATCAGAACTTTTTTGGGAAATCAATTAATCTGTTGGTCCGTTTTCCGGAAATTTGAAAGAAATGTCATGAATTTTTTGAAAATTTCCGAAATAAGGATGAATTTCCAAAAATCCTCGAGATTGAAATTTTTTTTGAATTCCAGAATTCCTCGGACCAATCAGAACTTTTTTGGAAAATCAATGAATCTGTTTGTGCATTTTCCGGAAATTTGAAAGAAACGTCATGAATTTCTTGAAAACTTCAGAAATAACGGCGAATTTCCAAGAAAATCCTCGGGATTGAAATTTTTTTTGAATTCCAGAATTCCTCGGATCAATCAGAACTTTTTTGGAAAATCGATGAACCTGTTTGTCCTTTTTCAGGAAATTTGAAAGAAATGTCATGAATTTCTTGAAAACTTCAGAAATAACGACGAATTTTCAAGAAAATCCTCGAGATTGAAATTGTTTTTTGAATTCCAGAATTCCTTGGATCAATCAGAACTTTTTTGGAAAATCGATGAACCTGTTTGTCCATTTTCCGGAAATTTGAAAGAAATGTCATGAATTTCTTGAAAACTTCAGAAATAACGACGAATTTTCAAGAAAATCCTCGAGATTGAATTTGTTTTTTGAATTCCAGAATTCCTCGGATTAATCAGAACTCTTTTCGGAAAATCAATGAATCTTTTGTGCATTTTCCGGAAATTTGAAAGAAACATCATAAATTTCTTGAAAACTTCAGAACTAACAACGAATTTCCAAAAACATCCTCGAGATTGAAATTATTTTGTGACTTCCAGAATTCCTCGTATCAATCAGAACTTTTTTTGGAAAATCAATGAATCTGTTTGTGCATTTTCCGGAAATTTGAAAGAAACATGAATTTCTTGAAAATTTCAGAAATAACGACGAATTTCCAAAAACATCCTCGAGATTGAAATTGTTTTTTGAATTCCAGAATTCCTCGTATCAATCAGAACTTTTTTTGGAAAATCAATGAATCTGTTTGTCCATTTTCCGGAAATTTGAAGCAAAGGTCATGAATTTCTTGAAAACTTCAGAAATAACAACGAATTTTCAAGAAAATCCTCGAGCTTGCAATTGTTTTTCGAATTACAGAATTCCTCGGATCAATCAGATCTTTTTTGGAAAATTAATTAATCTGTTTGTCAATTTTCCGGGAATTTGTGAGAAACGTCATGAATTTTTTGAAAATCTCGGAAATAAGGAGGAATTTCTAAGAAAATCTACGATATAGGAATTGTTTTTTGAATTTCAGAATTCCTCGAATCAATTTTGGAATTTTGGAAAATCAATGAACTTTTTAGCCATTTTCCGGAAATTTGAAAGAAACGTCATGAATTTTTTGAAAATCTCAGAAATAAGGACGAATTTCTAAGAAAATCTACGATATTGGAATAGTTTTTTGAATTTCAGAATTCCTCGAATCAATTTTGGAATTTTGGAAAATCGATGAACTTTTTAGCCATTTTGCGGAAATCTGAAGGAAATGTCATGAAAATTGCAGAAATAAGAACGAATTTCCAAGAAAATCCTCGAGATTGAATTTGTTTTTTGAATTCCAGAATTCCTCGGATCAATCAGAACTCTTTTCGGAAAATCAATGAATCTTTTGTGCATTTTCCGGAAATTTGAAAGAAACATCATGAATTTCTCGAAAACTTCAGAACTAACGACGAATTTCCAAAAACATCCTCGAGATTGAAATTATTTTTTGACTTCCAGAATTCCTCGTATCAATCAGAACTTTTTTTGGAAAATCAATGAATCTGTGAAAATCCTCTGAAAAGTAAGTCACGGCGGGACCGGGAATCGAACCCGGACCTCCAGCTTTACGCGCTATTGCTCTACCATTAAGCTACCCCGACTATGACTTATTTTTCAATTTTTTTTTTTTTTTTTCGGCTAACTTGTTAACTTTGATAATCTTGGACTTCATCACAGAAAGCCATGCAAGAGAATCAATTTAACTGAAACGCCGGCTCTGCGTAATCCAACGCTAATCGTGAATTGATGTTAGAAGGTGTTATTTCTCACCAACCCGGTGATAGGGTATAATTTTGAAAATCCTCTGAAAAGTAAGTCACGGCGGGACCGGGAATCGAACCCGGACCTCCAGCTTTACGCGCTATTGCTCTACCATTAAGCTACCCCGACTATGATTTCCCGGTCCCGCCGTGACTTACTTTTCAGAGGATTTTCAAAATTATACCCTATCACCGGGTTGGTGAGAAATAACACCTTCTAACATCAATTCACGATTAGCGTTGGATTACGCAGAGCCGGCGTTTCAGTTAAATTGATTCTCTTGCATGGCTTTCTGTGATGAAGTCCAAGATTATCAAAGTTAACAAGTTAGCCGAAAAAAAAAAAAAAAAAAAAATTGAAAAATAAGTCATAGTCGGGGTAGCTTAATGGTAGAGCAATAGCGCGTAAAGCTGGAGGTCCGGGTTCGATTCCCGGTCCCGCCGTGACTTACTTTTCAGAGGATTTTCACAGATTCATTGATTTTCCAAAAAAAGTTCTGATTGATACGAGGAATTCTGGAAGTCAAAAATAATTTCAATCTCGAGGATGTTTTTGAAATTCGTCGTTAGTTCTGAAGTTTTCGAGAAATTCATGATGTTTCTTTCAAATTTCGGAAAATGCACAAAAGATTCATTGATTTTCCGAAAAGAGTTCTGATTGATCCGAGGAATTCTGGAATTCAAAAAACAAATTCAATCTCGAGGATTTTCTTGGAAATTCGTTCTTATTTCTGCAATTTTCATGACATTTCCTTCAGATTTCCGCAAAACGGCTAAAAAGTTCATCGATTTTCCAAAATTCCAAAATTGATTCGAGAAATTCCGAAATTCAAAAAACTATTCCAATATCGTAAATTTTCTTAGAAATTCGTCCTTATTTCTGAGATTTTCAAAAAATTCATGACGTTTCTTTCAAATTTCCGGAAAATGGCTAAAAAGTTCATTGATTTTCCTAAATTCCAAAATTGATTCGAGGAATTCTGAAATTCAAAAAACAATTCCTATATCGTAGATTTTCTTAGAAATTCCTCCTTATTTCCGAGATTTTCAAAAAATTCATGACGTTTCTTTCAAATTCCCGGAAAATTGACAAACAGATTAATTGATTTTCCAAAAAAGATCTGATTAATCCGAAGCATTCTGTAATTCAAAAAACAATTTCAACCTCGAGGATTTTCTTGAAAATTCGTCGTTATATCTGAAGTTTTCAAGAAATTCATGACATTTCTTTCAAATTTTCGGAAAATGGACAAACAGGTTCATTGATTTTCCAAAAAAAGTTCTGAGTGATACGAGGAATTCTGGAATTCAAAAAACAATTTCAATCTCGAGGATGTTTTTGGAAATTCGTCGTTATTTCTGAAATTTTCAAGAAATTCATGTTTCTTTCAAATTTCCGGAAAATGCACAAACAGATTCATTGATTTTCCAAAAAAAGTTCTGATTGATACGAGGAATTCTGGAAGTCACAAAATAATTTCAATCTCGAGGATGTTTTTGGAAATTCGTTGTTAGTTCTGAAGTTTTCAAGAAATTTATGATGTTTCTTTCAAATTTCCGGAAAATGCACAAAAGATTCATTGATTTTCCGAAAAGAGTTCTGATTAATCCGAGGAATTCTGGAATTCAAAAAACAAATTCAATCTCGAGGATTTTCTTGAAAATTCGTCGTTATTTCTGAAGTTTTCAAGAAATTCATGACATTTCTTTCAAATTTCCGGAAAATGGACAAACAGGTTCATCGATTTTCCAAAAAAGTTCTGATTGATCCAAGGAATTCTGGAATTCAAAAAACAATTTCAATCTCGAGGATTTTCTTGAAAATTCGTCGTTATTTCTGAAGTTTTCAAGAAATTCATGACATTTCTTTCAAATTTCCTGAAAAAGGACAAACAGGTTCATCGATTTTCCAAAAAAGTTCTGATTGATCCGAGGAATTCTGGAATTCAAAAAATTTCAATCGAGGATTTTCTTGAAATTCGCCGTTATTTCTGAAGTTTTCAAGAAATTCATGACGTTTCTTTCAAATTTCCGGAAAATGCACAAACAGATTCATTGATTTTCCAAAAAAGTTCTGATTGGTCCGAGGAATTCTGGAATTCAAAAAAAATTTCAATCTCGAGGATTTTGGAAATTCATCCTTATTTCGGAAATTTTCAAAATTCATGACATTTCTTTCAAATTTCCGAAAACGGACCAACAGATTAATTGATTTCCCAAAAAAGTTCTGATTGATCCGAGGAATTCTGGAATTCAAAACACAATTTCAATCTCGAGGATTTTCTTGAAACTTCGTCCTTATTCCAGAAATTTTCAAAAAATTCATGACATTCCTTTCAAATTTCCGGAAAATGGATAAACAGTTTCATTGAAAAATAAGTCATAGTCGGGGTAGCTTAGTGGTAGAGCAACAGCGCGTAAAGCTGGAGGTCCGGGTTCGATTCCCGGTCCCGCCGTGACTTACTTTTCAGAGGATTTTCAAAATTATACCCTATCACCGGGTTGGTGAGAAATAACACCTTCTAACATCAATGAATCTGTTTGTCCATTTTCCGGAAGTTTGAAAGAAACATCATGAATTTCTTGAAAATTTCAGAAATAACGACGAATTTTCAAGAAAATCCTCGAGGTTGAAATTGTTTTTTGAATTACAGAATCCTTCGGATTAATCAGATCTTTTTTGGAAAATCAATTAATCTGTTTGTCAATTTTCCGGGAATTTGAAAGAAACGTCATGAATTTTTTGAAAATCTCGGAAATAAGGAGGAATTTCTAAGAAAATCTACGATATAGGAATTGTTTTTTGAATTTCAGAATTCCTCGAATCAATTTTGGAAAATCAATGAACTTTTTAGCCATTTTCTGGCAAATTTGAAAGAAACGTCATGAATTTTTTGAAAATCTCAGAAATAAGGACGAATTTCTAAGAAAATCTATGATATTGGAATAGTTTTTTGAATTTCGGAATTTCTCGAATCAATTTTGGAATTTTGGAAAATCGATGAACTTTTTAGCCATTTTCCGGAAATCTGAAGGAAATGTCAAGAAAATTGCAGAAATAAGGACGAACTTCCAAGAAAATCCTCGAGATCGAAAATTTAGAAGTTGGTGAATTTAATTTGAAAAATCAAACACATGATTCATAAAAAATTGAAATTTTTCGTTTTCGGAAAAAACACTCATAAAAAAAAGATGAATTCTTCAAAAGTGGACAAGGGTGTATAAATTTTGAAAGTTCATGGCAGAAATGTGGAAGATTGAAAGTGAGACAACACAAAATTCCATTGGTCCGCAAAATGTTAAGGAGTCTGGAATATGTATTCAAAAAATGCGTTTTGGAGAAGTTCGAAATGTCGTGAGATTTTGTCGAATTTTGCAAGAATTCGGAAAAAAAATCCTCGGTGGATGGATAGTGAAGGAGTTGAAGAGGTGCAGTTTCCTTCTCCATCAACCGAAATAAAAATTGAATTGGAATAACGGGAAATGCTCGAGCGGAAAAACTTTTTCACTTGAGGGTTAACTTTATGTCGCACCATTTTTGAGATTAAAAATTTTTTTTCGAACGTCGTTGCACGAACGTGCACCGGAGCACGAATAATGAAATAACCGATACCGTTGGGATGGCGGCGGCCGGGATCCCGGAGTTTCCTTCGCCAAGGCAACGCAACATTGTACGGGAATAAACAAGACGGTGTTGAGCCATAAAATCATTACTAAAACGAACGAGTTAACGCAATGGGGGAATCGTATAATTCAACGTCACGGTAGCGGCAAGTGAATTATAGATGAGAATATCAAATTCGTTGTCTCAAATGGAAACATTTTACACGGTCCGTTAAAGCTCGTTTTTTATTCATAAACGAATCGAAATATGACAGGCATTACCACTGAACATGAACGTTTCGTTAACTAAACACTACTAAATGCTAATGATACATTTTCACGTTGGAAGTTACGTAACCGATCGATCGCCTGGGAATTTCGAAAAACGTGTCGCTTTTTTCCTCCCTATTTGTGCGACGGGGACGGGATGAAAGGAGCGCCGGAACCCCCGGCTCGGAATGATGAACATGTCGTTTTATATCATTACGAGTCCGTTACTCTACATTATTGAAGTTTTATGTAAACATCCTAATAACGAAAAGTGCAGTTAAACATTCAATTGAGCTTTTAGTAATCGTTTCGCGGATGAAATCGAATGGTCGAGGCGATTTATCGACGACCATTATGCGCGGTCTTCAATTCGTTCGACTACAGATATGGATTTACGGCGTAATAATGGATGGCAAACAGTAAATATCTATAAAGCCGTCGATAATAATCAATAACGGCCGTGGTTTAGGGGGTTGATATAAATTTCGAAACATATTATTCGGGGCCCTTAATAATAAATGATGACGATTTGGTGGAGGGATAATCGTCGAATTAGTCCATAAATTCAATCTGTTATCGCCGCCGTCCAGATATTTACCAAAGTGGAGATGTCATAACAATTTTTCTGCTCAATATTGTAGCAAAAGAAAACAGTTCCGTTGGAAGTCGCTTCTTAAATCGATAGAAGATATATATGTATCTAATCGATTGTTAAATTATCAAACGGGTTTTTATGAGAGCTCTGTGATCCGGAGTGATTGACATCGTTTCGGGAGGTTGCAACATCGATCAAAGATATTCGTTCGATTCCCCGGACAGAGGAGGGATTCTGTTTTCGGAGCGTCGGCATTCCGCGTTTCGTAAACATTATCAATAAAACAACGGGAATCGCCGATGTAGAAAGTCGTTACTACACTCACAAATTGACGGAATGAATGTTAATGTGCACTTCGATTGAGTGACACGCCAACCGAGCCAGAAACGAAGATATACGAGGATCGCGTTCAATTGTATCGTAACCGAGACGTTCCGAGAGTTAATTGGAAGATTTTAACACATATCTTCCAGACAAACACCTCATTACTTGTAATTACATAACGACCTCGCTGCTATCAGGCAAACTAGTCCGGATTATTATTCCAGTTAAGTGGCCCGTATGTCACTTTTATCGGTCGTTCGGAAAAGAATCTTCGGGTCGTAACGGAGGACGTTAAACCGGGAACGGAGGACGTTTTTGGGCTAAATGTAATTGCGGACGTCGCGCTACGTATCCGTGAAAAAATTCGGTCCTGTTTGTCTACCATTACTTTCGACCCCGAGGGGAAATTAGTGACTAGACCAAGAGACCCATCTTCCACGGTCGACTGAGAAGAAGCTCGACCGTTTACGTAGGCAGCTCGGCTAAAATACGAGCACCAGTAAAACCCGAGCCGGACTTCAAGGTAAAGCGAAGGATTCCTTCGAAGCTAGTTTTTTTTTTGTTCACGTTGGGAATTCGTAGGAATATCTCGCATATTATTATTTCAGTTATTACTCGTTAAAAACACTCTGTACCACTTTGTTATTATCTAGATATATATGCTTCGAGCGGCGACTGAACACGATGTTTTTCTACATTCTCAGAATTATCTTATTGTTCTTTGAGCATACGTACATAATTACGCGGCGTCTTAAGAAACAACGGCCGTTCAATAAGCCGAATGAATTTTACCTCGTAAATTAGTATGCACGAAGAAAATTTTAAATAACCGTCGTTCGAAACGGTTGCTAACTCATGTCACTGCTTTCGACGATCCCCGTGGATAGCGAGGTAATGTATATCAGTTTAGCGGAATTTTTGTTGAAATGCACCTCATAATTTGTCGGTAACTATTCGCGGAAAAAAATTTGTCATTTTAGTAATTTTTTTTTTTAATCGATTTTTCGCTAAGTTTTCGTCAACTTCGCACTACATCGAAAAATCGCCTTTTTGGTAGTCTTTTGAACTGAGTCTTCTCTAAGAATTATTCGTGAAAGAAGAAAATTTATCGGTTCCGTAGTTTTATATAAATCGATATTTCGCTAAGTTGTCGACTTTGCGAAACACCAATTCAACAATTCATTTTTTTGAACCGACAAATTTCTTCACAAATAATTTACGAATGATTGCTAGAATATATGCAGCTGAAAAAACCCACAAAAAAAAATCGATTTTTCGATTTGATGTTTCGCTAAGTTGACCGTCAACTTAGCGAAATATCGATTGAAAAAACTACTGAAACGAAAAATTCTTTTTCTTCATGAATAATTTACGAATGATTTCTAGAGTAGATTCAGCTGAAAAAGCCACAAAAACTCGATTTTTCGATTTGATGTTTCGGTAAGTTGACCGTCAACTTGGCGAAATATCGATTTAAAAAAAACCGCATTGCAAATTCTCTTTTTCCACGATAAATTTAGGATAGGAATAATTCTTATAGTAGATACAGCCGAGAAAACTGACAAAACAATTAAAATTTTAGTTGGTATCTGATTAATTTGACGTCAGCTTAGCGAAATATCGATTTAAAAAAAACACTGAACCGACGAATTTCTTTCTTCACGAATAATTTGCGAATGATTGCTAGAGTTTCAGCTGAGAAAACCCATAAAAAAAATCGATTTTTCGATTTAATGTTTCGCTAATTTGACGTCAACTTGGCGAAATATCGATTAAAAAAAACTACTGAAACGAAAAATTCTTTTTCTTCATGAATAATTTACGAATGATTGTTGATGAATCTACATTCAGCTGAAAAATCCCACAAAAACTCAAATTTTCGATTTGATGTTTCGCTCAGTTGACGTCAACTTAGCGAAATATCGATTTAAAAAAACAATGAACCGACGAATAATTTGCGAATGATTGCTAGAGTTTCAGCTGATAAAACCCATAAAAAAATCGATTTTTCGATTTAATGTTTCGTTAATTTGACGTCAACTTAGCGAAATATCGATTAAAAAAAATACCGAAACGAAAAATTCTTTTTCTTCATGAATAATTTACGAATGATTTCTAGAGTAGATTCTGCTGAAAAATCCCACAAAAACTCAATTTTTCGATTTGATGTTTCGCACAGTTGACGTCAACTTAGCGAAATAACGATTTAAAAAAAAAACCGCATTGCAAATTCTCTTTTTCCACGACTAGTATAAGATAGGAATAATTCCTAGAATAGACACAGCCGAGAAAACTGACAAAACAACTAAAATTTTAGTTGGTATCTGATTAATTTGATGTCAGCTTAGCGAAATATCGATTTAAAAAAAAACACTGAACCGATAAATTTCTTTTGTCACGAATAATTTGCGAATGATTGCTAGAATAGATGCAGCTGAAAAAACCCACAAAAAAATCGATTTTTCGATTTGATGTTTCGCTAAGTTGACCGTCAACTTGGCGAAATATCGATTAAAAAAAACTACTGAAACGAAAAATTCTTTTTCTTCATGAATAATTTACGAATGATTGTTGATGAATCTACATTCAGCTGAAAAATCCCACAAAAACTCAAATTTTCGATTTGATGTTTCGCTCAGTTGACGTCAACTTAGCGAAATATCGATTTAAAAAAACAATGAACCGACGAATAATTTGCGAATGATTGCTAGAGTTTCAGCTGATAAAACCCATAAAAAAATCGATTTTTCGATTTAATGTTTCGTTAATTTGACGTCAACTTAGCGAAATATCGATTAAAAAAAATACCGAAACGAAAAATTCTTTTTCTTCATGAATAATTTACGAATGATTTCTAGAGTAGATTCTGCTGAAAAATCCCACAAAAACTCAATTTTTCGATTTGATGTTTCGCACAGTTGACGTCAACTTAGCGAAATAACGATTTAAAAAAAAAACCGCATTGCAAATTCTCTTTTTCCACGACTAGTATAAGATAGGAATAATTCCTAGAATAGACACAGCCGAGAAAACTGACAAAACAACTAAAATTTTAGTTGGTATCTGATTAATTTGATGTCAGCTTAGCGAAATATCGATTTAAAAAAAAACACTGAACCGATGAATTTCTTTTGTCACGAATAATTTGCGAATGATTGCTAGAATAGATGCAGCTGAAAAAACCCACAAAAAAATCGATTTTTCGATTTGATGTTTCGCTAAGTTGACCGTCAACTTGGCGAAATATCGATTAAAAAAAACTACTGAAACGAAAAATTCTTTTTCTTCATGAATAATTTACGAATGATTGTTGATGAATCTACATTCAGCTGAAAAATCCCACAAAAACTCAAATTTTCGATTTGATGTTTCGCTCAGTTGACGTCAACTTAGCGAAATATCGATTTAAAAAAACAATGAACCGACGAATAATTTGCGAATGATTGCTAGAGTTTCAGCTGATAAAACCCATAAAAAAAATCGATTTTTCCATTTAATGTTTCGTTAATTTGACGTCAACTTAGCGAAATATCGATTAAAAAAAATACCGAAACGAAAAATTCTTTTTCTTCATGAATAATTTACGAATGATTTCTAGAGTAGATTCTGCTGAAAAATCCCACAAAAACTCAATTTTTCGATTTGATGTTTCGCACAGTTGACGTCAACTTAGCGAAATATCGATTTAAAAAAAAAACCGCATTGCAAATTCTCTTTTTCCACGACTAGTATAAGATAGGAATAATTCCTAGAATAGACACAGCCGAAAAAACTGACAAAACAACTAAAATTTTAGTTGGTATCTGATTAATTTGATGTCAGCTTAGCGAAATATCGATTTAAAAAAAAACACTGAACCGATGAATTTCTTTTGTCACGAATAATTTGCGAATGATTGCTAGAATAGATGCAGCTGAAAAAACCCACAAAAAAATCGACTTTTCGATTTGATGTTTCGCTAAGTTGACCGTCAACTTAGCGAAATATCGATTAAAAAAAACTACTGAAACGAAAAATTCTTTTTCTTCATGAATAATTTACGAATGATTCCTAGAGTAGAAAAAACCCATAAAAAAAATCGATTTTTCGATTTAATGTTTCGCTAATTTGACGTCAACTTTGCGAAATATCGATTTAAAAAAAATAGTGAAACGAAAAATTCTTTTTCTTCAGGAATAATTTACGAATGATTTGTAGAGTAGATTCAGCTGAAAAATCCCACAAAAACTCAATTTTTCGATTTGATGTTTCGCTCAGTTGATGTCAACTTAGCGAAATATCGATTTAAAAAAACCGCATTGCAAATTCTCTTTTTCCACGACTAATTTAGGATAGGAATAATTCCTAGAGTAGATACAGCCGAGTAAACTGACAAAACAATCAAAATTTTAGTTGGTATCTGATTAATTTGACGTCAGCTTAGCGAAATATGGTTTTAAAAAAAACACTGAAGCGACGAAACGAAGGATTAATTTTCTTCATAAATAATTTACAAAGGATTCCTAGAGTACTTTCAGCTGAAAAAACTTACGAAACAAGAAGTTTTCGATTTGATATTTCGCTAAGTTGACTTTGACGTCAACTTTGCGAAATATCGATTTAAAAAAGTAGTGAAACGAAAAATTCTTTTCTTCAGGAATAATTTACGAATGATTTGTAGAGTAGATTCAGCTGAAAAATCCACAAAACTCAATTTTTCGATTTGATGTTTCGCTCAGTTGACGTCAACTTAGCGAAATATCGATTTAAAAAAAAACCGCATTGCAAATTCTCTTTTTCCACGACTAATTTAGGATAGGAATAATTCCTAGAGTAGATACAGCCGAGTAAACTGACAAAACAATCAAAATTTTAGTTGGTATCTGATTAATTTGACGTCAGCTTAGCGAAATATGGTTTTAAAAAAAACACTGAAGCGACGAAACGAAGGATTAATTTTCTTCATAAATAATTTACAAAGGATTCCTAGAGTACTTTCAGCTGAAAAAACTTACGAAACAAGAAGTTTTCGATTTGATATTTCGCTAAGTTGACGAACTGAAGCGACGAAACGAATAATTCATTTTCTTCATAAAGGATTCCTACGCAGAAAAAAATGTTGTTCATTGCATCAATGTTTAGCGTTTATGGAAAAATTTTACATTAATCATACGAAAGGCAACATTATTAGTATGAATGAAAGTTGTGCGCTTATAACAGCGAACGTTGATGTAAAAATACACTGTTCATCATTTTCACGTAGAAGTTACATTAACTTATGAAGAAAATATTTTATATCCATGATTTATACGTGATTACGAAAATTTACTACATTACAACAATATACCAGTGTACATTGTTTCAAAATTTTATTTTCACTCTTACTATGTAATCGATGTTGACTTCATGAAAGTTGTTCGTTGTATCCACGAACAAAAATGTATGGGTTCATCATTTTTTTTTTCATTACAAAGAATAAGCTGCTTGTTGGGCTTATCGCCTGATATGTATCCGGATTGCCTTCGTTCTTTTCAGAAGACAAGTTGGAGATTGATGATTACGCTGAAGTTCGATGAATTAAATCAAATAGGCCCATATCAAATTCGTACGGCTAAGAGATATCTAATCGTCGCGCCACCCTGTCGTCCGTCTGGATATTGGCTAAGTTTCGTATCGGTCATTCGGTTTCGTTACTCGTGTTCTTTCAGTCGATTTTGAAAGCGAATATTCACTCTATAATTTTGTTTGAAATTACGATTGTTCTCTAGTTGCAGCGGTAATTGGTGTATTTTGTTATTGGTAAGTACCCTTTTTTAATATGGAAAAATTAAAACCAACGACATACTGAGTGATAGTGACTATTTAATTTAATAAAAATAAATTTTCAGCTACGAAATATATTGTGGTCAAAAAAGTTAACACATTTGAACAGATTTTATTGTCAATCTAACATCGATCATGTTATGTTATTTATGCAAGAAAAATATTAAAGGTTTCAATTATTGATCAGTCACTTTAAGCGAAGTCATGCTCTTTCAATCGATTCATTATATAGAGAAATTTCCATCTGAAAAATTGGTGAATATATGATCACTCCAAAATACTTTTAATACTGTTCGTCTAAGCGGGGCAGAATATACAATAAATATGAAAATACAAAAACCACATTTAGGACAGCCGTCACTAAATATCTTAAACCGACCACAATATTAAATAAAGAACTGTCAAAATACGACAAAGATTTTGATGGGTTCCATTCTTCAATATTGAAATATGTCCTATATATAATATACATTATTTTATTTTCTAGTTCCTGAAGAAGACGCAGAGGCATGTTTACGTGCTTTGAAACACGAGAATTTGACTGCAGAGCAATTTGATTATACCCTGCAGTCAAGCTAGATTGAACGATTTGAAGAATAACGAAAATACTGCTGATATTCTCAATAAATGGACTTTTTATAAAAGTCCAACGGGATTTAGACTAGTTAGTAGCTTTTACTACTCTAGCCAGACTAACTCTGAAATAATTTTTGTTTTAGATTGACATGGATTTCAATGTAGCATTCTCAGATGGAACCAGGCTTCTGGATGATTGTGAAAAATTTTCGCCGATTCAATTAGCTTTTATATCAGGAACGAATATAAAGATAAATATATAAAGTCAATACTACAAAAAATGAGCCAGAATGAAGACATTTCGGAAAGTGAGTAAATTTCTATTTGTTTTTTAAACGTGACAAAGTGCATTTGAATATTACGATATTTGTAATTTTTTCAGATTCTAAAACGGCTATTATTTTTTGGGGGATGCATTGTTTTTTTGTACCAACCAATAGGTAATTCAACAGGGGGAAAGCAAACAACCCGTTGCACAATACGGGATTCACAAGAATCTTTTGTATATATTGGAAGCAGTCCCCAAGCTATAGAAGAACATCTTCAACATTTGAAATCGAGAAAAGAGAGTATCCAACCGTTTATTTATATTATAGGAGATCTTTTCTCAATTTCAGAAATTTTATATATTTTGACAATATTAGATATAAATTCTTCAGTACATTTTTTCTGTGCAAATGATTTGAATACGGCATTGTCTAATATTAATGATCGGCGTAAGTTTAAAATAAGCCACAGTTTCGTGGCACCGCACGATCGTAAGTTAGGCATCGAATAATTTGATCGAAAGAGGTAGTTTCAAGACGCGCAGGCTCGAAGCTCGACCTATAGTTACGCCGCCGATATCGGTTACCTAATTTTTGACGACAAAGCGGCCAAAATCTTAATTAGGTTTACGACCGATACATAAGTCATGCTTAGTGTTGCGGTGCAAACGAGCGTTAATTTTTCATTCGCAGTGATTTACCGGCGTGAAATTAAGAGGCAGCAAATTGCTCTAAGCCATTTACCGACGAAGAATTACAAGTCCAATTCTCGACTATGTGGTAATGAAAAAAAATTATAGGATCCTAATAAGAATCCTTTTAAACGGCCTACTGACGAACGGTTTGAGTTCGACTGCAAACTAGTAATGAAAATAATTATTTGAACGCAGGAAAAAAGATGAGGTACGTCGTTTTACGCGATCGTTCAAGTCAGAGTTGTCGCTTTCTATTTTTGATTCACGAATAATTATGCGATTTGAACGGGATTAATCGTAATCGCGAAATTACGATGAACACAACAGGTGTCTCGCGCGAGAAATGGTCGGTTGGCGGAACGGTTGGAAGTTGGAAACACATTACTTACACCCAAAGGTGTGTGTAACAGCCAAGATTAACATTATTGTGATTGAAGGCTAAGTAGCGACACTCAAATAACTGAGAAAAAGTTGTTCGAATTTTGATAAGGCTCAAGGAATTAACGATTTCGTTAAGTGCCTTAAGTAGCCTCTTGAATAGATGAAAATGGTTTTTCCAATCGGCAGACACGATAACCGGACTGAAGTTTCCATAATTTCTATTCGCCGACGCAGTCGCAAACGGCTGGAAAATATTGTTGCAATGTATATTTCCTTTCAAGTTTTATCGCGGCTAGAAACGTAGAACGGACATACGAGTGGGCTGAGTGAATGCGATCGATTTATGCGTTTTTAATGGTTATAAACCGAAAGATCAAAGGCTATTCAATGGCAATAAAACAGTGGCTATCGACCGATATCAACTACCGCTGCCGTCGGTCGGAGGGGACACATAGTAAGTAATTAGGTCGTATGGGAAAGCCGCCAAGACGAAGAATTCCTTTTATTTGTAAGAATCGGAAGATCGATGATCCCCAATTAAATAAATGGACGCGATTATTCGCCGCATTAATTATCGGTTCCATGTTTGGATGGAGCGACGCGACGGTTATATTATAGTATATACATGTAGAATATGTGCAATTTTGGAGGGTGGATTCGGTGGCAGACCATGCGCCATTTTTCCGCTGGTACTCATTAAATTAGACACGGTTATGCCGCTGACACGGCTCGCAAATTCATTACGTTTGCGTAATATTTATTCGGGCCGATTAAATCGAATTTCATTCGTTAACACGGAATTTACCAATACAAACTACGCGTTCGACACATTTGATTAATTCGATTGGGAAAATTTTCAATTTACCGAACCTAATCCACTCTCATTGCGGAATTCGTTCACTGTTCATAATAAAACGGGAGCGCCGTCCGGCGCGGGGAATTAATAATGCACAACGACGCGTAATTCGTAGGGGTAATTGCAGGCCATTAAAAGAAATCCGTACGGAACCGGAGCCAAGTTGGCAACCGCCACCGTTGCCGCCGCCGCCACACGGTGTGGCGGTGTGTTATTTCGGTGCTCGCCTGGAAGCGTCGTTCTTCCTTTTTCCACATATCTCCACGGCCTGGACGCACCTGTTTCTCGAAAATTACGTTTGGAAACCATCAATCGTTAGATTTGTTATCTTGTCTCCTGGAAATACGAAAGTGTCTCCGGCATTCCGATAGATAGCACTAATGACATTTTACAGAGACCTACCATATATATATACATATATATTTGACCAAAAACGTAATGATCCCATACTACAACTTGAAACAAAAAAAAAACGAGTTGTTTGCAAAATTATTTGACCGTTCACGTAAGATAAATATTTTGAATAGGTAAACAAGAGATTCGTTACCAAAGAAGGAAGCAAAACAAACAAACAGCCGAACATTAGATGTCGATCGTTCCGACTACACCACAACAGAAAAAAAACCGTTGACCTTTACTTGGAAAAAAAATACTAATTCAGACATGATCGATGATACAACATCACACACGAAATTCGTTATATATTTAGGATCATTTCTTCGCCCAAGTTAGCACGCAACCTAACGAATTCTTATTTTTTTATGAAAGAACAAAAAACGAACCGGCCATGTAATCCCCTGCGAATTCTACCTCGTTACGAGCGACCCGAATAACTGAAAAATTTACCGAGAACGAAATTTCTGGTCGATATATTTCGGTCTTTTATCCGTCGAATAGAAAAACCGTCACCCTCGTCACTGGAGTCGGGCTATCGCCACTCTTTCTGGCCGTCGGTCTCTCCGCCCTTGTTTGTAAGCTTATTTGTCAATTTTACGGGGCCGAAATCTAGATTTCGGATCACAAAAGGTGACGTGCGTAGGTAAACTCGTCGTAGAATTACCCGAGGGATTACCACAATGGCGGGCGAGATAAAGGCTCGTAGGTAAAAATCCCCACGTTGGATCCGTTCCAAAACGCACGGGGAACAGATTAAATTCTTCCGTTTTCATTCTGACGTCCAATTTCGATATATTTCATCCGAGCCGTTTTCGTAGAACGAAACTCGACGACGATACATCGAAGATGCCGATGGAATGTTAAAACCTTCTCGAGACCGCAACTAGATTTAATAGGTTGTCATTTAGACGGCGAATATAAATTTATCATTTTTTGATTTAACCCAATTAGAAGTTTAAGTATCTCTCAATCCCGGTTATTCGACTTCAAGTTACGTATCGTAAATTGTTGTCAATCGGCTCGTCGCTATGCTCGAACGCGTGTTGCGTACGAGCGTTGAACCGTCACGATTCTGCGCTGTTCATAAAATATGTTTCATTTGATGAACAGCGCAGAATCGCGACGGTTGGGAGCGCGGGTTGGTGCTTTATGCGATCAACAGTTTGTTGAATTATATAGTTGGATTTAAACTTTTCAACTTTTCAATTAATTATTCAAAAATTGCTTTTTAGAATTTCATAAGATGCTTAATGAGAATTTAAGTTGTTTAATGAAAGAAATCCATCTTTCTTTAAACCGGAATAACTTTCCGATTGATATTTTGAACTATCGACGACTGATTTGCAGTCAACAATTTCTTTTGTCGACTTTCATCTTTATTGATTTCATGGACATACGACATACTTGGAATTTATTATATTAAAAGTACGTATGATTCATATGCGTGCCAACGAACTTTATTTTATTATTCATCCTAATCGCCCTAATTAATGAAAATTTTGTGATGCAATTAATTAATAAAACGATTACTTCGAAAAAACTTGAAAAGTTTACGTTGGCGTAAAAGAAACTTTTCCCTCACCTTTCGAGTTTTCCAATCCTTCACGATCCTACTTAATCCCGATAGAAAGGAAATTTAATCCACCCCCGCAGAAGACGGCGATAAGGGTAGATTGAAGTTGTTGCTTTCGTTTACTTAATCGAGACGACAGTTTTGACAATCGAGAAATCCATTTTCTGGACAATCGGCTCGTCCGTCCGCCCCCGAGAGATCGTCGTCGCCGATAAAAAATTAAAGGACGCTCAGGTGTCGCGACCCCCCGTTGGTGGCTGACTGGAAATTATTTCGGGAACCTGACAAAATGCGAAACTTTCGGGGGCTGTTGGGCTAATCGCGTCATAAATCCCGAGGAAAATTGTGAAGAACGACTGGGACGAGCTAGTTATATGCCGTTGTTGTAAAAACCTTTTAAACTTCGAATTAAAAGTTGGAACGCGACGACGACGACGACATCGAGTCGGGGACAAGAAGTTCCCTGCTGCACGGTGGCGGAATGGCTCCCTTGACAAATATCAACCCGGATCTCCAGTCTTTAATTCCCCTCCGTCCGCATCTCTAGCGCTTCGAGAAACCACCGAGGGTGAAAAAAAAAAGCGTAAAATAACACAGAAACCGAGCAAAGCGCGGAAAGATTAATAAATTTTCAAACTCGGTGCGATCATAAATCTGTACTTCGGGAACTGTTCAACTATGTATATGTATGTAATAATATTGTTACATTATTTAATTTCCGAAAAAATTGAAAAAAGTTATTCGTGAGATGTAGAAAAGTGTCGCCATCTCCAAACTTCAAATGGAAACTTCTTACAGATATAATACAGGTAACTACTATGAAACTAAATTATGGGGTCGTTTTCAAAACGTGACAACCGATGTTTGAATGTTAACTAGGACCAAAATCGAAATATTTAGAGGTTTAGTACCACCTTAAATCTATATGTGGGTATTTCACCACTACCTATAATCATATTTGCGTGACTTCAAGAAGAGTTGCAAAACAGTTGCAATTCTTACAAAATACTCGAGATTCCTTCTGATGAATGCGTATAGAAAGTTGGATCAAATGAAATTTGATATCGATTTGAAAAAACGTTAAAAATTTGAAAGAATTAGTCAATACAAAATATGAAAGAATAAAAAACAGTCGAAGATAATAAAATTACTACTACGAAAACCACAATTGAATTCGTGACAACCCACAAAAACTTCAAAATAACAGAAAAATATCCGAAAAATTTGAAGAGAATGAAACCACGCAAACATTGTGGGAAGTCTGAAAACTCTTCGAGAAGCGGAAATATCTGAGAATTCAAATGAACCGAAACAGAAAAACCTGGAAATCATTAAAAGCTACTTTCTCCCATTTTTATTTCCCTTTTGAAATTTTTTTTTCAATTTTTTAATTTTTCGGGAAATTTTCAAAAAATTGTGTATACGAAAAATCCAAATGAACCGAGGAAGAACCGAAAATGCGTTGCAAATTTTCCATCATTCAAGTAAATTTTCAATAACGAAACACAAATTACACGTTCTAACGATTTTGAAGATTTTCTGTTTTTATTTATTTTCAAATTTTTATATTTTCAGTGTTTGAGCAATTTTTCAGTAGTTTTGGAGCTCTAAATGAAATTTCTAATTCATCCACATAATCAATTGCTTTCCTGACTTTTTCGAAGTTTTGTCAGCTATTTTATTCATTCGTGATTATGTGTTCTAATAATGATGTGTCTAATAATGAAAATTTTTCTTTTTTTAAATTTGTGTATTTTTTGTTGTCAATATAGTGGAATTGTATCGTAAAAACTGAGAAAAAATGAAAAAATTAGATCGAAATCGATTTTGAAACCAGATGCAAATCACAGAACTACTGAAATCTATGTATTAGAATATTCTCAAATATGTTGACATCAATTGCAATTTTCTAATCGAAAAGAAAACTCTGAAGCCATAAAATCTGAAAAGATGAAGATAATAAAGAGATCGGAAGAATAAGCCAATACAATTTTTCGAATTTCGAGATAATTTGCTCTCTTCTTTGCGATTTTTAATCTCTAAGATACAAATTTTTCAGAAAATTTTCAACTAAGTATGACAACAAAAAATCTGAATGATCTTAGGAAAAAACCAAAAATTGCATTGAATATTTTCCATTATTCAAATAAATTTTGCAATAACGATACAGAAATGATAAATTTCAAGTTTCAGCGATGTGGAGGATATTACGATTTTTTTAATATTCTCGATTTTTGAAGAATTTTGCAGTTATTTTTATAGTTTCCAAATGGAATTATGATTCATCCACACAATTAATCGTTTTCCCGAGTTTTTAGGTTTTTTTATTATCTGTTTTATTCATTCTCAATTTTTGTGTTCTAATACTGAAAATCTTCCTTTTTCAAATTTTCAGATTTTTTGTCAATATCGTTGAATTTTATCGCATAAATCGTGAAAAAAACGAAAGAACTAAACCGAAATCGAATTTGAAAACATAAAACCAGATACAAATCACAAAAAAATTTGAAAACTGTGTATTAGAATATTCTCAAATATGTTGAAATCAATGACAATTTTATATTCGAAAATAAATCACAAAATCTGGAAAGATGAAGATAAATACACCAAAGAATTAGATAATACAAAATATGAAAAAAGAAAACAGACGAAGATAATGAAATACCAACTACTAGGATAAAACCACAAGTTTTAGATTATAGTATTTCCGGATAATTTGCTCTCTTTTTATGCAATTTTTAATCTCCAACACATTCTGCAAATGTTTCACGAAATGTTCAACGAGTTGCGACAACAAAAAATCCGAATGAATTTAAGAAAAACCGAAGATCGCATTGGAAAATTTCCATTATTCAAATAAATGTTCAATAACGATACACAAATAATAAATTCAAAGTTTTAATGATGTAGAAGATTTTACAGCTTTATTTTTGAAGAATTTTTCAGTCGTTTTTCATGGTTTTGAATGGAAATAAGTTTTTAGAAGTTTTTTTTTTCAGCTGTTGTATCCATTCTTGTTTTTTTATGCTAATTGAAATCTTTCTTTTTGTAAATGTTAAGATTTTTGTCGTTGAAAAGTACCGTGAAAACCGAAAAAACAAATCAAAATGTGGAAATATAAAGCCAGAAGAAAATGACAATAAAATCTGAAAACCATGTTAGAATCTGCTCGAATGGTCGGAATTCTAAAATTGAAGAAAAAATCGGTGAAATAACAAAAATTGAACAAAATAAGATAAATAAATACAACTAAGACCGAAATTTAAAACGATTTACTTCAAAATTCAAACGAAATTTGTGTTTAAGGAACTCCCAAAATTGTGAATAACGTGGTCAATTTTTTGAAAATCTTTTATTCCTCTTGATTTTGCGAAAAAAGCGAAAATATGACTGGGGAATACAATATAAATCTTGAATTAAAGTCGACTGCAATAATGCGAAAATCCAAAATTTGTGGTTACCAACTGGTAGTTAGTTGGTAACCACAAATTTTGGATTTTCGAATTTCGGGATAATTTGCTCTCTTCTTTGCGATTTCTAATCTCTAAGATGCAAATTTTTCAGAAAATTTCCAACTAAGTATGACAACAAAAAATCTGAATGAATTTAGGAAAAAGCAAAAATTGCATTGAAAATTTTCCATTATTCAAATAAATTCTGCAATAACGATACAGAAACGATAAATTCCAAGTATCAGCGATGTGGAGGATTTTACGATTTTTGGTTTATTTTCAAATTTATTAATATTCTCGATTTTTGAAGAATTTTGCAGTTTCCAAATGGAATTATGATTCATCCACATAATAAATCGTTTTCCCGAGTTTTTAGATTTTTTTATTATCTGTTTTATTCATTCTCAATTTTTGTGTTCTAATACTGAAAATCTTCCTTTTTTAAATTTTCAGGTTGTTTGTCAATATCGTTGAATTTTATCGCATAAATCGTGAAAAAAACGAAAGAACTAAACCGAAATCGAATTTGAAAACATAAAACCAGATACAAATCACAAAAAAATTTGAAAACTGTATTAGAATATTCTCAAATATGTTGAAATCAATGGCAATTTTATATTCGAAGATAAATCACAGAATCTGGAAAGATGAAGATAAATACACCAAAGAATTAGATAATACAAAATATGAAAAAGAAAACAGATGAAGATAATGAAATACCAACTACTAGGACAAAACCACAAGTTTTAGATTATCGTATTTCCGGATAATTTGCTCTCTTTTTATGCGATTTTTAATCTCCAACCCATTCTGCAAATGTTTCACGAAATGTTCAACGAGTTGCGACAACAAAAAATCCGAATGAATTTAAGAAAAACCGAAGATCGCATTGGAAAATTTCCATTATTCAAATAAATGTTCAATAACGATACACAAATAATAAATTCAAGGTTTTAATGATGTAGAAGATTTTACAGCTTTATTTTCGAAGAAATTTTCAGTCGTTTTTCATGGTTTTAAATGGAAATAAGTTTTTAGAATTTTTTTTTTTCGGCAGTTGTATCCATTCTTGTTTTTTCATGCTAATTGAAATCTTTCTTTTTGTAAATGTTAACATTTTTGTCGTTGAAAAGTACCGTGAAAACCGAAAAAACAAATCAAAATGTGAAAAAATAAAGCCAGAAGAAAATAAAAATAAAATCTGAAAACCATGTTAGAATCTGCTCGAATGGTCGGAATTCTAAAATTGAAAAAAAAAAAATAAGATAAATAAGTACAACTAAGACCGAAATTTAAAACGATTTAGGTACTTCAAAATTCAAACGAAATTTGTGTTTAAGAAACTCTCAAAATTGTGAATAACTTGATCAATTTTTTTAAAATCTGTTATTCCTCTTGATTTTGCGAAAATACCGAAAATATGACTGGGGAATACAATATGAATGTTGAATTAAAGTCGACTGCAATAATGCGAATAGTTTCGCCTACTTTAAGAGTGCATTCGTGTTGAACTCGTCGACCAATTTCAGCACGACTTGTTGGTCTATATTATATCTATGAAAGGTGGATTTGGAGCTGTAAAACGTGAAACAGATATGGATCAGAATTTTAAGTGAGCTTCTAGTTAACATGGTTTTACCTCAATTGCCTCCAGAAAGAAGAGCTGTTTGAAAAGGAAAGATGTTTTTTGGCGATGTAAAACTGTTCATCCTTTCGAATGGTTGAGACTATGCCCGAATCAGAAACAGATTCGGCAAATAACTCGGACAATTCATTGACGGATCAGAAATGAGAGTGGGCCTAGGGCACTTCCTTGTGGAACACCGCACAGGTAAAATGAAGGAACTGTTCGTTTAAAACACGCGTCTAGGAGCAGAATGTTTACATAATGACGAATGCGATGGAAACAAACGATACACTGGTCGTAACACATTAAAAATTAATATTTTGTGTATATGTATATTCGAAAGTTAAACATACAAGGGGGTCGTGTATCTTGTGCGGCGACGGACGGGTAGAGGCGAAACGCGCTCTCTCGAATTCACCTGTCAAGGCGTGTCCGCGGGTTTGTTTACGACATACTCATCTTGCCGCGCGCATTCACAGAAACTTTCGCATTCTGTTGGAGTTGACGTTGTACAGGTTACAGATTACGATATACATAATTCCGTCCGGACGTCGCTCGGTGCGATCTAATTTTCAACTCAAACTGTCCCGCCACTGTTTTGGTATTCATAACGTTCCCCGTCCGAGTTTCTGTCTTCCAACGGAAATTGAAAATACCTTTGTGCGTTCCAACGAGCTATTTAATATGAAAATAACTGAGACTAAATTACGTTTTCTTTCGTTTTTTTTTATTGCACGGCGGCGACCGGCCGTCCGAGCGGACGGTTTTGAAAAAACGGCCGGATTCAAAAGTGCGAACATTCAGCTACAAAGTTGCGAACGGAACGCCGTTAAGTCGCGTGGTTAAATATTTTCATTTTGTAACAGTTATTCGAGGAGCGCGTCGTTTACGTTGTTAGTTATCCAAATAGACGACCAGAATTCCAGCGGAGAATTGTAACTGATTTTAATCTGAAGTCCGTTTCGGAAGGTGGCTGGCGATCCGAAACGGGTTTGTGTCATCATTATTAGACGGCGGCGGCCTTCACGCCGTCACTGGCCGTACCGTTCCGGCCCAGCGCCTACCGTCACTTGGTCAAACTGATCATTACGCTCCGGATCCCTTCAATTTTTCTATTGGTACGCCGTAAAATGGCAATCCCCGAATATAATGACTGTTATTACGATATTATACCATTTATATCGAAATTATAATTAGCCGCAACACCCTAATTAAAACAATTTGGGAAGCAGGTAAACTTTTCGGTTGTTACGCCGTTGGGACGTTTTATATCGACTTTAACGGTCGACAAGAAAAAAAAACAGGGACAATAAAACTCGGTGGATCGTTTTACAACGATTTGTGTCGTAGGTGATCCAAAAATCAAATATTCATTACTGCCTATCCGAAATTATTTATTGCGATGGTTTTTCGAAGATTCGTATTCCCTCGATTCGAATACATTAATAAAAAAAGCGGATGATTAAATTTCGTAATTTAGAGACCTATTATTTTATTTCCTTCAAGGGAATAAAACAAGGTGTATCGCGTTACCGGCTAACTCTCAGAGTAGCCCAATGAAAGCCCGATAAATCACCCGTTTCATTAGTGATGTAAAAGAACAACGTCACATTTTATATCGCGTAGTTTCGATATTTTATAGCGCGGTCGGGATTGTCGCACCGCGCGACAAATAAATCATCCTCCTTCGTACAAGTTACCGGGTAGAAAAAGAAAACCGTCCATTTTTCAAGTTTACGTACACATTCGTACATATAATACCTGGAGTCCTGTTTTACCGCCCGCGCCTTCGGCTTTGTGTATACTTGGCCCGGTTTACGTTTAGCCGTTTCGTGAAGGCCGATACTGGGCTAGGGGTTTGCTGCGGTGCTACCGGAAATCGCGAGCGGCCGTAAAGGCAGATCCGTCATTACGCTAATTTATGGCCGTCTCACCGACGGAATTTGTCTTTTGTCGCCCGCCCCGCTCGGCCGTTTCCTTTTTCCGTGCATCCTGAGCACCACCGCGCACCAGTCGACCACGGGACGCCCTATCTTCAGGTAGCCAAATCGATTTGGGGCCACTCGCAATTTGTTCGCGTCGAAACGAGAAATCTGTTGCCATGTGGGATGGGTCGAAGACGAGGGGTCGTTTTTTTTCTCTTCGGGGGATGTTTGTTTGCATGTGAAACGATTGTTGTTGCTTTCGATTAGTGTGTGAATTTGTTATTTGTGCCCCATATGGAATATGTGGATAGTAAATATTATGACTTTTAATATTTCATCTCGTCGAAGCTGTTAAGGTAACTTTTTCCAACTTTCTTGAAATTCATTACACTTGGTATAAACTGTGAACGATTATCCAATTCCGAAAAGTTTCCTTTCGTATCCACTTACGTTTGTTTCAACCCACCAACTCACTTTGCAATCGTTAAACGCTTGCGCTCTAAGATTTTCGTAGTGCGCAAGCGCCTGGAGATTTAACGCCCGGTTGAAACAAACGTCAAACGTTAACAAACACATTCCATAAAGAAAAGTTTTCCCATCAATTGTTATCATTGTCTATTAAAAAATGTTATAGGTTTTCAGTTTACTGCAACAATAAAGATAAAAAATAAAATGATTATCAAAATGCGTTAATAAAATTATCACAGTCAGTCAGTGTTATAACAGTCCAGTCAATAGAGAAACGTACTAGTGCTAAATAAAAAAAAATTAATTACAGGTAGCGACCTAGTGGAAGTTGTTGGGGGTAGTGAGTATAATATGAGGTTTCCATAAGGACTGCTATCGAGCGTCCTAGGGGGTGGGGGTGCAGTTCAAAGTTTCGAAATCACACGTTTTCGCTTCTAAATTTTGAACTATTGATTTTCTTGAAAATGTCTTCGAACAAATGTTTTAGATACTAAGAATACCTTCCATTTGAAGTAGGTTTTGTTCAATTTGGGCGAACGGTTAACAAGAAAACAGCAAAAAACTGCTCAAAACAGGCGTTTTTTGCAAACGTGATATTTACGACGCCAATTTTTTTTGAAATTTTTTATCATCTCAAAATGAAGCTCTTATAGCATCAAATTAAACTACATGGAAACAAAAATTATTGCATTCATCATTCACGAGATATAGTAATTTGTTTATAAAAAACTGCCTTTTCCACAGGGAAACGTGCTAGTTGTCCGCAATATTTTTCCATTTTTTTTTATTGAGTATTATAGAAGAAGACCTATATTTTACTCTATTGAAAAGTTTCAGACTAGAAAATGCGGAAAAGACTACTTTTCATAACATGGAAAAAAGGTACCTTTTTTCCATAAACAAATTGCCTAGGGCGGTTTATTTTGATATTCAGAGGTTCCATTTTCTCGCGAATGAAAATAAGTAGTTATTGAAATAAAGAATTTGACCCTTCAAGGAATCTTCTACGACCTTTTGAACGCCAGTTGCATTTTTTTTAAAAAACATCACAGTGGCTTTATAAATAAAAATTTAGGAATTAATTCGAGTTCATACTTTTCGTAACGAATTATATTTGATGATGCTTTAGGGAAATATGAAATAATCCATGTGTTTGTTGAAGAAAAAAGATGATAATTTGGACGGGTCGTCGCATTCTCGTCTTGCGGTCGATGGGGTCTTGGAGGGAATAGCAGTTCGGCGCGTATCGTAGCCGTGACTGCCTTCATAATCTTCGAGCGATTGTTTTGAAAAACTTAATCCAAAATTACAAACAACAACCCACTCGAGTTTCAAAGCAAAGTGCCGACTACGTCGACGGGACGGAATAGAATCACCCTCCATTCGGATTGCAGATGAGTATGCAACTTAACCGAACCAAATTGTCACCTGTTTATTTGTATCAAAAACAGGCATATTTTTACTTTTCTTTGAAAATAATAAAATATAATTCATTACGAAAAGTATGAACTCGAATTCCTAAATTTTTATTTATAAAGCCACTGTGATGTTTTAAAAAAAATGCAACTGGCGTTCAAAAGGTCGTAGAAGATTTCTTGAAGGGTCAAATTATTTATTTCAATAACTATTTTCATTCGCGAGAAAATGGAACCTCTGAATATTATCTAAATAAACCGCCAGAGGCAATTTGTTTATGGAAAAAAAACCTTTTTTTCCATGTTATGAAAAGTAGTCTTTTCCGCATTTTCTAGTCTGAAACTTTTCAGTAGAGTAAAATATAGGTCTTCTTCTATAATACTCAATAAAAAAAAATGGAAAAATATTGCGGACAACTAGCACGTTTCCCTGTAGAAAAGGCAGTTTTTTATAAACAAATTACTATATCTCGTGAATGATGAATGTAATAATTTTTGTTTCCATGTAGCTTAATTTGATGCTATAAGAGCTTCATTTTGAGATGATAAAAAATTTCAAAAAAAAATTGGCGTCGTAAATATCACGTTTGCAAAAAACGCCTGTTTTGAGCAGTTTTTTGCAGTTTTCTTGTTAACCGATCGCCCAAATTGTACAAAACCTAATTCAAATGGAAGCTATTCTTAGTATCTAAAACATTTGTTCGAAGACATTTTCGATAAAATCAATAGTTCAAAATTTAGAAGCGAAAACGTGTGATTTCGAAACTTTGAACTGCACCCCCACCACCTAGGACGCTCGATAGCAGTCCTTATGGAAACCTCATATTATACTCACTACCCCAACAACTTCTACTAGGTCGCTACCTGTAATTAATTTTTTCCATGAAATTTCTCTATTGACTGGACTATAATCTTAGCTTGTATTTCGTCAACTTCGATTTGAAAAAATGGTAAGACCGACAGAAATCCCAAAATAACAGTTACAGTGATAACACAACAGGAAGTCTATTTTGAGTGTTGAATAGTTCCGTGGAACAACCATTTGTTCCCTTTCTTGATTTTTTTTTCGTTTCTTATCGAATTTACGTAACATCTTTAAAAACGTTCCTGTGCATTACATGGGGAGGGGGGTTGAAAATTGTCGAAACGGTCCCATAGATGCGACACCGAAATCTATCACCAACATGTCAATCCGATGAAAATTGATAAATGTTGCGCTTTTTTGCGTGTTTTCGAAAAATTGGACGGTGATTACAACTCGTAGAGTGGCCTCACCGCGATGAAACTTTCACAAAAATCCTCTTATAGATGCGACACCTAAATCTAGCCTAAACATGTCAATCCCATGAAAATTGAAAAATTGTTAAATGTTGCGCTTTTTTTGCGTGTTTTCGAAAAATTGGACAGCGATTACAACTCGTAGAGCGGCCGCACAGTGATGAAACTTTCAGGAAAAATCCTCTCATAGATGCGACACTGAAATCTGGACCAAACATGTCAATGTGTTTTTAGTTACCTGAACCACAACGAAAATATGCTTTCGAAAATTTTGTATTTTTTGTAGTGAACTTTTTTTCATTTCTTGCGAAATATTATCAATTCCCACCCCTGAGGTACTGCAGTGAACATCTTTCGGGAAGTGGCGCCCAGAATTTCTATGCACTATATACGAATTATTTCCTCGAAATATGATTTACAAATCGATTAGTTTGTGATATCGCCATTAGATGAAGAGCATATCAAGTTCGAATAATTTTCAAAACGTTCATTTGGATTCTTGTCGTTAACTGATCAAATATGAAAAATCATCGAATACATGAATTATTACGACTTTACCTTTTTTATTCAAAAATGTTTATTTTATTCACTTTTCTAATGCAATATTTTCAGTTTCAGGTAATTTTCCACCAATGGTGAATTTTGCATCGCTCTCCTTCGTCTGTCGTTGTACTTTACTATATTGAGGTAACTATTATTGAAAATTTCCCAACGCAGATTATTTACACATATACAAGTATCTCTATGAGTAAAACTTGATAACCTTTATTGATTTTTTGTGTGGACGGTTGACACTTATTCTTTTGGTTTGAAGTAAATTCGACCTTCAGTTTATCTAGCATTCAGAGAAATAATTGTAGATTATTGAAAAAAATGAATCGAACCAAAGTTATTCAAAAATTCATTCTCGTAATTCATCTTTAATATTCATAAAAAAAATTCAATTTTAGGTGTCATAATGAAAAAATGTTTCGTAATTAAAGCTTGAACTTCAAAAAATATTTCATTGAATCTAAAAACGAATTTAAAATAAGATTCGCAGTAGGCGAAGGAGGTTTTTTCGTGAAACATTCGAAATCGTTCGAAAAAGTAAATAAATAAACATGGATTGGTGTTAGATGGGGGTCACGGATGAAATCGAACGCGGCCAATTTCTCGGCACCCAAAAAGGCGTTCCGTGACCTGCCCCCGTATTGTTTTATCGCCCGACGGCGTCTATCGGAGCGTCGGTCATTAATCACCGTCGGAATGATATCTGGGAAACGGAACCTCGTCGGCAATTTGAAAAATTGTTTCATTTCCTGCAAAAGAGGATCTTTTTGTCTCGGGCAGAAGAATTATGTATCTCGCGTCGCGCGCTGCCCCGACGACGACGACGTAGACTTAATTCGAGATTTAGGAGTACGAAATATCAGAGTTCAGCTGTTTCCGCGTATTTTATGTCCTGTCAGCTTATAAGGGGGCAGCCGAGTGAAAAGCCATATCGGCGACAGGTGCATGCGGTAGAAATTCGAGTTAGAGTGCGGCGATGCGATCAAATCCGAATCGGTTGTTTAAAAATCCCGGCCCGAATTTTACAATGTGCTCGCCTTTTTCGATTCGCCAAAAAAGGTCAAGTACCTTATGGCCGCCGCGGCCCGATAGGTTGGAACCCAATAGCGACAGACTTTCCGCCGTCCGTCCGTCCCGGCGAAAAAGCGAATCGATTAACCCGGCTATTACCTCGGATCGTGTTACGAAACTTTGGGACGGTTCCTCTATCGTTTTTTTCCCTTTTTTGGTTTTTAATTCCGAGACGCCTGGCCCGAACTGTGCGATTTTACCTGAAAATACGTCTCCGGGACGTATTTTGTGTCGAAGAACATGAATTCCAAAACGCTTTACTCGAGAAGTAACTACATTGAGTCGTAGAACTCGGGAACAGTTACGCCATCTCTTAGAATGCGTCGAAATTTTACCTAACATTGTGTCTAACAGATGGCGCCCATTTAGATCAGATGGCGAATGTTATATTAGAATTTATTCCGAATAACAAATTCAGCGATCAATCGATCACTGTCGTCATGACGATGATAACGTTAACACCAATGTCATAATAATTAAACTTCTGTGAACATTTTTATCTATTGTAATTAATTAAGTGTTCTCACATTGACCCTGCTGTCAAGTAAAAAGTAATTTATATAAAAGATTTCGAGTTTATCGATATTGTTGTTGTTTATGGATAGGTTATCTTTTATGTGTTTCCTTAATTTGCCCCCTTTTAAGGCGCGACCAACTATTATGATTAAAATAACACGAAATCGATGTACATAATGTGAAAAAAGTAAAACAATTATTTCGTTTCGGAATTGAAAAATTATTCGCCTCGACTCGTCGAAAACGGTTAAATCGGATCCGTTCATTCGAAGGATCAATTAATTACCAAACCAAATTTGACGGGTTTATCTACGGCCCGGGCGGAATATAAATTGCCCGCCACCTAGGCGCAGGTAAAGATATCGACGATGCTCAAAAAGCGTCGTCAAAGGCGTCGTCGATGCACATTATATGCACATATTCGTTCGAACTCGAACGAAATACCTGAGTAATCGAACGATCGGATCGACGGGCACGAAATGAGAAACGCGTTTTGAAATAGATACGACGATGTCGTCGTCCATTGAAAAAGATCGATACGCAATCGAAAGTAGCAGCAACGCGCTTTGTCGCTTTGCCCATTCCGCTTTGATGTGTGATATGAAGCAATTCCTACATTAACGCTGTAGATAAAATGGAACAATGACGACGTGCTTTTAATCTGCATTCGAATTAATGTTGCTTTTGTTATGCGAAATTGACTTATATTTATTGGTTTTTATTATTTATGATACGCTACGCGTTGTTGGATTGGCTTTTTTTAAATGCAGATGTCCTTTTTTGGTAGAGATTTCTTTCGTTTTCTTTTTGGATTCGTAAATTTTTCTTCATAAAATTCGGTTTAATTGTCTCAGAAAGAGAAAATAAACAAATTAAAAACCATACGATAACATATAAGTCATCAGCATTGTTTGCTTGATGACGTTTTATGAATCGATGGGATCGGTCGCACGCACGAAAAAAACGTTCCCTCAGGTGGGTATTCAGTTGAATACGAGTACGCATGAGGCGAATCGAGACTTGGCGCATGCGTGTTGCTTTTGGTCCAATTTCTTATTAGCTGTATAATCTCGTATATTTGTTCTTTTATTATCAAAACAAAGTAGCATAGATCAGCGAGTACAGTTATAATAGGTTATATTTCAATTGTCACTAAAAAATTATTTTCATTCGGTACACGAATTAAACATAAAAAATGTTAGTAAATCGTTGATTGTTTGATACATAATAATGATAATTCATTAACCATTCGATTCAGTTCATGAAAACATGCAATGTTTCATTAGTGTTTTCGCCCACAGATATTTTACAAACAAAAAACATTCAACATGACTTCGTCGTTCACTTTCAACCGAAAAATTCTTTCAACGAAAAGAAATACCTCAAAAAAAAAACAATTGTTCTCATTGCGAAAATATCGTGTAAACGTGGCGCAAATAAATGGTCGGTTTTTATTCTACCTTGAGCAAACCGAAAGTGCAACAGAGAAAAAAAAACGCCCCCGGACGCTTTGTCCGGTACCTTTTACCGAATGCAACAAAGGAAACGTTGATTCAATATAAAATTTAATTCGTGCCCGCAGCTTTTGAGGAGAACGAAGAGTCGGATCTCCACGCGCATCCATCCCGATAACGGTTCCGACGTAATCTCTTGATTAAAATCCGTAAAACGCCCAGAAAATAGGAGTGGCAGCGTCATCGGACGGATGAAAAGGAGGAAGAAGCAACACTTCGTTTGAATATAAAGGGGAATGTTTTCTCACTACCCTCCAATAAACTATGGAAATTCCATCCGATCGGAAGGCCAATTCTGCAACAAAAGCTTTCCGTTTTTCCTTATTTCCCCTCGAGAAACATCATCAGTCGATTTATTTTCGAACGCGTAGAGGGTCACGCCGAATGGAAATGCGGAAAATTGGTTCGAAGGGACCGTGCCGAAATATTTTGTTTATTACCGACTTTAATATAACTCCTAAACTACTCCATTGTTACCTCGTTTCCCCCCAAGGAATTTAAAATTACATCTAAATATAGACCAACAAACCTCGACGTTTTAATTTATTCAACGCCGTTATCCACCTCTTGATGTTTTTAGACGCCACCCGCCGCGGCGCTTCAAATCTAATCAAACAAGCGGCGAACTTCACTCGCTTCGCGAATCTGCTTGGACTTCTTGGAATTGAAGAACATTTTGCGCGGTCCGCCGTAAAATTGCGACATCTGGCGAGCGCCACCCATCGATGTCCAAGACGAGCGGTGGGTAAAAGAGCATAAGTCCGACCGGACAATTAGTGGCCCATCAAAACACAGACCTCGTAAAGACACGAAGGGAATAACTTTTAACGACACCGTGTTCCCGCCTCTATTATGAACAGGCGTAAACGGGCGAAACAAAGATATGCATCTCGCGGCTACTCATCTCCGAATGGGGCTTTTGGCCTCCATATCGTATAAAATAGAGCGATAAAACTAATAACGCTGCCAGGAGAATCCATTCTAAAACTGAGAAGCCGAACGATTGGCTTATATACATTTTATAAAACAGGCGTAACATTATATAAACGCGACTCAAATAACTAAAAGCTGAAGGACTAATCAAAAACGGTTCAGTTTTCACTGCATTACTGCGATCGCCATTTTGCTTCACTTTGATTGTATTGGCCGATAAAAGTGCTGCAAAAATAGTTCAAACACACGTTTTCCATTATAACTCAACTTCTAAAACCGCCATCGCTAACGGTTTTCAATGACTATTGAAGCCTCGATTACTATTCCCGTCTGAAATGAACCGTTTCTGAGGAAAAAAAATTTGAAATCTTCTTTTCGATAAGTGATAACTTGGCTGCTAATTATTCCATTCCTTTCGGTCTTTCAACAAACGTTGCATCGTACATTCATAAACAATTCTGCGCTTACTACTTTCAGCTGCGCCTTATCGTTTTCGAGAAAATCGATGAGATGCCTAAAAATAATTTAACTTTTGTATTGCCGACCTCGACCTCGACTGTCTGAATACGAATTTCTTTTTGCCAGGTTGACGAACGACCGAAAAGCGGAATAAATTAGCTGGCACGGGTGGCAAAAATGTCTTCTAAAACTTCTAAAACCCAACATAGCATTCGGTTTTTCACTATTCGATAGCTGTCAAAAAGGGCTACAATGGTTTCGATTACTGTTTCTGTCTAAAATGAACCGTTTCTGAGAAAATAAATTTTGAAACCTTCTGAAAGCAACGTTTTTTCGATAATTGATAACTCGGCTACTAATAGTTCCACCGCTATTAGTCTTACAACAAAACATGCCATGCCATTTCATCAACATTTGCTTTTCGCATTTTTTTAGCTGTCTCACTATTTCCGAGAAAATCGACGGGATACGCTAGAATAATTGTTTAATAGCATCTGACGTCCCAAAGTTGACTGCCGGGCCGGTCGTTCTATTCCTTTCAAACTCTTTCACTATACATATTGCATTTCCGATGCGAAAGCAGAACTGTTCGTTTGGTCGACGAAAAAATCGAATTAATTATCAATTTCCGTCCGAAATAAGGTATTTTTTTACAATATACAACTATTCTCCAATTTTAACGAAAAATTCAGCCTAAAACGAACGAATATGAAGTCCAAATTTTCAGGAAAAGTTTTTCAAAAAAAATAATTAAAATTGTACCTCAAGGTCACAGTATTTCACACCAATATTTCACTTATTGTTCCATTTCTCGTATTGAAATCTACTTGTAAGAAAGCTTGACATTATTTATAATGAGACTGTACGGTTTTGACAATAAATTCAAGTAAAATATGCCTGAAAACTGAAAATTTCCAAAAGTTAGGAAACATCTGTCAAAATCAGTCCGTTTTGCGTACGTCATACTAAACTTAGTAAGGGTCCGCACACGCTCATGATTTATCCGACGGCAGTACATTTAAATATGAAATGGATGAATTATTTCATATATTAATGCGTCTCTTTGAATGATTGTGTGTTATTTATAGAAAGGTAATTCAATCAATAAAAATTCAACCAAAATTATAATATTGCTAATTTTATAGCTTAATTTAGGTTAGGTTAGCTTAGGTTAGGTTCGGTCAGGTTAGTTTAGGTTCATCCTAATTGAGATGTCTACTATTGTCCCGTTTCAACATTTGGTATATTGATTATGGGTTACGAGTATAAAGATTTAAAATATAAGTTCTATTCTTCATCTATAACGTTCATATTGTTATTTGATGTATATGTATTGACGTGTATGGAACTCTTTACATTTGACCCACTTTCAGTCATTTAACCTTGAAATATTGACCAGAACGGAACATTATTCAGAAATAGTCCTTTTTCGCTCAGCATGATGGGATTAATTCAGAAAAAACAACGAGTTTCTGAAGAAAACATTTCAAAGATTCAATAGAAGTATATTCCTGGTCGGTAAATTAAACGATAAGTGAAATATTGGTCATTAATTTTTTGGGGAAAAAATTATAGGTTTCTTGAAAGTTTCGATTTCATATTCGTTCGTTTCAGGCTGAAACGCATATATGGTGAATTTTTCGTTAATTTTGAAGAAGTAGTATATTGTAAAAAAATACCCGAAATAATTCGATGTTAAGATAAATGTTATATGCCGTATCTTCGGCACATATGTTTTTCAGATCACGTGCCATAGGCTTCGTAGTTTTACTAATTGTAGAAATATTGGTCTCTAACCGATGAGTTTCGTAATTTTTTTTAATCATAATGTGAATCTTGTAATAGTTGTAACCTTCATTACGCATCTGGTATATTACACTGACGATTTGCAAGCGTATACCTCCATTTCTGCTATTAGTAGACCTACATTACTGTCTTTCTCCCTCTTTTCAATTGCAAGCGTATATCAAATTCAATATGGTTTCAATGGACTCTGACGATATCACAGGAAGATCCGTGATGTTTTGATCAGGTATTTTAATGTGCGTGAACTGGGGTGACGTCTCTCCTCGGGCGACGGATTACAACCGGCAATTTTTAATTTCCCTATTTTTTAATCAAATAATTGCCGGAGAAATAGAAATGAAAGGTGTGCGAAAAATATATAATATTTTTATAATAACAAAAATTGAAATCTCAAACAATATCGAAATAAGACCGAACTCTTTGCAAATTAAAGAATACATCGAACACAATATCGAAAAATTGGGACATCAACAAATAAATAAACGACAATATTTATAAGAACAATGTGATACCAAGCGAAAAACTGAAATGAGAAAGATAACCAACATTGTTGTCTGCGAAGTTGGTTTACGGACGATAATTTTACCTGATAATGTTATGAGAAAACATTAATGAAAAATTACATATTTTTATGATTTGAATTGAATTATTATTATACCTATTAAATAAAAACAGTTGACTTTTTCTAATACCGTTTATACGATTCATAATTTTTTTTTTGCGAAAATTGAAACGCAACCTATTATTACAGTACTCGATGATCGATGCTATTTTGTCTTGATAATAAAATAACAAATATATGAGATTATATAACTCATAAGAAATTGGACCAATAGCAATCGTGTGTGTTCCTCAATAAGCGCATATTGATAAGTTAATATATCCTCTGATGATATAATATAACTACTCTGGTGTTTCCGTGGATCGAACGAACTAAATGAACACAGAAATAACATCAGATGCGGATATGAAGATTTATTCAGTAATTGCCACAGAAGTAAATATTTCTTTTTATCGACATTCAAAATATTGATTCAGAATAAAAATACAGTTCATTGTAATTGGTATCAAATATAAAGATTATTTTTCACTCGCCACTCCGCGAAACGGGACTCGGAAAAATATTCAGTCATTTTCGATGGTCTTGTGATGTTATTAGTAATTATATCGCCAATCATCTTCTTAAAATGCAAGAACTAATATTGACAAAACAGAATGGGTACTCCGCTTGTTTACTGCCCCTGCAACTATAATGTCAGATCCGACACAACAATCAAACGCTTTTATGATGATCGCGCCTTGTCATTTGTTCGCTGGGTTATTCTTATTCAGTTGAGTCGCATACCGCGACGCGCCTCATGCGTATTGGTATTCAACTGAATACCCACCTCAGGGAACGTTACGGCATGAGTCATGTTTTTCCGTGCGGCATCATCAGTTCAAGTTTTCAAGAATATATTGCGAAGTTCTTGTGAGTTTTCGATTTGTGGATTTCATTCGAAACTTTGGGAACTGCAATCTCTTCCATATTCAAAAGGACGGATTGAAGGACGTTTCTAACACTCAACAATTTCGTTTTAACACTCGAACGAGCTCGGTCGCTGATTGGATAACAAATAAACCAAAAAAAAATCGCTGCAACCACTCGAAAAGCCAGTCGCACGGCACGACGGTTAAAATATAAACCGCTTCGACAGCGCGAAAAAAAGTCGCGTCGAATAATCGCGATCGTGCCAATGCGCCGAAAAACAAAAATCGAACGAAGAAAAAAAAGGAGACCGCGTCTCGATATCGAAATATTCGGGGCGAAACCCCTCGGTGGCGAAAAAGTCCTACGCTAATGAGGCATTTACACCACTCCAGAGGACATCGGCCTGACGGCCTCTTTCGTCAGAGTGCATTCTGAAGAGGACGGGAATGCAAGCCGAGCCAGCCTGCTCTCGTAATTATGCATTATGCTCGCCGTACACTTTTTCGCTTTTTTCGGTATGAAAATCCTGATAAAATGTCTCCAGTTTCCAGCGATCTCCTTTGTTCTCGGCTTTTGGCAGAGCCTGGCGTCACTCTTTCATGTGGATATTTTTAATTGAAACAAAAAATGCTGCTGCAACGTATCTCTCGCGGATCTTGCAATAGAAATTTGCCAGTGGAACCTCAAAGGACTCCCCATCCCGTCTGCTTTGAGACTATCAGAAAATGGATATACTCTTGCGCGAATTTCCGCCCCGTCTCGCGGACATATTGAAGGAATCGCGTTTGTGGATAATCGATGCAGAACACTTTACTCTATTTCGCGACTAAGTTTCCAGTTAGATTTCTGAATCTTTTTTAATTATTTCAGGCTTTTGTTCTCTTTTTATTTCCAATGAATAAAAATCATGTTTTTCATCGTAATCATGAAAAATATTCAAATCTTTCCCCTTTTGTATCATTTACTGAACCAAGCCTTTCCAATCTGGTTCTTGAATTTCGCCAGCGCGTTCCTTGTACGCGAAAAACTCGTCGGAATTAAATGGCACCGAAACCGCAGCTCCTTCGAATCGGAGGCGTAACAATGGAAATCGCAGCTTTTCCGCGCTTCCGTTTTGTTCCGAGTTTCCATTTCGCCCGTTCCGCAACAACATATATAAGGGAATCGGCGTAGAAAAAAAAACCGGGCGAGATTTAACAACCCTTTCAAACATTTCCCCCGAACACCCTCTCGCGTTTTTCGGTTTGAAAAAAAAGTCGGATGGAAAAAAAAACATAATACGGGGAGCTTTGCAACGTTGAAAATCGCCCGGTGAAATCCCGCCCATTTAAGCCGGGAGCGGTCGGGTTCTTGTCCCCGATTTGGGTCAGATTTTCGGTATCACCGATTCTTAAGAACCCTTTGACTTGGGGCAGGGACCCCGTACCTGTACGAACTCCCTTTGAAGTGCGCGAATAATAATTAGTGAGCTCTTCAATTTGACTTTTTTTTTTCGTTATTTGTGCGTTCTTTCCTCCCCGTCGGTCCTTAATTAAGAAAATGTTCCGTGCCGACGAACCCGCGAGGCCCTTTCCGAATTAATGAACTTTTTTAAATAATCCTGACCGAAATTCATGATGCCAGCCGCGACTGAATCGGCGTCGGGCTCCGCGGCCGAATTACGAACCCACCGAAAATGTAAAAAACATTCTTAATGAGAAAAATTCCGCTAATACGCGCGCCACAATTATGGATGGGCGGCGTCTTATTGCGATCGCGTCAATTACCGATTCGAAAGTTGATTTCGTAAAGGGAAATGGCGAGTTGATTCGGGTGTGCAGAGGCGAAATTCATTCAATTCCATTTTTTTTCGCCGCTGCCGCCACTCCTCGTTAGTTCCTATAACAAAATCTTCGATTATTTTATATTTTTGGAAATCTGAAATGAGAAACACTACGATATAATCAAAAGAGAAGCTTGAGATTCAAGTTTTGAAATGAAAATATGAAAAATCATTTCGAAAAAGTTGTATGGAGACACTTAAGGCGAACTTGCCGGAGATTTTGAACTTAATTTTCAATATTTTATTCGTAGCGTGTTAGTTCCAACTAGCGTTGCGAACCGTCAATGTACTGTCACGATTCTGCGCTGTTCACAAAATGTGGTTCATTTTATGAACAGCGCAGAATCGTGGCGATTCACTGATCATTCACAAGGCCAGTTGGAGCACACCTAATGAAAAAACAGTAGTTACACGATTTTAATTAACGTATCGCGCTCGTTTTGTAGAGAGAGAGGCGCCACTTGCGATAAAATGGCGACCGCACTACCTCAGGGTTGGTACCAAAACCAAGTTCAATGATAGCCGAAATCCGAAACTCCTAATCACAACGATATAAACGAAAATAGAGAATAGAAATAGAAAAAATTTGCTGTTTCAGCAAATTTCTTAATCAATATTTCGCTAAGTTGACGCCAACTTAGCGAAATATCAAACCGAGAAATCGTTTTTTCGTGCTTTTTCAGCTGAATCTACCCTAGGGGTTATTGGCAAATGATTTGCGAAAAAGAAACATTTGTCGGTTCAGTATTTTTTTTTCAGTAGTTTTTTTTGAAGCAATATTTCGCTTAGTTGACGTCAACTTAGCGAAATATCAAACCTAAAAGTCGTGTTTGTTTGTAAGTTTTTCAGCTGAATCTGCTCTACCGATTATTCGTGAAAAAAAGATTTGTTGGTTCAGTAATTTTTTTTAATCTACGTTTCGCTTTCACGGTGGAAGCAAAAAAGTGTAAAATAAATTTCTCAGGCAGTTTTTTTGTATAGCATGTATATTGACTTAGCAAAGCATTTATTGCATTATTTGGCTTTAATTATTGGTAAACTATTCTTGGAAAAAGCAAAATTACCGTTTTAACAGTTTTTCTTAATCAATATTTCGCTTAGTTGACGGCAACTTAGCGAAATATCAAACCTAAAAGTAGTGTTTGTTTGTAAGTTTTTCAGCTGAATCTGCTCTACCGATTATTCGTGAAAAAAAGATTTGTTGGTTCAGTAATTTGTTTTAATCTACGTTTCGCTTTCACGGTGGAAGCAAAAAAGTGTAAAATAAATTTTTCAGGCAGTTTTTTTGTATAGCATGTATATTGACTTAGCAAAGCATTTATTGCATTATTTGGCTTTAATTATTGGTAAACTATTCTTGGAAAAAGCAAAATTACCGTTTTAACAGTTTTTCTTAATCAATATTTCGCTTAGTTGACGTCAACTTAGCGAAATACCAAACCTAAAAATCGTTTTTTTTTTGTAAGTTTTTTCAGCTGAATCTGCCCTACCGATTATTCGTAAAAAAAATAATTTTCGGTTCAGCAATTTTTTTTCAATATACGTTTCGCTAAGTTGGGGTCGCGGTGGAAGCCAAAAAGTGTGAAATAAATTTTTCAGGCAGTTGCTTTATACAGCACGTATATTGACTTAGCAAAGCATCTATTGCACTATTTGGCTTTAATTACTGGTAAACTATTTTTGGAAAAAGCAAAATTACCGTTTTAACAGTTTTTCTTAATCAATATTTCGCTTAGTTGACGTCAACTTAGCGAAATACCAAACCTAAAAATCGTTTTTTTTTTGTAAGTTTTTTCAGCTGAATCTGCCCTACCGATTATTCGTAAAAAAAATAATTTTCGGTTCAGCAATTTTTTTTCAATATACGTTTCGCTAAGTTGGGGTCGCGGTGGAAGCCAAAAAGTGTGAAATAAATTTTTCAGGCAGTTGCTTTATACAGCACGTATATTGACTTAGCAAAGCATCTATTGCACTATTTGGCTTTAATTACTGGTAAACTATTTTTGGAAAAAGCAAAATTACCGTTTTAAAAGTTTTTCTTAATCAATATTTCGCTTAGTTGACGTCAACTTTGCGAAATACCAAACCTAAAAATCGTTTTTTTTTGTAAGTTTTTTCAGCTGAATCTGCTCTACTGATTATTCGTGGAAAAGAAAAATTTGTCGGTTCAGCAATTTTTTTTAAATCTACGTTTCGCTAAGTTGAGGTAGCGGTGGAAGCAAAAAAGTGTAAAATAAATTTTTCAGGCAGTTGCTTTGTATAGCATGTATATTGACTTAGCAAAGCATCTATTGTACTATTTGGCTTTAATTATTGGTAAACTATTTTTGGAAAAAGCAAAATTACCGTTTTAACAGTTTTTCTCAATCAATATTTCGCTTAGTTGACGTCAACTTAGCGAAATACCAAACCTAAAAATCGTTTTTTTTTTGTAAGTTTTTTCAGCTGAATCTGCTCTACTGATTATTCGTGAAAAAGGAAAATTTGTCGGCTCAGCAATTTTTTTTAAATCTACGTTTCGCTAAGTTGAGGTCGCGGTGGAAGCAAAAAAGTGTAAAATACATTTTCAGGCAGTTGCTTTGTATAGCATGTATATTGACTTAGCAAAGCATCTATTGCACTATTTGGCTTTAATTATTGGTAAACTATTCTTGGAAAAAGCAAAATTACCGTTTTAACAGTTTTTCTTAATCAATATTTCGCTTAGTTGACGTCAACTTAGCGAAATATCAAATCTAAAAGTCGTGTTTTTTTGTAAGTTTTGTCAGCTGAATCTGCTCTACTGATTATTCGTGAAGAAGAAAAATTTGTCGGTTCAGCAATTTTTTTTAAATCTACGTTTCGCTAAGTTGAGGTCGCGGTGGAAGCAAAAAGTGTAAAATAAATTTTTCAGGCAGTTGCTTTGTATAGCATGTATATTGACTTAGCAAAGCATCTATTGCACTATTTGGCTTTAATTATTGGTAAACTATTTTTGGAAAAAGCAAAATTACCGTTTTAACAGTTTTTCTCAATCAATATTTCGCTTAGTTGACGTCAACTTAGCGAAATACCAAACCTAAAAATCGTTTTTTTGTAAGTTTTTTCAGCTGAATCTGCCCTACCGATTATTTGTAAAAAATAAATTTTTCGGTTCAGCAATTTTTTTTCAATATACGTTTCGCTAAGTTGGGGTCGCGGTGGAAGCAAAAAAGTGTAAAATAAATTTTTCAGGCAGTTGTTTTGTATAGCATGTATATTGACTTAGCAAAGCATCTATTGCACTATTTGGCTTTAGTTATTGGTAAACTATTCTTGGAAAAAGCAAAATTACCGTTTTAGCAGTTTTTCTTAATCAATATTTCGCTTAGTTGACGTCAACTTAGCGAAATATCAAATCTAAAAGTCGTGTTTTTTTGTAAGTTTTGTCAGCTGAATCTGCTCTACTGATTATTCGTGAAGAAGAAAAATTTGTCGGTTCAGCAATTTTTTTTAAATCTACGTTTCGCTAAGTTGAGGTCGCGGTGGAAGCAAAAAGTGTAAAATAAATTTTTCAGGCAGTTGCTTTGTATAGCATGTATATTGACTTAGCAAAGCATCTATTGCACTATTTGGCTTTAATTATTGGTAAACTATTTTTGGAAAAAGCAAAATTACCGTTTTAACAGTTTTTCTTAATCAATATTTCGCTTAGTTGACGTCAACTTAGCGAAATATCAAACCTAAAAGTCATGTTTTTTTTTGTAAGTTTTTTCAGCTGAATCTGCTCTACCGATTATTCGTGAAAAAGAAAAATTTGTCGGTTCAGTAATTTTTTTTAAATCTACGTTTCACTAAGTTGAGGTCGCGGTGGAAGCAAAAAAGTGTCAAATAAATTTTTCAGGCAGTTATTTTGTATAGCATGTATATTGACTTAGCAAAGCATTTATTGCATTATTTGGCTTTAATTATTGGTAAACTATTCTTGGAAAAAGCAAAATTACCGTTTTAACAGTTTTTCTTGATCAATATTTCGCTTAGTTGACGTCAACTTAGCGAAATATCAAATCTAAAAGTCGTGTTTTTTTGTAAGTTTTTTCAGCTGAATCTGCCCTACCGATTATTCGTAAAAAAAAAATTTTCGGTTCAGCAATTTTTTTTCAATATACGTTTCGCTAAGTTGGGGTCGCGCTGGAAGCCAAAAAGTGTAAAATAAATTTTTCAGGCAGTTGTTTTGTATAGCATGTATATTGACTTAGCAAAGCATCTATTGCACTATTTGGCTTTAATTATTGGTAAACTATTCTTGGAAAAAGCAACATTACCGTTTTAGCAGTTTTTCTTAATCAATATTTCGCTTAGTTGACGTCAACTTAGCGAAATACCAAACCCGAAAATCGTTTTTTCTTGTAATTTTTTTCAGCTGAATCTACTAGCAATTATTCGTAAATTGTTCGTGGAAAAAATTTGTCGGTTCAGTAATTTTTTTTGAATCTACTCACTAATAACGATTTTTCGATTTTCTGTTTCACTAAGTGGCGTCACATTAAGGAAACATCGATTTAAACGAAATCTATGGACAACACACATTTTCGTTTCGAACGAATAATTCCCGCAGCAGATTCAGTCGAAAAATCGGACAAAAAAATTAATTTTTGGTTGGTGGTCCGCTAAATTGACGTTAACTTAGCGAAATATCGATTTGAAAAAAAAGTACTGGACCGACAATTTTTTTTCACGAATAATTCTTCGACTAAATTCAGCTAAAGAAACCATTCTTCGATTTGGTGTTTCGCTAAGTTGACTTCGACTTAGCGAAATATTGATTTAGAAGAAACTGCTGAAACGAAAAATTTCTTTATCTCGTTACATCGGATGGAACGTTTCGTTCGTTTTTGGCTTTTTTGTCTCCATGCAGTGACGTCAGCGTTGCGAAATATCGATTTGAAAGGAAACCTACGACATTGCAATTTTGGTTTTCAAAAATACTTCTAAAGTAGCATAGATGTAAAAATATCAGAAAAATTTCGGTCATCTTAAGGGAATATTGATTTAAACAAAATCTATCGACACTTGACGTTTCCTTCGTGTACGAATAACTCGCACAGTACTTTTATCTGGCAGACCCGACAAAAAAATTAACGTTTGAGTTAGTGTTTTGCTAAGTTGACGTTCATTTAGCGAAACATTAATTAAAAAAAAACTACTAGGTCGACAAATTTTTCTCACCAATAATTTCTAGATTAAATTCAGCTCAAAAAAGTCACAGAAAAAACGATTTTTTCGATTTGGTGTTTCGCTAAGTTGACGTCAACTTAGCGAAATATCGCTTTAGAAAAAACTATCGAATCGAACATTTTTTTTCACGAAGAAAATTATGAGATACATCCAACCAAAATTTTCCATAGTTGTTTAGCTTGCGAGAACTCATGAAATTCCACAGAATATTTCTCTGATATTGGCAGAAAGTCGAAGGAATTTTTTCATGAATGTAGAGAAACGCGTAATGCTCAGTCTCGTTAAAACTCGTTGCTGCAGCAAGTACATAATCGAATGTTTAAAAAAAACCCTTTCTGCCTCTTTGAAACCTAATCGTTATAAAATTTTATGAGTTAATTTCTTGAAAAAACTCCCCGATTTTACGCGACTGCCTACTGACAGTATTCTATTTAATGCCACTTAAATGATTGTAAAATTAATTAGTCGTCGGAACCTTTAGTACCTTTTTTGTCGATGGACGCTAGTCGCGTTGGTAATGTTTCGTACCGAGCGAATTGTTTCGAAGATGGCGATGAGCGGAAAACGATTCCTTTTGCTTCGATAAAACGAGTCGCTTTATGCGAATAAAAAAAGGCAGATATTTAACTTCCGTTCCGCATCTTCGCTCGACTACAGAGTTGTTTACAGTGCCCCCTATTGGTACTTTTCGACTCGACAAATTACACGCGTCACCAGAATACAAAGTCTCAATATTTTCCCGCTTCATCGAAACGTTCGCCCCGTTCTGAAGGAAAATGGGAGGAGGCATCGATCTCTTTCGCATTTTTCATGTTGAGCTTATGAGAGGCGATGCTCCAATCTGGTCGGAGCTTTTCTCCGTTTTCCACTCGTCTTCAGTGGCCGACGTCGCGTCTCCGCTCAAAGCTGCTTCTTGACCTCTTCAATCGGCCGGGGTGTTTTGCACGTTTCTATTCTATTCATTCACTTCGCTTGTCTCGGCGACCAATTTGTTCCATTCTTTCGTAACCTTTGGGGGTTTTGCTCGGTTATCTCCGTAATTCTTTTTTATTCAAGGTGAGGGGGTTGCTACTTGGCTTTCCCGACGCCGTTTACGAGCGTTTCAAAGTATACTTTTCTCTTTTTTTTCAGCACGAAAGGAAAAGAATCTCTCGGGTTTATATATCTCGATCGTTAGCACGAAAGTGGGATATTTTCGTAAACAATACGCCTCTACCCACGACCGACCGATTACCACGGCGAACTAGGAACTGCATTTTTTTCGTTATTAGATGTGGCAGTTAACCGCGCCTGCCGAACAAACATCCCAAGACGTTACTCAATACTATGAGAATAAGTTGCCCAAATAGGAGTTACTTAAACTCCGAGACCGCATTCAGGACATTTCGTGAAATTGTTCGACGGAGTAACGGAAGTGTAATTGCGACAGCGAGCGGCACAATGGTTTATTGCGTGAAACTTGATATTATCGGGGATTGAAGATCGTCTCGAGCGATGGTGGAGCTTTAGCTTTGAATCGTCTGCATCGAAAATCGGACAATTAAATTTCGTCGTTTGTAATGTGAACAACCGTTCGTCGTCATCGGGTCTCCCCTTCATCCCGGAGGCATTTATCCTGTTATCGATCACTCCTCAATCGAATAAGGTGCTATGGAAGGCTCGTTGCAACCGACCAGTCCGAATGAGTGAGGCGCTTGCGCGGTGCGGTTTTAGAGCCTCGGAATTCCTAGAGCGCAAGCGTCGACGGGACCGAAAAATTAAAGCTGATTACAGCTGATTAGAAGCGCCGATTCGACTTGTACAGAGCAGTCGATAAACTTTTATGAAAATCAATTGGCAATCTTGATGGCAAATGTAATACGAGTTAAAGGAACTCGTTGGTGTGGTTATAAAACCGGTGGAAGTTTTACGCGACAAAATTTCCGAGCGAAATTACCGAAGTATTTCCATAGAAATGCGCCAAGTTCTAAGGCGTACGAAAATGTTATTCTTCGTATGAGGACGATATCTCGTCGGAATAGGACAGAACTGTGGTTACGGGATACTTGAATGCCGTCGATTTTCACAAAGTTCCTCAAACAAACATAACAAGTTTTTAATACCGTCTGGCGGTGCTTATTAATCCTGAGCCCTTCCAGAATGAAAAAACAAAAGGCCACAATTGAGCCACTAATAAGCTCATAATAATCGTCCGCATTGTGCCGGCCGAACCAATATATATATTAATTAAACCTCGCTAGGTGGGAAACCTAAATAGCCAATATCCTTTTCATATTTACCCTCGCACACGAGGCGATAGTCAACTTCCCATTGAATAAGCGTAGAGGGGTGCGCGATGAATGGACAGTTTTTGCGGGCACGTCACCGCGTTCAAGCTCGAGCATTTCAAACTGGAACGAAATCGCTGACTGGACGATATTTCTCCCGATCGAATAACTCCATTGAAAGCCGCGATCCCTCGTTATCCGCCATTCTCGTTTCGGGGATTTCCATATATTATAAAAACCAATTGATTTTCCTTCCGAAAACGAATTTCGGAGCGGCGCGGCGCGGAGATCGAACACAGTCAACCGACCGACGCGTCGTGTACGTGGGCAATTTTCTTCGGTGGCACGAACGAACCCCCCCGACCTTTTGTGTTTTTGTTCCTCGGGCGAGATCCGGGGGCAAGGGGGCGAAACATCTGGTCCTCGACAACGTACAGTCTACATACGGCAATTTAGAGTAGCGGGAGGTGGAGAAGAATAGGGGCGCGAGGAGGGTGGAATCGACCTCGTTAATGTGACAGTTGTTGAAATTGTTATTGCTTCTCATTAGAGAAATGTTCCGGCGAGGTGTGGAGGAGCGTCAGCTTAACAGCTTCATATCGATAACAGTCCTGGCACATTCCGAAGACGTAATGTAATAGGGGAGCTTCCTTTTTCGTTTGGTCGTATCGCTTCGGAATGGCGCGAAAATAACATCGGGAGATTAATTTTGCTATAATTACGAGTTCTTAATTCTCAACTGAAAACGTGACCGCAAGATCATTTTATGGTCCGTATATCGGAAGCATCACTATTCTCTTTCCTGCGATCGACGTGCATTCCACGAAATGCATTGTAACATATAACGCGTCTACGTTAAATATGAATTTGCGAAAATGCCGAGGATTCGCTTTGAGTACCTTGCAATGATTAGAGAACTTTCCTCAAAAAGATGTCCAAAACACCTCTGCAAAATACAATAAAAATCTTAATTTTCTGAAAATTTTTATGGTTTTATATATTGAATCACGTTTTAGCCGACTATTATGTAATGTAATTGAAATCCTGAATAGATGCCCTATAATGATCCAAGAAATACCTTCGAATTTTCTTGAAAATTCCACCAACATTCTGCGAAATACAATGTAAATATTGAATGTTCGTGAAAATTTTTCCGACGAAAGTTAACTTTTTGTTTCTGGTTTTCCTCCATTTTGTCGAAATTAATTATCATTTTCTAGTTTATTTGAAAAATTTGAAAATTTCGTCAAATTATCCGAATACGTATTTTGCCACTTTTCTGAAATTCCGGGGATATTCACATTGGGTTAACTGAAAATTTAAATATATATGTGAAATTTCCAAGAAATTATAGAAATTGTAGGAGTTTGTTCATTTTTTGAACTTCAAAAAAAGTGACAAAATTTCAAGAAATTTCCGCAGAACATAATATAAATCTTATTTTTTTCTTGTAGAAATTTTTGAATTTCCTGGAAATTTCTGTTTCTATATGTTTAATCACATTTTGGACGACTATTATGTAACTTCATCGCAATTCTGAAAAGGTGTTCGAAAATGGCCCAAGAACTATCTCTATGAAAACTATTTCCGAATATTCTTCAAAATTTCAACATTTTTCGAAATGCAATCTAAATATTAAATGTTCGTCAAAATTTAATTTGTTTTGAAGTTTCTGTGATAAGAGTTATGTTGTTTAACTTTTTTTCGCGGGTTGCCTCCGTTCCTGCATTTTTTTTTGAAAAATTAGGAAATTTTGTTTACTGATCTCTTCAAAGAGTCGAAAATTTTGCGCAACTATTCGAATACGTGTTTTGTAACTTTTCTGTCATTCATATGGAGTTGACTGAAAATTTTTACATATATGAAAATTTTCCAAAAAAATATAGAAATTGTCGTGTTTGGTTGATTTTTGAATGTTCGGAAAACGGGTAAAATTTTTCTGGAACATTCAACTAGCACTCAAATTTGTTGCATATTTTCAAAAAATTTCTGCAAAACAATATAAATCTTAATTTTTCATGTACAAATTTGTAAATTTTCTGGAAATTTTTCTCGTTCTAGATATTCAATTGCATTTTAGTCGAGTTTAGGTTCTCGAGTATATGACCAGAAATATGTATATGAAAACGATCTCCGAATTTTCTTGAAAATTCCAACAACATTCTGCGAAATGCAAGCTGAACATGAAATGTTCATGAAAATCCTTGGATTTTAAGCTTCTCTGATAAGGGTTTTGTTGTTTAATTTATTTTCGTGGTTTTCCTTCCATTTCGCCGAAATTGATTAACATTTTCAATTGTTTTTGAAAAATTAGGAAATTTTGTTTACTAGTTTCCTCAAAGAGTCCAAAATTTTTGCGCAATTATCCGAATACATGTTTTGTATTTTTTCTGTCATTCTGGAGTGATTCCCATGGAGTTGACTGAAAATTTATGCAAAAGAATATGAATCTTAATGTTTTATGTAGAAATTTATAAATTTTCTGGAATTTTTTTTCGTTCTATTTATTTAATTACATTTTAATCGTTTATTATGTTAAAAATTCTCGAAAATATGCCGAAAAAACGACTTCCGAATTTTTTTTAGAAAATTCCGACAACATTCTGCGAAATGCAAGCTAAATATCGAATATTCGCGAAAATCCTCCGATTTAAAATTTCTCCGCCGTAAGTTAACTTTTTGTTGTTGATTTTCCTTCATTCAGTCGAAATTAATTATCATTTTTATTTGAAAAATTGGAAAATTTTGTGCATTGATCTCAAGCAGTCCAAAATTTTGTGAAATTATCCGAATACGTATTTTTTAAACTTTTCTGAAATTCTGAGGAGATTCTCATTGAGTTAGCTGAAAATTTATACATATTTGTGAAATTTATAAGAAATTATAGAAATTGTCGGAGTTACTTAATTTTTTGAAATTTTAAAAAATTTATCTTGTTTAACTTTTTTTCGTGGGTTTTTCTCTACTTCGTCGAAATTAATTAACATTTTAACTATCTTTGAACAATTTAAGAAAGTTTGTTTACTGATCTCCTCGAAGAATCCAAAATTTTCTGCAATTATCGTATATTGTGATTTTTCTAAAATTCTGAGGAGATTCAACTTTTCCTCAAATGTTAAGCAAATATACAAAAATTTTCTGTTAAACACGATATAAATTTCATTTTTTTTTGTAGATTGTATGATTACATATATCTAGTCACATTTTTGTCGAATATTACGCAACTTTTTTAAACTTTTGGGAGAATTCACGAGAAATTTTCAGTAGTTGAAATCTCATTTTATATCACATTGTGCAACTTCTATTTTTATTTTCTTCGAAATTCCAGAGCATTAATTCTAAATATTCATTTGAAATGTCTCAGAAATGTGTGTATGCAAAAATTTTAGTAAATCTTAAAAAATTTATGGAGATTGGTTTAGTTTCAAGTTTTCAAAATGCTGCAAAATTTTTTTGAATTTCTCAATCCTTCATAAACGATCAACAAATCTCTGCAACATTAAATAAGAATCTCGAATTTCGTATTAAAATCTTTGATAGTGGTTCAATAATATTCATTCAAAATGAACCAGAAAATATTCCTTCATATTCGAAAAATCTTCCCAAAATACAACATAAATATCAAATTTTCGATAGATTTACACATTTTTGTCGAATATTACGGAACTTTTTTAAAATTTTGCGACAATACACGAGAAATTTTTAGTAGTTAAAATCTCATTTCGTATCACATTTTGCAACTTCTATTTTTTTATTTCCTTCGAAACTCCAGAACATTAATTCTAAATATTCATTTGAAATGTCCCAGAAATTTGTGCAGGCAAAAATTTTAGTGAATCTTGAAAAATTTATGGAGATTGGCTTATTTTCGAGTTTTCAAAATGCCCCAAATTTTTTTCTGGAGGTTCAATGAATTCCTTAATCCTTCATAAACGATCAAAAATTCTCTGCAACATAAAATAAAAATCTCGAATTTTCTGCGAAAATCTTTGATACTTTTAGTGGTTCAATAATATCTATTCAAAATGAACGAGAAAATATTCGAAAAATCTTCGCAAAATACAACATAAATATCAAATGTTCGGAAGATTTACACATTTTTGTCGAGTATTACGGAACTTGAAATTTTGAGAGAAATCCCGAGAAATTTTTTAGTGAAAATCTCATTTTTCATCTTCTATTTGCGGATTTTCATCCTTTTTTGGAAAACAACGTTTTCGGGTCTTTTTGAAAAATTGTTTTTTATTTTCTTAAATATTCCAGAAACTTTGCAAACTTCTTCAATTTCCCAAAAATTTGTATATGTATGTGAAATTTCCAATAAATCTTGAGAAATTTTTGCGGACTGGTTTATTTTCAAAAAATTTGGAAATGGCCAAAAAATTTCTTAGAATTTCAACGAAACCTATAATTTTTCATAAATCAACAAAAAATCAAAATGATGAACTGAGGATTATATAATTGAGAAACACTCTTCATTGGGAGGAATAGCAAGACAGGTAAAGAGAATTTGAATTTCACAAACGAATGGTGCAGGATTCAATTTTGTTCGATCTACAAAAATTAAGCATTTTGTTCGACGAAAGCCACGTATTTCATAACAATTATTGAAAGTTATATTTCTTCAATATCAAAAACTTTTAAATAATATTGTATAAATCATGCAACGTTCTAAAATATCTTCCGCATATTCGACATTATGATGAATAAATGCAATTTCTATGCGTAGTACAAATCCATGTTTAACAAATGAATCATTCGATAGTAGTTTTTGTTATCCGATATCGATAGTCATCTTTATTCGACAATCTCACTATGATACAAAGCGATGTAAATAAATTTGAGTTACGACAATCCAGTCCGCAAGAAACGTTGGTCCTTCGGGCCGGATAGGCGAAAACTATCTACCAAGGGAACAATTGTAACGAGAACTGATTCGCAAAATCGTGATGTTTCATCCGGATTTTTCCAATAAATAAGGGGGATCCGATATAGGAAATGACGAAATTATGTCCGAATAATCGTAGCAGCGGGCATTTTTCATTGGATTCTCGACGAACACTAATTAAATGCCGCGCGAAGCTTTTTGCCAACAATCCAAACTGCAGCGTTTTCAATTCTAATTTCGTAACCGCTTTATCTCAAACGTCCTGTTAATTCGATCGATTATCCGCAATATTTTTCAAAGGTTCCGCGGGACGGGTCCCCGATAAACGCGATAACGTTCGGAACGGAGTCATTGTTTGATCGAGATTAGATTATCGTGAAATGCAAACCGTTCGTCGAAAAAAAAAATCATCCCCTTGTTCCGGTCAACCGTTCCAATCGATAAACGTTGATTCGTTCGAACAGTTCGTTCGGGCGCGTTTCTTTTAATTGTTAAACAAAGTGTCACGAGAATTGCTTTTTTTTTGCTTTTCGTTTGCAGAATGAAGTAGCCGAGCGGTTACGGGCATCCGGGGTGGCTGGAGACCCGAGGGTGGGTGGCGACATGGCCCTGATCGTGAGGGCCCTCCACCTGCTGGCGCTACTCGTTGCCCACGCGACATCAGAACAAGGTAAGCCTAATCGTAATTTATGCCTCCCCGTCATATTATTCAAAAAGACAAAGAAACACGCTGCTGCCGGAATGCATTAAAGAATAGTCGTTACTTGAAGCGGCCCCGCTCGGCGACGACGTCGTCGCTAATTAGATGAAGATTTATTTGGCCGAAACGCCAGCCCGTCGACGAGTTTCGGCCGAAATGTGCGTTTCGTGTGAGAGCGTACATATAGAACTTTTCCAATTCGCCCCGATATTCCCGCGCCCGTTGTTTTTTACGAGATCTCATTTTTCAATGGCGGTAGTTTCCCGATTTCGTCTTTTATAGTTTTATTTCGGCGAGAAGGAGGCCGCGCGGCGACAAACAAAGTCGTTCTGCGAGATAATTGGCCGCATCGATTCCCATCCGAACGAGAATTAAGTCGCTTCTGAGATTATCGAAGACGTCTATTCGTTCGTTTGCACTTTTCGTTGGAAGCGTTCCAATAAGGGGACGGGTAACCCGATAAAATGGACAAAAAGGGTGTTTTGTGTAATTTTCCATCGGCCGAACGTTTCAGATCGGCGATTGCCGTCGGCGAAAAAAAATCGGGTTACGTTGCCAATTGTTGACATTTCATGTTGGAATAACAAACGAATCGATTGATTCTTCCTGTTGGTGATTTTTTGCTTCCTTAGTAACGTCAATATTGGGGAATTATTTTTTTTAACTACGACAATGTAACTATTTTAAAATTTTATTCGATTGAAAATCAATCGCATTGTATATAAAGAAAATAACCACAGGTGGATACTGATCGATCGAACGTTAGACGATGATTATTCAGTAGAAGTCGCTAACGATCTTTTGATTGGACGAGGCGAATCTTTAATAATAATGATTTCGTAACGAGCCGTTTTATTTTCAGAAACGGTCGTCGGCTATTTACATAGTTGATGGTCGGCCGATACGACACGGCGCTCGGCCGACGACGCTTCGTCGTCGTACGATTCGTGCGCGATTCAAAATAGTTCCGGAATTTACATCACGCATTTTACGAGTTAAAGCCTCCCGCGAACCGCCGTTAAGTTCCGATATAAATGAGTCAATTAGAACGAACACGAAAAGGGATAAACGGGTCAGAAATTAAGGTCGCACGGTCCTGCTTCCGAAAATAATGGACGGCCGACGCGGCCATTATCGAAATAGTGGACACACGTCTGAAAAGGACCGCTCGCGGTTATCCCTTAACAGATCGGTGACATCGGCCCCCCTTCAACTAAACGTTAATGACTAAAATTCACCTAGTGGGCCAGCTACGCGCTAATTAAAACCGCCACCGACGACAATTCGGGTGAAAATTGGACGATTAACCGTGACGGAGTGGAAACGGTGCCACGGCGCCTTATGTTCAATGGGACTTTGAAACCGTCCTGTTGAACAGACACTTCGTTGTGGGGGATTCAATCCGTGACATATTACGATATATCGTTATCACGTCGACGGATTTCCGATATTTTTATTATTTGACTAGATGTTGCCACAAAGAAATAATTCTGTAGATGTCACTGCTCTAAATAGATCCTCAGAAACTCCAAAATCCAAAAGGAGGTCTCCCCTCGATGACTTCACTCGAGTTATTCCAATATTTCCAATTTCAATAAGTTTTAAATCTCATCTCTTAGTCTTACTCAAAGAGTTATGCTGAACTTGGACATTCTCCAATGTTTCTGGAAAAAAAATGGAAAAACTTGTTGGTATTCACTAATTTTCGAGCTCAATATTGTTTCTTTCCCAATTCTATAAGGATTATCAATCGAAAAGAATTATGACTTCAAAATATCTAGGAATTTGTGCAAATGGCTGCAAATTTTGCCAAATTGCATTGCATACGGTCATTCTGACCGTACTTCCATTAGAATTAGTCCTTGAAAAATTTTGGTTTTTAGTACATTTATCTTATAATTTCAGGAATTATGACCCAAGAATAAATAATAAATAAAACAAACGGGATGAACTCATGGCAAGGACACTTGAGGTCAAAAGCGATTTATTACATCAATATTTCGTATCTAATGCGATACCTTCTCGGGATGTGTAACTGAAGCTACAAAAGATGCGTTGATATTTTCGAAAACATTCTTCTCGCCAATATCAAACACTTCTGCAGGTTATCAACGTTTCTTTTGTAGCTTCAGTTACACATCCCGAGAATATTGATGTAATAAACAGCTTTTGATCTCAAGTGTCCTTGCCGAGTTACCACACAATTCATGAAATTATGATTATCCGGCAACTACTAATTCGTCTTTTACATTGAAAAAATATATAAATATAAAATATCTGTGAATTTTTGGAAATGTCTGCAAACCTTTGCTCAAACGCGTGCTAAACCTTGCAGAGTGTCGTTAATTTTATTTGCCGAATTTACATCGATCTCGTCGATTACCTCACTTTGATTTGCGAATTTTCGAACGATTTCTTTGAAATTGTTCATCGAAAAAATTTTCAAAATTTCACAAAAGTCACCAATTTTTCCCCTGAAAGATGAATATGCAATAGAAAAACTTATTGAATTCAACTGATTTTCTAAGATTTTCTAAGAAAAAAAAATATTGGCACAAAATATCTGAATTTTTGCAAATGTCCGAACTTTGCACAAACATGTGCTTACATATTAAACATAACTGATTTTTTAAGATTTTTGAGCTCAATAATTTATTTGTCCCGCAATTTTATAGGAATCATTCATCGAAAGAAGTTAAGAGTTCAGTATATCTATGAACTCCTGCACATGTCTGCGAAATTTGAGCTAAATCCTGCAAACTTCGTCTTATTTTTCGCAAAATTTTAGTAAATCGCTTACATTATTTCATTTCGACCGCAGTTTCATGGCAATTAGTCATTGAAGAAAATCATTGACACAAAATATCTGAATTTTTCCAAATGTCTGCGAACTTTGCACAGACACGTGCTAAACCTTGCTAAGTGCCGTTAATTTTATTTGTCGAATTTCCATCGATTTCGTCGATTATTTCAATTTAATTTGTGAATTTTCGAGCGAAATAATAACATTATCCGCGATTTCTTTGAAATTGATCATCGAAAAAAATTTTCAAAATCCATTTTTGATTTTTTTCGATATTTGCACAAACTTTATCAAATTCTGCAAATCCTGTCGCTTATTCTTATTTTCATTCAAACAATTGCGTTGGAGTAGAACATTCTACAAAATTCACCAATTTTTTCCAAAAAGGTAAATATGCAATAGAAAAACTTATTGAGTTGAGTTTGACTGATTTTCTAAGATTTTCGAGCTCAATAATTTATTTGTCCCGCAATTCTATAGGAATCATTCATCGAAAGAAGTTATGAGTTCAGAATATCTATGAACTTTTGCACATGTCTGCGAAATTTGTGTAGTCTTTTGCTAAATCCTGCAAACGTTATCTTATCTTTTGCAAAATTTTAATAAATCGCTTAGATTATTTCATTCCGACCGCAGTTTCACTGTAATTATTAATTGAAGAAAAATATTGGCACAAAATAGCTGAGTTTTTGCAAATGTCTGCGAACTTTGCACAAATCCTGCAAACGTTATCTTATCTTTTGCAAAATTTTAATAAATCGCTTAGATTATTTCATTCCGACCGCAGTTTCACTGTAATTATTAATTGAAGAAAAATATTGGCACAAAATAGCTGAGTTTTTGCAAATGTCTGCGAACTTTGCACGAACACGTGCTTATTAAACATAACTGATTTTTTAAGATTTTTGAGCTCAATAATCTATTTGCCCCGCAATTCTGTAGGAATCATTTATCAAAAGAAGTTATGACTTCAGAATAACTATGAACTTTTGCACATGTCTGCGAAATTCGTACAGTCTTTTGCTAAATCCTGCAAACGTCGTCTTATTTTTTGCAAAATTTTAGTGAATCGCTTAGATTATTTCATTCCGACCGCAGTTTCATTGCAATTAGTAATTGAAAAAAATTATTGACAGAATATATCTGAATTTTTGCAAATGTCTGCGAACTTTGCACAAACACGTGCTAAACCTTGCAGAGTGTCGTTAATTTCATTTGACGAATTTCCATCGATTTCGTCGATTCTCTCAATTTAATTTGCGGATTTTCGAGCGAAATAATAAAATTATCCACTATTCCTTTGAAATTGTTCATCGAAAATTTTTTTTCAAAATCCACATCTTTGACTTTTTTCATCGTTTCCACAAACTTACTTACTTACATTCAAACAATTGCGTTGAAGTAGAACATTCCACAAAATTCACCAATTTTTCCCAAAGAAGATAAATATGCAATAGAAAAACTTATTAAACTGAACTGATTTTCTAAGATATTTGAGCTCAATAATTTATTTGTCCCGCAATTCTGTAGAAATCATTTATCGAAAGAAGTAATGACTTCAGAATAAGTATGAACTTTTGCACATGTCTGCGAAATTTGTGCAGTCTTTTGCTAAATCCTGCAAACGTTATCTCATCTTTTGCAAAATTTTAGTAAATCGCTTCGATTATTTCATTCCGACCGCAGTTTCATTGCAATTAGTCATTGAAAAAATTATTGACACAAAATATCTGAATTTTTGCAAATGTCTGCGAACTTTGCACAAACACGTGCTTATTAAACATAACTGATTTTTTAAGATTTTTGAACTCGATAATTTATTTGTCCCGCAATTCTGTAGGAATCATTTATCGGAAGAAGTTATGACTTCAGAATAACTATGAACTTTTGCACGTCTGCGAAATTTGTGCAATGTTTTGCTAAATCCTGCAAACGTTATCTTATCTTTTGCAAAATTTTAGTAAATCGCTTCGATTATTTCATTCTGACCGCAATTTCATTGCAATTAGTCATTGAAAAAAATTATTGACACAAAATATCTGAATTTTTGCAAATGTCTGCGAACTTTGCACAAACACGTGCTAAACCTTGCAGAGTCCCGCTCCTTTTATTTGTCAAATTTCCATCGATTTCGTCGATTATCTCAATTTAATTTGCGGATTTTTGAGCGAAATAATAACATTATCCGCGATTCTTTTGAAATTGTTTAACGAAAATACTTTTCAAAATCCATATCATTGACTTTTTTCAATATTTCCACAAACTTTATCAAATCCTGCAAATCCCGTCTCTCATTCTTACTTTCATTCAAACAATTGCGTTGAACTAGAACATTCTACAAAATTCACCAATTTTTCTCAAAGAGGATAAATATGCAATAGAAAAATTTATTGGATTTAACTGATTTTCTGAGATTGTTGCAAATGTCTGTGAACTTTGCACAAACACGTGCTTATTAAACATAACTGATTTTCTGAGATTTTTGAGCTCAACAATTTATTTGTCCCGCAATTCTGTAGGAATGATTTATCAAAAGAAGTTATGACTTCAGAATAACTATGAACTTCGCAGACATGAATTTGCGCAGTCTTTTGCTTTATTCTGCAAACGTCGTCTTATTTTTTGCAAAATGTTAGTAAATCGCTTAAGTCATTTCATTCCGACTGCAATGTGTTCTGCGATTTCATTGCAATTGTTCATCGAAAAAGTTAAAAATTCAAAATATATGCGAATTTATTTCAAATTACTGCAACCGTCCTATTATTTTTTTTTCAACATTTCAACCAACCGCTCAGGTTATTCTGCTCTGAGTTCAGTTCCAATGGAATTGATCATTGTGTCATCGGAATGTAAAAAATTTATTGAGGGTCTACAAACAAAAAGATTGGTCCTAGAACACTGCCCTTCGGAACCCCCATATTGGTATTTAAATATCAGTGCACATCTCCGAATCTAATTCTCTTTTCTATATGATAATAGCGTGAAATCCAATTTAAAACTGTTTAGGGTTTTCAAAACCCAGTCAGTTGTAGTTACGGGGTTACATTTTTACTTTGGAAGATGTTAATTCGTGATCCAAAATTGACGGATTAATTCCAAGAAAGCCATTGTTCCGCAATGAGCTGCGAAATTTCAATTATTATTCAAGATCTCGTGGCATAAAGGATCGACTTCGCACGTTTTTCAATGTTATTCAAACAAAAGCGATTCCACAACAGACGTTCCGTCAACATCGATTCCCGGAAAACACGTTCCGAGCAACACTCGACGGGCAATTGACCGTGAGTAGTGACGGGAACGTACATGAAAAATTGATTCGAAACTGCAATATCCCGAGCCTATCTTTTCATAGAGCCCGAAGAGGGTAGTAGTAGGTAGGGGAACCGAGCAGTTCGTCGCCTTTTCCGCCGCCCCCGTCCCGCCCGCCCCCGCCGGATTCCCTCGCACTTTCCGGCACGGCGGCGGTGGCGGCGGCTGCTGCGACGCTGGCGGGGGGCAGGAGGAGGGGGGGAAAGGTAGTTGAGTGATATAACGGGATGGGTAAGACTGAAAGCACGAACCGAAACTTCAAAGGAGATTCGCAAACTCGGTTTACCGGCACATGAGGAGATACGCAGGGCCGAATTTGATGACTTCACTCTATCGGAATCCCATTTACCGGGGAATTCAATCTGCGTTTGAAAAAGGTCTTCTGGAGAGGAAATTATTCGATCTGGCGAAAGCGGGGAAAAAAACGCTTCCAAGAATGGTCGTGGATTGCAATTTAAACACGACGAAATATTGATAAAGAAGCCTCACCGAACTTCCCGTTCCAACGATCCCGAGAGCTAGTTCGGATTTGAGAAAAAGGAAAAGCAACTCCACGGCGTTGAATGCAAATGGAAACGTTTCAATTCGAAACGTTATGGTCTAGTAGTTGAAGGAGGCGAGTGAAAAGAAAAAACCGGCGGAAAACAAACGCCTAGTTTATTTATCTCCGGTGCCGATCAAAGGGAAACAAGTTTCCTCCGTTGGACTCGTCTCCGTTCCTCGATCAATTTGCAAAAATGAACTGTTTCTTTATATCTAATGCGAACAAAAGGAGCAGTTACACCCCTTCCACGTGATATATAGACCATTCGAGAACAACCAAGCTGTCGTTTAACTTTCCGAAGTGGGGGAAACTTGATACACAAATAATAGAAGTTTAGATCAACCGGATCTTGCTTCTAGGAGAATTGAAGATTGATTGAACGCGTCATCTTGCTCTCGCGATGCGGAAAACTCATTTCGAACAAACGAAAAAACAGTTCTGACAGTTGCTCGAGTGTGTACACTAATATTGAGACCAAATAAAAATTTGCCGCATTTTGGGGTAATGAATCGATTGAATCGAATGCCCGACCTGCGCAACCAACTTCGGCCCACGAAATTGCATTTTTAAGGGTTCAAAGTTCCTGCAACTACCACCGCGGTATCCACCCACTTCATGAATAATAAACCGCCGCCCGGAGTAGTTAAACTAACGAAAATCCCCATTAAAAATAGACATTTTTATTCGATCCCACGGCACCTCGATCTAAATTAACCTCCTGAGAACGAGAATCGATTTGATGGACGAGCAATTCCCGAGAATCGATTAAATTTTCCTACGATGACAGCCCAAAACGGTGGATGAAAAGCAATCAGAAATCATTTCTGTCATTACCGATTTGCACGGGCGCAGCAGCAGCAGCAGCAGCTCCGCAGAAGAGATTCCTTTTGATCCGGATAACTGCGTCGATTGGAATAGTCGATGAACGTTGCGTCGTGCGCTTGGCATTCGGAGTTCGGTTTGAGCGCTCCACGGAATTTGGCAAAGTACTCTGCAGAGACCGCACACTCGGCATACGTGAACATAATTTGTTTGGATTTGCGCGCCGGCTTTCATTACCTTGGATGTTGCGGCTCAACCGCTCCGGCAAATTGAAATTCGATCATTCGTCGACTCCTACAAATTATTTCTGGATTAATGTGGAAACTGACTGCGACGAAAGGAACTGCCTATTGCACGGGTGGATCATTTATGATTTTTAATAGAAAAAGTAATTTTTCCCTTTTTTTTCGTCACCGCCTATAAGGTTGTTTTAGTAAAAATGAAAAAAAAAAGTGTAAAAATATGTAGTGACACGACACTACATGTCAACGATGTCACATTAATGAACGGCGGTTAAAAGATTACAAAATGCAGTACATTTCGTGAACATTTATGAACGTTTGAAAATAATTTTTAAATTGAAATAAAGCAATAACGAACATATATATGCATGGTGAACAGGAAATGAGTGTTCATATGAGACGAAAAACAACAACACATAGATGTAATATCACGCCGGATGAAGTTCCCTAAATGCATAAAAACACTTTAGTCTTTCGGTTTGGATGAATTCCCGTTTTGTTGGTACAAATTCAAACCCGAACACCAACACACACAGACAGAGCTGTGCGGTGGGAGGGAAGCGGCGAGACGGAAATGCCGTTCAATTCGGATGGAAATTCGCGACAAACGCATTCACACATGGTTCCACCTTGTGAATCCGCTGTAATGAGCCTGCCGCCGCCTCCGAAACCTCGCGCGGCGCCATTGTTTATTCGTTATTTTTCCGACTGTCGCATAATCAAACTTTTGTCACCCCCGGGGGTGCGGAGTTGTCGCGCGACAACTCCGACGGATTTATCTGGCCGGAAAATTACGAGTGTTCAATTCTCGGCCGCAAGTTAAAAATGACTTTTTGCAAACGAGCAGCACGCCGCCGCCGCCGTCCATCGGAATCCAATAACACGGTGCGCCGTTAAATTACAACTTTTGATGTCCGCACGGTACTCGAGGAACTCGTCCTGTAATTTTTCCTCTCCGAGGAAAAACATGCGGAATACCGGTAGCTTTGTTCCGTTGTAATTACATGGCCGCGTTGCGGGACAAAGCGAACCTGCAACTTCGCCAACTAATTAAGGGTGTTCCTGAAATTTTAAAACAACCCTCCCGCGAAGAGCAACGGGAATATTTCATTTGGGCTGACCGCCAAAGGCTCGAATTTCGACATCGGACGGCGGAATGTGTCCGAACTGAAAATATTGTGAACACATTTCATAACCAGATCGCTCGCTTCGCTCGAGACCTGACCGGCCGGTGGCCGGAGGTGGAGGGGAGCCTTCACCTTCTCTTCTATTTCCGTCCGACCTCTTGGGTCACAATAGGCGTATCGAATTTTTTTTTAATATCACCGAAATCGTCACGGCAATTGAGAGAATTTGAAACACGCAAAAAGAGCGCAACATTTATCAATTTTTCAATTTTCATCGGATTGACATGTTTGGGCTAGATTTCGGTGTCGCATCTATGAGAGGATTTTTCGTGGAAGTTTCATAACAGTGCGGCCACTGTACGAGGTGTAATCGCTGTCCAATTTTTCGAAAACACGCAAAAAAAGCGCAACATTTATCAATTTTTCAATTTTCATCGGATTGACATGTTTGGGCTAGATTTCGGTGTCGCATCTATGAGAGGATTTTTCGTGGAAGTTTCATAACAGTGCGGCCACTGTACGAGGTGTAATCGCTGTCCAATTTTTCGAAAACACGCAAAAAAAGCGCAACATTTATCAATTTTTCAATTTTCATCGGATTGACATGTTTGTGCCAGGTTTCTAGATTTCGATGTCGCATCTATTGTAATCGCTCTTCAATTTTTCGAAGGATTTTTCGTGAAAGTTTCATCACGGTGCGGCCAGTGTACGAGTTGTAATAGCTGTCCAATTTTTGTAAAATACGCAAAAAAGCGCAACATTTATCAATTTTTCAATTTTCATCGAATTGACACTTTTAGGCTAGATTTCGATAACGCATCTATGAGAGGCTTTTTCGTAGAAGTTTCATCACAGTGCGGTCACTCTTCAAGTTGTAATCGCTGTCCAATTTTTCGCAAACACCCAAAACGAGCAACATTCATCAATTTTTCAATTTTCATCGGATTGACATGTTTGGGCTAGATTTCGGTGTCGCATCTATGAGAGGATTTTTCTTGAAAGTTTCATCACGCTGCGGACACTCTACGAGTTGTAATCGCTGTCCAATTTTTGTAAAATACGCAAAAAAGCGCAACATTTATCAATTTTTCAATTTTCATCGGATTGACATGTTTGTGCCAGGTTTCGGTGTCACATCTATGAGCAGATTTTTCGTGAAAGTTTCATCACGGTGCGGCCAGTGTACGAGTTGTAATCGCTGTCCAATTTTTGTAAAATACACAAAAAAGCGCAACATTTATCAATTTTTCAATTTTCATCGAATTGACATTTTTAGGCTAGATTTCGATAACGCATCTATGAGAGGCTTTTTCGTAGAAGTTTCATCACAGTGCGGTCACTCTACAAGTTGTAATCGCTGTCCAATTTTTCGCAAACACCCAAAACGAGCAACATTCATCAATTTTTCAATTTTCATGGGATTGACATGTTTGGTCTAGATTTTGACGTCGCATCTATGAGAGGATTTTTCTTGAAAGTTTCATCACGCTGCGGACACTCTACGAGTTGTAATTGCTGTTCAATTTTTGTAAAACGCACAAAAAAAGCGCAACATTTATCAATTTTTCAATTTTCATCGGATTGACATGTTTGGGATAGATTTCGATGTCGCATGTATAAAAGGATTTTTCGTGAAAGTATCATCACTCTTTGAGTTGTAATCGCTATCCAATTTTCGTAAAACGCGCAACATTTATCAAGTTTTCAATTTTCATTGGATTGACATATTTGGGCTAGATTTCGGTGTCGCATCTATGAGAGGATTTTTCGTGAAAGTTTCGTCACTGTGCGGCCACTCTACGAGTTGTAATCGCTGTCCAATTTGTGTAAAACACGCAAAAAAGCGCTAAATGTATCAATTTTTTAATTTTCATGGGATTGACATGTTTGGACTAGATTTCGATGTCGCATCTATGAAAGGATTTTTCGTGAAAGTTTCACCACGGTGCGGCCACTCCACGAGTTGTAGTCGCTGTTCAATTATTCAAAAAGACGCAAAAAAAGCGCAACATTCATCAATTTTCATCAGATTGACATGTTTGGGATAGATTTCGATGTCGCATCTATGAAAGGATTTTTCGTGAAAGTATCATCACGATGGGGCCACTCTTTGAGTTGTAATCGCTATCCAATGTTCGTAAAACGCGCAACATTTATCAAGTTTTCAATTTTCATTGGATTGACATATTTGGGCTAGATTTCGGTGTCGCATCTATGAGAGGATTTTTCGTGAAAGTTTCGTCACTGTGCGGCCACTCTACGAGTTGTAATCGCTGTCCAATTTTTGTAAAACACGCAAAAAAGCGCAAAATGTATCAATTTTTTAATTTTCATCGGATTAACATGTTTGAGATAGATTTCGATGTCGCATCTATGAGAGAATTTTTCGTGAAAGTTTCGTCATTGTGCGTCCACTCTACGAGTTGTAATCGCTGTCCAATTTTTGTAAAACATGCAAAAAAGCGCAAAATGTATCAATTTTTTAATTTTCATCGGATTAACATGTTTGGGATAGATTTCGATGTCGTATTCATGAGAGGATTTTTCTTGAAAGTTTCATCACAGTGCGGCCACTCTACGAGTTGTAATCGCTGTTCAATTTCTTGAAAACACCCAAGAAAAATGCAACATTTATCAATTTTTCAATTTTCATCGGATTGACATGTTTGGGCTAGATTTTGGTGTCGCATCTATGAGGGGATTTTTCGGGAAAGTATCATCACGGTGCGGCCACCCTACGCGTTGTAATCGCTGTCCAATTTTTCTAAAACACGCAAAAAAGCGCAACATTTGTCAAATTTTCAATTTTCAGCGGATAAACATGTTTGAGCCAAGTTTTGGTATTGCATCTGTGAGAGGATTCTTCGTGAAAGTTTCACCACGGTGCGGCCAGTCTACGAGTTGTAATCGCTGTCCAATTTTTCTAAAACACGCAAAAAAGCGTAACTTTTATCAATTTTTCAATTTTCATCGGATTGACATTTTTGGGCTAGATTTCGGTGTCGCAGCTCTGAGAGGATTTTTCGTGAGTTTCATCACTGTGCAGGCACTGTACGAGTTGTAATCGCTGTACACTTTTTGTAAAACACGCAAAAAAGCGCAAAATGTATCAATTTTTCAATTTTCATCGGATTGACATGTTTGGGCTAGATTTCGGTGTCGCAGCTATGAGAGGATTTTTCGTGAGTTTCATCACTGTGCAGGCACTGTACGAGTTGTAATCGCTGTATCATTTTTCTAAAACACGCAAAAAAAGCGCAACATTTATCAATTTTTCGATTTCCTTCTGATTGACATGTTTGAGATAGATTTCGGTGTCGCATCTATGGGGCCGTTCAAAAGCAGTTTTCGACGATCCCCAGTAATGCACCGTAAAGTCTTTAGACGTTACGCCCGCTCACTTTGTGAGCTGGACAAGCGTATACAATAATCGATTATTGTAATCTTGCTGGGGAAAGAAATAGGGTGCGGAAGTGATATCCAAAATTATATACATAATAGACAAACGGAATGTCAATTTGTTAAGTGGGTTCATGGAGTTGCCGGATGATGAAAAACTTTTTTTTTTTATTAATGACGAGGTTTGTGGTGGTTGCACGTTCAACTGTAAAATGCAACAATTTCGTCTATATAGCCTCGTGCGTTAATTTGATAAAGAAACGATTTGTTTCAGTAAATTTCACTAAAGGTCATTATAGGATATTCCCCTTGGCGTTAATTCAAAGACCACAAAACTGGAGAAAACAATTTACTTTATGTTCCCGCGGCTCGAAAAGAAAAAAATCAACGAAATAACTAAGAATAACGAGTTTTCGTACTAAGTGATATACGTTCGAAAGTAGACGATTTCCAGAACTTAACGTCCCAGACGCCTCGCGCTTCGCCCATCGCTTTATTGTTGCTGAAAAATGCATTCATCGGCGGAAAAGTCGGCGAAGTAACGTTCCGTCTCATCAATGCGCTCATTGTTTCCTCATCGGTCGTCAATTTTTAAGGAGGCGTTCCGAGCGAAGACATCAAAGCGCGGAAAACGTCCTTTATTTTCTTTATTCGAACATGGACGGATTCGGGAAAGAGTTCCGCTGGGATCCGGGACGAGATAGGAAGTTGTTTATTCAATTCAGATGGAAATCCGCAACACGAGTCTGCACGTATTACATCGGCTCCCTCGGCAACTTACTGTTTCGCTAACAATGAAAATTTTCTTGCCGAATTCTCCCCGGCGCGGCGGTGGCGGCGGCGGCGAACCGGCCAGGATCGTGTTCAGGTCGGTTATTGCGAAAACGCCATCACGCCTCCTCATCCGCCGGCGTCGCGAACTAATTTTCCGCGAGGTTTGAGCCGAGTAGTCGACCCTCGGCGCGCCCACCCGAAATTCCGCGCTCCTTTGACATTGCGGAACTGTACAGATGTCGAGGGGGGGCGCGCCCGGCGCCCGCGTCTGTGTTCTTCGCACACACAACTTTCGCACAAGGAGCGCTCGCGACGAACGCAAAGGGGTATGCAGCGGCAGGGTCGGTAATTCCGGAATTTCATTTGCGGAGAAATTTCGCGGAGCGGGATCAATATATCGGGCTCTGTGGGGGAATGCCCGAGGGATGTTCGGGGGCACGCCACTGCGTCCCTTTTCCGAACATCCCCTTTAAATCGAGGCCAGGTCCGGACTTTTTTTCAAACAATCATGTAATATCTAACGAATTTCAATTTCGAAAATTCGATTAAATTTAAACAGTAATAAAACGGGTGTAGATGATGCAATTATAATTTTCAATTATCCTCCAATTTTACGAGAGACCCCTCCTTAGTTATGTCAAAGTTGGCAGTGTCGTCTCGAAATTAATAAATAAGGAAGTTATAATTTCGGCGAACATCAACTTCTAATTGACAAACTATTACGGAAATCTTAATAACCATCAGTTCGCGGTTTAATGGAAATACGGGGGGCCCGGCGAATTCCGCGAAAAACAGCTTCATACTCGACGTATCCGGAAACCCAATGAACTTACCATCATTTCAGAGGGAATCGATAAACGAAAATTGACCTCGAATTGTTTTATGTGACCCGATCTGTGGATTTAAAGGGAACTGCGTGATTTATTTGATCGACTCGTCTAGCAACGCGTGTTGTGTTCTCAGAACAGACAATCAATTAAGGCCTGTCATGTTCTCCTTAACATCCTCTTGCCTAGTTTCCAAGACTCGCTCGAAACGGGTCACCCTTTCAAATTCCACTCGTATTTCGATCTCACCTACTCGGTCACGAAAAGTGCGGAAACAAATGTCCCTCGTCGCACAGTGGCACATTCCACGAGTCTACAGTTAAAAAAAAACCGGACGAAAACTTCGATCGGCCGCGGAGGTTGGGAAGCGTTCTTTTTAATAGGGGTGCCCCGCCCGAAACGTCGATGGCTCGAGACGATAATGTGAATTTCTTAATTCCCCGAGCAAACAAAGTATTTATATTCTACCTGTGTTTTGTACCGAAAGGTAAACTATCGGCGGTAACTTGATAAGCGAATGTCGATAATGGGGACATTAAGGCGAGACGGTTTGGGGGAGGACGGCGAACGTTGCCACCGGATCGATGACAAGCGATTTGACTACGAGGTGGTTGTAATTGAAAATGTTTGCAAACAATTTTAGCGAAAGTGTATCGAAAGACGTTTGCCGACTCGATATTAATTTCGTTTTCTCCCTTCGACTTTTACTCCGCTCAGAAGTGGGGTGGTAAAGCCAGATATGTCGAAACGAAAAAAAAAACAATCAGAAACGAAATTTCCCGATTTTTTATTATTTGTAATCGATTTTATTCACGAGATTTCAAAGAAAAAATTGGATTATAGTGGACCTCTTGCACATTTCAAAAATATGAGCCAATTCCCGACCATTCGTTCGAAATCAAGTAAACTCCCTAAAGTTTCATGACGATATATTTTTGCTTGAAAACATGGATAGATGCGGAATTAGAGGAGTTGCAAATCAACTAATAAGAAATTTCTGGGCTCAAACCGAAGCTGTAGAAGAGCAATAAACTATGGGATGCCACAAGGTACAGTTCTTGGCCCAGTACTATTCCAGATTTACATTAATGACCTTTTAAAATTAAAAACTAAGGGTTAAGTCACAAGCGAGTACTTGGAATGAACTCAAGTCCCAAGTCATACCAGATTTTCTAAATACATATATATATATATAACTGATTCAAACTTATTAAACCTACATTCCATTTTTTTCATATGTTACTGGCTTACCTGAGCTAGGAAACATAGAAATTTGTAAATAAACTATAATATTAGAAGAATACCTTGGAATAATAACAATAATTTTTATTCTTTTCTGATGTATTTGATTATAAAGGGTTAATAAAGATTCAGTTATTCAAATAATATATTATCGACGTTTCGGATTGAACACTTTTTCAAGATATGACAATTTAAATATTTGACATTGTTGTTATAATAAGTTTTCTCAGTAACAATAATCTGACAAATGGAAAACACAAAAATGGAGACTTGATATGAATTATTTGTTCAGAATAAAGTTGAGTATATTTGATTCAAATTTCGAATATCTGTTCGGTCATTAATTGCTTCAGAGTTTCTTTTGTTATGAATCATTTCAAGAAATTCTCTCGCTTTTTTGTTTTTTTCGTAATCTAGAATTTTCACTGCGTTAAAAGCAAATGTATGTTTTAATGTTTGTTTATGTTTGTACTTTAGAGTATTTATGACATTTTATTGTTTCCTTCAATTTTTGTTTTGTCTGTCCAATATAAACTCCGTTACAATCTTTACATGAAATTGGTATACGATATTAGATTTATCATTTTTTAATGTTTCCGATTTTTATTCAAATAAAACAACTTTTTATGAAATTAAAATAGGAAATCCTGAAAAATGATAAATCTAACATCGTATACCAAATTTCATGTAAAGATTGTAACGGAGTTTATAACATAACAAAAAGTAACAAAAAAAAAGCCATCATAACAAACTATATAGACAAATCAATCAAACTAACTTTACCAATTTACAGACCCTCTATTCTACACTCCATAAAATCATTACTTTATGAAAATAATTATCCCATATCATTCGTAAAGAAAATCATGAAAGAACGTATACACAAACTATACAACACGTTAAATACAAACACCGAGCAAGAAGAAGAGAATTCAACATATATTCCAATCCCATACATACGAAACCTTTCTGAAAAAATTACCAACATTTTCAAACCTTATCCAAATTTCAAAATAGCACATAAACCACATATTCAAATAAAACAACTTTTTACGAAATTAAAATCGGAAACACTAAAAAATGATAAATCTAACATCGTGCATCAAATTTCATGTAAAGATTGTAACGGAGTTAATATTGGACAGACAAAACAAAAATTGAAAGAAACAGTAAGAGGTCATAAATACTCTAAAGTACAAATAGCATTACATAAACATGAACAAACATTAAAACATACATTTGATTTTAACACAGTGAAAATTCTAGATTACGAAAAAACAGAAAAGCAAGAGAATCTCTTGAAATGATTCATATCAAAAGAAACTCTGAAGCAATTAATGACAGAACAGATATTCGAAATTTGAATCAAATATGCTCAACTTTATTCTGAACAAATAATTCATATCAAGTCTCCATCTTTTTGTTTTTCATTTGCCAGATTATTGTTACAAAAAAATTATTATAACAAATGAGATAAGCAATTGTTCATGAAAATATGGCGAAACGTTTGGTGAAAGATCGAAAGCGGTGCAATTATTATCAGTCGAGTTATCACTCATCGAAAAACCGATACTTTAAGAAGGTTTCAAAAATTTTTCTCAGAAACGGTTTATTTTAGGTAGGTAAAGTAAACGAGGCGAATGTAGCCCTATTTGATAGGAATTGAATGGTAAAAATCTCAAAGCGTTGGTGGTTTTAGAAATTGAGTTATATCAGAAAATGTTAAAACATCTTTGGCATTTTGATGTTTTGAATCGATTTTGCTGCAAAAGCGCTATTTGTAGCACTTTCATCGACAAAGGCAATTATAGTGAAAGAAAATAAGACTCTTTTAGTGAAAATTTGGGAGCGCTGACTGTAATGGGGCCATGCTATGGATGAAATATCCGGCGAAAACGTACATTTTGAGATTTTGAATTTTTTCTCAAAATCTATAAACACCACTGTTAAGATGTTCCTATAAAAAGACCATTATCAAATATTTAAATTGTCATATCTTGAAAAAGGGTTCAACCCGAAACGTCGATAATATATTATTTGAATTACTGAATCTTTATTAACCCCTTATAATCAAATACATCAGAAAAGAAGAAAAATATATACAAAAAGGGTAAATAGATAAAGAAAGAATAATAATAATAATACTTTTTATTGATCTAGTAGATATAATAGCGTATAAGACATGTCAAAATTTACAACTATGTTTCTAACAAAACTAGATTAACACACTATGAAAATCATTGTCTTTTAAATAGTTTGCTACACCATAATAAGCCTTGGAAATGAGAATTTGCCTGATCACAAATTTGAATTTGGGAATAGCCAATTTTTTCCTGGCGGCGATTGTATAATTTGATTCCCTGATAATCATGAGACTTCTCACGCCTGGCAGTTCTATGATTAGGAACCTTCAATATATTTGAGCATCGTGTAGGGTAATTGTGTGACAAAACCGTCAATGTTCAATTTCACATAAATCCGGCAATTCAGTATATAAATACAAGCTACTGCCAACAGGCCATGTCTGATAAAATATGGTTTACAAGATTCACTGTTTCCCGCTCCCACAATGAGCCGCACTATGCGATTTTGCGATATGAACACTCTGCTAGATTCCCCTGCATTTCTTCATAGCAGGATGTGAATAAACCAGTTCAAAATAGATAATCCACAGCGACTCTATTGGCAAAATATGGCGCACCCTGAGAAGCTATTTATTTTTCCAACTAAACGGTCTACTACACTACAAGATCTGCGTTTTATTCATATTTACAATTAGTCCATTTAGTTTATACCAAGCACCAAAATTTTCTATCTGCAGTTGTAAAATGTGTTGGAGCTCTCTAGGGGACCGCGCTGAGACCATCAGAGAACAATCGTCTGCGAAAAGTGTTCGATCAACTTGCATATATCATTAATGCAAAGCAGGAAAAAATTAACGGTCCCAGAACATACCCCTGCGGAACTCCAACATCCACATTTTTACAATCGGGAACGGTTCCATTTATGTTCTGTTGGAAAAAACATTCTGACGTAAGCTTGTTGAAAAAGACTCCTTCTTTAATTTGTATAAATGTCCACGCAGTCTGTTTTCATGGTACATTAGAAACCGATGCTTCATATTCCGATAATTGGAGGGTTCAGAATAGAAGTGAACCAAGTCCACTTTAGCTACTTTTGAGCTACAGAGGTTTAAAATTGAAGCTTCATAACCAAATTACCTGTGAAATTTTTTTGAAGTATATATTCAATTTAAGAAGTTCAAGAAGTAACTTGGACATTTACATAGCTTACATTAGTCAAACACATAGTTGGTTGATGTTATAGCGATGCTAACTCAATAATGAAATAAGTGGACTTGGTCCACTTGTTTTCTGAACCGTCCAATTGTACCTCAGAACACGATAAGCAAGACTCAAGCCCCCACGCATTTTGCGTTGTTCTAAAGTTGCTCTAGAGAGTCTATCGCTGTGAATACAATACGGATCCACAATATTCTAGAATTGGACGCACGTAGCACTTGTACAGAACAATACAATCATCGAAAGATAGAACTGAAAATGTCCCCTTCAAAATTTATATCTTGCTGTTGCATTTTACAACAATGTTCGCGATATCGGCTGACCAAGTCAAATCCTCAGTCACCGTGATACCAAGATCGTTATGCGATTTGACATCTGTTATCGATTGATCATCGATGGCGTATCTGTGGCGGGGGTTGTTGGAGCCCATCTGAAAGCTGAGTTGAGGTCATCTCACCAAATATTTTTGTGTCATCAGCATCTAAGGCATGTTGCGGTTTAATGGAGTGAGGAAAACCAGCAGTACACAAAATAAACAGAAGGGGTCCTAGAACAGACCCTTGCGGTACACCACTTAATGACTGGTCCCCAGCACGAACAGAAAAACTTCTGTTTGACAGAAACTGGTCGATCCACTGAAGTACGTGTCCCTTAATGTCAAAATGCAGACGTCGCTTACACATTCGGTCAAACGCTTTGGCGAAATCAAGATAAACTACGTCTAGTGGACGTTTTTTTATCCAAGCAGAAGTCCATTTGCTTACACGCCATAACAGATTAGTCATGGTTCTCCTTCCTTTTACAAATACATGTTATAATTGTTTAGGGTTTATTATTCTTAAAATGAATTGTTTGATTATGTTAAGTGGTAACCCCCAGGTAGAATCCGATCTGAAAGTTGAGTTGAGGTAATCCCGGATGTTGTGATTGTCTAAGATTGCGTCATCAGCATTCAAGGGATGTTGTGATTTCATGGAGTGAGGAAAACCAGCCATGTACAAAATAAACAGAAGGGGTCCTAGAATAGACCCTTGCGGAACACCACTCGATAGTGGTCCCCAACACGAACACAAAAACTTCTATTGGACAGAAAATTGTTGATCCATTGAAGTAGGTGTACCCTAATGTCAAAATGATCCAATTTATGGAGAAGACGTCGCTTACACCTTCGATCGAATGCTTTGGCGAAATCAAGGTAAACTACGTCTAGTAGACATTTTTATCCAAGGCAGAACTCCATTTGCTTGCACACAATAACAGATTAGTCATGGTTGTTTTTCCTTTCACATACATGTTGTAATTGTTTGGGGATTATTATTCTTAGAATGAATTCTTGAATTATGAGAATACAGTTGTTTTAATTACACTTATATTTAAGGGAGAAGGAGTATAAGATGTAAAAATTAGAATCATATTTATGTTGCCCTCAACACTGCACTGCTCAAATTCAATTCCTTAAAATAAGATCAAGTGTAGTTTTCAAAATTTTGATAATTTAGCGCATTTTGATAAATCCGAGCAAATCAGACGAATTATACCAGAAATCCGTTTTCACACGATTGTATGTTTTTAATAATGCGGAAACGAGCGGAATAAAAAAAAAATAGGGAACTATTAGAAAAGAAGAAAAACGGGAGCAGTTACATTAGTTGTTCGTGGAGGATCGGCCTAATACGATGTGGTCTTCAAAAAGATCGTTCGACCGAGCGAAGGGCGAGGGGTTTCACGAAGACCAACCGCCCCCCTCCTTATCAGTTGTATCGCAGCATTCCTTGGGCCGTTAGCGTGCTCGCGTATGGAATATTCGGGTGGTAGTAATCCCTCGAATAATCATCGCGATAATTGCCGAAGATAATTACTCCGGCGTACTAACCAAACATGTCCTCACGCTGAAATGAACTGAAACGCCGTCTCCAGTACACCATTTCGGATCCTGTTTATCATAACCCGGCTTAAGCGGGCCTTCCAGGGAAACGATTTCCGTTAGTCGTCGAGCGGGAGGAGATGCGGGTCTATAACATCAAACCAAGCAGATAAAGGATTGTGTAACGTATAAACGCTTTGAAAAGACGATCCAGAAGCTCTAGCGAACGCCGCCAAATGAGATTATAAAGCATTGACTGTCGTCGATACTACACACAAGCGTTTATACGTACAAACAGATACGCGCCACCAGACACAGACGGACACGAGGAATACGATTTAACCATAGGCGTATCCGCCGAAATTTTTCGATTTCGATAAAGTTGGTCAGTTCAAATTGTCCTTCCCCATCTTTTTTCGATTACATACAACTCCCCCTCCCCCATCGCAATAGAAGTCATGGCTACGCCACTGGATGCAACGGGTTTTTCGTACCTCCTCGGTCGCGCCTGTTGCTAATCTGCATCCGATCGGTGGATTGTCGAAGAATCGAAACAATTTCGTGAAACCGCAAAGATGCCGCACAATTTCGGATATGAATCGCACCGATGCGACGGGTTCATTGTTCGCCCGAGGGCCGGATTCCAATTTCGGTGCCCGATTCTGCGTCTCTCCTTTTTTTCCGTTTTCAATTGGTTTCTGCATCTTTCGGACTGATTGGCGACAAGCTACGGTGTAATTTTTATTCGTTTCCGGTTCGTCGGCGGCGAATTTTCCGCGTCTTTAACTTTCGTTGATGAGGCTCTAACTAGCGTGGCGCAGCTCCTTTAATTTTTCGCGACGGAACTTTTCATTTCAATTGTCGAACGCAATTATCATTTTCTTCTTGTATGAAAAAGTCCTCCTGAAGGCAGGTAGGTATATTGCCACCTGGAGTTATCGTACCCATAAAACAGGGATCGATAAACTTCGGTAATGATCGTGCATCGGATTTTATCGTCGCTGCCGAGAATACTCATAAATCGAATTTGTTTCAGTGGTCTTGCTGGATACAACGACGGAGGAAAGTTTGGATTGGACTAAATTTCCCTACGGACCCAGCGCTCCTACGCCGGGGGTGAGTGTTCCCCTTTTTCTTCTTCATGCAAAATTTTCGGCCATATTCCAGATGTCGAATGTGCGCGATCGCCTTTCTTCGGCCGTTCGCGTATCGATTTCCCCTTTTCGCGGCCGTCCGTCTTCTCCTCATTATGTTAATCGGGCGGTAAATTATCCGCCACGGCTCGGTTACCTTCGCTCGCAGTTTTTTTTTTCCGAATTGTTTGATAATTCAAACGGCATCGCGCATTTTACGGAATTTGTAATCCGAATCGGCCCTCGGTAAGTGGAGCCATTTGTCTAACGTTCAGCGGGATAAGCTCGCGGCTGATAGGAAGACGCGGAAGGCTATTGTTCCCATTTCTAGCTGCCGCGAGCGTTGAAATTTCCCACTCGCAAAATTATCTACAACTCGGGGAATGCGTTCTTATTAAACAAACGTTGCATCGATAAGAAGGAGGCGAACAATGTCAAGGTTAATTGAAATTTGACTCTCGCCGCCCCGAGCGGCGATAATGGTTTACGGTTACGATCCTCTCCTTGTATCGTGCGAAATGGCGAACGTTGCGAATTCGACTGATAACATTGAGCAGACGATAGAAATGAGTAATGTTTCCTACTGCGATTACGATATTACCTTTTTTTCCTACAGATACCACTAAAATTAGACAAATCATCAACTGGATCCCCATTCATGACAATCCAATTCTAGTCCGACTTCCCCTCCTGCTTTGGACGCATTCATCGGTTGTTTTTGACATGCTCTTCCTTTCCTCCAACACCCGACGCATTGTTGTCAAAAAGGGTTCCCAAAACACTCACATTTACGTGACACATGTTGACCCCGCTCTTGCTGGAGTGTGACGTGTGGAGAGGGGTTTAGGTGCTGTTGAAACCACCTCCTTTTAACTTTTAAGTAAATTTTTGGATGGATTTCCGAATAACGTTCATTAACAGAAAGGTGTGTTGGTCAAGGCGTGAGATGGCAAAAAAAAAGCGAAAAGTTGCGCATGGTCATAATTTTTTAAAACATTGGAATTAGTAAGGCTATAGAGTGAACCTAACCTAACCTAAACTGATTTGAATTTACCCAAAATAAGCTGACGTAAACTATACAATTAAAAAAAATTAGGGAAAACGTGCGCATGAGCAAAATTTTTTTTTTAAAATTGGATATACATATTAGATTGAACCTTATCTGACTTAACCTGATCTAACCTTTTTTTTTCACGTTCCAGCCAGGTGTTAGGAACCTTAGATGAACCTGATCTAACCTAACCTTACCTAACCCGATCCCACTTAAGTCTGTTACATCTTTCAATAAAAAAAAATTGATCAAAATTAAACAAATTCATAGTCTATCATCCCAAATTATACGTATGATGAACAAAATTAAAAATAATCTTACAGAGGAAGTTCTATTCGAATTCAACCAAAGAGAAATTTCAGAACAATCTAAAAGGTACTATCGAAATAAAGCAAAATACCTGAAAGAACTACAACAACTACATCGAAAAAAACATAATAACGACACAACACCAACCACACAAGTCAACATAAAGAATACTAATCATCTTCTGAATACAACCAACATCACTTTGCCAGAATACGTCAAAGAAATACTCAATCTATACCCAAAATTTGCCATAGAAATACATAGCGAAAAAGAACAAATTATCTCTCAGATAGAAGCTTATATTCCACAAATTCCAATTAAGGAACAAAATAAGATCAGAGCTCAACTTGCCCACAATATAAACATAACTAGAAACCTAATCAAACAAAAAGTCAAAAGAACGAAAACAAAAAATCTCCTAATAAAATTTCAAAATACAAAAAAATTTTTAAAAGAAAATCGAAATATCATTTTCACGAAAGCCGACAAAGGAGATAAGACCGTAATTATCGACAAAGAACAATACATCGAAAAAATGAATGAAATCCTAGGAGACAATAACACTCACAAAAAAATTAAAAAGGATCTAACAGCCACTATTGAAAAAGGAAATAACAATTTGGTCAAAAAATGGAAATCCAAAAATTTCATTCCTGACTATTTATACAAACAGTTGATCATACATAACAGCATACCTCCAAGAATATACGGCCTTCCCAAAATTTATAAAGAAAACATGCCTTCTCGTCCTATAGTTTCTTATAACCAATCTCCTCTTTACAATATTTCGAAACACCTTGAAAAAATTATCTCAAATATAACAAACAAAAACATGTTTTATATAAAAAATTCTCAACAACTAAAAAAAGAATTAAACGAAATTTTGATCCCAGAAACTCATAAATCATTTTCCCTATACGTAATTTCGCTTCATACAAATATTCCAAACAGAGTCGTAGCTGATGTTATAAAAGAAAAATGGACGCAACTTTTCACAATGATACCGAAAAAAGACTTCATCGAATCCTTACTTTATTCACTTAACACTGAATACTTTCAATATCAACAAATCGACGTAGTTGCAATGGGTAGTCCGATTTCGAGTGTAATAGGTCAAGTCCTTATGGAACATCTCGAAGAAAAAATTTTAAGTGAAGGTCATTTCACAATAACACTATACAAGAGATTTGTTGACGACAGTTTGTTAATAGCTGACCCAAAAGAAATAAATAAAATTGTAAATAGTTTTAATAATTATAATTCCAAATTAGAATTCACTTTAGAAGAAGAAAAAGATAACTGAAATAATTTCATGGACATGACAAAAATTTGACAAAATAACAAAATCGAGACAAAATGGTTCAGAAAAAATACACCAACAGACAGACTTATAAATTTTCATTCTTCACATCATCAGTCACAAAAAATATGCATAGCAAAAAATTTAGTAGACAGAGCAATAGCGCTTACATCTCCCAAATTCCGTACAGAAATTCTTATCTTAGTAAAGTAAAAATAATATTTACCCAAAACGATTACCCTGATCATATAATAAATAAAATTATCAAAGAACGAATTCATAAATTTTACAATCAAACTTCAACTAATTTTCCTGTCACACAAAAGAAATATATTTCAATTCCTTATATTCCTGTACTAACAGAAAAAATTTCAAAAGTAATGAAACCATACAATATTCAAATTGCATACCATCCTCAAAATCAGATAAAACAAATTTATACAAAAGTCTAAAGCAAAATTCGTGAAGAAAAACTATCACATGTAGTATACAAAATGCCTTGTATGAACTGTAACAAATTATACATCGGACAAACTTCTCAACGACTTACAGACAGAATGAAAGCCCATAAATATTCGAAAACAGCCAATACCGCACTAAACAAGCATAAAAAATCAAACAACCATAAATTTGATTACAACAACGTCAGTATATTAGCAACAGAAAAAAACGTTAAATCTAGAGAAATTCTTGAAATGATACATATAAAAGAAAACGAAAAAGATTTTGCAAATGATAAAACTGACATAAAGGGACTAAGTACAATATACTCTTTTGTTCTGTAACGATACGTTCCACATAATTTCGAACGAATATTAAACGTCATTGAACTTTCTGGTAAGATATTTTCAATATCAAATTTGTTTTCCATTTTCATATGTGAATTATTAGATAGTTGACAAAGATAGAATCTCTATCGACACGTCGTTAATATTGTAAATTGTTTAAAATAAACCTGGATCACCAAAAAACTGGAAGATTCTTATAGTTAAGCTAACCTAAACTATAAAATTAAAATTTAATGAAAAGTTGCGTATACGCAGAATTTTTTTAAATTGGAAGGGTCGCTGTAGACTGAACCCAACCTTACCTCAACTGATCTTACCTAACCTACACTATAAAATTGACAATATAATTATATATAAATTTTTATTGAATGAATTAAATGCGATTAAATGTTGAAACAATTCTGCGCATGCGCAACTTTTCACTCGTTTTTTTATTGTTCATCTTACTCCTTGAGGAACATTCTTAGTAAGTTTCACATCGGTTTGTCGATGGACGTTTTTCGGAAACCCAGCCAAATTTTTTTTGTTCACGGTGGCACAGAAAAGTTTCCTGCGACAAGCCAGAAAGCTATGCTACGTCCGCTATGTTCGCGATGTTGCCTATTTCTACGAACAATTGCCACCTGTATTACAACTTCGAGAAGTTAGTATGAAAAATAGGCTGCGACCTGTATCCAAGCAACGTTAGTAACAACTCGAATCCCTAATCCAACGACCGCACGCAAATATATTGTATCGAAGTTTTTCAATTATGAAATGCAAATTTATGACCGAATATCGGTCCAAATGTCATATCCAGTGATTAATTAATATTCCAATCTGAGAAACAGTTATTGGTATTTGAATGTTCATCAAATTTTTCTATGAAATTGAGAAGAAAATCCACAATATCTCCCAAAGTTATTATAAATATAAGAATAAGTAACCATATTCCAAAATGCACATAGAAAATATAACTTACAGATTATGATCATTTTCCAGAAAAATTTGGTTTCATACCTGAATCGAATGTTGATTATTGTCAAACCGTGAATTAATTGTTATCCTTTTTTTATAAAAACTATTCTCTTTCGTCAAGTTTGGTTCACTTTTATTCAAACTTTCAAATTGTTTGTCTAATACGGATTTTGGATCGAATTTCTCATAAATTTGTCTATCCCACCAAGAATCTTCCAGTTTTTCAATTTTTTTCCGAAAAATTTTTACCAATGCAGAAACAATTCACTTTTTATTACACATCCAAAGCATTCATGAAAATTTGTCGATTTTTGAAATTTTCTTCATTCCTGAGTTATTTTTAAAATTTTTATTTTTCCATTCGAAAAGAAAGTCTCAATATTCGAAGATCAAAAAGCAAACGTTTAATTGATTCTTCAGTTTTAACATGGAGATTCGTGGAACTTAAATAAAATTCGCTAGAATTTTTTGAAATGCACAGAATATAATAACGGAATTAATTACGATTTCAAGGAGAATTATTGATAAGCAGAGCGGGTAATGAAAAGGAAATTCTGGATAGCGCCACTTCTGGTAAGATGGTCACCGCAGTACCTCAGGGGCAGAGACAATTTTCTCGAATATTAAAATTTTTTCTTCTCAACTAATTTGAAAAAAAAAATCGATATTGCCGGTGACAATGGAAATGGAATGAAATTTTAGTTTCAAAAGTCATTGCCAAATTTCGGATTTTTTTATGTATATGAGGTGATAATAAAAGTAGGTAGTGTAAAAGTTTTATGTCCGTAAGTTCAATTTTGCATCAGACGCCCCCTTTAAGTGTACAATTTTGAGTTCAGTATTTCAGCATCCATCCGATACAAGAAAATATTGACATTGCTGACATTTCCGAGATATCGTGGCATCATCATCGAAACGATGAGGATACTGATTTCCTCCATGTAACGACATGTAAGATACTTGAAAATTCAAGTGGAACACGTCGATCGGCGCGCATAATCATTTAGTCTCCCCATGCTATATAAAATTTCGTCGGTACAACCCTCGGGCCTCGCGTGCTCGACATTTCGTATTCAACCCGCAGACGGTTTCCCTTATCACTTGGGATTTCGTCCGGAGCTGCATGCTACAATTATCGAACTCGAAATTCGGTAACAGCATCTTCGGTTCCGTTCGATACCTTCGCGGAGGGCTGAAAAAGATGAGAAAAAGAAAAGAGCGAAAGAACGGAAATAAAAAGGGAGAAACGCCGCCGGAAAAGTTTTAGAATTTTCGCGCGATATCCGTTTCGTCGACGATCGATGGATATGTATATAGAGTCGCATGGTCTTCATGAAAGACATTGGTAGTGAGATGTTTTGTCTGCTTTATCTCACTACTTTGTCTTTCATGGAGGCTTTGTAGGAGCGTCGTTTCTTTACTATGGACGTTACCTTTTTTGTCGTTGCATTTTTTATGCAATACGTTGAAGCGTTGCGTTCTTTTGACAACAAAACTCGGTAACTGATAAATATTCATTTTTAAGAGTTTTCTGTAATATTGTTGTTAGTGATTTCATGTTGTGTTATCATGCGAATACATCACGTTACGCGATTGTAATCAACTATAATTGATAATTAATCCTTCGATGGATCTGTTTGATTAAATTATAATTGATGTCCGCCCGTGTGTATTGCCTTTGTACAATACGGCTGTTCGCTCGTTCCAAGAAATTCCATAATTCCACTGAAATAGCAGAATGTTCCTTATTTGAAAGCGTTCGGTATCGGTATGATATTCATTCTAGATATGAAATACAACAATTTTATTCCCGGGTTTCGGCACGTTAATTTCTAAGATTATCTTGTAGCTTCGTGATTGAAAGGAGAAAATAAGAACGAATTCGTATTGAAACATTAATGCAACATTAAGCATGACGAAAATCTAACTCGAAGATTTTGCCGCCTCGTCATCGAAACCGCATCCTAAAGTCAAGTAGACTCTATTTTATTTTATGAGTGATGCTTGCTTGTGGCTCAATTGCTTACGTACATTCTCATCCCAATTCCCGGATTTCGGCACCATGACATTCGGTTACATGGGGTCTTTCTTCTTTCTTCTTGATTGAAAGGGTCGATAAGAAAATAAGAACGAATTCGTGCTGAAACATCAATGCAATATTAAGCATGACCAAAACCTAACTCGAAGATTTTTGCCGTTTCGTCATCGAAACCACATCCTAGAGTCAGGTAGACTTTATTTTATTTTATGAGTGATGCTTGCTTATGGCTCAATTGCTCACGTATATTCTCATCTCAATTCCCGGGTTTCGGCACCATGACATTCGGTTACATGGGGTCTTTCTGCTTGATTGAAAGAATCGATGAAAAAATAAGAACGAATTCGTGTTGAAACATTAATGCAACATTAAGCAAGATCAAAAAGCTAATTCGAAGATTTTTGCCGCCTCATCATCGAAACCGCATCCTAGAGTCAGGTAGACTTTATTTTATTTTATAAGTGATGCTTGCTTGTTGTTCAATTGCTTACGTACATTCTCATCTCAGTTCCCGGGTTTCGGCACCAAGACATTCGGTTACATGGGGTCTTTCTTCTTGATTGAAAGGATCGATGAAAAAATAAGAACGAATTCGTGTTGAAACATTAAGGTAACATTAAGCATGTTCAAAAAGCTAATTCGAAGATTTTTGCCGCCTCATCATCGAAACCGCATCCTAGAGTCAGGTAGACTTTATTTTATTTTATAAGTGATGCTTGGTTGTTGTTCAATTGCTTACGTACATTCTCATCTCAATTCCCGGGTTTCGGCACTATGACATTCGATTACATGGGGTTTTTCCTCTTTTTTCTTGATTGAAAGGGTCGATAAGAAAATAAGAACGAATTCGTGCTGAAACATCAATGCAATATTAAGCATGACCAAAACCTAACTCGAAGATTTTTGCCGTTTCGTCATCGAAACTGCATCCTAGAGTCAGGTAGACTTTATTTTATTCTATAAGTGATGGTTGCTTGTGGCTCAATTGCTCACGTACATTTTCATCTCAATTCCCGGGTTTCGGCACCAAGACATTCGGTTACATGGCGTCTTTCTTCTTGATTGAAAGGATCGATGAAAAAATAAGAACGATTTCGTGTTGAAACATTAATGCAATATTAAGCATGATCAAAAAGCTAATTCGAAGATTTTTGCCGCCTCATCATCGAAACCGCATCCTAGAGTCAGGTAGACTTTATTTTATTTTATAAGTGACGCTTGCTTGTTGTTCAATTGCTTACGTACATTCTCATCTGAATTCCCGGGTTTCGGCACTATGACATTCGATTACATGGGGTCTTTCCTCTTTTTTCTTGATTGAAAGGGTCGATGACAAAATGAGAACGAATTCGTGTTTAAACATTAATGCAACATTAACCATGGCCAAAAGTTAACTCGAAGATTTTTGCCGCTTCATCTTAGAGTCAGGTAGACTTTATTTTATTCTATAATTGATGCTTGCTTGTGGCTCATCTCAATTCCCGGGTTTCGGCACCATGAAATTCAGTTACATGGGGTCGCTTGTACGTAAAATGGCGTTCAAACGATAAGAGGTGTAGAAATTCTGTGTATAGAAACGGGAACAATAATTTAAATCTATAATATATCCAATATTTACGCACCGGTTGATGATATATTGAAATTCCTTATCGCGCCACGTCGCTGGTAGTTGGGTGTTGTGGGTTTAAAATTATTTTAAATCGACATCGTTATTTTTCTTCGTTCGTCGTTACCTTGAACTTCAAGATTATATTTCAATCATTTTTGACAGGTTTGATTGAAGACCGATAATTGCTTTCGAAGCGTCCTATTCGACTCCTACAGTTTTCCCTATGAAGAGTAAAGTGCATCCTAGTTGTATGATAAATTATCTGGAATTCAACAGCGAACACAAAAACCAAATAGGTGGTGATTTCCGTTTGGAAGAGAAGAAAAAAATCGAATGAAACTAATGGAAAGTGATCTGTGTTATTATTGGACGATTGTAATTTATTTTCTCGGCGGCCGTGAACTAATTTTTCGTGAAGTAAATTGGAAATTCGTTCGATTAACAACGTTATTGATTGCTTGGATAAACCGAACGCAGCGGCGGCGGGGCGACGGCTGCGAACAAACGTCACTTCCAGTTTCTAGTGTGCAATTTGACAACGGAACGTCTTCCGAGTTTCTAGATTAACGGTAACGAGTAATTTACAGAAAGGAGCTGTTGCTAGTCCGGCCGTTGATGACGATTCATTTCAATTAGCCGTTGCAAGCTGATTAATTATTATTGTTGACAGAAGAGATCAAAATGGATGATACACTACTAATCCGACGAGCATAGAGCGCGCGTCAACCCGCTCGATTTTTGTTCTTCTGCCATCGATCATACGAAATGAAATGTTGCTTAGAACATTTTGCGTTAAGAAAAAGCGTTTAATTACGTCGGGATGTTACGCCATTCCCGAATCTCAGTTCGCATCCCGACCACAGATGTCGCAGGTGCCATCTTCATTCAAATCTAACTAAAATAAAACGTAACGAAAAAGGGAAGTCGTCCCCCCTCGGCGCCGCCTCTCGCCGCTTTCCGTAGAAGATTGTCATTTGTTCGGTGTGCAAGGCATTCGTTTCACTTTTAATTAATCCCAATTTATCACGACTAATTGGAACCTAAATTAAAATGGACTTTTTGATTTATTTTGAGCTAACACGTGAGAGAAGCTTGTTTCGTTCGTCGACTTTTCGGTATTTATTACGCAGCCCCGTAACGCCGTCGTCTTCGGGGCGCCGAATTTTTCGACGGTACGCGGGGCGCACATTCATCCCGGAACGCGTCGCACAAAAGGGTAATTGCAAACGACACGCGTCCGAGCGTTTCGTGATTTTTCCCTAAATTTCGAAGGGTTTAATTGTTGGACGCTGCACGGGACATCGATTACTCGATAATTACTCGGCCGCCTCCCCGTCCGCCTCCCGAACTCTGCCAACCCTCCGGGCGACGACAGTGCTTACCATAAATCCATGTCACGTAGTAATCGAATTATCAGGCCTTTGCAAACAGGAATATTCGCTTTCATTTCGCACGAAATTGCACTAGACATTTACATTTTATGAATCGTTGTACATTTAGTACGCGCGCACATTTTAGGTGTGTTTGCTTTCGCTCTAAAACGGAGGCCGTTCCGGCATTCAAACTGTGGACTGTCATCCCCCGTTTCCCCTTCGGCCGCTCTCGTGTCCCGCGTCGGGGGACGATTTTTCGGCCGAATCACCTCATCTTTAATGAACAACGTTGCGTCGGGAGTTTCCGGCACCTGTTTTGAATGTGCTAAATTAAGTTCCGCAACGCGTTTTCCGCCGGAACGCACTCTCTCTAGGGGCGGGGGGGTCCGACCACCCCCTCAAAACGAACTATCTTCGTGTACCGTTGCCGCCACTTCGGCGGAGGGAAGGGTGGGCGAAACGGGGTTTCGAATATCATGCCGGTGGTGTTCGATAACTATTCGCGTCACGGAATCGCGACATTTATCACGCTCTAAAGAAATGGTAATCTTCTTGAGAAATTAATTATCCGATCCGGTTCGCGTAAGGGGGATTTTCCCGAAGAATTTTCCGCGTTTCGAAAGGGAACCGGGCGCGGTGGTAAATCACTCGGAATGCGCTGTTTGTTATTGAACCAACATTCGCTAAAGCTTCCCACTTATCGAATTACACGTTTAATGTGTGGGGATATTTACATTCTGTTTCATTTAACTTCCGCCGATGCTTTGTTTCGTTTTGCATTATTTCATTGCATGCGTTCGAGTATACGATGCAATTCTGCAAGAAACTGCCAAATCCACATCGCCTTCTTGCTACTTTGTTCTCCATTCAATGTACATCTGTTCTTTATTTAATTCGTTATTTGTTACCAGAATTCGATACTTTTTGGTATTTTTTTTCAATTTTCCAATGTTTTTTTGTTTTTATATTATGCTTTTAACTTCTTATTTCTCTGTTTCCATCGATTCTTTATCGTCATAATACATTCTCCAAACGACGGGGCCGACAAAGCCCCCTTTTTTGGAGTGGAAAACCTCATTTTCCATGGTTCATTTCTCATTTCTTTTCCTTCATAGGATTTGGTCGTGGTGGGTTTTTTCGATACTTTTTGGTATTTTTTTTCAATTTTCCAATGTTTTTTTGTTTTTATATTATGCTTTTAACTTCTTATTTCTCTGTTTCCATCGATTCTTTATCGTCATAATACATTCTCCAAACGACGGGGCCGACAAAGCCCCTTTTTGCAAATTTGGATTTGGTCGTGGTGGCATTATTTAAAAAGTTTTCTATCAAGTTTTTGCAAATTTGTTCAACTGACTTTTTTTTCATGATTTTGATACAAGGAAATATTATATCTATTATATTCTCATCACCAATAAAAAATTTGAAAGCATATACTTTAATAATTATAAATTCAAATTTCAAACTTCTAAAAGCTGTTTGAAAGCTATCAGAATTTTTTAAACTATTTTATTCGATTTCAAAATCAACGTAAAGGCAAAAAACACATATGTATGTTAAAAAAGGAAAATAATTTCATATCATTTCCAAATTGTCAATAGAATTTATGTGATTGAAAATAAAGAATTTTCGAAAATCAGTAGGCCCTCCTGCCTATTTTTAGCATTCGTCTGTATTTACCTTCTTTAATTTTTCGATGAAAAATCTTTTTTGGGAGCGTTTTGGCACTCGCTTACCGCGCATGTGCATAGTGGCGGGAGTGAACAACTGACTTGACGTCGACGGTATTCGTTCGTTGGACGTGTGCCGTTTTACTTACAAAGAAAGATAAAAAGTAAAATTCATATCTTATCACCTCCATTTATCAATACCATGAGATGGAGTTTGCAAATCTGTAACTATGTATAACAATTTCCGAAGCTCATCTCTATTACGTTAACATACGAAAATGAAATCTAACTCTTATGACGTGACGATGAACAATCTGTCACACTTTCGATTGCGAGTATCTCATCATGATTCAGTATAGTGGAGCTACTGAAAGCTTCTTGAGTATATCCACTTAGATCGTAGATATTACATACGTATAAAACTTAGAGAACACTTCCACTATCAAAATCGTCTGTGAAACACAACGTTTCTTCCCGGACATTTGAGTAATGGCATAAATTGTATAATTCGAAAACGAGCATGTTTCATTGAAATTTGAACCGATTTGGTGCGTAAATCGTGAATTCATTTTCAGAAATTTATCACTTTTTCAAATAGAAGAAACGATATTCAAGAATTGTTTTATTAAATACTGGAACACTCTGTATACGTGACTGATTCAATTCGTGTTAAGGTCCGTTTTTCGTGGGTCAGTCAGGTATTGAATTATTAGAAATATGAATCACCATTTACATTTAAAAAAATATCTGTTTGAAACTGGCGGCTCCGAAGTTGCTGTTGCTTGCGATCAGGAATACCTCATTATTTCCTATCGAATAGTTTCGATTTGATCAAAATGACATATCGCCATCTTTTTCGAACATTCTTCGAGTATCAAACTAATGAAAAGATTGTTGAAATTGTTGATCGAAAATCGCGAGTATTATATTGCATGTATATATATTTATAAAATTTAAAACGACTATTTTCCTCTGTCCAATATTAATGTGAGCTTTTTAGTTTGGCCTTTTCAGAGAATCACAAAATCAACTTTATTTTTGGTTACAGACGTTTCGGAAAGTTTCCCTTCGTCAGTGTCATTAAAACTAAGAATATACAACTCTGATTTTAAACGTAATATAAATTAATGCTGAAAGCTAACTGGATGTGTTTGTCGTAGAAAATCTGTATTCATTCATCGATGAGCGAGTTGTAAATTGTATTCAGATTTCGGATGTGTGTTCTGTTGTTCACAGAATTTTTATGTCTTCGGATGTAGATCATTTCTAGTATTTCCCTCGATCTTCTTTGTTCTTCGAAAGCAAGAATTTTTGTGTTGTCGAAATCGATGGTGTGACTTTCGGAAATTTGGTGAGTCTTGAGAGAGGTTTTTTGTTGTCTTCCATATTTGTGTTCATTCAATCTATCTTTTAAATGTTGTTCAGTTTGGCCAATATAAATTTTATTGCAATCTCTATAAGAATACTATAAATGATGTGGGATTTTTTCAAAATTGGAATTTCACTTTTTAATTTGGAATATTCGTTTTTGACTTGATTTAGAGGTTTGTAGGCGATTTTGATGTAGTATTGTTTTAAAGTTCTTTTTATTTTATGTGAAACTATGGAAATGTAAGGCAAGCTAATGTAAATCAGTGATGTTGCGAATGATTTTGGTTTATTTGTTTGTTGAGAATTGTACAATTTCTTCAATCTTTTTTTGATGATTTTATTTATAATATTTGGGGGATAGAAATTTTGAGTTAATAGTTTTTTTGCATGATATCGATGAATTGGAGAGGATAATGTTAATGCTTTATCGATGTAAGATATGATTATTCCCTTTTTGTGACTCGTAGGATGTGATGAATGGTAATTGAGTATTCTTGTTGAATGTGTTTCTTTCCTGAACCATATTGTTTCTACTCTGGTTTAATAGTTTGAGTGCATGCTGTCGATGAATTGGAGAGGATAATGTTAATGCTTTATCGATGTAAGATATGATTATTCCCTTTTTGTGACTCATACGATGTGATGAATGGTAATTGAGTATTTTTGTTGAATGTGTTTTTTCCTGAACCATATTGTTTCTACTTTGGTTTTATTTCGTATTAATGTCATATCAAGAAAATTGAGTTTGTCAAATTTTTCTACTTCAATTATAAATTGACTCTAAAAACAGACTTAATGATCTGCCGATGATTTTGACTGGGGATTTTTAAAATAAACTTTGCAATCAATAAAAATATACCATTAATTGAATTTTTAAAAGAGAATTCGATTTAAAAATCAGAAACGATTACAATGTGAATGAAACGAGGTACGAAATTACAATTTTACAAAATAATCGGAAAGATTCGAATCAAAATTGTTTGTTTTCTACGTCGGTTACTATAAAACTATAGTTTTTGTTTTGGAATATGATGATCATAATTATGGTGATGACAAAACTATTGAAATTTTCATTGACAATTTGTGAGTTTCAATGAAAATCAAGTAATTAAATTTCATGTTTCAGTTATTTGTAAATTTGCGTTTGAAGTAATTGATTTCAACTTTCTTTGTACAAAATATGCAATATTTTTTATATATAATCGTTGATTGAATGGAAAATGTAGTAAAATGAAATTAAAAAGTGACGGTTTCTAAGAAGGGGTACTCGATTTAAAGTATTTTCAACGGAACAAACTGTTTCCTACAGTTTAAAAGAATATATACATGAATTTCTAAGTTTTTACTTTTGTTGTCACGCCCGAAGTGTTTTTCTTAGTAATGGAGTCTAAAAACTTTTTTTCAAATCTCTTTCGGGACAATTAGGATGACATTTTAAAGTCTCGTTTCGCCACCTCCAGATATAAAATATTTGTCAGATGAATTGAATATTTAACTATTCTGGCTATCTGATAGATAGCAGCTTCTCGGTAGGTGGTGAAACATGCCCTTAGTGTCATTTATTTGTACTAAACATATATGTGTATGAATTTATCAAGGAAAAAATGAAGGAAAGTATTTCCTTCAGGACCTGTTTCACCTTGTGCAGGTATAGTTTATCTATAGTTACGGTAATTATTGACTGCGTTCCCAATAATTACCGTACCTAAAGATAAATATTCCAGTCAATAATATCACTGTCGTTTATCTCTAGGATAAACACAATATTTCCATTGAACTATTCGGGTTATCTGACAGATAGCACTTAATCTGGAAATAGTGGAACAGGCTCTTTATGAGATGAAATTATGTTTTGGCAATCCATAATTAAAATGATTTTCCTAAAAATTGAATGCAATTGAATAAGAAAAAATCACCAAAAATCGAATTTGTCGCTTGTATGTATGTTACATGAGATTTTTATTAGAAGCAAATACGTCAGTGATTACTTCTGACTCAAAAGGATACATTGCGCAAAATCTGACGTTGCAAGTAGTAAAATGTCAAACCAGTTTCCAAACAATTTTTGTTTCAATTTTTATTGTTTAACAATAGCATAATCGTCATAAATTCATAACTGCTTATAGATATATTGGTGTACGAAAGTGAATTATTTATTATTGTTAACGATGATAATATTAGTCGTATTATCCATATTTATTGCATAACAAGCAACGGCGCATGCGCGTCGTACCTTTGCGCATAAAAATTATGCGCAGTGTTTTCTTTTTGACCATTCGTTCATTTATCATCAAATATTTCGATGAATAATCAACATATACATAAGTTCTGTCATTCATCGATCGAATTTCAAAAGAGCTACAATTTCTCGCATAATGCATATAAAAAAAATTATGATTCGGTTTTTAATAATTCTCAATCGATTCATTTCTCTTGGGTCTCATTCGGAACAAAAAAAGGATTCAGTTAAAAAAAAGAAGTAACTAAAATTTGGATAATTCTTAGAAATGTGAGTTTTAAAAACTACCAGAAAATATCAAATGAAGAACGTTTTTTTGTACGAAAAACAATATATCGCGTAGAAATAACGCAATAGCCGCGGACAAACCGACGCAACCGAAGCGAAAATTATTGATATCGTTTCTCCTGGATTGCGAAAGTGGCTCATTTATTGTCGTTTTACCTAAAGCGCGGGATAAGCTCCCGTTCGAGATGAGCCGTTTGGAGAAAGGCGGCGAAAAAGAAAAAAAGAAAAGCTACAATCGAGCGCGATCTTTCGCATTTCTCAGACGTCGGATTTTCAGACCTGCGTCCGTCCCGATAAGTTATTCGCCATTTTTAACTTGTCGCGTCTCCAAAAAGGGGCCCCCCTTATCTTCGGAACGCGCGTGAAAAGAGAAATATCCGGATGAGAATTTTCCATTTCTCATTTCTTCCAGCCGCTATCGCTCTGGAAACGATAGGGGTGAAGTCGGACTTTCTCGCTTGGTTAGTTCATTCCTTTCGAGGGGATTCCGCGCCTTATTGAATCGCATTTCCGGGTACATCTATATGGCTAGTATTTACCGGTGCTCATGAAATTCCGATGAGGGATGGGATATGGTCTTATGGTTTCCTCCGCCGGAGATGGACAAAGGTATTAATTGATCGAACGCCGTGGATTTCTATTCATTGCATTGAATCCTCCTCAGCTGTTATTCTACAATTCCTTGTATCGAATAAGTGATTTGGCGAGGGATGAAAAGGGACTCAATTTCTATTCCCGTCCAGACCGAAATTACCAGCAAAACTCTAGGAGAGCGATATAAAATCTGCGCTTTCACGAGCGAAGCAATTCGATACTTCGGTAACATACAATTTTGCCCGCAATAATATTCATTTCCACCCTTATCCGTCGACTTACGCGTTTCAGAAAAGAAGAAAAGCGGGAGGAGGCGGAATCCGCACCTGCTTCTCGAGGGGCCGGACCGGGGGCTCGACGGGGGAAGGCTGAAATATTAAACGAATTGTCACCCCGATCACGCGTGCACTTCATTTCGCGGCGAGATAAGGCTAATGATTGTATTTCAACTTTCTAGCCCCGTACAGTCCCCGGCCCCATTGTTAATGATGATTGAAACGAATGAGTTCCTTCTCCTCGTTCCGGTTCCACTGGATGCAAGACCTGCTCTCCGAGGCCTTTATCACGATTGATTGCGGGGGTAATGAACGGAATGGCACCAATGTTTTCTCGTGTTACTTTATATGGGGTTACTTGATATTTCCCCAAAAGGACGCGAATTGAAAATTGCACATTTCGTCACGGCGCGCCCTATAATAGCTCGGTGTTATTGAAGTTATAATAAAGGCAGCATACCGGAGGGGTTGTTCGGGAATAGTGCGCTCCGCATCCCCCAAAATGATACCCGAAAACTAATTCGGCCGCCGCGCCGTAGACATCCGAGCAATTGAGGGTCTTTCGATAAAACAAACTGACAGGTTAGGGGAAAGCAAATACTGGGGCTGAATTTAAATCAGAACCGCAGTGGATGAGGTATAATCGAGTTTGATGGGCGGCGGCGCCGCCACCGCCGCGACGCGACGCCCCGACCGATATGGGAAAAAGATGAACAGACAGTTCTATCAATTGGATTCCGTTTAAAGCCAAGTACGTTTCGTGCGAACGGAACGCATCCGCGAGACCATTAGCATAAACGGATGATGTCCGCGACGGACATTTTTCTTCGCTCGTACCACCATTTAAACGGCCATAAAACGAACGCCCACCGTTTCAAATTTTGCATTTTTCCTTTAAAATACTTGTCGCGACTTTTAATTGCGCTCAGCCCACGCGGCCTGAATAAATTATCGTTTTCGTTGAATTTGCATGCGTCCGAACGACAAGCAGACCGTTTTAAATAAACCCCAATAAAAATCCGATGTAATTCATTGTACCTTTAACGGCCCAATGCGTACGGAATAACTTGCGGTGGACGATCTGGAATTCGTTACATGGGACGGAAAATGTAACGGGAACGAAGTGCCGATGGAGAAGATTGCGTATCGTTCGAAAAAGTTTTCTCGCGTCGACGTCGATGTGTCCGAAACAATAAATTTTTCCGATCGCGAAAATGGACGAGAACATCTAGAGACAAGCTGCTTGAAACGCGACAAAACTTATCTTATTAAACGAGCTGGTGAATATGTATATATATTTATTACGGATCTCGAAAACGGCTCTAACGATTTTCACGAAATTTGGTAATTGAAGCCTTTTCGGTATTAGAAATTGAATGGACTAAGTCTCATCCCTGGAAAAATCGCGCTGGGGTAATAATGGGGTGATAAGGGGTTGAAAATAGTTGCGCCATCTCGAAGAGAGTAGCGTAAACAATGTTTGATACGAGATGCAAGGTAGATCTCTGCTTTTCAAAAGCAGTGAAGTATGTCAAACCTGAGAGTGAAAATCAGAAAGTTTAAACTTCCAAGCGTCAATTGAAACGAATATATGTTTAGTTATAATTCTACAATATAAACTAAAAAGTTTAACGATCAGAAAATGAAAATAAATTAAAGAATAATAGTTGACAGTTATTAATGTCGTTTGGAAACGTCCCGCTACCTTCTAGTCCATCATTTTTTAATTGGGTAGAAGTATTCGCGAGGAAAAAAAAACGTTCAACGTCACCTTTACAACGATAAATCTCGGTGCGCAAATCGCAACAACTAAAACCGGCGCTCCGAAGTGACACGGCCGTAATTGAACGGAATTTTTCCGGAATATTCGAGCGCAAAAAAAGGTTTCTTCCGCATCCCTAACGACCGGTACGTTTAGCATTTTTCCCCGAGTCGTCTTTCCGGCGAAAAAGGAACTGTCTAGCGAAATAATGAGAGATTATTAAAGTACCAGTTAGTGCCATCAGCGCGGGACGTTATCTCATCGCTTTCCAAATCTCATTTTCGGGTTGTCAGGTTATGAATTAGAAGGTATATATCTGTGTTGGAAAAAGGGGGCGCCCCATCATCCGGCGAAGGGGCGAAAAGGGAAAATAACCCGGAAAATAAAAAGCAATCAAACTCTCGCGGCCCGACAACTCGCCCGGCATCATAATATCCTCTTGTTGTACGTTAGTTGGTTGGAAGTAATGCGAATTTGAATTTCGAGTGAAATATCGTAACCGAATTGCGAGACGGACGGGAGAAAGAGCAAAAGTGCTTGACTGGCATAAAGAATGAATATAAAGTTTCGGGAGCTGAACTCTCGGGGAGAGCTTGCCTCTACACTCCAACGCGACGGTAAAAAATAGTTTTTCGTGGCTGGCAACGTGTCGGCCCTTGAATCGTAAAACGAAAATACAGAGTCGGATCGAAAATTAATTTTGGCGGCGGATCCGCAACATCCGAAATGGTCCCCGTGCGCGTTATCTTTCATCGACCGCGTCCGAACCTCATTTTCGCCTTGTCAGTGTATGAATTAGACCCCATAAATTCGACGGTGGCCGTGGTTGCGGGGAAAAACGAGCGAGAGGGCCGTTTGAAGGCGATATAAATGGGGAAAATACACTGACGAAGAATCACGAACTAGTCACCGAAACGCACGAAATCCCCCAGCTTTTCCCCCGGGATAGTTTATCATTGGACGGGTGCGATGCGCAGCTCAACTTGTGGCATGCAACTAATTCGATCCTGAGCTACTTTTATATGTTTCGTTTTCCTTCGATCGAATCGAAATTACTCTCAAATTTACTACCTTTTGTGTATATCAATGTATCTCGTAATTTGACGTTAATTAATCGTAGTTTTTTTGAATCGATATTTCGCTAACTTAGCGAAACTTCAAATCGAAAAACCGGTTTTTTTCTGTGAGTTTTTCAGCTGGATCTACTCTCGAAATTATTCGTTTTTGAATGGATGTTTCGCTAAGTTTACGTCAACTTAGCGAGCTTGATCTACTCTTAAGATTATTCGTAAACTATTTGTGAAAAATGAAATTTGTCGGTTCGTTATTTTTTTTTTTTTTTGAATGGATATTTCGCTAAGTTGACGTGAACTTAGCGAAACTTCAAATAGAAAAATCGGTTTTTTTCTATGAGTTTTTCTGCTAGATTTACTCTAGAGATTATTCGTAAATTATTTGTGAAAAATGAAATTTGTCGGTTCAGTAGTTTTTTTTTTTGAATGGATGTTTCGCTAAGTTGACGTCAACTTAGCGAAACTTCGAATCGAAAAATCGGTCTTTTTTGTGAGCCTTTTATCTAAATCTACTCTAGAGATTATTCGTAATTTATTTGTGAAAAACGAAATTTGTCGGTTCAGTGGTTTTTTTTTCTTTTTTTGAATGGATGTTGCGTCAACTTAGCGAAATTGCAAATCGAAAAATCAGTCCTTTTTGTGAGCCTTTTATCTAAATCTACTCTAGAAATTATTTGTGAAAAATGAAATTTGTCGGTTCAATAGTTTTCTTTTTTGAATGGATGTTTCGCTAAGTTTACGTCAACTTAGCGAAACTTCAAATCGAAAAATCGGTTTTTTTGTAAGTTTTTGAGCTTGATCTACTCTTAAGATTATTCGTAAACTATTTGTGAAAAATGAAATTTGTCGGTTCGTTATTTTTTTTTTTTTTTTGAATGGATATTTCGCTAAGTTGATGAACTTAGCGAAACTTCAAATCGAAAAATCGGTTTTTTTCTGTGAGTTTTTCTGCTAGATCTACTCTAGAGATTATTCGTAAATTATTTGTGAAAAATGAAATTTGTCGGTTCAGTAGTTTTTTTTTTTTGAATGGATGTTTCGCTAAGTTGACGTCAACTTAGCGAAACTTCGAATCGAAAAATCGGTCTTTTTTGTGAGCCTTTTATCTTAATCTACTCTAGAGATTATTCGTAATTTATTTGTGAAAAACGAAATTTGTCAGTTGAGTAGTTTTTTTTTTTTTTGAATGGATGTTTCTCTAAGTTGACGTCAACTTAGCGAAACTTCAAATCGAAAAATCAGTCTTTTTTGTGAGCCTTTTATCTAAATCTACTCTAGAAATTATTTGTGAAAAATGAAATTTATCGGTTCACTAGTTTTCTTTTTTGAAATGATGTTTCGCTAAGTGTACGTCAACTTAGCGAAACTTCAAATCGAAAACTCGGTTTTTTTTGTAAGTTTTTGAGCTAGATCTACTCTTAAGATTATTCGTAAACTATTTGTGAAAAATGATATTTGTCGGTTCAGTATTTTTTTTTTTTTTTTTTTTTTTTTTGAATGGATATTTCGCTAAGTTGCCATGAACTTAGCGAAACTTCAAATAGAAAAATCGTTTTTTCTATGAGTTTTTCTGCTAGATTTACTCTAGAGATTATTCGTAAATTATTTGTGAAAAAAGAAATTTGTCGGTTCAGTAGTTTTTTTTTTTTTTTCGAATGGATGTTTCGCTAAGTTGACGCCAACTTAGCGAAACTTCGAATCGAAAAATCGGTCTTTTTTGTGAGCCTTTTATCTAAATCTACTCTAGAGATTATTCGTAATTTATTTGTGAAAAACGAAATTTGTCGGTTCAGTGGTTTTTTTTTCTTTTTTTGAATGGATGTTTCGCTAAGTTAACGTGAACTCAGCGAAACTTCAAATCGAAAAATCAGTCTTGTTTGTAAGCCTTTTATCTAAATCTACTCTAGAAATTATTTGTGAAAAATGAAATTTGTTGGTTCAGTAGTTTTCTTTTTTGAAATGATGTTTCGCTAAGTTTACGTCAACTTAGCGAAACTTCAAATCGAAAAATCGGTTTTTTTTGTAAGTTCTTGAGCTTGATCTACTCAAGATTATTCGTAAACTATTTGTGAAAAATGAAATTTGTGAGTTCGTTAGTTTTTTTTTCTTTTTTTTTTTGAATGGATATTTCGCTAAGTTGACATGAACTTAGCGAAACTTCAAATAGAAAAATCGTTTTTTTTCTATGAGTTTTTCTGCTAGATTTACTCTAGAGATTATTCGTAAATTATTTGTGAAAAAAGAAATTTGTCGGTTCAGTAGTTTTTTTTTTTTTTTGAATGGATGTTTCGCTAAGTTGACGCCAACTTAGCGAAACTTCGAATCGAAAAATCGGTCTTTTTTGTAAGCCTTTTATCTGAATCTACTCTAGAGATTATTCGTAATTTATTTGTGAAAAACGAAATTTGTCGGTTCAGTGGTTTTTTTTTTCTTTTTTTGAATGGATGTTTCGCTAAGCTGACGTCAACTCAGCGAAATTGCAAATCGAAAAATCAGTCTTTTTTGTGAGCCTTTTATCTAAATCTACTCTAGAAACTATTTGTGAAAAATGAAATTTGTCGGTTCAATAGTTTTCTTTTTTGAATGGATGTTTCGCTAAGTTTACGTCAACTTAGCGAAACTTCAAATCGAAAAATCGCTTTTTTTGTAAGTTTTTGAGCTTGATCTACTCAAGATTATTCGTAAACTATTTGTGAAAAATGAAATTTGTGGGTTCGTTAGTTTTTTTTTTTTTTTTTTTGAATGGATATTTCGCTAAGTTGACATGAACTTAGCGAAACTTCAAATAGAAAAATCGTTTTTTTTCTATGAGTTTTTCTGCTAGATTTACTCTAGAGATTATTCGTAAATTATTTGTGAAAAATGAAATTTGTCGGTTCAGTAGTTTTTTTTTTTGAATGGATGTTTCGCTAAGTTTACGTCAACTTAGCGAAACTTCAAATCGAAAATCTACTCTATTATTCGTAATTTATTTGTGAAAAACTTTGTCGGTTCATCTAATGGATCTAAATTGACGTCAACTAGCGAAATTATTCGTAAATTATTTTTTGTGAGCCTTTTAAAAACTGAAATTATCTGTGAAAATTAGTCGGTTCAGTAGTTTTCTTTTTTGAATGGATGTTTCGCTAAGTTTACGTCAACTTAGCGAAACTTCAAATCGAAAAATCAATTTTTTTTGTGAGTTTTTCAGCTAGATCCACTCTAAAGATTATTCGTAAATTATTTGTGAAAAATAAAATTTGTCAATTCAGTACTTTTCTTTTTTGAATGGATGTTTCGCTAAGTTGACGGCAACTTTGCGAAACTTCAAATCGAAGAATCGGTTTTTTTGTGAATTTTTTATCTAGATCTACTCTAGAGATTATTCGTATAGATTTGTGAAAAATGAAATTTGTCGGTTCTGTAGTTTTTTTTTTTTGAATCGATGTTTCGCTAAGTTGACGTCAACTTAGCGGGAACATCAAATTGAAAAATCGGTTTTTGTAGACCTTCGTCAGTTGAATCCACTCCAGGAATTATTCGTAAATTATTCCTGAAAAATGAAAATTGTTTCATTTCAATGGATGAATGAATGAATGACGTCAACTAAGAGAAACATCAAATCGAAAAATCGGTTTTCTTCTGTGAGTTTTTTCGGCTGAATCTACTCAAGGAATTATTCGTAAATTATTCGTGAAATTTCTTTCCTCCAGTATTTCCAAATGGCACCATGAAATCCAAAAATTCCCTTCAAAATTGAAAGTTTCTGTCAAAAATTTTGAACTCCAAATTCGATATTTGCGGTTTAGTCGAAATGCAAAATTTTCAGTCCCACATTCAAACTTCGTGGTTTTATTTCAAGAAGCACAGTTTTCCACCCAACAGTCTGAGTTCGCCCTCAAATATTCAAAGTATTCAGTACAACCTAGACCTTCTTCAGTTCGAGAAAGAAATATCAGTAGAACATTTCAGTTTTTCAGTATAGCTTTCAGCTGACATTGAAAATTTCCAAAGAAAATTCTCAAGTTTTCAGTCTAATAACCATAATTTTCAATCTCATCATCACTTGTTCCACACTTTCGCTCGAGTTGAGCCCTATCTCACATGGGGCAAGCCGAATGCCGCGGACGAAATTCGCTGTCTCAACTGTTATCATGCGTATTGGTGCTCAACTGAATACCCACCTTAAGGAACGTTACGGTATAAGTCATGCATGCAAGCGGTCTCAATTCAAAGTTTTATATGGTTTATGCGATAGAATTAGATTACATTTACGTAAAACAAAACCTATTTTTCTATGGGGAATGTTTGTTACACTGATGTATTTTTTATTGGGAAAAATTAATTTTGTATCGTTATTACAATATATTTTGTTGATTCTTTCATATCTTTGTTGATGCTTGGTCAGATCATCAGATGTTGATGATGTTTCGATATGCGTATAACCAAAATATTCTGTTGGATCTCAGAAATCTGGAAGTGATTATCCAATTTTTCGTCCTATTCGTTTATCTGTGAAGACTGTCCATATTTTCGTGATCGTTGCGTTTTTTGGAATAACGTTCGTAAGCGAAGACCTACTTTCTAGTCAATTATACGAATGAAATACGAATTTTACGTTCCGACAAGTAATTTAATGTTAATCAACTATACTTTTGTATGAGCGCCATTTAGATAATCAAATCGAGCATCTCAAATTTAATAAGACGTTTTATGAGAAACAAATACGTGAAAATTTCACCAACAAACAAAAGGAGTACACAAATATGATTTTGATTGTCTAAAATAATTGGTGTTTCACATGTCATGGGAGATAATAATTGAACTGTCCGAATAGATGCAATCCGAGAGTGCCGACAGAAATGAAAACTTGCAAATTTATGTCATTTCTTCAAACGTCAGAAAATTCTTATTTTTTTATTTAATGGATGAAAGAATTGAAATCAAAGGCTTCAAACGCAACTTTATAAGTACCCCAAATATGAAATTTAATTATTTGATATTCATTGAAATAACTATTAATGAAACTTACGGATCGTCATTTAAAATTTCAACAATTCTTCCATCATCCTAGATATAAAAATTATATCCACAACCAAAACTAAAGTTTTATCGTAACTAAATTAAGAGACAAACAGTTTTGATTCGAATCTGCTCAAATATTCTAGAAAACTGGCATCAATTGTAGTTTAATATGTCGTTATGCTGAGATTTCAATAATTGCTAGTCGTTGAATCAAATCAATGAATGAATACCATCGACAATGACGTTAATATTCTCCGATTCCGATATCCTTCACTCGAGCCACACGCACATGCGCGATGCTTTTTAACCATACCCTAACGAGCACATTTCACAAAAATATTGTAATACGTTGAAAGTGTCTAATTATCACGAATAAAAGGTAACATTTTATTTCGATTCGGGAAATTCCCCCTTCAGTTTTTGCCGCGTTTTCAGCCCGCCGTCATGAATTTTTATTAGATCCTTAGGATTATTTAAATACCGGGGCTGTTATCGTATATCGCGCTTATATATATATTCGAACGGCGAAGGGGGAGAGAAAAACCGGAACGCGGAACGGAGCGACGTATTTGTCGAATTATTTCGATGCATCCACCGCCGTTGCTTCACGATTTACATTTCAATTCTGTTTTATTTTCGGGCCCCATTGTCCGCACCTCCCGGACGGATTAAAACAATCTGCTTTTTCAGCGACTGAAATTAATGTGGAATAAGTCCGGAGATGGATGGGGGGAAAGCGCGACGCCGGATTTTCGTCGCACGGTCTTTTAACGTGAACAAACGCGACGTTGCGGTTTACGCTTCAAATTGAAATCTCCTCCAGGAGATCGTTAACTTCAAATCGGATGAAAAATTTCGCAATATTACTAAAATAGAAAAAGTAAAACGAAGCAGATATTAGCATAAAGTCGTCGAAAGTTGAGCAGTGTCAAAAGTGAGCTCATCTTAACGATTCGTTATTATCCGGACGTTGTACCGTAGATTTCCCCGTGGTGGTAAGGGTTGGAAGTTCGTTTCGAGTTTTCTAATAATAATTGGAAATATTCCTCTTCGTAATTAGCAGAAGGATCGCCTCGGGCTCGCGTAGCTGGAACTCGGCTCTCGTCGAGTGGATATTACTTTTAAAGATTCGCCGAAAACCTTAACGAGAACGAGGGGAGGCTTCGCAGTTTTGAATGATGTTAATTTTTTCGTTACGACTCCTCCCCGGCTCCGGACGGAGTTTTCCTCCGGGTGGAAATTAAACGGTCGCGAGGCAAACGCGAATTGTTTACCGGAATCGATAAATCCTCTTATGACTCACGGTTATGTATGACAGTGCTTAGTTTACAGTCAGGAATTTGTTTTTTACGTGCCTCGGATACCTAATACCCGTTGGGGGAAAATTCCCTCACCGAAGACGCGTCGGGGGGGTTGTTAGCGGAGCGTATTCAATTCGACGGCCACTGTACGCGGCGAGCGAAAAAAAAAACCCCGAAACGTTTGCTCCTTCATTATCCGGAAGATGATTATTGTTATTCCCGGTCGGGAGAAGCGTTCATTCGAAATATTTAACCGGTCGGAAGTTCGGGCTCGATTCGATCGGTTCCCCCGGGGCGTTTCTTTTCCCGCTCGGAGGATTAGGAAATCCGGGTCCGGAATCAATTAAAATTATGCCGGACAGCTGTTCCGCTCGAATATTTCCCCGTCGTCGGCACGCCGGGACTCCCGTTCGGAAATCCGCTTATTTTATTTTATTCTTTTTTTTTTTGGAATTTCAAATGGAATGTCTCACAATGCGCGGCGCGGCATTATTTGTGTTTCGTAAATGAACGAGGTCGGAATGGATTCATGCAAATTTCCGCTCTATTTTCATAACTTGCCAGTCGCGGGTTTTCGTTTCCCGAATCGGAAAGATTCACCGCTTTTCGCGGTGTATTAAAAGGGGGATTATTCGTCCGACGCTTTTTCTGGAGATCCACCATGAAAGTTCGAAATGTCTCCTCTCGTCTGGAGCAATCGCGTCTCAAAATGTGAAAATTTTTTCAGCCACAAAGGTAAATACTGTAACGAAGTTTATAATCATTATTGATACTAGTCAGTACAATAATATCAATGGGTACCATGTTCATTATATGGATAAACGTGTTGAAAATAACGAGGACTAGAATATCAAAAGTTCTGAAATGGCAACCTATTTAACGGTTTCGCGACATAATAGTGTATTCAACTCGAATTTCAATTCCTCCTCGAATACCTAGCGCGGATAAAGACCGGAGGATTTTCTCTAACGGAAAAAAAATTAAATCTATAAAGAACGTATCCCACCGACTCTGGAGAAATCTCCTCTTTCGTACGTTCGGGGTTAGGGAAAAACGACGAAAAGCAGATTTCTCGGATCCTCTCAGAACGAACAGAAAGTATCATATCCCCAAACGGTAACACTCCGGGGCCAAGGGCCATCTCCGAGCCAATTCGTTGATACACAATCGGAAACATGAATCGGTAAGCTCGAGAGGTCAATACCGGAGGATTTTCTCGAAATTGAATTTTTTTCCCCCCCGGCCGGTCGCGTCTTACGATCGCGAAAAATTAATTGAAATCGAATAATTAGAGAACGATATCGATTCGTATGCGAAATCGGTCGGACCTAGTTTCGTATCAGCGAACGATTCGCTTTGATCTCCGTCCGAGTGACGAACGAATACAAATTGTCGATTTAAGGCTATCGCTACAGAACTGGACAAATACGTTCGCGGAACACGTATTCGCTCGAGTCCGACGGCACGCCTTAGTTTAAATGGCAAACACGACGCACAAATAATAATAAAACGTATATGTATATATCGTATAGTAGGTACGTACACGGGAGGTGCATTTTCATTGTCGTACACCGGATTGCCGCGACCGACGATCGTTGCGTTACATAATTAAATTGCGGATGATTTGCATGCAAGATGAACGTACGAGAATCGCGAGGCGGATTAATCGTGATTATACTACCCCAATATTCGTGACAACGTTCCCGACGGTGATTAATACCATTCGATAAGTTAACGTACCGAATCGATACGGAACGGAAAGACGGAGTGTGTTCTCCACACATCCTTGACGAAGAACGAATAGGTTTCACCGTATATTAACGGAAGCGTCGCCGCTCGGTGGTGTGTGTTGTAACGAACACTTGCACAATATTCTGTTTGATGGAAGAAGAGCAATAGTATATTTCATAACGAGTGTGGAAAGTCGATCATTTCGTGCGAGTGTCAGTTTGACGAACCAGGCAAAGCGAAGCGGAGCCGAGTGAGGCTAGACACGAGCAATGAAAGCTGACTTTCCACGAGTAATAAACGACATTTTTCAGGCGACCACGTCAGAAAGTGGTATATATCGCCACGCCTACCTATCGTAGAAAGTTGACAATTACCCGCAACTGTGCGGGAATGTCTTTCCCGCACGCTAAAACCGGTTTTATCCGTGCGGGAATGTGTTCTCGTCTTCATAACAATCTACGTCAAGTAGTTGAATATCATATGATATAAATTTAGTTCGTATATCTTATATCAAATATTAAGTACGCGAATCTACAAGAACTTAAGTGTATTATTAGATATACTTCAATAACGAGATTACAATGTGATTCAATTCGACATTATTCCAATCATAGAATTTTGCACAAATCAAATTCGGTTTTCTGTGTTCCCTAGTCACGACCATAGTTATTCTGTTCATTTTGTCGACATATCGTTAAGTGGTTAATCAGAAGCGAAAATAAGGTGGAAAGTGATGAGTGCACGCCACCAGAAATTCTCGAAGCTGCAAAGGTTAACGCTTTGGAGCTGTTGCCAAGCAAATCTAAAGAGCGGTATGAATTGACTTATCAAAAATTTCTCGAGTGGAAGAAAGAAAAAATATATGAAAACGTCATTCTCAGAAAATGTTCTATTGGTATATTTTGGAGATTTGTCTAAAACTTATTCACCATCGACAATGTGGGCTCATTATTCATTATTATTAATGGAAGAAATTCTCAATTACTTGGTATTAATGAATATTTCTTGATGTATTCCATTTTTTATGTATGTCGCCTGAAAAATATCGTTCATTACTCGTGGAAAGTCACATTTAATTGCTCGTGTCTAGCCTCACTCGGCTCCGCTTCGTTTCGCCTCGTTCGTCAAACTGACACTCGCACGAAATCATCGACTTCCCACACTCGTTATGAAATATACTATTGAGAACGCCTAATGAAGATTTCGACCCAATAGTCCAGTCAATAGAGAAATTTCATGGAAAAAATTAATTACAGGTAGCGACCTAGTGGAAGTTGTTGGAGGTAGTGAATATAATATGAGGTTTCCATAAGGACTGCTATCGAGCGTCCTAGGGGTGGGGGTACAGTTCAAAGTTTAGAAATCACACGTTTTCGCTTCTAAATTTTGAACTATTGATTTTATTGAAAATGTCTTCGAACAAATGTTTTAGATACTAAGAATACTTTCCATTTGAATTAGGTTTTGTTCAATTTGGGCGAACGGTTAACAAGAAAACTCCAAAAAACTGCTCAAAACAGGCGTTTTTTGCAAACGTGATATTTACGACGCCAATTTTTTTTTGAAATTTTTTATCATCTCAAAATGAAGCTCTTATAGCATCAAATTAAACTACATGGAAACAAAAATTATTACATCCATCATTCACGAGATATAGTAATTTGTTTATAAAAAACTGCCTTTTCCACAGGGAAACGTGCTAGTTGTCCGCAATATTTTTCCATTTTTTTTCATTGAGTGTTATAGAAGAAGACCTATATTTTACTCTACTGAAAAGTTTCAGACTAGAAAATGCGGAAAAGACTACTTTTCATAACATGGAAAAAAAGGTACATTCTTTTCCATAAACAAATTGCCTCGGGCGGTTTTTTTCGATATTCAGAGGCTGCATTTTCTCGCGAATGAGAAAGTTATTGAAATAAAGAATTTGACCCTTCAAGAAATCTTCTACGGCCTTTTGAACGCCAGTTGCATTTTTTTTTAAAAACATCACAGTGGCTTCATAAATAAAAATTTGGGAATTAATTCGAGTTCATACTTCTCATAATGAATTATATTTGATGATGCTTTAGGGGAATATGAAATAATCGATGTGTTTGTTGAAGAAAAATATGATAATTTGGACGGGTCGTCGCATTCTCGTCTTGCGGTCGATGGGGTCTTGGAGGGAGTAGCAGTTCGGCGCGTATCGTAGTCGTGACTGCCTTCATAATCTTCGAGCGATTGTTTTGAAAAACTTAATCCAAAATTACAAACAACAACCCACTAGAGTTTCAAAGCAAAGTGCCGACTACGTCGACGGGACGGAATAGAATCCCCCTCCATTCGGATTGCAAATAAGTATGCAACTTAACCGAATCAAATTGTCACCTGTTTATTTGTATCAAGAACAGGCATATTTTTACTTTTCTTTGAAAATGATAAAATATAATTCATTACGAAAAGTATGAACTCGAATTAATTCCTACATTTTTATTTATAAAGCCACTGTGATGTTTCTTAAAAAAAATGCAACTGGCGTTCAAAAGGTCGTAGAAAATTTCTTGAAGGGTCAAATTCTTTATTTCAATAAGTTTTTTCATTCGCGAGAAAATGGAACCTCTGAATATCAAAATAAACCGTCCGAGGCAATTTGTTTATAGAAAAAATGGTACCTTTTTTTCCATGTTATGAAAAGTATTATTTTCCGCATTTTATAGTCTGGAACTTTTCAGTAGAATAAAATATAGGTCTTCTTCTATAATACTCAATAAAAAAAAAATGGAAAAATATTGCGGACAACTAGCACGTTTCCCTGTGAAAAGGGCAGTTTTTTATAAACAAATTACTATATCTCGTGAATGATGAATGTAATAATTTTTGTTTCCATGTAGTTTATTTTGATGCTATAAGAGCTTCATTTTGAGATGATAAAAAATTTCAAAAAAAAATTGGTGTCGTAAATATCACGTTTGCAAAAAACGCCTGTTTTGATCAGTTTTTTGCAGTTTTCTTGTTAACCGTTCGCCCAAATTGAACAAAACGTAATTCAAATGGAAGGTATTCTTAGTATCTAAAACATTTGTTCGAAGACATCTTCAATAAAATCAATAGTTCAAAATTTAGAAGCGAAAACGTGTGATTTCGAAAGTTTGAACTGCACCCCCACCCCCTAGGACGCTCGATAGCAGTCCTTATGGAAACCTCATATTATACTCACTACCCCAACAACTTTCACTAGGTCGCTACCTGTAATAAATTTTTTTTTATTTAGCACTGGTACGTTTCTCTATTGACTGGACTACAAGTAGAACTGAATAATTCAATCTTCAGTTTATAGATGGCGTTGTAGCGAAAAATAATAGATAACTTTATTTGTTTATGTTATTCCGTACCTTTCAGATTTGTCAGCAATAACTCTCACGAGTTTAATATTTCTGGAGGGATGTTTTTCACTTTGCATGTTATAAACGCGAATCGAATCAAGTTAAGCTCTTCGTTAATGATACGATATGTTCTGGTAACTCACTAGCGTTATCAATATTCAATGAGATATACGAACTAAACTTTTCATTTACTTCTATCCACTTGGCGTAGTTTGATTTCGATGTCACCACTTTTTCGCACGGATCAAACTGGTTTTACTGTGTGGGAAAGACATTCCTGCACAGTTTCATGTAATTGTCAACTTTCTAAGATAGGTAGGCGTGGCCGATATGTACCACTTTCTTACGTGGTCGCCTGAAAAATATATATTGCTATCCAATTGATTCTTCATTTGAAAATGTAACCGAAGATGATCACAGTGGCGGTTATTCCAAATTCCGCGAATGCTCGAGAATAATTCAATCGCGGACGAACGTTTGTCACGTTTCGCCCGTCCCATTTCCCCGAATTTATATGTTGTTCGTTTCGATCGCGAACCGAGACAAGCCCGTCCTGATTGTGGATCTTCTTTACGCCCCGCGAGATAAGGTAAAAGATCCCCCTTCGCACGAACCGGATTCGGAAAGCAAATTATGTGGAAAATTCGGAAAAACATATCGGGAACGGGGAATTACGATGAATAATTTTTGCGTCAACCTGAAATACGTGTTCCATTTTCCGCCGTTATGGCTTTTCATGGCCTTCGCGATAAAAACTCGCGACGGTATTCTTCATCATCGTCGAGGGTTTTTGGGTACATTTTCATAAAACTACTTATCGGCTCGTCGTGCTCGTTGCGGCGCGGCGGTCGAGGAGTTTATCAGTTACAGAATCCCCCCGCGAGAAGTGGGTGCTTCAGCCCCATTATGACATATTGCATGCATATTGATTGTCGAACTGTGTACGACATGTCGCAATTACGTAGTCAGCTTGTTCATCGTCGTTGTTAACTTGGTTGACAATCTTCACACGTCCGTGAAAAGGAAAATCGAGTGCTGTGCCGTTCGTGTTACACTTTATTTCCCTGATACAGTCACGGATATAACAGGAATTTTTCAACCACAACGTGACTACCGTTATTTGTTTTCTTTCTGCTCGTCGTGTATGAAAAGAAGTGGAAATTTACAGCATTCATTATTTACAATTTCGCCTATTTCTCCGCGGATGTACGACTTCAACATGATGACACCCTTTCATACCTTTAGAATACTCCGCAGTCGGTTTTCGAAATAAAAGTGGCGCAGTCGGTAGGATTCGTGGCGAATATTCGATAAAAAATACTTCGATTCCGAAATGTGCCCTCGTTAGCGACACCATCGGTCTCCGGAGAGGCTGAATAATGCTCACGCTCCGAAAAGCCACACTGCCGCGGGCCGCGCGAGGCACGACGACTCCCAATAAAACGATCCGCGGGCGATCCATCGAACGTTCCGGCGTTCACAAAACAAAGTTTCGGTTTTCATTTCGATTTGCGGAATTTTAATAGCCGCGGCCGTATTGAAAATAAAAAAAAAATGCCGTCTCTGATGAAAGCAGCGTGTGTGCGGCGGCGATTTCCGCGTCCGTGCACGTCGAATTCGGAGTAAGGCGATCGATTCGAGGCAGCCCACCGTCCATCCATCCATCGAACTAATTGAAATTTGAAACGCAAATTTATGTTATGCACAAATTTACGAGCGTCCCGGTTTTTCGTTTGGCGCGTCCCGCGCGCGCCGATTGCCGAGATTTCCACGGTTTCACAAAGAGGATCATTATTGCTACAAATGATGACACGTGTGGCCGTTCCTGCGATTTTTGCATATTTCAACGAACCGACAGGCGAATGGTAAATGGAAAATTATTATGACGAACGCGACGGTCACGCGTTCATGGATGGACGTTAACAAACCTATATGGTTTTTTTTTTTCGACAACGATGGGTAACAGCAATTCCAAATTTATTGTAAATGTAATGACAGCAATTTTCGTAGTAGTCGCGTCATACGTTCTGAATTTTATTCAAAAATTTACCTTATTTATTCTTTTGATTCGGTCATAGTTATCTGTATGATAACTTCCCTCCCGATTTTAATCTATGCACCCGAATATTTCAGCACCTATTGAAAAATAATTCGAACAAAATGTTTCAGATACAAAGGGGTCGAGTTTTCAAAGTCGTTTGAGATCAAGTTGTAATTTTCAAATAGGAACCACTATTTTTTATTTTGAATTCTAAAAGAATATGAAATTCTATGTTTGTAAACGTCGTAAATTTTCGGTGAACACTGGAAATTGTTATTTTCGGAAAAAAAAACCTAAACTTAAACTGGCAGTGTCTTTTGAAGACGTAAAATAGGCGATTGTCATCGTTCAAGGTCACTCTGAGGTCAAATATTGTTTATTCTTCTGTGGTAACCTCGGATGATCTATTCTATTTTGGCTTCAAAATAACGCTGCAAATTTTCTACAGTTCCGAATGTAGAATTCTACGCTCTTACAGAATCTAAAATAAAAAATTAAACATACGTCTTTACCTCAAAATGATCTTGAAACTGAGATCAAGGTCAAATTTAAAGTTTCATTTTTTCCCTTGGGGTTATTTCGCTCGTTTTTATCGCCAAAACAGGTCATTGTGATTTTCGTATGTATACAAAAATGAAATTTTTCAGCCGATATTTAATTGTTATCAAAGGAATCATGAAATAACAAATTCTTGATATCTCAATTTTGTAAAGCTTAAAAATAATTTTTACAAAATAAAAACTGAAGAGAAATAATGTGAATTGTCTTTATTAGTAAAGAACGTTAACTTGTTTTGGTTCGTTAATTGAGAAAATGCAACTGTTTTCCGAGTTAATATTTCAATTTCGCGGACGTTTGATCTATTTTCGTAGATGGAATAAAAATCGGATTGAGCCCCATTTGTTGTTCTTTCAACAGTTGTTTTATTTGGCGCCTTCACCATTTTGGTTTTGTAGGGAGGTTGGCGACGACAAAGCAAATAGATTTCGATATTTTTTATCTCATGAACGCAAGATTTCGAATGTCGTTGCTGTGTTTTGATTAAAATATTTATTACTATAGTAATTTTTTTCTTTGGGTTATGTTCGTCCAGTTAATAATAATAATAATATTTATTGTCTAATGTTTACATTAATCTCTATACAAATGGTTAGAGTTTGGCTTATCTTTCACTCTACCAATCAAAAGCTTAAATAAAAAGGAAAAATATGCACAATGCCCAAAATACGCAAAATTGAGTGAAAAATTTTACATTAAATTAAACTTAATTACTTTTTATAACCTAGCTACAATTGGAAATTATATACTTAACAAAAGTAGGGGAAAAAGGAAAAACAAGATACAATAATAAAAAAAAAGAAAAATCAGAAGTAAAAGCTCAACTACCAAAGATTATCCCAATAAATGATTTTTTACAAGAGTTCTGAAAGTTCCCAAGTTAACCTTTGGCTTGAACAATTCCTTAAAAGCATTCAGTAACTTCGGTGCTACATAATCAAAGCATGCCTTAAACTTCTCCATCCTATGTTTCGGAATACAATATGTATTGTCTTTATTACGAACGTAGACATCGTGAATTGTGGAGCGCAACTTAAGCCTAACATACAAGTAATTTGGAGATTTTTGATGTAATAATTTATAAAAAAATGTTAACAATAGGTAGGTTAATCTTTGGTCGAAATTTAGCTCACTCAACAGCTTTCTGTATGGTGAAGGGTATACAACAAACAAAACGCAAACAAGATTTTTCAATTTTGGCCAAACGTTTCTTGTCCATTTTATATAAAAAGTTATAGTAGACGATTGTGCAGTAGTCAAGTTTTGGATAGATAAGGCTTTTTCCCAATTTTAGTTTTATTCCCTGACTCAACTCGTTCTTAAATCTATAAATAAATTTCAGTTTCGAGTATGACGATTGTCTGACGGAGGAAACATGATTTTTATAGTAAAGTTCTGAGTCTGATGTGAAACCTAGGTTCCTTGCAGAATCCACCCAGGAAATGATGGAATCCTTCATTGACAATGAAGCCGAAGTCAGATCAATCCTAGCAACAACACACCTGCTTCCAATCAGCATTGCCTTTGACTTCAAAGTATTCACCTGTAAATTATCAGGCCAAACATTCAGATTATGAAGATCTTCATTAATCAAAACTAAAGTTCTCGAGAAATTCTCTACTTTACAATTTATATACAACTGTATATCATCTGCGTAAAAATGAAAAAAGCAGTACTTCAGGACTTGGGTCGGGTTAAAAGCATAAATTGAAAACAATAAAGGTCCCAATATACTACCCTGCGGAACACCGCGGGCAGCAAACAGATTCCCAGACCTCTCATCCAATACTTCAACAAACTGAGAGTAAATTACTATTCAACCAGTTCAAACTACTCTGATGGATATGGTGCAACTTGGCCAGTAAAAGATCCCAATTAACCACATCGAATGCCTGACTCTGGTGTAATAAGATAAGCACAGCAACATCGCCATTATTTAAAAAGGTGTTTATGTCACTAGTTACCTTAAGTAATGCGGTGCTGGTCGAGTTCAAAGGGCGAAAACCTAGTTAATTTGATTGCCTCATCTATTAACATTCTTCTTGAAAATGTTTGATACATCTGAATTAAAATTGACGTACATTCCAGAATTTATGTTTTTGGTGAAATCTGTTTTATTCTCTTTTTTTTGATCGTATAACCCACTGACCTGGGTTCAAGTGCCAGAGTTTTCAGACCGCACAAGTGCCTCTGGCATGACCTAACGACTATATATATATTGAATATTTTATGATGTTTTTTTGGATATAACAGGTGTAATTTGGAACGAGAACGTCAGAAATTTATTCGAGACGTTTCGATGAAGCTGTGTTCATTTTTGTCAGTCGTAAAAATTGACAAGAAATACATTGTTTTGAACTAAACTACTTGATATTAATTGTATAAATTGAAATGACTTGATTCTGTTCATAAATAAAAAGTCTTGTTTTCTGTCCGAAATTGCAGAGTTATGTTCTTCGATTCTGGTGCCATTGATGTAATAGTGGTGTGTAGATGTTGCTTAAGTTTCTTATGTCAGTTCGGTCGTTCACTGTCGAGTTTTGGTTTGCTTGTATGTATAACATTTCTAGAAAATCTCTCTTTTTGAGTTTTGTTTCGATGGTTAATATTTTTGAATTGTTATATTGAAAATCTTGTCCTGTTTCTGTTTTTTGTTTGTTTAGTCCTGTGGATGCATTTTTTGTATATTTGTGTCCTTTGATTCTGTCTTGTAGTCTTTGTGATGTTTGGCCTATGTATGATTTTTCACTCCTTTAATTTGTTGATAGTGTTGGTTTTTGTATTGAAAGTAGCCTGTATTTAATGTAAGTTGTATCACTTCTATGAATTCTTTCTTCGGAATTATAGTGTGTTCTTTGATTAAGTTCCAATTTTTGTTGATTTTATTATTTAACAAAATACCTAGCTAATATCTTAAAAAATGTAGCAGGAAAAAATCCACATTATATAAAAAATTCTTTCGAACTCAAAAAATATCTCAATCAACTCAGAATACCAGAAGAACATAAACTTTATTCTTTTGACGTCGTTTCTCTATACACAAACATTCCTCTAGAACTTATTCCTGTAGTCATCAACAAAAGTTGGAACTTAATCAAAGAACACACTATAATTCCAAAGAAAGAATTCAAAGAAGTGATACAACTTACATTAAATACAGGCTACTTTCAGTACAAAAACCAACACAATCAACAAATTAAAGGAGTTGCAATGGGAAGCCCTATCTCTAGTGTAATAGCTCAACTTGTAATGGAGTATGTCAAAGAAACTGTTTTGGATGAAGGAACATACGAAAATATAACGACTTTTATGAGATATGTAGACGATTGCCTAATTATAACAACTGAAAAACATGTTAAAGAAACATTAACCAAATTCAATAATTTTCACCCAATATTGAAATTTACTATGGGAGAAGAAAAAAATAACAAAATCAACTTTCTGGACATGACACTCATAAGAGACAAAAACCAAATCCTAACACAATGGTTCAGAAAAGATACATCAACAAATAGAATCATACCTTTTGACTCAATACATAATAACGTACAAAAGAAAAGCATAGCTATTAATTTCATCGATCGAGCACTCATTCTCACCTCTCCAATATATAGACTAAGCAAATACTAAAAGAAAATAAATATCCTGATCAATTAGTGAAGAAACTCATAAAAAATCGGATTCACAAACTATACCACAACGAAACAAAAAAGAAACCACCAAATGAAGATCCAATCTCTCAGATAACACTACCCTATATCCCACAAATAAACAGAAGATTATCAAAATTATTTGCAAAATATGACATCCAAATAATGAACAAACCCATTAACCAAATAAAAGAAATTTACTCAAGACTGAAAGACAAAACACCTATAACACAAAAGTCAAACGTAATCTATAAAATTGATTGCTCCAACTGTGAAAAATCATACATAAGCCAAACATCGCAAAAACTACAAGACAGAATCAAAGGACACAAATATACAAAAAATGCATCCACAGGACTAAACAAACATAAAACAGAAACAGGACAAGATTTTCAATATAACAATCCAAAAATATTAACCATCGAAACAAAACTCAAAAAGAGAGATTTTCTAGAAATGTTATACATACAAGCAAACCAAAACTCGACAGTGAACGACCGAACTGACATAAGAAACTTAAGCAACATCTACACACCAATATTACATCAATGGCACCAGAATCGAAGAACATAACTCTGCAATTTCGGACAGAAAACAAGACTTTTTATTTATAAACAGAATCAAGTCATTTTAATTTATACAATTAATATCAAGTAGTTTAGTTCAAAACAATGTATTTCTTGTCAATTTTTACGACTGACAAAGATGAACACAGCTTCATCGAAACGTCTCGAATAAATTTTTGACTTTCTCGTTTCAAATTACACCTGTTATATCCAAAAAAACATCATAAAATAACATACAAAAAAACAGGTAAACATATCGATATCATATATATTAAATATATAGCCGGGACTTCGGAAAGCACATGAAGCCGTTGTTTTACGTGCTTGCCGGAGAACGATGGCATTCTGAAATAAAGTTGGAATTTACCGGGATTCGAACCCGGTTTTTCTGGGTAGTAGGTCAGTACTACGCCTGTTGAGCCACCAATGCCAGTACTGTATTTATTTTGTTTGTGTGAATGTTAATATCCAATCTACGGAATGACGGTGTAATAAAACCAGTTGACGTAAAATAGATAACCAGTCTAGAATCTACGAGCAAAACGATCGAGTTATTGCAACATTACCATCAAATAGTTTCAATTAGAACGGCGACCCGTTCCCGTCCCGTACACATAGTTCGACTTTGAAATTACTCACGTCATTCACCTTCGAAAATCCCGACACCCTTCCTTCTTGCGCGAATATCGAGCAACGTTAATTAAGTCGGCGCGAAAATTACCGTTAACAAAGCCCTGAACCCCGTTAAGTGGGGTGTCCACGAAGTTATTACCCATTGTCAACTCGCTCATTTTTCCGGATAAGTTCACACCTCAATTAGCTTGCGGTTTGTTTAGTTGGTCGTGTCACGCGACAAAACTACTAACCCCACCCCCAACGCAGACGACTTGGCTTGGGAGTTTTAAGGGATTATCGAGTGTTTTCGCTGTCGTAGAAAGAATAAACTCCGACGGGGCGTCCATAAAAAAATCCCGGAAATCAATTCTAGGTAATTGCTTTACAGCGTTGTTTCCATTCTCCGCCCGTAGTTTCTGATTTCGTGATCCCCGTTTTTTATTGCAACTTATCCCCCTTTTCGGTGTTTGTTCGTTCGATAGCTTTTCTGATTTAACCTTTGTTGTGCGCCAGGGCGAACTGAACTGCGATTTTTCTGTCGGAGCAGTTTTACGTTCCTCACGGGTGTTTGACTCTTTTTATCCGCCCCGACAGTCGGGGCGGCGGAGGGGGGGCGGGCGTTGTCTGTTTTAGTTGTTCGCGTCGCCCCCGAACCCTTCTCCGGTGCGTTTAATTACCGCCCGAAACGAACAATCGATCAAAGACGTTTCCGACTCTTTCCCGCGAGACCGAAGGGGGGTGGACGATCTTGGGGGGGTTAGACGGAACTTCATTTTCATGTAAAATATATTATCGAGGCTCGGCCGAGATATGCGGGAATAGCCGAGAGCGAGGGCGTCCAAATTATCGCAGGCACTGACGTCGATCCTTTCGACCCTTGCCGCACTTCCTTTGTGCCCCTTTATCAGTCCTGAAGGTTCGTTAAGTGGCTTAGACCAGTCCCAGCTTACGTTTTTGATATTCAGTTATATTTTACAATTAGATCCCCTCGACCAACAATTGTTTTATCTTGCAAAGCGGCCGAGTCCTCGGGGATTTTACGCTTCGCCGGGCAAAGGGCCGGCGTAAAGGGACGTCGGTTTCGCCCATTTTTCCCCCGGCCTCGCCGACGAAAATAACGCGACGGCCGCGTCGTCCGCGGCGGCGGAGAGATTCCGTTCGCAGTCCGACGGCATTATGGACGTGCGGTCAGGTTTCGTTTGATGAAGTTTATGGAACTTATTCCCTTCGTGGAAACGTTTAGTCAGTATTTTCCGACCCTAAGCCCGGGTAAAAAGTGGACTCGTTTCGGGGGATCGCCTAATTGTGACCGTTCGCCGGAAAGTCAAAGGGCTTTTTGAACTTTCTCTGTTAATCTTCGTGAAGAATTTTGATCCCTTCAAATTAACCCAGCAATATTATTTTCGTGGCTACGTGAAACTTTTCGTAGAATTCACAATTAATAGCGAATCTCCGAATCAGTCAGACGCATGCGTAGTACGATTCTACAGCCCCGAAAATCATAAAGCGCATGCGTCTGACTGGCTCGCTAGTCGATTTGAACAAGCCTCGAGAGTGCATTAAAACTGGAAACTCTCGTTCGTTTCCGCTTTCAATACGGCGCATCGGTTGCAAATTTAATGGATTTTTCAAAGTAACTACAAATTAGTTTTTACGTTCGTGCACCGCGATAACTATCAAATGACAGAGTAAAAAAAATCGGCGAGAGCTTTTTATTTTCATCAGCGCTCCTCGTAACATATTCAATGGAAAAGTTTCGGTGGCGATGGATGTGTTTGTTCACTTACTAAACACCCATTAAACCGCGTTGCACAACTGCCGTTCGTGAAGAAAATCGTTACTTGAAATTGCTTTTGTTCGGTCCGTTCTGTGGTTTCGATTCGCCCCCCCATCAAAATCTCCCGAAGTTGCGCTTAATTATCCGTGCCCGGAAAAATGAGAATATTCGCAATAAAACACCCTAACGCCTCGATTTATATCTTATTACGCGTTAGTGGCGACGCGTCTCAGTCATTTCTTTGTTCGTTCGCCGCCATTCCGAGCCATATTTCCACGGAGGAGAGGGACGATTTTCATGCAGCCGAATACTTTATCGCGGCAGGAAAAGCGTGTTAATTATTACCCCGTAAAAAGGGATATTGTGTGAAACACCCCGGACACTAATCGGCGAAACGTATAAAGAATTATATGCGCCATACCCTTGCGAACGAACACTTTCGTTGTATATTAGACGGCGATCATTAAGGGACGTACATTGCCGTAGTATATGTAAGTATATAAAACGGTGTTCTTACGTCCGACTTAATTTATTTTTAATTCGTCGATATGTACTTTCGTATTCTTCGTGTGTACACAGACTCGATCATTATTTGATAATAGCTTCAACAGCTGTATTAGCAGGTGTGCAGTTTTGATATTTAACATGGTTCCCCTATTATGTAACTGCACTAAAACGTTATAGTAAAGTTGTTTTAGTAGTTAGTCGTTTCAGTTTGTACATTCTCGTTTATACTTAAATATTCATTTAGTTGTTTCCGAACATCATGTCCCGATAATGTGTTCTGTCTATTTGGGGCCTAAATGTTGGGGGATCTTTGAATAATTCCACGTAATAGTATTAAAATTTTGATTTCGATGTCTCTTGTTGTTTTAAGATTGTGTCCAAGAGAAAACAAATCAATTTGTTCGACATAATTCAAGCTGAATTTACGATAGCAATTTGATTGCGTTAATGTTCAGTCTGCTCCTCAAGTCAATCTAATAACTAAAATGATTGATTGATAGATAAATTGAAGTCAATTTTTTTTCAATAGGTTTCAAAATAATAATGAAACCCAGTCAGACCGGGCACATGTAAAAAAACGCAATTGCACTTTGTCGAAATAAGTCCATTAAATTTACATACGCCACAGAAAAACCGCGCCGGTGCAAAGCGAATCCGACGCAGTACCAGGCAGACTGTGTTGAGACGATAGAGCACCCAAGTGGCCTTATATTTTAAACAAGGCTGAGCGGGTTTCAATATGCGGTGCTATATTGAAATGTACGAATCACAGTTTTGCGCCCGATCTTACATGCTACTGCGTCTCAGTATGCGCGCGCTTTAATCCCAGGGAATATCGCATATTGAGACGTACTTCAAATGTGCGCAATTTGGTTTTTTTAAACATATATAGACAAAACCGAATCACGCCCTAATATGCGTTGTTTTATTGAACTTAGGTAGGGCGCATATTCAGAAAAAGTTGCGCGGTTTTTATTGTTTTTGCATATACGGAAGGTCGGGCGCATATTGCGGCAAAGTTGTGTATTCCGGCGCGCGCTTTTCTGAAACCTTTGTAGGTGATTCCTTTTTAACTGCGATTTTTAATGTCCTATATTTTTATTCTCATTGTTTATTAATAATTGATCTATTAATAGAGCTTGTGCTACTTGGATGATTAAAAACTTATTTCAACCTTAATTTTTATATAATATAACTTGCAACACAGAAAAAAATGTTTCAAATATCACTTAAATGTCAGTACCGTGTGATGTCCACTTCTAGAATCTAACTATAAATCGTGAATTTTTTGTCACTTTGGATGGTTTAAGCTTGATACATCATGAATGTTTATGCTCAAACTGAGAAAAATTGACACACTTTCTGTTTAATAAAGTTCAACTGTGCGCGCTTTGGTTTGCTTAAACATATATAGACAGAACCAGATCGCGCCCTAATATGCGCTGTTTCATTGAACTTAGGAAGGGGGCATATTGAAACGAAGTTGCGTATGTTACTGGGCGCGGTTTTTGTTGTTTTTGCATCTACGGAAGGCCTGGCGCATATTGCGGCAAAGTTGTGTTCCCGCGCGCGGTTTTCTGAAACTTGTGTAGGTGATTCCGTTTTAGCTGTGATTTTTAATGTTCTATATTTTTTATTCTCATCGGTTATTAATAATTGATCTATTAATAGAGTTTGTGCTAATTGGATGATTAAAAACTTATTTAAACCTTAATTTTTATATAATATAACTTGCAACCCAGAAAAAAATGTTTGAAATATCACTTAAATGTCAGTACCCTGCGATGTCCACTTCTAGAATTTATCTATACATCGTGAATTTTTTGTCATTTTGGATGGTTTAAGCTATACACATCATGAATGTTCATGATCAAACCGAGAACAATTGACACACTTTTTGTTTAATAAAGTTCAACTGTTCGCGCTTTGTTTTGCTTAAACATATATAGACAAAACCAAATCGCGCCCTAATATGCGCTGTTTCATGGAACTTAGGTAGGACGCATATTGAAACGAAGTTTCGTATGTTACTGGGCGCGGTTTTTGTTGTTTTTGCATTTACGGAAGGCCGGGCGCATATTGCGGCAAAGTTGTGTATTCCGACGCGCGGTTTTCTGAAACCTATGTGGGTGATTCCGTTTTAATCTATTAATAGACTTTGTGCTAATTGGATAATGAAAAACAACATTATTTTTATATAATATAACTTGCCACCCAGAGAAAATGTTTGAAATATCACTTAAATGTCAGTACCATGTGATGTCCACTTCTAGAATTAAACTATAAATCGTGAATTTTTTGTCACTTTGGATGGTTTAAGCTTAATATATCATGAATGTTTATGCTCAAACCGAGAAAAATTGACACACTTTCTGTTTAATAAAGTTCAACTGTGCGCGCTTTGGTTTGCTTAAACATATATAAACAGAACCAAATCGCGCCTTAATATGCGCTGTTTCATTGATTTGAGGTAGAGCGCATATTTAGAAAAAGTTGTGTATGTTACTGGGCGTGGTTTTTGTTGTTTTTGCATGTATGGAAGGCCGGGCGCATATTGCGGCAAAGTTGTGTGTTCCGGCACGCGGTTTTCTGGAACCTATGTGGGTGATACCGTTTTAATCTATTAATATACTTTGTGCTAATTAGATAATGAAAAACAACATTATTTTTATATAATATAGCTTGCCATCCAGACAAAATGTTTGAAATATCACTTGAATGTAAGTACCTTGTGGTGTTCACTTCTAGAATTTATCTATAAATCGTGAATTTTTTGTCACTTCGAATGAATGATTATGATCAAACCAAGAAAAATTGACACACTTTTTGTTTAATAAATGAACACTGAATTTAAATTCCGAAATTCGTTAAAATTTGAAGACAAAATTTATTGAACTCGAATTCAATGTTACCTTAATTTATTAAACAAAAAGTGTGTCCATTTTACTCAGTTTCATCATAAATATTAGAGCTCATGAGATACTTAGCTTAAATCATTTGATGTGACAAAATGCACGATTTTTAGATGAATTTTAGAAGTGGACATGACACTGTACTCACATTTAAGTGATATGTCGAATGATTTCTCTGAGTTCTCTAAGTTATATAAAAATAAGTTTGAAATATATTTTTAATGATCCCGTTAAATTTTATCAATAGATTATTAATTCATAACCACTGAGAATAAACAATACAGGACATTAAGAATCACCCACATAGGTTTCAGAAAACCGCGCGCAGGAACATACAACTTTGCCGCAATATGCGCCCGGCCTTACGTATATGCAAGAACAACAAAAACCGCGCTCTCTAACGTACGCAACTTTTTCTCAATATGCGCCTCACCTAAATTTAATGAAACCCCGCATATGAGGGCGCGATTTAGTTTTGGCTATATATGTATATGAAAACAGCGCTGTACCGCAATATGCGGCGCGAAAACATCACGCCCAGCACACATTCAAACTTTTTTTCAGTATGCTTCCGGCCTAAATTCAATAGAACAGCGCATATTGGGACACAGTTCAACAGCGCCTGATTTATCTTTTTCCACACAAGTGTTGAAAAACCGCTCGCACTAACACAGGCATCTGCGCCGCAGTATGCGCCCGGCCGATCGTCTATATAACCCGAATTTACGTAGGCAGGTAGAAATTTCGATGAATCGCGTGTCAGAAACGCCATCACGAGTCGCTGCACTCCACACAAGGCGTCATTTTTCCCGGAAAAAGTGTCGCGAGTGGAACGAATCCGATTGCATAATAAATAAAAAGTGTAAGACGAAGAATCGGCCCGGTCCGTTCCGCATCGGGCGAAATCCGTAATGGAGAAAACGATCCAACGCGGTTATCCGGCCGAAGGATCTAAATTGTCCACCGAAATATACGACCGCGCTCTCGCGGTTACTTCTGCGAAAAAACCGCAACAAGTTCGCAGTTGAGAATTTTAAATTTTACAATTTACGTCCGCCCCTCACTTTATGTCCCTTATCTTTGACTAATTTCGTAGGAATGGCGGCGCGAGGGCGTCTTGTCGGGAACGATAGCACGAAACCGTCCCGGCCGTCTACGTTGGCCCCAGAAGGAAAATGCGCGTCGCGAACGAATAAAACGGCGAATTACATTTTCACGGTACGTGCCGCAATCGAATCTCCCTTTTTGGCGAATTGAATTCGTCGGCCCGTGGAAAATCGATGTCGAAATATCAGCCGGTCGAAAGTTGTTTTAATTTAGCCCGCGAAATATTTTATGCGGGCGCATAGTGCGACTAGTCAATTATTCAGGACCTTTTCCGGCCGATGGGAAAAAGGGCCGTTATCCGGAATCCCCACGTCGCGGGGGCAAGAAGATGATGAAACTCCTGAATATTAATGGTCCTTAACGGCCTATTGGCCTACGCGGAAATAACCGACTAAATACCCCCTCCCCCCTCTCTCGCCCTCTTTTAACGCAACAGTGGAAATTAGGGTCAACTCGAGTGTATTCAAACGCAATGAATCTGTATAAATAAAGGTATGGATAGAATGGGGGTGAACGCGGAAAGTCCTTTAATGACCGCTCCAACCTATTTCCGGGACCGGGGTCCTGGCAATGTTTGTTTCTCCGCTCCCGGTTAACATGCAATTATGCGCGTATTTTTACAACAAGTGTAATATTATGTTTCCATTCCATTCCCCCTTGTTCGTTTTCGTACGGGGAAAACCTGGAATGCGGACTAGTTTAGGGCGGGAGGTTCGGAAAATTAACCGTCTACGTCGGATCCGGCTGGAAATTCGGGAGCTTTACTTGACGCATTTATGGTAATTGGTATTCATATATCTTGGTGATATGAAAAAATTCTTCAAACGACGATATTCCACTTCTGCAGTGTGCAGTGTTTCGTTTTCCATTCAAACAGAATTCTTAACTTTCTGTCAAATATATTCTTTAATGATTCTTTTTCTGTCTATGATTCATTGATTCGTCAATTCAGTATATGGTTTTTTGACGTTGTATAATCTTGGAACGTCGACTACCAAATCAGCCATGCGCTTGCGCAGTATGTTTTTAGGATCCCGAAAATCTTAAAGCGCTTGCGTCTGACCGATTCGATACTGATTTTATGATTGAATGGAATTTTTTCAAATTCGGGAAACATTTTGAAAGGGTATTGATGCCTTGAAAAATTTGAATTCGAAGGATTTTGAAGAGACTCTAAGACAACTTTGGAATGTTGTGGAAATAATTTGAAATTTGCTGAATTGAAAATGGAAGCATCTCTCTAGGTTGTCACGTTTCAAATTAACAATATCAAGAAGAAGTTGCCTGTTCGTAACCGAGTGGAAAAGTGAGGTGAACGAAATCAGCTCGTTTGACTCGTAGCAACGTGTTGCTCCGCGTTCGGCACTGTCTCGTCGTCGTCCACGACGGACGTGTCGGGAACGTAATTTTCTTTACGTGATAACCGGACGAAATAGTTGAAATTGTCCATTACGATATTCTTCCGCCGCCTCCGCCATCGTCGCTACGACCGCCACGCTGCCGATGCCGTAGGGAGCGGAACCGGGGTCGAGTAAACGCACATTTTAGGGAGGCGGTCGCTATGACGACTAATCATTTTTGATCACCGGCAGGGCTACTTTAGCCGGAACGCTACGTGCCCGGAAATCGGCAGAGAGGGCTGCCGTTGCCCTTGCGAGTGAGAGCGCGAGGAGGAAGGCCGATGTACAGTTGTACTTCCAATTCGGTCTGTCTATCCATCTGTATAATGACGGAACGATCTCCAATTTTCCTTTGATGGCCGCCAATAATCGAAAGGGCGAGGCACGTTCGAGGGAAAGACGTCGACGCGGCGGTTGCACTAGAAAACTTTTGAAATGTCAGTGAAATTTGTGAGGGATTCGCCGGAAACCCGGAGAAAATGGAAAGGTGGCCCTTGAATAACAATGAATCTATGAGATGGATTTGGAACTAAAAGGTTGATCACTTGGTACATGTATACTACCTACGAACAGTTGAAATTGGAAATGTGACCAAGACCGACATTATTATATGAATACTTTCGGAATTAACGAGTTTTTGATGAAACAGTACCTCATCCTTATGTTGAGGGGATGATCGCGTGGGGCGGTACACGATAATTTATTTTTAATGAGGGAAATGATTGCATAGAAAACGTAATACAGTTCCCTTCTACTTTCATAGTTGGAATGTTTAATTAGACCACAACGCGACAGACGACGCGTATATCCTTGTAGAAAGGGTTGGTGAAACGAGGTTTACACTAATCACTATGTCTTAGTTTGAGGGTATTCCGGAAGACTGGAATTACTTTGCTCGGATTACTTTGAATGTCAGCTTTAATGTTCAAAAATCATATTGTATACGCTTGCTCCGCGAACGAATTGAGCAGGCGTAAAGCGTATACTTTGCCGTCATGTGTGTGTGTGTGTGTGTGTGTGTGTGTGTGTGTGTGTGTGTGTGCGTTGATGGTTTCACGCTATAGGCTGAACGGCGTCACGTGAAACGAGTATATATTCGATATAGAGTCGTTAGGTCATGGCAAAGACACTTGTGCTGTCTGAAAAAAAAATAAACTCTAGGATTTTCACTGAACGATTCCTTTCTTCTTTCACCGATAGAGATGCTGCAAATCGCCGTTTTAGAGCAAAAACGCATCAAAACCCAAAAATGCCAAAGATTTTCTAATTTAATTCAACTTCTAAAATGGCCTCGATTACTATTCCTGTCTAAAATGACCCGTTCCTGAGAAAAAAATTTTCTGGAACCTTCTGAAAACACCGTTTTTTTGATGTGCGATCACTCGGTTGCTTATAATTCCATTCTTTCAACAAACATTGCATCGTAATTTCGTTCATTGCCTTCAGATACACCTCATCATTTTCCAGAAAATCGACAATTCGATTCGGTGCCATTACCCTTAAATGAAACGCGCGCCGACCGTCCGAATACGAATTTCATTCCGTTTTCCAAAAATTTCTAAAACTTCTAAAACAACTATCGCTTCCGGTTTTTCGCCAATCAATTCAAGAAACAAGGCACTGCAATTCGATAAACAATTGCTTCTCTCAGTATTTTAACTACAACTTACAATTTACGAGAATATTGAAGAGATACGTTAGGACATCGTTTCCCAAACTCTTTTGGCCGCGGCCCGGTACGAGATTTCAAAAGTTTTCGCGACTCAGTTTATAGAAAGAAAAAACATCTATTTTCAAAAAAAAAATTTTCGTTTGTTTTCTGATTCTTTGATACACAAAAATAACGGATCTTGCAATGAAAATTCTTTATTTGAGTGATTAATAATCTTTCCTTGTGTTTTTGATTTCGATACCAGGAAAACAACGAGAAGTCGAAAAGTCGTGAACAAAGATTGACAGTTTTTGAAAATCATGTTGGAAGCGTTAGAAATCCATCAGAGGTGAAAAAAAATCAAATGGGAGATCAAATTTTCCCAAATTTTTGTTGAACCTTATCTATTCAGAAATTTTTCAAGTTGATTAGACATTTTGCCAGTTTTTGAAAAAAAATTTTAGAAATTTTCTTGAAATATAGTCACGGAAACAGCAGAAAATGTAAAAATATTGCGAAATTTTCCCAAATTCTGAGAATCTGTGAACAGGTACGTTTTCTGAGTGATGATTTTCCTTCATTTTTTGTTTTCGATTCGGCTTTCAAAGAAATATCGACGAAAATAAAGAAAAACCCAATAAATGTTGATGGAAATATTTTAGAAATTCTCGTTCAGTACTTTGGAAATTTCTAAAAATTGAAAAAAAAATTATCCTAAGATCTTGGGCACTTTCCTCAATTTACTATTACTCCCTTAAAATTCCTTGTACTCGAGTTTTTTTTTTAGAAAAGATTGGACATTTCATTTCATTTTGTTTGGTTCGTATACTATTTCGAAAATTTTTGAAAACGACAAAAAACGCAGAAATATTGAACACTTAAATATAATCTTGAATAATGAATCAAGAATTAGATATCTCCTAAAATTTACAGAATTTCGCGTTTTGAGATTCGTCTTTGGGTGATTAATAATTTTTCTCCGGTTTTTGTTTTTAATTCAGTTTTTCAAGATTTTGACAAAATATTTACGAAAATGAAGAAAAATCCAATTAATATTGATGTAAACATCGAAGTTTCTGAAAAACACGTTAATCACGGTAAATCGAAAATGGTCTTGAAACCTGAGGTACTTTCCTCAGTTGACTATTATTCCCTAGGAGTTTCGTGTACTCGAAATATTTTGTTTTTAAAAGAGCCGACGTTTTATTTGATTTTTGTATGGTTTGCACATTATTTCGAAAAGATATCTATGAAAACAAGAACAAACGCAGATATATGTATTGAAAACTGAAATTTGGTCTTAAATAACGAATCAAGATTTGGAAATTTCTTAGAATTCCCCGATTTTTGCGTATTGAGATTGGGTTTTTGGGAGATTTTGACAGGAACTTCAACAAAATATTAACGAAAATTAAGCGAAATAAAAGGAATGTTGATGGGACCATTCAAGTTGTTGAAAATCACGTTTGGGCCGTTGGAACTGTCTTATAATTTTTAAAAAAACGAAAATTGTTCTAAAATGGTAGGTACGTTTCCCAAGTCACTATTATTCCCTTGGAATTTTGAGTACTCGAAATTTTGTTCGAATTTCGAAAATTCGTACAAGATGTCTAAGAAAACAAGGAGGAACGCAAAAAATTTTGAAGAATACTATAAAAGCTCAAATTAATGAAGAATTTATTGTATTCATTCTTCTTGTTTTGGATGATTAATAATTTATTTTCACGCCAAAAAGTTTTTGAAAATTGTTATATTCCTTTTGGCCACTCTTACTACACTGCATTTCTCAGGCGAAAGCAGAACCGTTAGTTTGCTCGACGGAAAAATCGATTTAATTACCAATTTTTGTCCGAATTGGTTCGATACTGAGATCTGTTTTTTCATGTGACGAGAGCCAAATTTCGTAATTTTGTTAAGGGTGGGTATTATAAAGTTCTGTTAACTGGCAGTTCAATGTTAACTTAGAGTCAACTGTCACTTTCGGTATTATGAACGACAAGTGCCAGTTAAACCGACAGTTTCAGCTTGGATTGTCCTTTAACTGAGAATTTAACCTCACTTTTCGATATTGACAATTTAAACTTCCACATTATTGCGAAAATTACTGAAAATGCCAAAATTGAACCTAGAATTGTGTTTTTCATGGAAAACCAGTTAGTGATAACGATGACTTGAGAGGTATCGAAGGAAAATTCGATACGTATATAGTGATCGGGCCGCCCACACAGGAGCTCGTTTGAATAAATTTCGTCACGTATTAAGTTGGCTATAAATTTAAGTTGAACATATAATTCCAGTTTAGTTTTTTCGAATTTATAACTACGATAAAATTGGCCGTTTTATTGTCGATAAAATAAATGCACGTACACGTCATTTTTCCAGTCGGAAAATTCGAAACGATTCTTTATCGGTAATCGCAGATTAGGGGGACATAATTCCGCGAATTTACAATACGGCTATTACGTTTGTTCCGTGATCGTTTCCTATAAAGGGGAATGTTGATTAATATCGACGTTCTATCGAATTAAAACAATTCAATTGATTAGTAGCGAAACGTTAAACGCTTTCCTACTCGGAAAAAGCTTTAAAGGAATAGCAATTTGGTCACAGTTTTGATGGCGATTGTTAAAAGAAAATTTTGTTGTGCGGGTACGTGTAAACGCGATTTCTTTCAGTTTGTTTTAAAGCTCGTAGATGGGGAACTGGCGTCGCGTAAAATTATATGATACCCAACATAAAAGCCGTAGTCGTAAAACACAGAATTTCTACCTATATTGAAGTCGCATCTTTTACGCGTTTAACTCCGGCTCAATCGACCAATCGCGAACTTATTTATGATTGTTCTTAACAACCGTATCGATACGTCCCGAGACGTTCCTACCTACCAACAATCGTTTGTAATAACAAAAACATTTGTAGTCGTTTTTCGTACAGAAACCTATAATAACGTGAAAAATTAAATTAAGCTTCGCTGTGGGGCGAGCAACTTCAAGCTGTTCTATTAATTACCAGACACACTGTACGGTTTCCTTAGCGTCGCTTAGATGAGAAAAAGAAAACTCGGAAGAAGGATCGGAGGAAATACGCATAAACGTTTATTGTTAATAAAAAACTTATTTATCGATATATTTTTTTGAAATTCTGTAACAATGAAGAAAATATGAAACTATAAGAATCTTCGAGTTTTTTGGTGATCCAGGTTTATTTTAAACAATTTACAATATTAAGGACGTTTCGATAGAGATTCTATCTTTGTCAACTATCTAAAATAAAATAATTCACATACGAAAATGGGAAACGAATTTGATATTGAAAATATCTTACCAGAAAGTTCAATGACGTTTAATATTCGTTCAAATGTTCGAAATTATGTGGAACGTATCGTTACAGTACAAAAGAGTATATTGTACTTGGTCCCTTTATGTCAGTTTTATCATTTACAACATCTTTTTCTTTTTCTTTCATATGTATCATTTCAAGAATTTCTCTAGATTTAACGTTTTTTTCTGTTGCTAATATACTGACGTTGTTGTAATCAAATTCGTGGTTGTTTGATTTTTTATGCTTGTTTAGTGCGATATTGGCTGTTTTCGAATATTTATGGGCTTTCATTGTGTCTGTAAGTCGTTGGGAAGTTTGTCCGATGTATAATTTGTTACAGTTCATACAAGGAATTTTGTGTACTACATGTGATCGTTTTTCTTTAGGAATTTTGCTTTTGAGTTTTGTATAAATTCGTTTTATCTGATTTTGAGGATGGTATGCAATTTGAATATTGTATGGTTTCATTATTTTTGAAATTTTTTCTGTTAGTACGGGAATGTAAGGAATTGAAATATATTTCTTTTGTGTGACAGGAAAATTAGTTGATGTTTGATTGTAAAATTTATGAGTTCGTCCTTTAATAATTTTATTTGTTATATGATCAGGGTAATCGTTTTGGGTAAATATTATATTTACTTTACTAAGAATTTCTGTACGAAATTTGGGAGATGTAAGCGCTATTGCTCCGTCTACTAAATATTTTGCTATGCTTACTTTTTGTGACTGATGATGTGAAAAATGAAAATTTATAAGTCTGTCTGTTGATCTATTTTTTCTGAACCATTTTGTCTCAAGTTTGTTATTTTGTCGAATTATTGTCATGTCCATGAAATTAATTTGGTTATCTTTTTCTTCTTCTAAAGTGAATTGTAATTTGGAATTATAATTATTAAAACTATTTACAATTTTATTTATTTCTTTTGGGTCAGCTATTAACAGACAGTCGTCAACGAATATCTTGTATAGTGTTATTGTGAAATTACCTTCACTTAAAATTTTTTCTTCGAGATGTTCCATAACGACTTGAGCTATTACACTCGAAATCAGACTACCCATTGCAACTCCGTCGATTTGTTGGTAAAATTGATCTTGATATTGAAAGTAATTAGTGTCAAGTGAATAAAGTAAGGATTCGATGAAGTCTTTTTTCGGTCTCATTGTGAAATTTTGAAGTTGCGTCCATTTTTCTTTAATAATATCAGCTACGACCTTGTTTGGAATATTTGTATAATATATAATATATAATATTTATTAATAGCTGACCCAAAAGACATAAATAAAATTGTAAATAATTATAATTCCAAATTACAATTCACTTTAGAAGAAGAAAAAGATAACCAAATTAATTTCATGGACATGACAATAATTCGACAAAATAACAAACTTGAGACAAAATGGTTCAGAAAAAATAGATCAACAGACAGACTTATAAATTTTCATTTTTCACATCATCAGTCACAAAAAGTAAGCATAGCAAAATATTTAGTAGACGGAGCAATAGCGCTTACATCTCCCAAATTTCGTACAGAAATTCTTAGTAAAGTAAATATAATATTTACCCAAAACGATTACCCTGATCATATAACAAATAAAATTATTAAAGGACGAACTCATAAATTTTACAATCAAACATCAACTAATTTTCCTGTCACACAAAAGAAATATATTTCAATTCCTTACATTCCCGTATTAACAGGAAAAATTTCAAAAATAATGAAACCATACAATATTCCAGTTACATACCATCCTCAAAATCAGATAAAACAAATTTATACAAAACTCAAAAGCAAAATTTCTAAAGGAAAACGATCACATGTAGTATACAAAATTCCTTGTATGAACTGTAACAAATTATACATCGGACAAACTTCCAAACGACTTACAGACATAATGAAAGCCCATAAATATTCGAAAACAGTCAATACCGCACTAAACAAGCATAAAAAATAAAACAACCATGAATTTGATTACAATAACGTCAATATATTAGCAACAGAAAAAAAGTTGAATCTAGAGAAATTCTTGAAATGATACATATAAAAGAAAACGAAAAAGATGTTGTAAATGATAAAACTGACATAAAGGGACTAAGTACAATATACTCTTTTGTACTATAAAGATACGTTCCACATAATTTCAAACATTTGAACGAATATTAAACGTCATTGAACTTTCTGGTAAGATATTTTCAATATCAAATTCGTTTTCCATTTTCATATGTGAATTATTTTATTTTAGATAGTTGACAAAGATCGAAACGTCCTCAATATTGTAAATTGTTTAAAATAAACTTGGATCACCATAAAACTCGAAGATTCTTACAGTTAATATAAACCAGTTACGAAAATAAAAACCATACACTATTAATCACACAGGTTGAAAGTATGAAACTTGATACACCACATCGATTTCATTCAAATCCAATAATTACAGGAACCAAGACAGTTTTCAAATTTCAACTTTGGAATTTTACTATGGTCACTATGGTTTTCGGATCAAATTTTTGCACACATATTGAAAACCATAGAAAAGTAGTATGCAATTTATTCCGATGGAAATTGTCTGAATTATTTTATTATGAAAAAAAAATTTTTTTTTTGACTTCATGTGGAATTTTCGCAAATCATAAAATCTTGAAGACGTGAAAGCCATGCTATCCTCATAGAAAATGTACGCAGCAATCAATTTGGTCCTACAACTCGTATCGATGGAAGGCTAAGTTTCTAAGATATTCACGGAAATCTACAAAAAACGGTGGTTTCAAATTTTCTTTTCAAAAAAAAAAAAATTCCCGGCCTCGCTCGAAGCCAAGACGTGATGGATATATTTTTCACTAAATTTTGAGTCGCGTTCCATTCAACTTTCCGAAAATGCTCTAATTCGCCCTGCCTACGAGATGAGAGAAAGAAAACTCGAAGAAGGATCGGGGAAAATGGAAGTTTATTATCCGTTCGAAATGTTCGTACGCAAATGCTTTTAGTCGGTCGGCACAATTTCTCAAATTAATCGATCAAGTATTCCATCCAGCCAACTTGACCTACTATCAGTCCGCCCGAGAAGTTCGTTTAACTCCGGCCGCTAGAAAAATCTTTCCGGCTTCTGGTGCAGCTCATCGATATCTTACGGTAATAAGGATAATGAGGGTAATATTTTCCGATTTCTTGGCGATAACCTCGACCTTTGGCGGCCGGTCGAGCGCGGCGACGTTCCGAAAATAATTCAACGGAATTACTGTTACCGAAAAAGTATATGGGACGTCCAAAAGCACCGACGTCCCGCTGCGAAGTTTCTTAAAACAGCGGGCCCACGTCCCCCATTCGGCGCGCATCGCCTGTAAATTTTTCTCTCCGCGATGTTTTTATCACCCTGTCCCACATCTCGGAGGTGGACGAGTCGGGGGGGCCCGCCACCGCCACCATCACAAATTCTTCAAATTACCCGAATTTACAAACGACGATTCGACACTAGGAGCGTCTAGGCGAAGGACCAAAAAAACGAGCATCCCGACATCATCATTCAATAAACCCGCTTGCATGAAAGATGAGCTGGGGTCGATGAACGCAATTAAAAATAAAACCGTTTAAAATTCGTGGCATGTTTTGTTTTATTATATACGAAAGTGGAATTAAATTTTTTTTCCTTTTTTTATCGAGCAAATATTGCGAAATTTATTTTCGGGTCTCGTACCGTTTTGTTTGATAATTTAATGCGAAAATTGTTTTATCAACTTGCTTTTTAATTTAAACCCTTCTCGAATGTCGAATTTCATCGAAGGAAAGGACGCAGTCCTAAACGGAGATCATTTGGTTAAATTGGAAAGCAAATTTTGCAATTGTGCATTGCATGGCGATGAAGAAATGTGTCTCTACCATCAAATGAGCCGTTCGTAAATTATGGGTTCCACAAACAACTATTTCGTGGTTTGCGAGACCAAACAATAATGAAAGAAACTAATTATGACTATCCAAAGTACCGCAATAGCTCTGGAGAGCAGAGAGACGACGCGAAATTTTAGGTGCCACCTTCGGTCCCCGCTGTATGTTCCCGAAGAATTAGAAAAAAAGTATAAAATCATTAGGCATTACACCGCCAATGGTAAAACTCTTAACCATTCAAAATTTTCGAAATAAAGAAACCTCGTTAACTACTAAATTTCATCACCGCAACAACTCATGATGCGCTAATTCTATTTTCGATAATATGAAGTAGGCCCCACGTTGGGCGCCAAAATTTTCAAATCTATCAAATCGTGCAGAATTTTTCGGGAATTCCAAGGAATGTCAAATACAGCTGGATGAAGTACTCAAAATAGTAATATACCTCTTGCAAATTTGTAAAATATTTTCATGAAATTTTTTTTTACTGTTCATAAAGCGGCTGAATGATGTTACAGAGCTTCGTATTACGGAAATCAAAAACAAATTTTTTGTCTCCTAAAAAGATACATCTATACGAACCAGTTACAAATTTCTGATATATTTACTCGAAATTTAAAAGAAGTTGGGACACATTCGAAATTTTTTTCTCAGGTGTTTAGATAAGTTAAGAAAATTCAAACATTATATTCCTCAAATTTTCAAAGAAATTGGAGAATATTGATCGATTCTTGAGAAATTTCTCTTATTCATTGAAGAATGAAGCCTTGCTAAACGTAACGGGAAAATGCATAATTTCACTAGGTATACAAATTTTTCAATTTTTGAAACGCGAAAAGTAAGTAAAAATGTATCAGGATGAAAATTATAGAAAATTTATTTATTTCCACCACTTCTAATATAGATTTATTATGAATTTGGCGGATTTTTTTGAATAATGAAACTTCTTGTGAGTTTTTCAATTTTTTGCGGAAAATTCAAAGAAAAGTCATGACAGTTTTCATAAATCTCTTGTTATTTTAAAAATCTTCAGGAAACCGCTGAAAATTCCTCATGGATCGCTTTCAAATTTAAAAGAAGTTGCGAAACATTGGAAATTTTCTCTCAAGTGTTCTGAGAAATCAAGAAAATGCCCAATTTTTCAAATAAATTACAGAATATTGATTGATTCTAAAGAAAATTTTCTAACCTTTATTGGAGAATGAAAGGAATGTCGCCATATTGAAACAACATAATCTCGTCATACAAATTTCCAATAGTTTTTGAAGTATTTTAAGTAAACAACATTTCTCAATTTTTAAAACTCAAAAAGTTGCATAAAATGTATCAGGATGAAAATTATCAAAAATTCATTGATTTCCACAAAATGGTGTCATTTTATTTTGGATTTTCAGATTTTTTGAATGGTTTGTGGGAGACGAATTAGAATAATAATTGAACTTTTCAAAAATTATTTAATTTCCAAAAAAATAATAACGCTTTTGAACATCTCTCATTATTTTAAAAATCTCTTTTCTAACGGTTTTCTTCCAAATTCAAAAGTTTTTGCAGATTTCAAAGTTTTCGGTAGACGTTTGGAGAAATAAAGAAAATGCCCAACTTTTCAAAGAAATTGGGGAATATTGATTCATTCTGAAAAAAATTCTTTCATCGTTTATGGAAAATGAGAGAAAAGTAGTCAAATCTAATTGGAAACACAAATTATTGAAAGTTTGTGAAATATTTCAAGTGAGAAAAAACTTTAACTTTTAAAACGCAAAAAGTTATTAAAAATGTTTCAGCATGAAAATTATCCAAAATTCATTAATTTCCGCTGAATTTTGCAGATTTTTTTCAATGGTTTGTGGAAGAGAATAATTAAACTCCTTGGAAAATTTTTGATTTCCAAGAATTTTTTTTTCATTTTTCAGGAAATCCAAAATTCAGTCATGAAAGTTTTCATAGTTTCTTTGTTATTTCAAAAATCTCTACGAAACTGGTAGGGTATTTTCATGGGTTTTCTGAAAAAAAATCTTTCAAGATATCAGAATGAAAAGTCGTCAATTTTAATTAAAAATACATAATTTCATCCTACAAATTCCGAGAGTCTTGGAAGTGTTTAAGCAAATCGGGAACAACAGCAAAACTCGAAAATGCATTGACGTGCATCGTAGGTTTCCTTTTTTTGATCATGGAAAATGAATAGAAATTCCTCAAAAAAAAAAAAATTACCAAAAATAAATGGACATATAAATTTTTTTAATTTCATGATTTACACATACTACTCGGGATTGATATTGAATTTTGCAGAAGTTTCTTGGATATTTGGCTGGAAAACTAAACAACCATAAAATTTTTTGTGCAGTTCAAAGACTTTCTTATCCATTTTGCATAAATTCCGAACTCTTAGATCTCAAAATATCAGCAAATTTTCGGAAAATTCAAGAATATCAGAAACCAATTCTTCGCATTTTCAAAAGAATTCGAATATTTATCGATTTTGACGAAATTCTTCGGCATGAGAAAATGAAAGAAAATTCTGGGAAAAACGCAAAACGTAATTGAAAAATTTCGAGATTTTCACAGTGCAGAGATTTCTCGAATATTTCCCGACAATTAGCAGGATCAAATAATAGTTTCAAGGAAATTGTCGAATTTTAAATCTGTCTATTTATCCGAAATTCATCATTGAAAATTTTCATACATTTTTTGGTTTTTCTTCCGAACTCAATGTGTTCGCGGTGTTTAAGAAATTTTTGGAAGAAGCTCGAAACTATAAATCAGTTCGTAAAAAGGCGTTCAACGTCATTAGAAATTCGAATTTCACAGAAATTTGTTTATGAGATTTCCTTGAGGGATTAAAGAAATATTGGACTTCTAGACTATGAATATATACATCAAAATATTCTCCGAAATTTACAACATTCGGAAAATTCGACTTTGCAATACATATATGTATATGCATGAATTAATACTATAATTGAAAAACTATGCAACGAATTCAAAACGTGACATCTGCTTTTTACAATTTTATTCAAATCTCGCAAACGATTTATCGGCCGGCCGTTTATATCGACGTCGAAATTGTCGCGATTTTACGACGGGCCCCGGAAACGTTTTAGTGGCTACGCGGGGCTCGTTCCGCAAATTCCCAAAATGCCCGTCGGTCAACAATTTTGATCAACATGAATTCGATCGTGTTCCACAGAGATATCAGGATTTCCTTTGTTTGTTCCAGTGGGTGGAGGAGTCGTTTACAAATTTCCAGAAGGCAATCAACTGGCGTTCGTATGTGGTGTGCGACGTGGCCTACAATAATGTCAACAATTGGCTGTGGACGCCCTTTATCGATAGGGGTGTCGCAAATAGGATATACATCGAGATCAAGTTTACTATCAGGGATTGCAGCTTATTCCCGGGTAAGTACCGAGGGGATTCAATCCGAGAATGGATGAGTCAGATTCGCGGAAATTACGCAGTTAACGCCAAAAAAGAGGGATGCTCGTTTGTACTTCTTATCCGGATTAACGCGACGGAGAGAGCCGAGTTTACCCGAATAATAATTTCTCATCGAAATCGTGTACTCGAACAATAGTAATAACCTCATTTAAATGCAAATTAGTTTTTGATATGTTTGTCAGAGGTATTATGTTATTGTTTAAGTTTAAGCAATAACACTCTTTTTCTTCGGGTGTAATGGCCGTCGTTTGTTGGAATTTCTTTCTAACGTTTCGCTTGCACGAGTGGCAGCTTCGTCTTACTCGGGGTCGCAGGTTGTATATTGTTCCTATATATACTGGGTTACTCAGAAGTCATGTAACAACTTTTTAGCAGGTTATAACCATTCTGTTTATAATATAAAGCATCAAATTAATGCTAAAGACACAAGGATTGATTTCGGTTCATAGATTCTATCGGATCAAATTTTCGAAACAACGGTCATTCGAAGCTGAAGCCGTTTCATGCTATTCTCGATGGTTCTCTCGCACATCTCCAATTGAGTCTCGCAACGTTTCGAGCGTGTGCTTCTTACTTTTGTAACATTTGTCTTTGGTGCAACCCCAAAAGAAGAAATCCATTGGATTGAGGTCAGGAGATTACGCAGGACAGTCCAAACCATCTCCAAATTTTCCAGGGTAGCCGAGAGCCATCAAAGTTTTTGTTGAGCAACTCAAACGCAGAATTAACTCTGTGCGGAGGAGCACCATCCTGCATCCACCAGCAATTCTAAAAAAGTTCCTTTTCCTGGAGATCTGGGATAATCTCTCTAGCAAGCTCGTGTAACTTTGTCCAAGTACCACTTTCTGGATAATGTAAGGTCTAATGATGCCCCCATAATGGATTCCAGCCCAAACAGGCACTTTTTACGGGTTCAACTGTCGGACCTCAGTAAAAGACGCCTGTTTTGTTTGTCAAAGTAACCTTCCATATGGTAGTGACACTACCATGTGAATATGATCCTCTGAATATCGATGGTTGCTCAAGATACGATTGGCGAATTCGAATCTGAAAGTGGAATAAACATTACTGATTGGGTGGACAATCTGAATTTCGTAAGCGTAGAGATCTAAATCTCTCCGAATAATCCGATGAACTGTTGATTGAAAGGGTCCAACCGCTCCAGCGATCTCATTCTGGGAAGCATTCGGGTTTTTGGTTGCAAAATCCTCAACAAGATTCATTCTTCCACTGGCCCGAACGGTTTTGGGTCTGCCAGTCCTTCCTTCATCATCGTCAAGCAGATAGAATGTTCTCTCGAATTACTCAATCAATCTGGAATGAAAAAAGGTTGTTTAGAGTCGTGTTGAATTCTCTCTTGGCATGTTATTGTCTGTCCGGCTGTCCCAGACCACCTCAATGTTTCCGAAGATGAACCACTGTTCCCGTAGAAAGTTTGAACGATAAAAAGAGGCTCTTTGAGTCGTTTTGAGGATGAAAGAAACAGAATTGGGTTTCAAAATCCAACATTATTGTGGCACCAATGGTTAATCGAAAAACGTTTTAAAGTTGTTACATGACTTTTGAATAACCCTGTCAAAGGGGTCACTTTGGTTTTTGAGTGGTCTGAGTACCTGTTGTATCTTGGAAGTGGGTTTGCAAATCGTATTTATATCGTGTTTTCGCAGTATTCGTCCAATTCTGTCTGTTATTCTTGGAATGAAGAAGAGCTATGCCTTCGTGGTGGTTCCAACATCGGTGGTACTTTTTTTGCTCCTAGTTGTTTTTATTGCTCTTCCAATCATACTTCTCTTTAGATGGTCCAATTCTTTATCGAATTCTTCAGATTCACAAATTCTCCGTGCTCGTTCTGTGAGTGTCTTGATTATTCCCTGTTTTTGGCTGGGACGATGATTTGACAGTGCAGTTTGTGAACCTGAAGAATTCGATAAAGAATTGGACTTTCTAAAGACAGTTTTCCAACTGAACGGATACAGCAGAAAAGTAATAGGGACAACTAGCAGCAAAAGAAGTACCACCGATGTTGGAACCACCACGAAGGTATGTCCTCCCCTTCATTTCAAGAATACTAGAAAGAATTGGACGACTATGGCGAGAACACAATATGAATACGATTTGCAAACGCACTTCCAAGATACAACAGGCACTCAGACCACTCAAAGTGTTCGTGTGCTTATGAACGAACCACCTTCGGTGAGTCTGTATAAATACAACTTGCGACCCTGAATAAGACCTTGTAGTGCATCAGTGCTGGTGTATTTGTGGCAGTGTCAAGTTGTGCATCGGTTATGGTGTTTTCGACAGTATGATTAGTGCATCGGTGATGGTGGTCTAAGAGTGCATCAAACATGGCTTGCCACTCGTGCAAGCGAAACGTTAGGAAGAAATTCCAACACCCGAACAAAAGCCTTTCGGTTAATTAGACGGGAAAATGCAGTTGGCATTCCATTTTCATCGAAACGAGATGAAAACCAAATTTACCGGCGGTCATTACGAGCGACGGTCGCCTCGGCTGAAGTTTAACTCCCCGAGATGGGAGTGTTTTTTCGCTTGTCGCGGTTCCGCGATTGTCGTTTCGTTTTCGCCATTAAGTATGCATTAAGGCGGTAGCGAGAAATCCGAAGTACCGCAACGGGTTTCGTTGGGAAATTCAAATGTTATTCAAATCGAGTTCCTTACTTTCGAACTCGGGCCGAAACTTCGTTGCTAACATATACAAAACACCTAGCATTCGGGCATTATACGTTCGGTCGATTCATTTCGACGAGGCAAGAGCGAATTAGGACGATGAAGGGATATTAGAAAGTTTTCGAAAATATACTGACTGGGAAAACGCGCGAATCGAGTTAGGGCTTTTGTTCGTCGGATAGAGGCGGATTTTTCTGTCTCGTTGACTGCGGAAGAAGTTGCTGATTCAATTTTTAAATTCGGCCTTTTCTCTTCTTCGTTCCAGGCAACGCTCTCTCCTGCAAAGAGACTTTCAGTTTGCATTATTACGAATTCGACGCCGCCACCAGAGAGCCGCCTCCGTGGGCCGCCGAACGCTACAAACTAATTGGTAAGAACTCCTTCAAGATGTTCCTAGTTAGAGTGCATTCATTTTGTTATTACTTGAAGTGAAGAGAGAGGAAATTTGAAAGGGTAGATGGGAAACGGCAATAAGTGTAACTAACGCGAATTTCTCGACGAAACACGAGATCCTCCGCCTCTGCGAATATTTCATTAGAGCCGAGTCAAAGAAACTTGCGAGTTTTACTGTGGACAATTCGAAATCTTATTATATCGTTACGCTTGCCGAAAGTTCCGATCGATTTCGTCAACGTTGTTCCCGAACGTTACGTCGCGCGCCGGAAAATGTACCCCCGGAACGTGGGAATAATTGGATGATTCACCTCCGGATTTCCATCAGAAGTTCCTTCGGGAGTGAACTCGACCGAAACTCGATTGTCTGCTGCTAAGACTTTATTAAGAAACGGTAAAGCATTAGGGATTAGTTGACGAAAAGGGTGGTGAAAAAAGTGGGGATTATACTTTTTTTTCTTGTCCGCGGCCACTTACTTTCGGCAAATCGACATTCATTAATTCAACGGTGATTTGCTAAGTGCTTCAATTAAATTTTAAACTATGGTAATGTAGGCGCGGGCAATATATGCGGATGGCTCATTTTAATATTATAGCGACAATTACAAATAGTTGTTCGGAATTGAATGCGATTTCAATTTATAATCAGCGTTCTGAATGTCTTTATAGTGATTTGTTTTTGTTTTTATTACATATTCATTCTATCGTAATATGGAACGAAGTAGTAATCATAATTATCTGTAAGAAAAAAGATGAAAGTCAATATTTATCATTTGCATGAAACGCTTGCGTAGGAGTCCCGCGCCACTCAAAACAAACATGACGTATGTTTGGTTGCCTGCAATTTCATTTCCGCTTCTGTCATTTTTGTATACCGAGATTTTGTATAGATATGGTGGTTGCAAAAAAATGAGGTACGCGGAAAATTTCGGGTTTCCTTGGGAAATCAAGCGTTCATTCGTATTCAGGATTGGAAGTAGCAGCGAAAAATGATGGTATTCTAATGATTCTGATGAAGACGCTCACGCTCTAATTGACCTCAATTATTCCGGCCTGGGCATTTTCTGTGCAGCAAGAATAACTTGGGAAAACTCGCTCGTTTATTGTTAGACGCCCATCAAGAAATAATTCAATTTCTCTCGTAGTCACTGATGAAAATATTTTCCCTCTCCAATATGGTGGATGCGCGATGATCATTTTTTCCCCAAATCAACTTTTCCCATTTTCATTTTGGTATTTAAAATTCGTATTAGTAGGTAATAATCAATTTGATGTTTCGGTGACCTCAAATAACTTTTTGGCATCTTAACAAATTTCAACGACTTTATCTTGTTTCTTCAAAACATTTTTATTTGAAACCTTTGCTCTAGTCTGATAGAAATTGTATGTCATTTTATGTTTCTTAAAATTATGAATTATTAAGTCCGTTCTATTTTTTCGTATTAAACGAAATTTCAAATATTTATGTTGGAGATTGCTCTTATATCTAATTCGAAAAATGTTGAAATGTTGTTTTTTATTTCTGTTCATACTGAATTTCGTCATGCAGATTAGTCATTATAAAAATACACTGGGATTTCATAGATTTGTAACAAATTTAAGATGAAACTCCAGGAAAGCTGCTAGAAACCAAACAACTAAGAACGTGTTGAAAAACTCAATCAGAATTTGGTCCCACAGATAAATTTGAGAAGCTTGAATAAACTCTCTCGAGGAATTTGCGACGAATCTGAAATAAAATAAAACTATCGGTACCAAAAAAGCGTTCAGTAAAGTAAATCGGAAAATTATGAGAAAAAGTTAAAGGAAATACAATAAGAACATAAGTCGCAATTTGTTAAGGGTATATAAAAACTGCAGAAGTGTGCAGAGAACTTCAAAAAAAATGAAAAAATTTCGATTTAGCTTGGTTTTACGTTTCTAGTTAATTTTTAGTTTTGCGGCTCGATTTGTGCACATTACATTTTTCATACTACTTGCGTTTACTCAAAGTTAATTGTTATTGTTCAATTTACTTTTGATTTCTTTATTTTCTTGTTTTCTTGCTTTTTTCGGTGCGTTACTTCAGGTTTTCAATAGACCGGGCAAGTGCTTACGTCACCGAACGTGAAATGTCAAAAGCAGTTTCCAAACAAACATTGAATTGCATCGAAAAGCCCATAAGACGAATTTCAAAGGTCCCTATTTTCAAATGAGTTTATTGAAGTAAAAATGCTGGTATGGTAAGCAGAAGTGCTCCAGCTTTCGTTTGGTGTACTTATATAGCCAGTTGTGGTTACCAAATTGGTCGTATTTTAAAATTTCTGTTTTTTTTGTTTAGGTTATATAAGTTTCGTAGATAAATATTTGTATTTTTGTACGCTTTAAAATCGGTCCAATGATTTTTGAAAAAACTTCTTTACATCATAAAAGTAAATATGTTTCTGAAGTGCTCTTGATAAACTTTAATGCTTAAATAAGTTTTTATAGGAGTAACTTGAGGAATGACAATTTAAAAACAATTGTTAAGATGATGAACTTGAATTGAAGTAACATATTCCAAAGTAATAATTTGGGTATTCCCCAAATCTAAGGGAGATTCGCCAATCACAGTCAAATGAAACCTAAAAATAATTGATGAAATAATACATTCATATTATACATGAAATAAACTTACTTCGACATCATGAACTTTGTTTTTCATGGAAGCAAATATTTTTGCCTGTATGGCACGAGTATGTGCATTAAATATAAATGTTGTCACATGTACGGATTCAACAGAGTTCTCACCTCTGCTGATCAATTTTTTCTCACCAGCTGCTGTGAAAAAGTCTACTATAGCACTAAACTTTATTACACAAGCCATAATTATCTGAGAACAAGTATATTAGTATTTTATTAACAGAGAGAAAGTTTATTATGACAAAGAAACCATATAACCTGACAATCCATTATTCAATAGCGCCTTTCGCAACTTGTAGATAAAATTATTTGTACATATATACACCAATTGAAAGATAAAACACTGGGGCTTACCATCAAAGAACTTTCAAAGTGATAGGAATCTCAATCTTCGGAATACACGCTTTCAAAAAATCGCTTATGGACTTTTCAATGCAATGGGCCTTTCCCATGCGGTGGGGATTTAAAATTTGACGGTTGTACACAAAAATAGATTTTTTTCAACGCACAAAAATGTCCTAATCATTAATAGTGGTGATAATGTTATTGAAAAATCTTAATTTAAAGTTTTAAAATTGAATTTTTTCATTGGTCAGTTCCATAGTTCGTCACGATGAAAGTATCCAATCAAATTTGACTGAAGCTGGCAACATTGCTTAAGACTCAATGTAACTTAGGTTATAAGGTTATCTAGGCATAGAAGTATCTACAGGGTGGCTAGAACAGTGACGTCCAAAAATAAAATTTAGGTCCCTCGTATCGTGGGGTATCCAAATCACCCCCATGTATGTAGTCCGATTTTTTATAGTTTTCGAGTTATGATTTTTTCTGAATTTTCAGGAATTTCCGACATGACCAACGAATTTTTATCTTCCTTGAAAAAGTAAAGAACGTTTTCTTGATTTTTTTTTGCAATTGATTTTTTATGATTTGTACTTTTATGAGTAAAAGAATCAGCTTCACAACTCTAATATAAGCTGTCAAAATGTTGGTCTAAAATGAAAACTTTAGGATCGTTGAATCATGACCTTAATTTTTAAGTTTCCATTAAAAATCTAAAAAGGTGACTTCGTAGGTACTAAGTGGGCTTTAAAACTACGCCATACTTTTAGCTTTAATAAGCATTAAAAAAAAGTGGTACTTAAGGGGGCTGAAATTGCTAAAATTGGCTTGTAAAGGCAACAAGGTGAAAACTTTTGAAAATAATTAATTTAACAAAAAAATTTTCTTTTGCCATTTTATCATTCCAAAAGTAATTTATTGAAAGAAATTACTTGAAACTGACCAACAAATACTTCACAGGTTCGGTAAAAAAATTTTAGACAAGATGATCTGTTTTATTAATAATACCATTTCTTGATGATCTGTTTTATTAATAATACCATTTCTTGTCTAAAATTTTTTTACCGAACCTGTGAAGTATTTGTTGGTCAGTTTCAAGTAATTTCTTTCAATAAATTACTTTTAGAATGATAAAATGGCAAAAGAAAATTTTTTTGTTAAATTAATTATTTTCAAAAGTTTTCACCTTGTTGCCTTTACAAGCCAATTTTAGCAATTTCAGCCCCCTTAAGTACCACTTTTTTTTAATGCTTATTAAAGCTAAAAGTATGGCGCAGTTTTAAAGCCCACTTAGTACCTACGAAGTCACCTTTTTAGATTTTTAATGGAAACTTAAAAATTAAGGTCATGATTGAACGATCTTAAAGTTTTCATTTTAGACCAACATTTTGACAGCTTATATTAGAGTTGTGAAGCTGATTCTTTACTCATAAAAGTACAAATCATAAAAATCAATTGCAAAAAATCAAGAAAACGTTCTTTACTTTTCAAGGAAGATAAAAATTCGTTGGTCATGTCGGAAATTCCTGAAAATTCAGAAAAAAAATCATAACTCGAAAACTATAAAAAATCGGACTACATACATGGGGGTGATTTGGATACCCCACGATACGAGGGACCTAAATTTTATTTTTGGACGTCACTGTTCTGGTCACCCTGTATGTCATTGTTCCTAAGCGACGGAATAGTAGATGGTTTGAATCTCATTCCCATGTTGCCGGTTATACATAAAATTTAAAATTCAGATTTCCCACCTTTCAAATCGATTTTATTTTTTTTATAAAAAACTAAGAGGATTTAGAAAAATTTTTTTTGGGAATCTGTTAATTTTGATTTACTTCATTTAATTATGCAATAAAAAAAATCATGGGAAAGGCCTATTAAATGTTTGCGTGGAAACTGCTTTTGACATTTCGTTGGTGGTGACGTCACGCTTGCGCAGTCTATTGTTTTCGGTTTTTTAAACTTTGGAGTTAAATTTTTTTCCATTTTATTGTCGGGATTTTTTCGGATTGCAAGTTGAAAATTCGGTTTTGATGTCTGGATTTTCGATTTGTTACGGTTTTTTGGACAATATTTGTTAATTTTTATGCCAGAATTTTGGTTTTTAGGGTTCCGTAATATCGACTTTGACTTTTAATTATGCCGAAATAATGAATAAATGAAGAAGAAAATTACGAGAGAAAAAATTATCGGCTTGCTTGCAAGCTGGAAAACCCTATACACTTGTGTTCCGAACTTTGGTTCTCTTCAGTATGGTGCCTTTCAGGCCGTGTGGTGATGTTTTGATTTCATGTCCGTGGTTTGTAGCCAAAGAACAGTTTTGACTTCTGTCAATACTGTTTCATTTTCGTATATATATATATTGAATGGTATTTCGTTCGCTTCGCAACTTAAATAAAGTGCTTTGGATCCAATTATAAACATGTGTCGAATACTAATTAAATATTGCGAACCCACCATTGTCCTCAGCACAATATGATGTTAATTCTATCAGACCGTAAAAGCAATTTACGCAGCTCCAATTACCACGATGATGCTTTAATGGCTCCATTAGTTTAAAAAATATCTGCGAGTTTCCCGTATAAAAATTCTTTTGTGTTAAAACCGCAACGGAGATAAGCGTGATTTTACTTTTTGAACTTTGATTGTCAAATCGTAACTGGCCCACGAGCGTCGGCGATTTCGATTGTTCGCGCGGCACAATGCGACGTGCCACAAAGAGCGAGCCGGAATCGCTCAAGTGCCTTCATCTTCTTCTTCTTCCTCTTCGACGATGCCGATGCGGGAAGAAGTTGCAACGGCGAGCGGCGAACAATTCGATCCTCGTCAGCAAGAGTCGTCCGTGTCAGTTTTTAATAGCGGCAAGCGAACCGATCCAACCCCCTTTGTCCGCCCCGATACGCCACCGATATAGATCGGATACTGTGTTCAATGCGACAGGCGAAATTTCGCGTAACCTGTCAACGGGCTTGATTCGACAGCTATTTGATATGTAAACTGTTCCCGATATGTCAGTTTCTGAATACAAGTTGCCGACGCGTATTTGTCGGATTCGACGCCCGATAACTGCGACGCTTTTCCGCCAGTTTTATTCGGCTCGGTTTTTGTGAATTGAAGCACGGAAAGAATGGCGTTCGCAATTGTTCCACAACAGCTTTGTTGATTTGGGCTGGATTTGTCCTTCGACAAAGCTCCGTGAATATTTTGTATAAAAATCGTTACAAAAGAAAACGTTTCCTCATTTTATTCGCCTTTATCAATTGGGTATGTCAACAACAACTGGGCGTTTTTCGTCGACCCAAAATTTAACTGTAGTTCCTTCAATTGTTTCCTCGAGTAAGTCATGATGGTCTAATGAATGGGTAAGCGGGAAAAAAATTCCCGAACCGGTTCTCACGGGAGATATTCAACGGATAAGCGAAATAGCGACCGCTCAATTAAATCTATCCAATACTGACATAATTGTAATATAAGCTTATGTGGAGTGAAAAAACGCGAAAGATTAATGACTAATTAATAAATGATCGAGGCGTAATCGCGTTTCACGCCGTTACGCAAATCCGGTCGCTTGCCTACGAATATTTCCAATTAACCAGTTAGAAGGGGCGTACGGGCCGTATTAAAAAAATTGATAACAGTCGCGTTACATTCCGATATATCTTCGATTCGAAGAAATTTATCCCGTTTCCAATTGATCACCTTGTTCTCATTACAATTAAAATCGCATTAAATTCGAAATGTCAATCGCGAAGAGGTGGCCTAACGCGAAATAACCGTTCCCTCATTATTAATTCATAATTACCAGCGAGGAGAGTCGCGTCGCGAAATTCGCGTCCGACAACGAAATTACGTCTTTGAACTCCAAGTGTCGACTTTAAATGGGGGATTTAGATAAGTTTTTGGTCTTGATGGTGTTTTGCGATTACCCAGATTTCGGGGCCGAGGACGGCAGTTTTATGTATACGCAAAATTGTGTCGTTCATCTCGGCCGGTACGAAACCGAGCGGAAATTACGACCATTCCGTCGCAAATTACAACGATACTTCGAAATTTGATGATCCGCAACGGTTATCTTTCTTCATTATTATTCACTTTGAATTTTCAATTGGCTTCTGCCTTTAGGGAGCTTCCAGCGAAAGGATTCCCTTCTACGAGTTGACTCTCGGGACAAAGTATGCACATGATTGAAATATTAGTTACACTCTGTTCTGATAGGCAATCAATCTCAACACACACTCTTATTGCAAAAAAAGGTTTCATTGAAATTGTTCAATTAACTTTAGGATCTTGTTATTTTCAATTTGATGAAAAATTTTATCAACAAACATTTGCTGGTACTAAAAAATCATATTAATGATATAACCATTTTCAAAAGGTACGTTGATGATTGTCTTATTATCACTTCTGAAGATAAAATACAAACGATATTAAATAATCTCAATAATTTCCATGAGAAAAATAAATTCACTCTCGAAACTGAATCGAAAAATTGCTTAAATTTCTTGGATATGACCATTATTAGATACGGAAACAACAAAATGGTTTAGGAAGGAAACTAATACAAATAGAATTCTCGGTTCTAACATAACACATAACATAAAATGAAAAAAAAACCGTCATAACGAACTATATAGGCAGATCAATCAAACTAACCTCACCAATTCACAGACCCGCTCCAAAGGCACGCTCTATAAAATCATTACTTTTAAAAAATAATTATCCCATATCATTCGTGAACAAAATCATGAAAGAACGTATACACAAACTATACAACACGTTAAATACAAATACCGAGAAAAAAGAAGAGAATTTAATATATATTCCAATCCCATACATACGAAACCTTTCTGAAAAAAATTACCAACATTTTCAAACTTTATCCAAATTTCAGAATAACACATAAACCATGCATTCAAATAACACAACTTTTTACGAAATTAAAATCGCAAATTCAAATTTGTGATTAAGCAAATTCTCATTTCCAAAGCTTATTATGGTGTAGCAGACTTTTTAAAAGACAATGATTTTCATAGTGTGTTAATCTAGTTTTGTTAGAAACATAGTTGTAAATTTGGACATGTCCTATACACTATTATAACTACTGGATCAATGAAAAGTATTATTATTATTATTCTTTCTTGATGTATTTACCCTGTTTGATATGAAAATGTGATGAATATTGGTTGGTTATTCTTAAAAGAGATAATAATTTTATCAGCCTTCAACCAAAATTTCTTGCATTAATTTGAAAAATCTAAATATTTAGTGACAGAAATTCTGCCTACTAGGGAAGATTTTTCAAAGCAAAAAGAACCACGTTTCGTCCGGATGCATTTTCGGGACTCGTCAGTACAGCGTGAAAATGCACCTTGCTGTATACGTGTTGAAAAGATGTTCAAAATGACTTACGTATTGCATCCGGACGAAACGTGGTTTTTTTTTTGAAAAATCTTCCCTATTAGGCAGAATTTCTGTCACTAAATATTTAGATTTTCCAAATTAAATGCAAGAAATTTTGGTTGAAGGCTGATAAAATTATTATCTCTTTACCCTGTTTGTATATATTTTTATTTTTTCTGATGTATTTGATTATAAAGGGTTAATAAAGATACAGTAATTCAAATGATATATTATCGACATTTCGGATTAAACCTTTTTCAAGATATGCCAATTTAAATATTTGACAATGTTTTTATAATAAGTTTTTTTAGTAACAATAACCTGACAAATGAAAAACAAAAAGATGGAGACTTGATATGAAATATTTGTTCAGAATAAAGTTGAGTATATTTGATTCAAATTTCGAATATCTGTTCTGTCATGAATTAATAATAATAATAATAATAAAAATAATAATAAGTATATTTATTTAGCAACAGCTAATAAGTAACAAAAAAAACTAAAACAGCTTCATGAGAAGAAAAGATTACACAATTCCAAAATATACTTGTCTAAGCCTATTCTTAAAAGTTCTAACATTGCATGAGGTTTTAACAATCACCGGTAAAGAATTATAAATTTTCAGTCCTTCAACAAACAATGTTCGGTCCATAGTATGACTAGAGGATCTTGCAATTCGGAAGTCCTGAGCGCTCCGCAGCCCATAGCACAGCATTTCAGATTTCTTTTTCAGAAATTTCTGCAGATACTCCGGGGTTTTTTTATTTATGGTTTTATAAATGAGAACTAGATTCGCTTGAGTAACAAGCTGCCGAACACTCAAGAATCCCAACTTTTCAAGTTCTCTATTGACCGCATCCACAACTTCACCGAAATTAGTTCCAGATACTGATATAGTATCATCTGCGAATAAATTAAGAAAGGAATGTTCCAAATACCTGTTTAAGTCATTCATGTAGAGAACAAAAAGAAGGGGACCGAGAACGCTCCCCTGGGGCACCCCACATTTAACTTCGAGGACTTCGGAACACTTATCGTCAATTTTTGTCGATCATTCAAAAAACACTTAAGCCATTTTAAAACCGTTCCACCAATTCCGTATTTTTTGCACTTCGCGATAAGAATTTCTCTGTCCACCGTCTCGAAAGCTCGTTTTAAATCCATGAACACGCTCACAGAGTTTCTTTTGATATGAATCATTTCAAGAAATTCTCTTGCTTTTCTGTTTTTTTCGTAATCTAGAATTTTCACTGTGTTAAAATCAAATGTACGTTTTAATGTTTGTTCATGTTTATGTATTGCTGTTTGTACTTTAGAGTATTTATGACTTTTTATTCTTTCTTTCAATTTTTGTTTTGTCTGTCCAATATAAACTCCGTTACAATCTTCACATGAAATATGGTATACGATGTTAGATTTATCATTTTTTAGTGTTTCCGATTTTAATTTCGTAAAAAGTTATTTTATTTGAGTGTGTAGTTTATGTGCTATTTTGAAATTTGGATAAGGTTTGAAAATGTTAGTAATTTTTTTAGAAAGGTTTCGTATGTATGGGATTGGAATATATGTTGAATTCTCTTCTTTTTTCTCGGTATTTGTATTCAACGTGTTGTATAATTTGTGTATACGTTCTTTCATGACTTTTTTTACGAATGATATGGGATAATTATTTTTATAAAGTAATGATTTTATGGAGTGTAGAATAGCGGGTCTGTGAATTGGTGAAGTTAATTTGATTGATCTGTCTATATAGTTTATCATGATGGTTTTTTTGTTATTTTTTGTTATGTTATAAACTCCGTTACAATCTTTACATGAAATTTGGTATACGATGTTAGATTTATCATTTTTTAGTGTTTCGGATTTTAATTTCGTAAAAAGTTATTTTATTTGAATGTGTAGTTTATGTGCGATTTTGAAATTTGGATAAGGTTTGAAAATGTAAGTAATTTTTTTAGAAAGGTTTCGTATGTATGGGATTGGAATATATGTTGAATTCTCTTCTTTTTTCTCGGTATTTGTATTTAACGTGTTGTATAATTTGTGTATACGTTCTTTCATGACTTTTTTTACGAATGATATGGGATAATTATTTTTATAAAGTAACCATTTTATGGAGTGTAGAATAGCGGGTCTGTGAATTGGTGAGGTTAGTTTAATTGATCTGTCTATGTAGTTTATTATGATGGCTTTTTTTTGTTATTTTTTGTTATGTTATAAACTCCGTTACAAACTTTACATGAAATTTGGTACACGATGTTACATTTATCATTTTTCAGTGTTTCCGATTTTAATTTCGTAAAAAGTTGTTTTATTTGAATAAAAATCGGAAACACTAAAAAATGATAAATCTAACATCGTATACCAAAATTTATGTGAAGATTGTAACGGAGTTTAAATTGGACAGACAAAACAAAAACTGAAAAAAAGAACAAAAGATCATAAATACTCTAAAGTACAAACAGCATTACATAAACATGAACAAACATTAAAACATACATTTGATTTTAACACAGTAAAAATTCTAGATTACGAAAAAAACAGAAAAGCGAGAGGATTTCTCGAAATGATTCATTTCAAAAGAAACTCTGAAGCAATTAATGACAGAACAGATATTCGAAATTTGAATCAAATATACTCAACTTTATTCTGAACAAATAATTCATATCAAGTCTTTTGTTTTTCATTTGTCAGGTTATTGTTACTAAAAAAACTTATTATAAAAACATAGTCAAATATTTAAATTGGTATATCTTGAAAAAGGGTTCAACCAGAAACTTCGATAATATATTATTTGAATTACTAAATCTTTATCAACCCTTTATAACCAAATACATCAGAAAAAAATGAAAATATATTTTTTTTAATAAACTTTAATAAAGGCTGTTATGAATGAACAATCAAGTAAATCTGGTCGCTCTCATACGTCCCCCAAGCGCGCTCGGTCATATTTTACGCAAAAATTATTTACGATTTCCATGTTCGCTACTTTTTACACAAAAAAAAATTTACATAATATATATACAGACTCTGGCGATGACGCGAAAACGTTGAACGCGAAATCGGTGGAAAAAAACGGTCGACTTCGACATGACGAAGGGTTATTGAGCGATTGAAATATTATTTTGTCGAGAGGGTCGAAGCCGGCTATTTTTATTATTAAAAACTGTTTGTTTTTTCGTTTTTCGCAGGACGAATTGCCGCCGGGGAGGGGCGATTCAATTCGAACAGCGAGGTGAACATTAATACGGAAGTGAAGAGCATTCCAGTCACCAAAAGAGGAGTTTACTTCGCTTTCAGGGACCAAGGGGCGTGCATTTCACTATTAGCAATTAAGGTAAGTCTTTCTCGCACTTATCGTAACGCACGCATTTTCCGGTCGACGCGTGGGGCGGCAAGACGCGCTCCGACTTTCGCTCCCCCTCCCCGCGCCGCCCGGCGTCGCCGGCGGCGGCGGGGTTGAATTTTCTTTCGTTCAAAATTGAAAACCGTACACGAGACGCGGAAGTGGCGGTATTAATTTCAGGATACTAACCTTCCCCGAGCGCGAGGCGCGTTTCGCGAAGACGAAACGTATCGATTGTTTTCGCGCCCGGGGGCGGCGGCGGGGGGGCGGCAGCCGTAAACTGCATATAGCAGCCCCGTCGCGTTTCGTGTTATTCCGAACTTATTCGATTTCACTTTTCCACCGCCGCCGAGCCGTCCGATGGATGGCTTTGTTTCAGTTTTCAATCTCGCGAATGCGAAAATATGATTTCGTCGTCCTGTGGACTCTTCTTCTTCTCCTTCTTCTTCCACCCTCCGTCGTCGTTGTCAGATTAACTCGATGGGAAATACTATTCCGAGTTGCGATTATTCCAATCAACTCCGCCGGCTGAGGGGGGGATTGTCGCGAAGTTTCCAACCGAAATCGGGGGATGAGAAGATGATAATAGACAACAATTTAAATACAGCGATTCTCGCTTTTCGACTACAGTAGAGGAGGATTTTGGTGGAAGGATTAATGTTGAATGGGAGGTTTGACCTTCGTTTGACCTCTAGGGGTCGCATTAACTTCAAATCTGAGAACGTAAAATGCTCCGGTCTATTCGATTCCGGTATTAAAAATAGGAATTACCAGCTAAAAAAATTGTGTTGACCTTGAAATAACCTTGGAATTGAGGTTCAAGGTCACCATTGGGTCCCTCGTTCAAAGCTACTAGAGACGTGACGTCTGTTTTTTTAAGACTAATTTTTTCTTTACCCTGTATATCGAAACTCAAATTCTTTTTTAACAAAGAAGCATAAAACTACCCAGATGAAAAGTTTCTTCTGTTCAATTACAATGAAAATAAGTTTTAATGGAAATCAAAGACAAAAAATCACCTGATTTTTCCCCGGGATGTTATGAAAATCCTGAAAGGAAATGAATGTTTCATCGTTACGGAAAACTTCCATTCATCGTCTTCCCCCTTCGAGCAATATACCTAATACAGCTGAATTGGATCGGTATATGGGTTTCGTTATTCGAGAATGTTCATAGTCCATTTGATCGAATATATTTTATCGTACGGAAGTATCATTTTTGTTCTTTTATTCCATCTCGACTTCCCTGCAAATCTTGATTGATCGTTGCTAAGCCGACGCGAAGTCATAGAAAAAAGAAATTGACTAAACGATTTAACTAATTCGCCTCCATTTTTCAGGTTTATTATATTACTTGCCCGGAAGTGACGATAAATTTTGCCAAATTCCCCGCCACCCCGACGGGCAAAGAAGTGACTGTGATAGAGCAGGCGGTGGGCACGTGCGTGCCCAACGCCGAAGTGGTCGGCGCCAATCCCCTTTATCTGTGCAAGGGCGACGGCAAATGGACGCTGCCGACCGGCGGATGCCAATGCAAGCCCGGCTTCCAGCCGGACGTGGAAAAACAGACTTGCAACGGTAAGAAAGGGATCGGTTTGATGAATGTGCGATCGTTAATTTTTTTTCCCCCTTTCAGTTTGCACCCCCGGAACGTACAAGGCCGAAGTGGGCGACGGTCACTGCCTGAAATGTCCGAAATATTCTCAGGGCTCCGATTTTGGCATGACGGAATGCCGATGCGACAACGGTTATTACAGAGCCTCGACGGATCCCAAAAATATGTCTTGCACACGTGAGTGCCTCCATGTTTACTTCTTGTTATATAGCGGTTGTATCGCTATATTATTAGAAAGGTTAGCGGGCCGAATTTTATGGATAGGGAGTTCATTTTTGTAGCGATCGGTAGATCTTGACATTCTTTTGAACGAGTTCGAAAACGGACGTGATCGATCTGTCCGTTATCGATTTATCGGCGGTCGCGCGTTTTTTTTTCGTGAATTTTTTGTGACATTCGTCGGGGGACTAGGGGATCGGAAGGGGGCTCGGACGGTCCGCGAAGAATGGTATTTTATCGTGGGTATTTTACCTTGCTCTCGAACCCGATACTTAATACGATTTTTTTGAGAAAAACCGAAAATCGCCCATTTTCGCGAAAATTTTAAAAGCTCCCATCTCGAGAAGTACGTACGATTGGAAGACGCGAGATACGTTTTCGAAAAGGGCAAAGATAGTTCTTTGTTTTTTGTCTGCCGTTCGATTCTGCAGCTTCCTCCCTTCTTGAAGTAAAAAATTCGTAAAGTCGAAATTTTTCGTTTTTTGCTTATATCTTGGAGGCGGTACGTCGGACGACGCGATGATCTTCTAAAGATGTTCCTCAATTATTGCGAGCAATCTTTCGCTAGAAGATTCCGAAACTGTAAGACCTATCGTAAGAGAAATAGAAAAAAGTAGGGTGCCGCGAATCGATTTTCGTCGGGTACAGCTAGCTCTTAAAAAATTTGGGATGCCTGTTTCGAATAGATAATTAATACGGCTTTCTTTCTTCTCGAGACATCGCGGACGTAGAATTTACCGATTCTCCGCAAAAAATTACAAAACTAAACCGTCCGCTCCAAAAACGTTTCTTCTGGTAATATCTCCTTTATTACGTCACGTATCGAATTATCGCTCACACGAAAATATTCGAAAAAAAATTAGATCCGAATCGTCCGAGAAACGTGAGGCCGTAGGAATAGCCGTTTTAGAGGAAAACGGCAGAAAATTTCGAAAATTCGAAAAATTTCTCTTATGTGCCGAAGGTATACGATTGCGCTCCGGAAACTTCCGAACGGACGCGTTGACAGACGTGAATTATAGGAGCCGGTTTGGCCTTTGCAATGCAAATATCGATGTACCTATCGAACGAACTGAATAAAAACTATAAATTCCGAAGATTCGCCTACCGATCGTGTCCGGATGGAGTCTCGTCGTTATTTCGAATTCGTTTAATTCGCAATGAGTTTGTTTTAATGCCTAAATTGGACAACTTTATGTACGGCTTGTGGTAGCCGTGGTGTTAGAGTGGAAGGATACATAGTGAGTGATCTCAGGCTCGAAACCACGACGGTGAAGATTTTTTTTTCATCGACGTAATTTTTTTTAATTATCTCCGATGGAAAAAAATAAATGCTACGTTATTATTATTATTATTATAGCCATCTGTATGTATTCAATGTTTTAACGAAAAATCCTTGGTTACAAAGAAGTTTATCGTTATGAAAGGAAAAAACGAGAAATCGATTATCTGCTCCGTCTATGTCTTCTGTCTATGGTAACGTAACATAATCTCGACGATTTATTTCAATCATCTTCGGTTGTTTATCGGTTCCAGAGTTGTTTCTTTCATTGAAATGGAACAAATAATGTAAGGTGCAAAACTGAAATTGAATATTAAAAAGATGCCTAGATATAAAAAAAATGGAATGGTATTCACCTTCAACAAATTTTGCTCGCTCACTATTGGGAACCAATTTTTTACATCACAAAATAATAAGGTGTAAACGACAGAAAAGCAGATAAGATTGTAAAAGTTGAACTGCAAAGTGAAACACTATGATATCCACTTGCGAAAAAAAAGTACGCAAAACAACAACATTGTGGAAATTGTAATAACAGTTTGGTAAATTTAAATTTATTCACTAATTCCAACATATATGACATTTATTCCATTTCAGAATAACTGTTCACAGTGAGTTCATGAAATTAAAACACCTAAACAAAAGGAGAAAACGAGTTAATAAAAAATGAAGACACACAAATACGTTATTTTCCAGTTATGTATTTCAAACATTCATCCAGTAATTTACAACCGTATATCATCGCTGTGGCTTTAGCACAGCCAAGATGACAAAAAAAATTGACTCTCAAAAATACAAATTTACAACTATTCGATTCCATTTATAAAAAATGAAAACTAATATTGCATCTAGAAAAACAGAGCAGAAAACAATAATTTTTTTCTTGATAAAGTGTCAATATCGATTGAAAAGATTGAATCCCCAAAAAAATATAGTTCGTAGCATACTAAATAAATGAAACAGAATATACTTTCAATATAAATTGTACTTGAAAACTAATTGGAATTTCGAAACGCTTCTTCGATTAAAACATCAGATATCATATCCACACCATACTTTACAACCGCTATATCGTCGCTGTGGTTTCTAGCACAGCCAAAATGACAAAGAAAATAAACTTCCCAGAAAATAATAAATTTACAACTAATTTCTTTGATTCCTTTTATATAAAACGAAGAAGAAATTACTTCACACTCTTCAATATGAATACTTGAAAAACAAATGAAAATCATCATCCGCGCTCTTCAAAATCTTTTCATCCCGTGACATTCATATCGAAAATCGACCGCATTACAACCGTATATTCTCTCAATTTTCCTAACGATTTTCGTGATATTTAAGAAAAATTTGGTACGCCTACGGTGACCCAAGACCTGATCTTGTATAGAGCGGAGCGCATATAATGATCTGGCCCCTAGAGTGATCGGGGCGATAGAGGGATCGGGGAGCATAGGCGCAGGAGGGGCCGAAGGCCCCGACTTGGTTTCGTCTGGAACCATGAGTTTTGGAGCTTGGTCATCTGCATTCTGATTCTCAGAAGAAGAAACCCTCCATAAGAGAAAGCAAAAGGAAATAATGACATCATAGTTTCTATTCATTCCTATTGCAATAGTTGAATTGAGCTTCCTCAGATATGGCAAGCTCCAATTTTGCCTTCTGGTTTCTAATTAACAAATGTCCTTCCCTTCTTTTCTTTGCTAGTGCTATGGTTGCTTTTCATTAGGTTCTTAATATTTGAGTTCCATATTTTTCAAGAAAATAACACGAAAGACTGATGCCGGCCGTCATGTTACATTATAATTTGAAGATGTGACCGATTTTCCTTCACGTCGTCGGCAATTTTCCGGGACGATTCGTCGTCGTTCAATGACGGGGGTTGACACACCCCAGCCCTCCTTATGCGAAACGATTGATAATGCCGGCACAGACGACAATTCGATTACGTACACGCGTGGCTCGGCGTACCCGGCGAGAAGATGCCTCAGCCGTTGCATTTCGCGGAACGTTCACCGTCTCAAATTATTATGAAATATTCATTACGCATCGCTGCTGAATATTCATTAAACGAGAATGTCTCATTTAGGAATGCTAATCGGGATAATTACCCAATTGAATAAAGCAAATTCGTTTCCTCTTTTTGTTGATCTTGCCCGATTATTTATTAGGCGATTTACATAACGTCCCGCGAGCAATTACGCTACGTTCAATAATTAATAGTCAGATGCGCGATAAAAGTGGGAACACGGCCGGATGAAATTAACCAATTTGTAATATCGAGCATGAGACTTTTTTTTCCTCGCACACAGAACCGCCGTCCTCGCCGCAGAATTTGTCGGTCAGCTTCGTCGATCAGTCGACGGTCATCTTAACGTGGGCGCCGCCGGAAAACCAAGGGGGACGCCACGACATCAGGTACAGGGTGAAATGCGACGCTTGCACCCTCGGTTTGGTCCAATACAGCCCGAGTTTGGTAAGACAACTTTTTTCTCTGCCTTCCTTTCCACCCCAACTCGTCTAACTCCGACCCCAAGGAAACAATATCGTTATCGATCTTCTTTTTTTTGCCACCGAAGTTGAAGCACGTCTTCAAGAACTCCTTCTCCACATGTTTGCCGACTTGTCTTTAAGTCGGCTTGTTTGTTTTTGGCCTTGCGGGTTCATAAAGTCATTTTAGCTTTGTACAGCAATTGCACATAGTTAACAGCGATCAGCTTCTACGAAATAATCCGGCGGATAGTTTATCGCTTTGTTTTTGACATAAGCGAAGTTGGTTGGAGTTCAAGTAATTGCCATTTAATTAGACGAAGTAACGGCTTTGTTTCTGTTGATATTCAATAAATTAAAGCATTGGTAATCTCCAAACGGTTGAGTTAAGCAACCAAATTCATCATTCAAACGTTTTTCATTAAAAATTCCATTATTATAACTTTTGACGCAGCTCCCCAAAGTCGTATAAGGGAATCGCTTTACACCGTCACAAAGTTCCAAAAATTGTCAAAAATTACCGCGAAACGTGTCTCCATTCCCCCTTTTTAATTGGAACGTTGCGGTCCTCTTGAAAACGTAACTTTTCCCGTTAGCCGTCGTTCAACGAGACGAGAATAACGATAACCGGATTGAACCCCGTCACGACGTACCGTTTCGAGGTGTTCGCCGAGAACGGCGTCTCCCATTTGAGCACGAAGGCGCCCCAGTCCGCCGACATCGTGATCACCACCGAGGCGTCGATCGGAAGCAGCATCACCAACATCCAGATCGTGTCCGTCAAAAGTACGGAGATCAGCTTGTCGTGGGAGTCGCCGAACGTCGTCGTCGGCGGCGATTCGTCCGCCGACGCGGAAAGCGACGCCGTTGAAACTTTCGAGGTTTGTATAAAACATCAAAGGCCTCTTTCTGTCTGAGAGATATCTTTAATCTGGATTATTTTCGTTGACAGGTTCGATGGTTTCCCAAAGGCGACGGCGATTACACCAATTCAACCAGTCTGTTGACGAATAAATTGTTGGCGACGATAACTGGTCTGAGGCAGAAAACGGAGTACGGTATACAGATAAGGGCGAAAACGCAGAGGGGTTGGGGGGCCTATTCGCCAGTTATTTACAAAGTTACCGGAGAAATTTTCAATACAGGTATGTGATACCCGGAACCTTCAATTTTAGAGAAAATAGTTCTAAATGATGGGCTGAAATACTTAAATTCTGGACTGAAACTTGAAAGCGACCCTAAAAACTACAAATTTGTCCGACTGAAAACGTTGAATTGAAAATCTTGAATTTGGTACAAAAACTTTGTGAAAATTGCACTATGAAATTTTGATGTTAGACTGAAAAGATTGAATTTTCTATTGCAATCTCAGAACTTTGGATGTTATACTGAGATTTTCAGATGCTGTACTAAAAACTTTAAATATTGGACCTTCTGCTTTGAATATTGATTCAATTGAAATTTTGATAAATATTGAACGAAGAATTTAGGATCTTAAACAAAGAATTTAGAATCTTAAACTAAAGACTTTGAATATAGTATTGAAAACCTTGAAAATTTTCAAGGTCTATCTAACTACACAGAAGAATGAACTAAAATCGTCAATGTCAGACTAAAAAATTCTGAATGGTGAAATCTGAATTTTAATGGCCGGAGTGAAGTACCTCCATTTTGGAGTGAAACTTGAAAGCGGTACTAAAAACTTTCAATTTTCAACTGTAAAAAAGTTGACCTGAAAAATTTTGAAATTTGGAATGTGGTTTGTTGAAGTTGCATTATGAAATTTTAATGTTAGACTTAAAACTTTAAATACATCCAAGTGCAATCTCAAAACCTTGGAAGTTACACTGAAATTTTCAAATGCGGGACTAAAAACTCAGTGTCCTGGACTAAAAACTTTAAATTTTGAGCCCAAAGCTTTGAATATTGGTCCATTGGAAATTTTGATAATCATTGAAGAAAAAATTTTGAACTCCACTTAAAACTTTGAATATTGTGTTGATAATCTTGAAAGTTTTAAATATTTGTCTAACGACTTAAAATAATGAACTAAAATCGTCAATTTTAAATTAAAAAATTCTAAATATTGGACCAAAAATTTTAATTTCTGGACTAGAATACCTTCATTTTATACTACAACTCGAAAGCGGCACTAAAAACCTTCAATTTCCAACTGAAAAAAAGTCGATCCGAAAAATTTTGAAATTTTAAAAAAACTTACATTTTTAGTTTGTTGAAGTTGCATTATGAAATTTTACTGTTGGACGACTAAAAACTTTAAATACATCCAAGTGCAATCTCAAAACCTTGGAAGTTACATTGAAATTTTCAAATGCGGGACTAAAAACTCAGTGTGCTGGACTAAAAACTTTCAATTTTGAGCCGAAAGCTTTGAATATTGGTCCATTGAAAATTTTGATAATCATTGAAAAAAAAATTTTTAACTCCACTAAAGACTGAATATTGTGTTCAAAATCTTGAATGTTTTAAATGTTTGTTGAATGACTTAGAATAATGAACTAAAATCGTCAATTTCAAATTGAAAAATTCTGAATATTGGACTAAAAATTTTAATTTTTCGACTAAACTACCTTCATTTTAGACTAAAATTCGAAAGCGGTACTAAAAACTTTCAATATTCAACTGAAAAAAAGTCGATCCGAAAAACCTACATTTTTAGTTTGTTGAAGTTGCATTGTGAAATTTTAATGTTAGACTAAAAACTTTAAATATATCCAAGTGCAATCTCAAAATCTTGGAAGTTACACTGAAATTTTCAAATCCGGGACTAAAAACTCAGTGTCCTGGACTAAAAACTTTAAATTTTGAGCCTAAAGCTTTGAATATTGGTCCATTGGAAATTTTGATAATCATTGAAAAAAAATTTTTAACTCCACTAAAGACTGAATATTGTGTTCAAAATCTTGGAAGTTTTAAATGTTTGTCGAATGACTTAGAATAATGGACTAAAATCGTCAATTTCAAATTAAAAAATTCTGAATATTGAACTAAAAATTTTAATTTTTGGACTAAAATACCTTCATTTTAGACTGAAACTCGAAAGCGATACTAAAAGCTGTCAATTTCCAACTGGAGAAAAGTCGATCCGAAAAATTTTGAAATTTTACATTTTTAGTTTGTTGAAGTTGCGTTATGAAATTTTACTGTAAGACTGAAAATTTTAAATATCCAAATCTCAAAACTTTGCAAGTTACACTGACTTGCGGGACTAAACACTCAGTGTCCTGGACTAAAAACTTTGAATTTTGAGCCGAAAGCTCCATTGTAAATTTTGATAATCATTGAACAAATTATTCTGAACTTCACTAAGGACTTTGAATATTGTGTTGAAAATCTTGAATGTTTTCAATGTTTGTCTAACAACTTGAAATAATGGACTAAAACCGTCAATTTTAAATTAAAAAATCCTGAATTTTGGACTAAAAATTTTAATTTCTGGACTAAAATACCTTCATTTCAGACTAAAACTTCAAAGCGCCATTAAAAACTTTCAATTTTCAACTGAAAAAAACCAACCGAAAAATTTTGACATTTTAAATATGGTACAAAAACCTACATTTTTAGTTTGTTTGAAGTTGCATTATGAAATTTTAATGTTAGATTGGAAACTTTAAATATCCAAGTACAATCTCAAAACTTTGGAAGTTACGCTGAAATTTTCAAATGCGGCACTAAACACTCAGTGTCCTGGACTAAAAACTTTCAATTTTGTGCCGAAAGCTCCATTGGAAATTTTGATAATCAATGAACAAAATATTTTGAACTCCACTAAAGACTTTGAATATTGTGGTGAAAATTTTGAAAGTTTTCAACGTTTGTCTAACGACTTAGAATAATGGACTAAAGTCGTCAATTTTAAATTACAAAATTCTGAATATTGGACTAAAAATTTTAATTTCTGGACTAAAATACCCTCATTTTAGACTAAAACTCGAAAGCGATACTAAAAACTTTCAATTACCAACTGAAAAAAAGTCCATCCGAAAAATTTTGAAGTTTTGAATATGGTACAAAAACCTACATTTTTAGTTTGTTTGAAGTTGCATTATGAAATTTTAATGTTAGATTGGAAACTTTAAATATCCAAGTACAATGTCAAAACTTTGGAAGTTACACTGAAATTTTCAAATGCGGGACTAAAAACTCAGTGTCCTGGACAAAAAACTTTAAATTTTGAGCCTAAAGCTTTGAATATTGGTCCATTGGAAATTTTGATAATCATTGAAAAAAAATTCAACTCATTGAACAAAAAACTCCATTAAAGACTTTGAATATTGTCTCGAAATTCTTGGAAGTTTTAAATGTTTGTCAATTTTAAATTAAAAAATTCTAAATATTGGACTAAAAATTTTAATTTCTGGACTAAATATCTCGATTTTGAGACTAAAACTTAAAACCAGTACTAAAAACTTTCAATTTTCAACTGAAAAAATATCGAACTGAAAACCTTAAATGTTAGATTGAAAATTTTGAATGCAGCGCAGTAAACTTTGAATGCTTGATTGAAAACCTAAATATTTAGTTTTTCCGAAGTTTCTCTACGAATTTTCAATGTCAGAACTTAAAATTCCCAATTGCAATCCTAAAAGCTTATATTGAAAACTTTGGATCTTTTACAAAAATTTTCAATTGCTGGACTCAAAACTTAGTCTCGGACTATAAACTTTCCATGATTTTCTAATAATTCAGAACATTAGACTAAAATCGTCAATTTTAAATTAAAAAATTCTGAATGTTGGACTAAAAATTTTAATTTCTCGACTAAAATACCTTCATTTCAGTCTAAAACTTGAAAGCGATACTAAAAACTTTCAATTTCCAACTGAAAAAAAGTCGATCCGAAATATTTTGAAACTTTGAATGTGGTACAAAAACCTACATTTTCAGTTTGTTGGAGTTGCATTATGAAATTTTAATGTTAGACTAAAAACTTTAAATATATCTAAGTGCAATCTCAAAACCTTGGAAGTTGCACTGAAATTTTCAAATGCGGAACTAAGAACTCAGTGTACTGGACTGAAAACTTTAAATTTTCAGCCAAAAGCTCTGAATATTGGTCGATTGGAAATTTGTGATAATCATTGAACAAAAAATTTCGAACTCCACTAAAGACTTTGAATATTGTGTCGAAAATCTTGGAAGTTTTAAATGTTTGTTAATTTGAAATTAAAAAATTCTGAATATTGGATTAAAAATTTTAATTTCTGGACTCAATATCTCCATTTTAGACTAAAACTTAAAAGCATTACCAAAAACTTTCAATTTTCAACTGAAAAAATATCGAACTGAAAACCTTAAATATTAGATTGAAAACTTTGAATGTAGCGCAGAAAACTTTGAATACTTGATTGAAAACCTTGATATTTAGTTTTTCCGAAGTTTCTCTACGAATTTTCAATGTCAGAACTTAAAATTTCCAATTTTCAATTGCCGGACTCAAAACTTAGTCTCGGACTATAAACTTTCCATGATTTTCTAATAATTCAGAACATTGGACTAAAATCGTCAATTTTAGACTAAAAAATTCTGAATTGAAAATTTTGATTCCTGCGCCAAAATACCTCCATTTTAGACTAAAACTTGAAAGCGATGCAAGAATTTGAATGAGTTACACAATACTTAGTCTGAACTTTGAAACTTTGAATATTTGACTAGAAAAATCTCAGACTTTGAGTGCTTTCGAAGTTGCTCTATGAAATTTGAATGTTTGAACTTTGAATTTCCAATTGATCTCTTACAGAAATTTTCAATTTCAGGACTGAAAACTTATTCTCGGACTAAAAACTTAAAATTTTGGTCCGAAGAGGCTTTGAATATTGATTCATTTGAAATTTTAATAAATATGTACTGAATAAAAAATTTACGATTTCAAACTAAAGATTTGGACTATTGCATTGAAAATATTAAAAATTTTTAATGTCAACTGGACTAAAAAATCGTTTTTGACTAAAAAAATTCTGAGCGGCGGACTAACATTTTGAACTTTCGGACTAAAATTTTGGACGTGAAATCGGTACTAAGAACTTCAGTTTTCAAGTAAAATTAGATTGAGAATTTTGAAATACTGTACTGAAAACTTAAACCCGGACTAAAAACTTAAAATGTTGCGCCGAAGCTTTGATTTTCATAAATGTTGAACCAAAAATTTTGAATTTCAAACTAAAGACTTTAATTATTGGATTGTCAAGATTTTCAACCTTGAAAAGGTTTAACTTAAAACTAAACGTCAATTTTAAATCTCGAACTAAAATAGCTACATTTTGGACTAAAACTATTGGAGTGAGAACTTTGAATGTGGTACAAAAAATGAAAACTTTGAATGAAAGCACTGAAAGCTTAGTCCCGGACTAAAAACTTCGAATAAATAAATATGCTTGAAAGATTTATTGATCGAAAATTTTGATAAACGTTAAACTAAAAATTTAAAATTTTTTGGTATTGGATTGAAAACTTTGACTGCTGGACGGAAAATTTTCGCAGACTAAAAACTCTAGCCGTCAATTTTGCTGCAGCAGATAACTAATGTCATCTGCATTTTTGTCAAGAATATACTCTACATCATTATCAGTTATTAACGCATGCAAATGCAATCGGCTTTTGAAGTGCCAATACTTCATTTTCAAACATCTCAATTTTTTTTATACGACGCGTACGTTTTCTAATGATTTATTGGCGAGCGTAATCTAACATGATCTTTCGTTTTGCAGCGTACGTGGGCGATCAGGAAGGAATTAAAATGCAATTAGTGGCAGGTGGAATAGTGGCAATAGTGGTAGTTCTAGTGGCCGTTATCGTCCTCACCGTCGTCTTCTTGAGATCGCGAGCGAACGACGAGTGCAACAAAAAACAACCGAGCGATTGCGACACTTTAGAATATAGAAACGGAGAAGGTGAGTTTGCGGAAAAATTGCGCAATAATAAACTGGATTGAAAAAAATATTTCATTTTGCGAATCTTCGTTTTATATGCCTGTTCTCACCCAGGATTGGTAGTCACTTACAGTAAGTAGTTCAAATGCACATACCCACTTGTGGAATGATGTAATTTGCTTTACGCGTGTACAAGTTTAATTTTTCGTATGTTGGAGGAAACGTTATTTTTAATTGTGCACTATTCGTAGTGTTCAGTAATTTCCTTCGAACTCCCCAAAGCGATGTACACGATTAGTTTTGTCAACCGTTAGTGTTGATGCGATTTTAGCTTTTTCTTTTTTTTTGTTTGTAGTACTTAATCTGGACAACACACCTATCAAACGTACCCACGCCAACGGTAATTTTTTGTTTTTTTTTAATGGTATAACTAATCCTTCTTGACTAACCAAATGCATCGAATGCTTCTTCTAGAATTGTTCTTCCTTTTTTTTTAACCTTACCCTTTGTATGCGATAATTAAAGAATGCGTAATAATTCTAGTGACCACCCCCTTGTTCACCGGTATCGGGAGTTCGTCAAGGACCTATATAGATCCCCATACGTACGAAGACCCCAATCAGGCTGTACGGGAATTCGCTAGAGAAATAGACGCTAGTTTTATAACGATAGAAGCGATAATAGGTAATTCCCTCGATAACAATCCGTCCGATTACGTGACGTTCGTCTTAACTTGTTCGTTTCTTTTTTTGTTTGCGCGAAGGGGGCGGCGAATTCGGGGACGTGTGCAAGGGTAAGCTGAAGATGAACAGTTTGGAGATCGACGTGGCGATCAAAACGCTGAAGGCCGGCTCGTTGGACAAGGCGCGCAACGATTTCCTAACGGAGGCGTCCATCATGGGCCAGTTCGAGCATCCGAACGTGATCTTCCTGCAGGGCGTCGTTACCAAATCCAATCCCGTGATGATCATCACGGAGTACATGGAGAACGGGTCGCTGGACACGTTTTTAAGGGTGAGTTCGCTTTTGAAACGGAGAAAAAAGTGACTGATAACGATGTTCTCCTCCAGGCGAACGATGGTAAATTTCAAGTAATCCAATTGGTCGGCATGCTCAGAGGAATCGCATCCGGTATGCAATACCTGGCCGAGATGAACTACGTCCACCGCGATTTGGCGGCGAGAAACGTTCTGGTTAACGCGCAGCTGGTTTGCAAAATCGCCGATTTCGGCCTGAGCAGGGAAATCGAGTGCGCCACCGAGGGGGCCTACACGACTAGGGTGAGAGAGTCGATAGCGATTTTTTTCCGTTTTTTTTTCAAATTTTTTCGACTCGTCCGCCGGATATTCCCATCGAAAATTCATGGAATTTAGCGGCGATTTTTAATTTTATCGTTCTCGCGCGTCGCGATTTCGATATTTCGCGATCGCGTCCGGATGATTGGTTCCGATGTTATTGTGAGGTTTGGATGTGAAAAAGCTCGTATACAACTTCCACTTCTCCCTGTAACGTCCCCATATTATCTGGGCATCCATAAATATTAAAAGAGGAACGATATTTTTTCATTGATTGGATTCGGTTGTCGACATTTATTCGTTCGCTCTTTCAAAATCGATCATTTTTTTTTGTTACTTGATTGAAATGGATAACGTTTTTCATTAGACAACGTAAAAATGGCAGAGTAGTCCATTTTGCAATTATTGAACGTCGATTTTAATATTAATAAATCGTTTTTTGTTCCATAAAAACACTTTTCGATAACTATATATCGAAATGTTGAATTTTTATTTTTTCTTCACCTCGGGTTCCGCAATTATGAAAAAAGCTCAATCAGCAAATCATATGAAAAGCAAAGAAGAAACAAAAAATCATCAAGAAATCAAATTTCAAATTCAAAATTCGAAGAAACAATGAAAACTTCGATAAACCAATAACATTCATGTAAAAAAGTGGAAGTTTGTCTCAAAATGAAAACTCAAAAAGCTCGAAAAACATTTAAAAGCAAAAGAAAATTTCAAAACGAAGGTCTCAACATTCTAGAAAAGCAATAATATAAACTTGCAGAACTCAAAAATCAAGGGGAACCTAAAAAAATTATATTTGGAGAAATATAAATGAGACATTAAGAATGCTCAAGAAAAAGAGTGAAAATTAAGAGATAGAAATTAATAATTGCCACGAAACTAAAACTTTCAGATTTTTCGATGTATTCTGGATGAGTAAGAAGCGTTTTCTTCTTCGATTTTTGTTAAATCTTCGGTTTTCCGATTTATTTTATTCACATTTTTCATGGAGAAAATACAGGATTTCATGGAGAATCGAAACAGAAAAACTATTAGAATTAGACGAGTTTAAAAAAAAATTAAAATATACTTCAAAATTATCTCAAGAAACTTTGTTGATAGACCTTCAAGGTACAAATAAACTTGAATAACATTGCGAAACTTCATGAAAAGTTTGAATAGTAAGAAATATATGAAAGAAAATGATAAAACACGCATCAAATATATAATAGCTGACTTTCAGTTGGTTATTTGAAATTTTCTTTTAGACAATTCAAAGATTTTCAATCGGAAAACAAGGAATGAACAAAATCGTGAAGAAATCAAATTCCAAACCCAAAATTCAAAGAAATAATGAACACTTCAATAAGCCATCAAGAATATTTAAAGAAAATGGAATTTCGTTTCAACATAAGTAGTCAAAAGAAATTCAAACAAATTTCAAAACAAAAGTTTCAAAATTCTTGAAAAACAAAAGAAAACTCAAAAATGTTAGGAAACTTCAATATTCAAGGTTTCTACGAAAAGAAATGGTATGTCAAAAAAATAGAAGAAAAAACAAAAAGAAGCAAAGTTAAAACTAATAATCCCTACGAAACCAAAACTTTCAGATTTTTCTAATCTATTCTCGACGATTACAAAGTTTTTTTCGTCGATTTTCGTTTACTCATTTTCTTCTAAATTTCTAAAATTCAAAGAAATCATGAACACTTCAATAAGCCATCACGAATATTTAAAGAAAATGGAATTTCGTTTCAACAGAGTAGTCAAAAGAAATTCAAACAAATTTCAAAACAAAAGTTTAAAAATTCTTGAAAAACAAAAGAAAACTCAAAAATGTTAGAAAATTTCAATATTCAAGATTTATACGAAAAGCAATGATATGTCAAGAAATATAGAAGAAAAATTAAGAAAAAACAAATAGAATGGGAAAAGTTAGAAATAATAATCCCTACGAAACCAAAACTTTCAAATTTTCTTAATCTATTCTCGACGATTACAAATTGTTTTTTTCTGCGATTTTCATCATTCCGGTTTACTCATTTTCTATGAAGAAAATACATGGAAATATGGAAAATTGGAACAATTAGAAAAGAAAGACAGCAAAACTATCAGAATTGGACGAGTTGTGAAAAAAAGTCAAAAAATACTTCTAAGATATGCCAAGCAACTTCAGAATATGTCGATAGTTCATTCCGCTACAAATAAACTTGAATGAGATTGCTAAAATTGATCAAAAATTTTAAAAGTAAGAAACATATAAACGAAAATGAATATGAACAAAATACATAGTAGCTGATCTTCAGTTGGTTATTTGGAATTTTCTTTCAGAAATTCGAAATATTTTCGATCGGTTTTCGATATTTTCGACGAATTTGATATTTTCAATCAATTAATTAGTCCATTTTTTCAGAAAGCCATGTAAAAAACAAGGAATGAAAAAAATCAAACCCAAAATTCAAAGAAACAATGAAAAATTAAAAAATAGAAATTAATACCTGCACGAAACTAAAAATTTCAGATTTTTCAATGTATTCTGGATGGGTAATAAGCGTTTTTTTTCTTCGATTTTTGTTAAATCTTCGGTTTTCCTGTTTATTTTCTTCCCATTTTTTATGGAGAAAATACAGGATTTCATGGAGAATCGAAACAGCAAAACTATTAAAATTAGACGAGTTGAAAAAAAAATCAAAAAATACTTCAACATATCTCAAGAAACTTCAAAATATGTTGATAGACCTTCAAACTACAAATAAACTTGAATAATATTGCTAAACTTCATCAAGAATTTGAATAGTAAGAAATATATGAAAGAAAATGATAAAATACGCATAAAATATATAATAGCTGACTTTCAGTTGGTTATTTGAAATTTTCTTTTAGACAGTTTTTCAATCGGAAAACAAGGAATGAACAAAATCGTGAAGAAATCAAATTCCAAAACCAAAATTCAAAGAAATAATGAACACTTCAATAAGCCATCAAGAATATTTAAAGAAAATGGAATTTCGTTTCAACATGAGTAGTCAAAAGGAATTCAAACAAATTTCAAAACAAAAGTTTCACATAAATATAGAAGAAAATGTATTAAGAAAAAGAAAAATGAATGGGAAAATGGGAAAAAGTTGGAAATAATAATCCCTACGAAACCAAAACTTTCAAATTTTTTTAATCTATTCTCGACGATTACAAATTGTTTTTTTCTCCGATTTTCATCATTCCGGTTTACTCATTTTCTGTGAAGAAAATACAGGCTTTTATGGAAAATTGGAACAATTAGAAAAGAAAGACAGCAAAACTATCAGAATTGGACGAGTTGTGAAAAAAAGTCAAAAAATACTTCAAAGATATGCCAAGAAACTTCAAAATATGTCGGTGGTTCATTGCGCTACAAATAAACTTGAATGAGATTGCTAAAATTGATCAAAAATTCTAAAAGTAAGAAATATATAAAATAAAATGGATATGAACAAAATACATAGTAGCTGATCTTCAGTTGGTTATTTGGAATTTTCTTTCAGAAATTCGAAATATTTTCAATCTGTTTTCGATATTTTCGACGAATTTGATATTTTCAATCAATTAATTAGTCCATTTTTTCGGAAAGCCAAGTGAAAAACAAGGAATGAAAAAAATCAAACCCAAAATTCAAAGAAACACTGAAAAACTAAGAGATAGAAATTAATATCTGGACGAAACTAAAACTTTCAGATGTTTCAATGTATTCTGGATGGGTGAGAAGCGTTTTTTTCTTCGATTTTTGTTAAGTCTTCGGTTTTCCTGTTTATTTTTTTCCCGTTTTCTGTGGAGACAATACAGGATTTCATGGAAGATCGAAACACTAAGACTATTAGAATTAGACGAATTGAAAAAAAATCAAAAAATACTTCAAACATATCTCAAGAAACTTCAAAATATGTTGATAGACCTTCAAACTAGAAATAAACTTGAATACTTCAACTTCAAAATATGTTGATAGACCTTCAAACTACAAATAAACTTGAATAATATTGCTAAACTTCATCAAGAATTTGAATAGTAAGAAACATATAAAAGAAAATGAATATGAACAAAATATATTGTAGCTGATCTTCAGTTCGTTATTTGGAATTTTCTTTCAGAAATTCGAAATATTTCCAATCGGTTTTTGATATTTTCGACAAATTTGATATTTTCAATCAATTAATTAATCCATTTTTTCGGAAAGCCAAGTAAAAAACAAGGACTGAAAAAAATCAAACCCAAAATTCCAAGAAACAATGAACATTTCGATAAACCGAAACTTCGTTTCAAAATGAAAACTATCAGAACTATGAAAACAAATTTCCAAGATCAAAGTTTTCATAGAAAACCGGAACAATATGAATAGAAAGACTGTAAAACAATCAGAATTGGACGAGGTTTGAAACAAAGCTCACAAAAAAATTTTAACATATGTTAAATGAGATTGCTAAAATTGATGAAAAATTCTAATAGTAAGACATATAAAAGGAAATGAAAAAAAAAACCACCAAAAATATTATAGCTGATTTTTAGTTGATTATTTGGAATTTTCTTGCAGAAATTCCAAAAATTTTCAATCGGATATTTTCGACGAATGTGATATTTCCAATCAATTGATTAGTCAGTTTTTTGGGAATTCAAGTGGAAAACAAGGAAAAAACAAAAAATTATCGAGAAATCAAATTACAACCCAAAATTCAAAGAAACAATTAACATTCAGGTAAACCAGCAAGAATATTTAAAAAAAGTGGAACCTTGCTTCAAAATGAAAACTGATGAAATATTCAAACAAAATAGACATAAATGTCATCTGGAAACGTTAAAAATGAAAAAGTTTTAAAAAAAGTCTCAAAATTCTAGAAAAACATAAATTGCAAAACTCAAAAATGATGAGAAAATTCAATAACAAAGATTTCTAAGAACTGAAAAAATTATATGTTAAGAAATATAATTGGAAAGTATTAAAACTCAGGAAAAATTGAAAGACAGAAACTAATGACTCCCATGAAACCAAAACTCGATTCTCTATTCTCAAGTATTACAAAAAAATGCTTTTTGTTCGATTATTGTTGAAATTGAGACAATTTGAATAAAAAGACGAAAAAACTATCAGAAATGGACGAGATTTAAAAAAAATATTTCAAATCATGAGCTACAAACAATCTTGAATAGGATTGCTAAAACTCATCAAAAATTTCAATAATAAGGAATATATAAAAGAAAATGATAGAACATCGACAAAATATAGAATAACTGATTTTCGGTTGGTTTTCTTTAAACAACTTCGAAAATCGGTTTTCGATAGTTCCGACGGATTTGATATCTTTAATCAATAAATTAGACAACTTGTTTGAGGAGTTTTCCGAAAATCAAACGAAAAACAAGGAAGAAACTAAAAATTTTTGGGAAATCGTATGAAATGGAATGAATTAACTGGATGTAAAACGAGCTCAAAAATAATTAAATTTCTATGATTTAGTTTGTCTCCAATATGTTCGCTGAAAAAATATGTTTCAAAAAAGCTGAAAGAGTGTTCCGTTCGATGTGCTTTGCCAATTTTTGAAATCTTTCTCTTTTCTTTTTCAAATTAGGCGGGGGATCTGTGGCATCTCTTCAAGATGAATACAATTGTAAGTTTCAAATTCTCACTTTTCCTTAATGCTAAATTATTTTTGTTTCGAAACGAAACGAATAACATTAAACGCCTCTCGTGCGAAAACAACTTATCTAAAAAAAAATCCGTTTTTCGTTGCCTCTAATCAGTAGTCGTTATTTACATCTGTACCATTTTATCGTAGGGTGGAAAAATTCCGGTTCGATGGACGGCGCCCGAGGCGATCGCGTTCAGGAAATTCACGTCGGCCAGCGACGTTTGGTCGATGGGTATCGTTTGCTGGGAGGTGATGTCGTACGGCGAACGGCCCTACTGGAACTGGTCCAATCAGGACGTAATCAAAAGTATAGAAAAGGGATATAGGTACGTACGTTTTATGAGATCGCGTTGAGATTAAATCGCAAATTTCAGATTACCCGCACCTATGGACTGTCCCGAAGCTATCTACCAGTTAATGTTAGACTGTTGGCAGAAGGAACGAACGCACAGGCCGTCCTTCCAGTCGATCGTAAACACTTTAGATAAATTAATTCGTATGCCGGATACATTGAGGAAAATTGCTCAAAATCGGTGAGTAGAAATCATTAACATTAAGGGGAAAAAGGTCGATCAAAAACGTTTCGAGTTTTAATATCGATGTAGAACCGTTACGGAGCTAGTTGTTTGTTCTACGATTTGAGGTTTGTTCAAATTAATCAATGGGATCATTCCAATAGTTCGTACCATAGAATCAAATCTCAAATTGCTTCGAACCGACATCCGTGCATCTTGCCATTGTCATGTTGTGTTAACATTTATCCACGTTTATTTTAGCTCTCATCCATATAACCCTTTCGATTGGCACATTAGAATACCGCAACAAGAAGTCCACTCGTCTGAACTGTCTAACATTCAAGACCAGAACGCGTTCCGCGATCTGGTCGTCGGTCAATCTCAAAATTATTCGATACCTTGCGCATCGGACGCTCTCGACGCCGCCCAAATCTACCCCAACTACCACCTGCCCGATGTCATACTGTTTCAAAATTACGGCACGCTGCCGGGCGGGGCGCAAAGTTCCTCGAACCTGTCGCAACACTACACCAATTTCGATCCCTTCAATCTGCGACGACAATTGATCAACTCCGAAATGAATAAGCACTTTCGCAGCCTGCTCGACTTGAGCGACGACAACGTGTCGGAGCAGCGCGCGCCCGAAACGTGGGGCTACGACAAATCACGAACGGTCAATTCGACCGAGAACCTCGACCTTAGACGCTTGTTGGAAAGCCGTATGGCGGAGACCTTCGACAGGCGACCGGCGAACTCGTCGCGCTACCACCCCCGGCCGACCAGGGACGCGGCGCAATGTTTCAAACGCAAACGCAACCTCTCCCAATTCTTCCCCAAGAAGTTGCAAAAGCACCTCGTGCAAAAAATGAACGGCAACGATCAGTTCGAGTTGAACGGCGCGTGCGCGACCATGGACGACGGTACAAAACCCAACAATCTCGGTTACGACTCTCGAGCCGCAACGTTGCGCAGACTGCCGGAGCCCAGATTATATTTCGATCTGGAGAAGGACGGCGAAGAGCCGGTGGAGAACGATCGTTACAACGATCTAAACAGACGGCACCGGAGGCACGACGCGCAACCGAAAAATCACGAGAACAACATGATCGAGTTGCGCGAACGTTTCAAAGACGACGAAGGCGGCGGAACGGCGGCCACGACGAACGGGTTGCGGGAGGAGGATGAGGACGGCGAGGAGGAACGGCGGAATGCGGGTGTATCGAATGAGAGTAAAGAGTTGAACGGGAGCGATGGTCAGTTTTCGAATAATTTTGACGAGACGATGTTAGAAAGTTTGGATGAGGGTGGAGGCTTGGATAGTGGCAGAGACGATGGTACGGCACCTAAGTACTCTTTGCATCTGCAAGATGGAGCTTGGGTTACCTTTAATCACCTGTAAATATGCTTTCTATGTGTTAATGTTTGTTCTACAGGTATAATTTTTTGCTTGCTTTTCGTTCTTGAATCCTGTTGCTTGAATTTTTTTGCCCGCAACGTTATCATTTTTTTGTGTTTAAAAATGAAAGTAATCGCGAGTGCAATCCTGTAATTAGTAGGAGACTTGCGCACTATCTATTAGAGACTGTAACACTTCGCTTCTGTGCTATAGTTGACACAAATCAAGTATTAGTGATGGGTTGTTATGTAGCAATCTGCGTTTTTAGAACTTCCATTGTGTAGTAGCTGGTACGTCGAGAAGAAAAAGCAGATTTAACAGCGTAAATAAATGACAGTTGAACCGAAATCTGCTTTTGGTAAGCTGACTCACACGAGTGCCATTTCTAGTACGAAATCAAATCTGAAATTCGAATTGAAAACCAAAAAAAATATCAAGTACAAAAACTGAAAAAAACCAAATTTCAGACGTTCTCAACTGGCAAGCCTAAAATCCAGAACTACAATTTAAAAAAATCGTAAAGCCGTCCTAAAAACCTGAAATTCGAGCGTAGAAAACCAAAAAAGCCAACTTCACAATTTACCAGCCGAAAAATATAAATGAGAATAGAGAACCACGAGAAATATATATTTGAAAGAAAATTCCTGATCGAAACTGGAAAACTGTGGAATTCGCACTTAAAGGCCGAAATTTCGAACTTGAAAAACGAAATCTCGAACCGAAACCTGCAAATCGAGTCTAAAATATCTAAAAATCGATTCTAAATTCCAAACGACCTAAAAATTTTAACGAAAACCCAGAAATTAAAAAAAAATTTGGGACGAAGCTGAAGGCATGGAATTCGAATTTCAAAATTGAACAAAAAAAAAACTAAAAATCGAACATGTAAATACAAAATTTCGAGCCGTAAACTTTAAATTTCAAAATATGACATTTTTTAGGATATGTTTTACATGTTTTTATATTTGAAATGCATTTGTTTACTCCCCCCCTTTTTTTAATGTTAACGTCACCTTAGAGGACAAAATAACTTTTATTAAACGTACTTCTTTCTATGTACGTTTTTTCCTTCCAAATCAAAAACCAAAAAAGCCAACTTCACAATTTACCAACTGAAAAACATAAATGAGAATAGAAAACCACGAGAAATATATATTTGAAAGAAAATTCCTGATCGAAACTGGAAAACTGTGGAATTTGCACTTAAAGGCCGAAATTTCGAACATGAAAACCCAAATTTTGAACTTGAAAAACGAAATCTCGAACCGAAACCTGCAACTTGAGTCTACAAATCTGTTCTAAATTTCAAACGACCTAAAAATTTTAACTAAAACTCAGAAATAAAAAAAAATTTGGGACGACCTGCAGGCATGAAATTCGAATTTTAAAATAGAACAAAAAAAAAACTAAAAATCGAACATGCAAATACAAAATTTCGAACCATAAACTTTAAATTTCAAAATATGACATTTTTAAGGATATGTTTTACGTGTTTTTATATTTAAAATGCATTTGTTCACTACACCCCCTTTTTTTAATGTTAATGTAACCTTAGAGGAACAAAACAATTTTTATTCAGCGTACTTCTTTCTATGTACATTTTTTCCTTCCAGATCAAAAACCAAGAAAGCCAACTTCACAATTTACCAACTGAAAAACATAAATGAGAATAGAAAACCTCGAGAAATATATATTTGAAAGAAAATTCCTCATCGAAACTGGAAAACTGTGGAATTCGCACTTAAAGGCCGAAATTTCGAACATGAAAACCCAAATTTTAACTAAAATTTGAACTAAAACCCAGAAATAAAAAAAAATTGGGACGAACCTTGCAGGCATGGAATTCGAATTTTAAAATAGAACAAAAAAAAACTAAAAATCGAACATGCAAATACAAAATTTCGAACCGCAAACTTTAAATTTCAAAATATGACATTTTTTAGGATATGTTTTTATATGTTTCTATATGGGATATAAAAAAATTTGTGATTCATTTGTTTATGTCACCTTAGAGGAACAAAACAACTTTTACTCAACGTACATCTTTCTATGTACGTTTGTTCCTTCCAAATAAATTACAGTACACATTAGCGAATTACATTACCAGTGAAATCATCATTCACAATAACACATAAAATGTTGTCGGCAAAAAATACGAGCAATTCAACTAACTAATCTATTCTCTTTTTTATTCATGTCGACTGCGTGCGAATTTTCAGAATCACAATGTTCAAACTAAATCACTCAAAACGCATCACACAAAGTAGTTTCCGTCCGTCACACAAGTAGAGAATAGACTAGTTTCACGTAGTGCTTACCCTATTTTCTATAATTTACGCCTTTTGTTGCTGCGCAGTTCCCGAAACCTACTTTATTTTACGTTCGTTTAACGTTTTTTTTTAACTTGTGTTGTGGTTTTTTTTTGTTACCATCTCTCGTACCATATCTTCACATTAACTTTTCACTTGGGTTATATGGTGGATGAACGAAAAAACGCGTCCATCGTTCTCGCGCGCTTATCGACTTGATGCATCGCTTTTTTTAACGCTTTTAAATGGAGTTTATGTCGTAAGGATTGCGTTCTTGATCTACGTGGAGATTTTTTTCGACGACGCAACAATTGGTGTTCATTGTTTTTTCTGTATGGCGTCGACGCGGCCCGATCGCACGTTCGATTGCGGCGCGTCGCTCGTACGTCGTGCGAGTTTTGTTGAAACGTGTTTTTCTGGGTTTGTTTGCAGCAACGCGAGCTCGTTATCGGACGACGCGCAGGATTTAACCAGTTTCTGTTCGGTGGAGGAGTGGCTGAACACGATCAAGATGAGCAGGTATTCGGACAATTTCCTGAACGGCGGCATTTCGACGATGGACGACGTGCTTAGTTTGAGTGTCAAGGAACTGAACGAGATCGGCGTCACGATAGTCGGTCATCAGAAGAAAATCATGAACAGCGTGCAAAACATCAGGGCGCAGTTGCGTCTCAGTGGAAACGAGGGATTTCTTGTTTGACAATTTTTTGTGATAACTTAGGAACAACGAGTGACTCAGTGAGTGACACAGATCTGATTTGATACAGTATTAAGTAAGTACTAAACGGATTAAAATGCAACTGCCGATCTTTTTAACTTGACGTCGTTTTTGGATGAATTCAAAAAAAAACTTTCTATCAGACTAAAATCGTTTCATTTGTACTCGAGCAGCCAGCCCCCCACAAAAATGTCTTCCATCGCAAGTTTTTCTAAGTTTGGAAATTGGGAAAAGTTCGAGAGATTGGCAGCTGCACCAGTGGAAGGATCAAAATATATTCAATGTTCTCTGTCCTTCGGAACGTACACGCATTTTCGGGACACTTAATTTTTATCAATAGATAAGTGGAAGTTTTCGATTTCCCAATGACGAATTGTGATCGACTCGCAGCTTTTATTTATTTCAAAGTTGGCCTAGACGTTTAGTTTTGTTCGTTCCGATTTTTTGTTGTTGCAAAGTGTTTTTTCATTTTTTTATTTTATCGGGAACGTCGGGCGGCTTGTTATTTATTCGAAATATTTATTGGTAGGAGTTTGTTTTCTGTCAAATCGAACATATCTTGCTTGAAAAATGAGCGTGGGACAATATTTTTTCCTTTGTTGTTTAAAATATCGAAGAGGATGGAACACCAAAATAATACGGAACGGAAAAAATAGCGAAAATCAAACTTGATTTCAGTTAGTTTGATGTCGGAAGTTACGTGCATATTTTCACCTTTTTCATAGTTCTTAATTAACTCTATGTGGAGATGTCCAAATTATATTAAATAAAGCAATGTAAGACTGTTTGTCGAGAGAATAATTTAATAAATAAATAAATAAATAAAAAGTAACGTCATTATTCCAGAATATAGCAATAATTGAATGTCTTGATGTTCAGAGGCAAATAATAAGACAAAAAAAGAGATGAACAGTTAGAATAGGTGATGATATAAGGATTATACGCAAAATTTTGGATTTTGCGGATAATTCAACAGTCTGTTTTCAAAATTTACACCGATCTTATTCTAAACTATACCTGCCTTTATATTTTCTTGCACCGCGATCGAGCTTTGTACCTTGGGTCCTAATTACTCGTAATGCAAAACTATTTTTTTATGGGAAAACTTTTATAATGCTTAAATTTTGTTTATTATTTGGCCTCCACATAATGTACAATCGAAGTGTATCTATAAAAGTGTAAATGTACTTAATTTTCTATAATGCTCAAAATATATGCGCCTATCATAGAGAAAAAATGAACAATAGGTAACGAGAAATCTATTCCAGGAAAGCCAAAAATATTCGTCGCAAGTTTCGATCGGTTCTAGCTCAAGCAGGAATCGAACGGAACTTGCGACGCATTGAATGCACCTTCACATATTAACAAGATGCCTTTTGTACAGACTTTATACATAAAAAATTACAGTTAACATATTTTCCTGGAATAAATTTCGATTTATTGAAATTTTTAGGGAATAATTTGACTGAAAACGCATCTTTTAATCTAGTTTTTTCTCTCAATTTCCAACATTCCAAACAGTTTCTTTTGTAATATTCCATTGATCAGCTGCGCCTAAGTCAAGATACCAAAACGGTAAAAAAAAACGATTAGATACATAGCAATAAATACAACGAACGAACGTTTCACAAGTCCAACAATTCGAACAACGATCAGTGGAATAAAATTACTTTACTTGTATGTATGAGTTCAATGTGCTGAGTGACGTGATAGAAAGTTGCCGAAAATGACAACAACCCCTTAAAACTTCGCAAAAAAATAGACTGGTTTTTTAAAAATTTTATTTCGACTATGTAAGCTACTCGATAAGGACAAAAACGATTTTGTATACTTTCCTTTTTTTAACATTCAGCCGATACTTAAAAAACTTTTGTATTTCCATATTCTCTTAAGACTTTAATGTAAAATTGTAAAATATTTGTAATATACCATTATTCATTATAAAATAGCTTGAATATCTAGTTCGTTTCATTTATTTTCGAACATATCAAATGGATCTCCTTAGCAATTTAAACACTAAATTAAATGAGGTTATGATATTGACCGTAGAATATATGAACTACCGAGTCATAGAGAAAGGTTGCGTGAATCATAGACAACTGTAATGTTTAGAATTAAACAGGGACGTACTTACGTACTATTTAAAAGTTCTTTATTATTTCGATTCAATAAAATAAATATTTGATGACCTTGACTAAACGCCATCAATTTGAACTACTAAGACATAAGAACTACTATCGGAAAAACTACAGGTCACCTGAACTATTCGCGGAAAAACTACAAGTCAACAAAACTACTGAGATGTTCTTTTCACTCATATGTTCCTTGTCTCGAATTTTGAAAAAAAATTTCCAAATTTTATCTAACACATACTCTTTTGAGTCATATGTTCCTGGTAACTCTGGCGAATGTTGGCCAAATTTCCGAAATGAATAAAACACACTCTTTTGACTCCTATGTTCCTGGTACCTCTGTCGAATTTTGCCAAAAATTTTGTTAAAAATTCGACGGAGGTACCAGGAACATAGGAGTCAAAAGAGTATGTTTTCGTTACACACTCTTTTGACTCCTATGTTCCTGGTACCTCCGCCGAATTTTTACCAAAATTTTCGGTAAAAATCGTAATTTGCCGAATATTTTGGTAAAAATTCGACAGAGGTACCAGGAACATAGGAGTCAAAAGAGTATGTTTTCGTTACACACTCTTTTGACTCCTATGTTCCTGGTACCTCTGTCGAATTTTGCCAAAAATTTTGTTAAAAATTCGACGGAGGTACCAGGAACATAGGAGTCAAAAGAGTATGTTTTCGTTACACACTCTTTTGACTCCTATGGTCCTGGTACCTCCGCCGAATTTTTACCAAAATTTTCGGTAAAAATCGTAATTTGCCGAATATTTTGGTAAAAATTCGACAGAGGTACCAGGAACATAGGAGTCAAAAGAGTATGTTTTCGTTACACACTCTTTTGACTCCTACGTTCCTGGTACCTCTGTCGAATTTTGCAAAAATTTTGTTAAAAATTCGACGGAGGTACCAGGAACATAGGAGTCAAAAGAGTATGTTTTCGTTACACACTCTTTTGACTCCTATGGTCCTGGTACTTCCGCCGAATTTTTACCAAAATTTTCGGTAAAAATCGTAATTTGCCGAATATTTTGGTAAAAATTCGACAGAGGTACCAGGAACATAGGAGTCAAAAGAGTATGTTTTCGTTACACACTCTTTTGACTCCTATGTTCCTGGTACCTCCGCCGAATTTTTACCAAAATTTTCGGTAAAAATCGTAATTTGCCGAATATTTTGGTAAAAATTCGACAGAGGTACCAGGAACATAGGAGTCAAAAGAGTGTGTAACGAAAACATACTCTTTTGACTCCTATGTTCCTGGTACCTCCGTCGAATTTTTAACAAAATATTCGGCAAATTACGATTTTTACCGAAAATTTTGGTAAAAATTCGGCGGAGGTACCAGGAACATAGGAGTCAAAAGAGTGTGTAACAAAACATACTCTTTTGACTTCTATGTTCCTGGTACCTCCGCCGAATTTTTACCAAAATATTCGGCAAATTACGATTTTTACCGAAAATTTTGGTAAAAATTCGGCGGAGGTACCAGGAACATAGGAGTCAAAAGAGTGTGTAACGAAAACATACTCTTTTGGCTTCTATGTTCCTAGTACCTCCGCCGAATTTTCACCAAAATATTCGGCAAATTACGATTTTTACCGAAAATTTTGGTAAAAATTCGGCGGAGGTATCAGGAACATAGGAGTCAAAAGAGCATGTTTTCGTTACACACTCTTGTGACTCCCATGATTAAATTTGGAAATTTCGTTTATAATTCACCAAAGCTACCAGGAAGAACAATATTTGCTGTCTTAATGGCCGACTGCCGAGGACATTAAAGGAAAAGAAAAAGAAGAATATTTTGACCGATACCGAATAGGACAATCAGCTTGTAGTTCTCCAGGTCAGTAGTTCATTCAACTTGTAGTTTTGCTTTGTAGTAGTTCATTCGATTTGTAGTTTTGCTTTCTAGTAGTTCATTCGATTTGTAGTTTTGCTTTCTAGTAGTTCAGCCTTAGATGGTTCTTCGTATAATTTCAAAAATATATAATGAAAAAAGCATTCCGTAAAAATGGCAACAAAACAAATAAAATATGCCACTTCTTTTTAACAAGGATTGCTACTTTATTGTCTTGGATACAGTGTGACGAGGTGCGAAATAAAACAACTTTTAGCTTTAATAACATATATTTCACAGAATGTTTCTAAATGCTTGCAATTTTCTACTTTTACTGAATACATTTGTGGATTGCAAAAAATAAGATAGGAGATTGGCTAGGAAGTAGCCAATAAAACAACCAATAACGCAAGAATTTGGCCAAATTTGCCACTCTCTGTTCCAGTCTAGAGGTATAGGAATAGCTCCCAACCAAGCACCAGATAGCGTTAAACCGAATTGCACCAGAATCATATTATGTAAACTATCCTTTGGTATCAGTACTATTGTATCTACTAAAGTGAACACATCATCAATTTCCAAGTAAAGTACAACTGGTACTACAGCCAAAACCGTTAACAAACAAGAGAACATAAACGTTTGTTCAAATTTTGACAGGAACGGGGCTCCGAGTAAAACAGAAACGACGTAAAAAACAACCACCATTTCCATAACGAACAGACTACTTTTCCATACCTTGTCAAATTTTAAATTTCGTTTCCTCGGTCGCTCTGCATTCAATCTGGACGATTTAAAAAAATAATATTTAACGAACTCCAAACCGAACAACAGGAAAAGGATGCGTAGATTATCATACTTCCCGAGTTTGTATAAATTTTCACTGAGGTGCAGAATGTATAACGTAACTGGGATGTAAATCGACGTGAACAAATTACTTTTGGCGATAATGGTGCTGAATTTATCTCTAGGAACCAGTTGAAACATTTTGTGATCTACAAAAAATTGTGGGAATAGAAACGTTTACAAATTATCTGATTCCTTACTTGATTTAATAAGTTAAACTGTTCCCAAATAAACAAATTTTCCGACATTAAAGTAAGGTTATGATTTTGAAAATCACAGAAATGCGCGACGTTTATAGTATAATTCACAGCCACTAGATGGCGGCTCTATGCTCTTTCCTAATAAAATTTCTCAAGGTTAATCACGAATTTCGTTTTTCACGTCAAACTTATCATCCCATTTCTATTCTTAACCTCCTGTTTATCAGGTCAAAAAGGTCGTGTTAAGGTTACTTTCGTCTACTTTTAAGAAAAAAAAAATGTATTCCAGATTATTAAAGCAGTTCGCATGCAGTGGCCGAAAATTCAGTACTTCAAATCAGGTAGGTACTACATCCCAATTATTATCGTTACTTTTAAACGTGTCACTTTTTATGCGTCACATATTGTTCCTTTTCCAGAGAAACACCAAAGTTGCAGTTGCTGGAGCAGCCGGAGGTATCGGTCAACCTTTATCATTGCTATTGAAACAATGCCCCTTAGTAACGGAATTAGCGCTATACGATATCGTGCACACGCCGGGCGTCGGTGCCGATCTGTCGCACATCGAAACGCCGGCCAAAGTCAAAGGTTACATGGGACCTGAACAACTCAAAGAATGCTTTAAAGGGGCAGATATCATCGTTATACCAGCTGGAGTGCCTAGGAAACCGGGTAGGTAAGCAAACTTAATGTAAATTTAGATAATAAAACATTTGATTTCGTTTAAGGTATGACAAGAGACGATTTATTCAACACAAACGCAAGTATTGTACGAGACCTCGCTAAAGCGGCTGCCGAAGTTGCTCCCAAAGCTTTATTAGCCATAATTTCAAATCCAGTCAATAGCACAGTTCCAATAGCAGCTGAAGTTTTCAAGAAACACGGAGTGTACGATCCCAAACGAATTTTCGGCATAACCACCCTGGATATCGTTAGAGCAAACACGTTTATAGCTGAAGCCAAAGGCTTGAATCCGTTAGATGTTCAAGTCCCCGTTATCGGTGGTCATTCTGGAGTAACTATTATTCCGCTTATTTCGAGAACGGCACCTCAGGTTTCCTTCACTCCAGAAGAGTTGAAACCTTTAACCGTTAGAATACAAGAAGCCGGTACGGAGGTTGTCAAAGCTAAAGCGGGTGCTGGTTCGGCTACACTGTCGATGGCTTACGCCGGTGCCAGATTTGCGATTTCCTTAATTAAAGGCTTAAAAGGAGAGAAAGGAATTGTCGAATGCGGTTTTGTCGCATCGGACGTGACTGAAGCATCCTACTTTTCAACCCCCTTGGTATTAGGCAAGGAAGGCGTCGAGAAAAATTTGGGAATCGGCAAAATTTCGCCGTTCGAGGAGGAATTATTGAAAGCCGCTTTGCCGGAACTCAAAAAGAACATCCAGAAGGGAATCGATTTCGCGAATAAGAGCTAATTTATACACATATTGAATATTGTATTTTAACATATACATATTTTTAAAAATATAGATTCTACCTCTGTATTATATAAAATTTATTTTTGCAAAGTTGCTCAAACCGACAAGATAGCTAAAATTTTTCGATGATCCAGGGAGTATTATATTCTGTGACATAACCTAATTGTTTGGACCCGTTTAATTTCAAAATGACCCAACGAGAAATTTTCAATCTACTATTACGAAATGATTATACAATCGAATCGGATGTTAATCCGCTTCTTATCGAAGATATTGCCGAAAATATAAGTAAGAAATTAACTGACATCTTGTACGATCCTTCAAAAATCAAATCGTCCTACCGAAGAATCAATGTTTTGGTGAGAGTCATTTTGTGATTTCTAAAATACAATTTTCGTTTTAGAAATTCATTGGAAATTTAGTGTCGAATAATCACAACCATAATTATATAAACGATAACAACTTACCAATTTTTCTGCGTCAATTGTCTGATAATTACACGAAAAATAACAGTTTAGTGGATACCGAAACACCGACCAAACCAAACCTTTGCGATCGAATAATCGCCGTACAGAAATCAAGACACGAGAAACAAAAAGAAATTAATAAACTCTTGGGTAACGTTCAACGTTATAATTCTCAGTTTTTTAATTCGAAATCAGATTTTCAGGCTACGAAGTTGCAAGCCAAATTACGAAAACTGGGAATAGTTTACGATGTTGCGCCAACGAAATGTATCAGCGATCACAACGAGGCTTCCATCAGGCAAATATTTGGGATTAAAGACACAACTGGTGATGTTATATGGTACAACGATAAACAAGAAACTTCAAGGGAGTATAGATTGAAACAAATAAATTTCGGTTACGCTTTAACGAGCGTCGGATCAAAGGAGGACGTGGCACGTTTCATAGATATATTACTAAATAAACTTAAAAATTATGAGAAATTACATGACTTCGAGACCGATTTCGTGAAGTTTATAATGGGAAAAGTTGGTAAGTTATTTATTGGAATTATTATTCATAGTCAACACTCTGGATTTTCAGATGATTTAACTTGTTACGGAGAAAGTGTTTATAATGATTTTTCCTTTCTTTTGGAAGTGGATGTTATTAATATTTGTAAGGAGGTCTTACAGTTGAGCGAACAAAACGATGTGGATGGATTTTTTGAAAAGTTAGATAAAAATGAACGTTACAACAAAGTAAAAGCAATTTGTGAGCAACGAATGGAAGTTTTGTTTAAAGTCCAAAGCGTTTTATATACTTTATATTATCGCAGTTTTTGTAATAGAAATATTCTTAAGTTAATAGAAAAATTTTGAGGGAAAACTGGGATCTCAGTAAACTTCGTTTCATGAAAATTTTTCATGCGTAACAAATATTTTTCATTTTGAGTCGTTTGGCGCGTATCGCACTGTTGAATTATGTTAATTAAACGCCAGGTTGTTTTGAGTAAAAAAAAAACCTCTCCTTAAGTGCCGGTGACTGAATTGTTTTTGTAAGTTCGTTGCATTGTATTGAAATTAATTCTCGAGTTGTAACAAAATATTGCGTCATCATCACTCCAGACAAAACAATTTGATCATTGTTCAACATTTTAAAAACAACAGAGTTCGAATATATTAATTTAATTGGGATGATTAATGGTACAATTTTTTTGGTAAAAATTTTTATAGGGTGGAAATTCTTTTCTGATTGATTCGATTTAATTTACCTGTTTACTTAATATTTGTGGATTTTTCATGATTTTCTAGGAACAAACCATGAACTCTAGAAACGCATCCAGACTTATATGCGTCTGATCGTGATTCCAGTACATAATCAACTATAGTCGTTTACCTTGAATCAGTATTCACTTATTTATTTTCACGTTTAATCGGTCAGTTCATTTTGTTTCTGGTGAATGAAGAGGAGACATTTTAATGCTAGGTTCGTAATCAGTAACATTTTGTAATTAATTGGAAAATATTAATGCTTTTCTGTAGAAATTATAGAAGTGAAAAATTATCAATTAATTGTTTCTGTTCTGAATTTATTATTATCATCCCAACATAATTATTCATGCTTGATGTTAATTTGATCATCGACCGTTCTTCAGAACAGTGAAACTCGAAGATGTTCTTCTGTTCGAAACCCCTTTCAACAATCAGACTCGATGGCAAAACCGCTGTTATCACAGGTTGTAACACGGGCATCGGCAGAGTGACGGCCAAAGATTTCTACCAAAGAGGCGCAAAAGTTGTGATGGCATGTCGCAACGTGAACGCCGCCAATCAAGCAGCGGAAGACATAAAAAAAGAACGCGCCACTCGTCCCAACTGCGGCGAAATACGAGTCGTGGAGCTGGATTTAGCGAGCTTAGAGTCCGTGCGAGAATGCGCCAAAAACCTGAGGGAAACCGAAGATAACATCAACCTGCTGATCAATAACGCAGGTGTAATGATGTGCCCTTACACGAAAACCAGAGACGGTTTCGAGATGCAATTTGGAACAAACCACTTGGGTCCTTTTCTATTCACCATGCTGCTATTGCCGAAAATAATCGAAAGTAAACCATCGAGAATCGTTACCGTTTCGTCGGTGTTACATTCGAGCGGCAAAATTGATTTGAACGACCTCAATTGGGAGAAAAAGTCCTACAGTGCTTACGGTTCCTATAACCAAAGCAAGCTGGCCAATATCCTTTTCAGCAAAGAACTAGCATGCCGACTGAAAGGTAAAACTTAACGAAAAAATAAAACCGTTTTCCAAATTCCGTTTTTATCAGAGAAAAACATCGAAGGAGTCAACACCTATAGTTTACACCCCGGCGTTGTTAACACCGATTTGGAGCGTCATCTCGGCACAACGGCGCCGGTTATGAAATTTTTATGGAGCTACGTTTACAGACCGTTCGGCAAGACACCGGAACAAGGGGCCAAAACAACAATTTATTGCGCGACCGACGAGAATTGTCGAAACGAAACCGGACTGTATTACGACGAGTGCAAAGTCAAAAAACCATCGTGCCGCGCGGAAAACATGGAAGTTGCTAATAAACTTTGGGAAGCAAGCGTGAAACTTGTTAATTTAGAGCATGAATATCGTATATAAGCATACGTTTTTTATATTATAAAGCGACGTCAGCACAATTTCTAGTTTAAAAAGGGAAACGGGATAAACAATTTTTAATTTCATTTTTTACTTCATAACATTTGAGAATAGTTCCCTGGATGGCCAAGAATTGGAGCACAAATTTCAGGAAGAACATCGTCGCTTTCGAAATATGTAAATGATAAAAAATAAATTCGCGGATTAAAAAAAAACTATCGAAAATGAACTTTACAAAAAGTCATCAGGAAAAATTCGCAAGATGAGTTATTTGATCTACGAGAGTAGGTAATTATGTTCTATGTTTGTAGTTCAAGTAACCATCGTGTCGAGCGCCATGCAACGTGCAGTTGCAGTAAAGCTTGAATAAAAGAATAAGATGATAAGCTTCTGTGTTATATTGCTCTATATTATAATTAACTTCTATTGTACCTATGCGACTGACCAGATAAATAAGTAACAAAAATAAATATGTAATGAATTTTAACGACTTTTCCGCTAGAATATTTGTTTTATTGCACGGAAATTGCCTTTAAATAATTATTATTTCTATCATTGAAATAACTTATCTACCTCAATTTTATTATCAATCACGATAACTGATAAGAAAAATTGAAAGTCACTTTAGCAGTGAGTCACCATTGTGAAACAAATGAATTGAGACGCAAATCATTCATCAATAACGTTTTATCACTTTTAAAACAACGTGCGGAGTTCATCGTTCAACAATGTTTGTACACTGAGCATCGCGTAACTGTATAGCATCAAGTAGTGGGAATAGCTTGTCATCCGACTGCACAACTATTTGAAGTCGTTGCGGTTAGTTTAGATTTCAAGCAAAACCGAAAAATGGGCATTTTGAGCTCGAAGTGCGTTTCGCCCACTCGACTCGACGGTAAAACCGCCGTTATAACCGGATGCAACACAGGAATCGGGAAGGTCACCGCCAAAGATTTCTTTCAAAGAGGTAAGAAACCTCAATTGTTTACAGTACAGTACCGTAACCGGCCTAATCGTTTCAGGCGCCAAAGTAATCATGGCATGCCGAAACCTGGACGCGGCAAACGACGCCGCCGCGGACATCAAAAAACAATGCGAGAACTGCGAAAACTGCGGCGAATTACGCGTCGTCGAATTAGATTTAACCAGCTTGGAGTCGGTGCGAAAATGCGCGAAAACCATCGCGGAAACCGAGGACAAAGTGAATTTGTTAATAAACAACGCCGGCGTTATGATGTGCCCTTATTCGAAAACGAAAGACGGTTTCGAAATGCAATTCGGAACGAATCACTTGGGACACTTTCTTCTTACCTTGTTGCTGTTGCCGAAGATAATCGAAAGCAAACCCGCCCGGATTGTAACGGTTTCTTCTGCGGCCCATTCAGGTATCAACTTCATATCGTTGTATTTTTTGGACTATTTTTCCATGTATTACAGGCGGCAAAATGGATTTTAACGATCTCAATTCCGAAAAGAAATCGTATAGTTCGTACGCTGCTTACGGTCAAAGTAAATTAGCTAACATACTTTTTAGTAAAGAGTTGGCTCGTCGGCTAAAAGGTGGGTCATCGTTTTTAATATAAATCACATGACGTGGCGCCATCTGTTAGTTACGATGTCGTAGCGTTGCGTAACAAATCTACGAGATGGCGCGACTCAACAGGTTGATTCTTGATTTTAGAGAAAAATATCGAAGGCGTAAACACTTACAGCCTTCATCCCGGGGTGATAGCGACCGATTTGGGACGCCACATGGGCACGACTTACCCCGTGATGACGTTCGTTTGGAAAAACTTCTTCAAGGCCTTCAGCAAAACGCCGGAACAAGGGGCGCAAACGACGATATACTGCGCAGTCGACGAGAAATGCCGAAACGAGACCGGTTTGTACTACGCCGAGTGCGCGGTCAAGCAACCCTGGGGCCAGGCTGAAAAGATGGACGATGCGAAAAAATTGTGGGAACTGAGCGAAGACTACGTTAAATTGGAAGAAAAATACAAAATATGAAAATGAAATTAAATTATAAACTATTATAAACTGAATAACTGCAATAAATACTTCTAATTACTAATTTTTTATATACGTCAGAATACTCACAATAACGATTTGTTTTACTAAGATGGCGGTTTGGCCGCGTTGAGCTGTTTCCACCTTTCACCGAAAAGCGAACTAAATACTTGTTGGAGTTCTGAAAAAACAAACGGAACTGTTTTTGTACCTTTGCTACATTACGTTTATCATTACTGGATGCCTTAAACTATTTATTTTTGATTAAGTTCCAAGACTCACCTCATTTCAATTCGATCGACATGACGCCAGCTGAATCTGCACAAAGTACGCGAGACGATTCATTTAATCTACGAGGATTCTGTGGTCTCTAGTATATGTTCATAGAACGAAACGCCTACTAGAGTATAAATAAAAACTTTTCGATAATATCTCATTTATCTGTGGTTGTTACTTTTGTGTTCCACAGAACGCTTTCTGTTTAAACAACGATTTTCACTTGTTAAAATGGCTGAACGTGGTTTAGAAGCGTTGCGAAAAGTTCGTCAAACTATTGATGGCAAAAACGAGGAAAATTGGCGCGTGGAGGCTTATCGAACGTGTAAGACTACACTTGAACACTTTAAACATATAAATAGTCTGAGAGGATTTTTTTCTGCAAAATATGGCTCGATAATAAAATTGCTGCGTCACGGCGTAATGGCGGCCCATTAAGCAGTTAATATGTATTTCAGGTTTGAAAGAAGGGATCAAAAAACGTCAACGTGAGTTAGCCCAAATTGAAAAGGAGACACAAAATATTGATAGCCTAGCACAATTGGTGGAAGGCCTACCCGAGTATATGCTTCAATCGATTGCCGCGTAAGGATAATTATCGAAAATAATCAATTGTGATGATTGTTTTCAGCCAAGTCCAGACGTATAATGCGTTGATAGCTTCAACTAAAACTGCAGAAGTAACGGTGCAGCGATACTCGGTAAAAGAAGAAAATAAAAACAAGCTCTACGATGAGATGATTAAAGATTTCGACGACATTTACATAACTCGCTTGAATTTCGCCGAAAGTACAATTCCTCATTTCATTGCGTTTAAGGAATCTGAGTCTGCCGCCAAATTCGCTATGGTTACCATGAAACAGAGCAAAGCTCTCATTAAGAACCAGGAATTGATTATTCGTAACATCGGGCAGATGAAGGAGATGATTCGCAACAGGTCGGTTGTGGAGTTCGCTCAAGCCATGATTGATAGCTCGCGTCAAACCAAACTATTGGCCGATATTAAAGAATTAGAAATGAAAAAAAAGGAACGCGAAAAACAAATATTGGAACAAGGTAAATATTTTGTTCGATGTTAAGCAGCGCCATAACAAAATTTATCCATATTCAGGCATCATGCGAGAGTATACGTCGGCAAAAAAAGTTGCAGCTAATTTGGTGAGTATATATAAAATAAAATCGCAACTAAACCCTTGTAGTTTCAGTCTTATCATAACAACGAACTAGAAAAACGAGTTCTGGGACATGAAAAAGAGAGTTGGTTTCTAAAGTTTTCCAAATTATATTAACCAACGGTAACATTTCAGAACCCGCGTACGCGAATGTCCAAATTATGCCGTTTTTACGCAAAAAGGTGAAAACTACTTGGAAGTGCAGCACTCTACGTCCCCTGAAATCAATCTTGAAAGGAGGTGGAAAAGTACTAAGCAGAACATCTTCTATAGCGTCCTCGATCAACAGTTCCTGCGGCAAGCCGACTCAGGACTACACTCAAAATGAAAATGGTTTTCAAATAATCGCCGATTACGAATCACAGAGTTCTTCTACGTTTCAAGAGAACCAGGAAGCAGATCCATATGACCTAGGCGTTCAAAAAGTCGCTTCGAAACAGATTTCGAAGGACTCGGTGGCAACGTCGTCTTATTTCAAAATTCCAACGACTGCGCCGCACCACAAAAAACAGATCGACAAAATAAACCAATTAACCGAGGGTAAGATTGAAGACGCAACAAAAAAACTGAATATTCTCAGCGTCGAGGTACTTAAAAGGAGAGGCGACAAGCCGGATGAGGCACCACCGGCAAAAAAAGTGAGTCTTTGTGCTTATTGCCCAGTAACTAAATGTAATATCCAACTAGATCACTTGTTTCGATAATAAAATTGAAGAAATAAACAAATTAGCGGAGCCAGAAAATATTGATGCTCCATCCGAAAATTATTACACAAACGAAGATAATCAATCAGAGCTCGACCCGGACGAACCGATGGAGGTGAAAGGTAATATTTGCTCGCATATATTATTTTTTAAATGCTAAATTATTCTTCAGAGCACTCAGTATTTAACATATCAGCACCTCTCAACGTTTCCAAAGGTAAGAATCAACGCCAAAAAGCGTTTTATTACGACATGAAATTTCAGACGAAGGTCCTATTACTGATGAAAAGAAAGCAGAAAAAACGTGCCCCCCTGGTGACTTTTTTGCGCTCGTTAAAATAATTCGCTCAAACTGCTTTTTGCAGGTTCTTTGTTTGAGAGTGCCCAAAGCAACCGTAGACGTGTAGGTTTCAGTTTCCAGAACACTATGAACGATTTAAACGACTTATGGAGTTATCTTTGAAGAAATATTCAATGTAAAGAATTTTTTGTAATTATTACTCACCAAATCTGAATAAAGCGGTTTTGTTGTGTGGTTTCTTTGAATCGGAACGCGAATTGGGAGAAATTTCCCTAATTTATTCAACGTTAGGCTTTACCTGTAAACCTGTAAAACTTCTTATAAGTTTTGTACATTATCTTAAATAATTCTGTTGAAGCAACACTCAACACTCTCAAAAGATAGGAAATTGCATGTTCGTCACATAACGATGCAAGTGCATAAATGCAATTATTTAGATGAATCTGAAATGAATTATTTTAAAACAGAATGCAAGAAATCAAAATTCACCTTTATCTTCGGGAATAAACCAAATTTCTCGTACTGTTGCAACAGATCAGCAATAAGGTGAGGCGCAATTCTGGAAATGTGTTTTCCACACACAACCAACTGTCGGATTAAGTTTTCTAATCGATGTGCGCAATTCGCAAGTTCTTCCAGATGTTCCGTTTTTTCTTCGTTTTTCGTGTCGCACTTTTCACATAACATGCTTAGGAGCAATCTGAAATTTTTCAGATAAGGTGGTAAACGATCCATGAGCAAAGCGTTTCTGTGCTTGAGTAAATTCTCCAAAACATCGACGCTCTTATGGAACTTATAGAAGAAATCGCATTCGTTTCGCTGCAAGATGGTTAGAGGACTCATCAGCATAACACCGACAACAGACGGTGATAAAATTATCTAAAACGAAATATTTAATATTCATGTTAAAAAACGCTTATTAAGTACCTGATTATGTTGAATAACTGCAATTTCAAACTCTAGTATTTTATCGAAGAAAGGATTACAATCTGGCGCTTGATCGCTCTTCGTAATGTGCAACTTCACCAATAATTTTTCGAGAACGCCTTGCCATATTACAGCTTTCGCCGGTTTGAAAGAACAAGATAAAATGCATCTCCATAAATCGATGTTCTTAACGAAAACTGCGTGATCTCGATCATCAATTGATTTTTCTGTTATCACCAACAGATCACCGGCGGTGTTTTCGAAGTCCTCCGGTGGGAGATGTTCGAAAATTAAACACAACAGTTCCGTATACTCTTGCAGATTGCTCGGTAATTGTTTGGATTTGCAGAAGTCCCATATGCGCTTAATCAAATCAGTGGAGACGTCGAAACTTTGTCGATTGTGCAACGCGATTGAAAATAACGAAAGTGAACCAAGAGGAAAATCCGAGCGGGGCGTTAACAATTGTTCGATGAAAGTTGGGAACAATTTCTTGAAGGTATTTAAATTTTCAGCATTACCTTCTGATAAACTGTATCGCAAGCAACACACGTAGGGTGGTATCAGTGTCACATCAACTTCTTTCTTTGTTACGATGTCAGTAAATTTCTTCACGATATTCTCAGTTAATTGATTAATTGCAAGTCGTGACTCTTTAACTCGTTTAAGTTTCTTCACCTGCACAAAGTAAAAAATGTATTATTGTATTGTATAATTATATATAATCACCTTGAGCAACTTGTTGAAAATACAAATGCAATACTTCATATTGTTGCTTTTAGAAATATTATCCAATAAGTGATTCGTTCCTGTTGTAAAATTCTTCATAGTATTATCATTCTTAACGATATCTTCGATTGATAATACTAAAATTTTTTCGCAATGCTCGAACTTGGAAATTTTCTTAAGCAAACTTTCCGCGTCGAAAAATTCAAAAAGGTTTACTTTCGAAACTTGGACAATGTCTACAAAATTAAAATCAATTAAAGGTTATTAAATATAAAATTCGTACCAATGATCACATCTTCAATGAGTTTAGTCGATGTAGGTGATAAGTTGTGTAACGAAAATAAACTTGAAATAATCATGATTCGAGTTTTTTGTGGCATGAAAATTAGGGGCAGCTTCTTTAAATATCTTAATCGATCACTAATCTCCGTCTCCAGTGACTCAGTAAGCCCCCCAGTAGAATTAATTCCGTCCAATTTTATCAGTCCCTCATTGTTTACGTCGCTATTTGAAAGAAAATCCTCAAGTTCCAGTTTCGGAAGAAATCCTTTGAGAGCCTTGCTCAATTTGGATAACACGACGTAAACTAAAGTGTTCCCTAAATTTTTTGAATACATGTCGTAAGGCAACTTTGAATCACTGCTAACTAAATGTTTCGCCAATGTCAAAATCGACTGTGCTTCCATATCGTCAAGCAAGTTTTGATTTATAAATCTGTCAGTCGCTAAATATTCGTAATGTTCAGAAAGATTTGAAGAAATTTCCTCCATAACTTCCCCTTTTAAGTCATCGCTTATTTCTTGATCGAAAATATGCAAGACCCTCAATCTTTGTATCGAAAGTTTGAGCTAAAAAAAATCTTTAATTTAATCAAATTCTTTATATTTGATATAATTACCATCAACAATTTATTTTCTGAATTGTTATTTTTCCTTATTTTTTCACCTAACTCCAACGGAATAAACGAATGAATACTTGCAGGCTGTTCTAAGTCCCAAAGTATTTCGCCTTTAACTTGATCGCTGTTGTAGTATTGAAAATTGGCATACGCATCAGTCCAATCGTATGAAATTAATAAGAATGCTTCAGACACCACGTCATCCTGTTAATTAATTGATTCAAATAACTCTTATCTAATATTATAAACTCACATATTCACTGTTGAGTAAATCACGACCTATTTGACTTAAAATCACTTTCAGTTCCTTCATACCCGAATGATAATTTTCTTTCACCGTCTCGGAAACTGTATTCTCCGCCAGTCGGTTACTCCTCAACAACCACGACGTAAATCTACATAGAAAATCGAAGTAACCAATATCTGAAAATTAAAATTCAATTTTCAATTTCAACATACACCTCGAACTCACCGTAACTTTCCGTCGGTATCTCACCGATTATTTCATTCAATTGAAACAGCAACGTTTTAAATAAGTTTATAACTTGCCAACTCTGCATTTGCACGATCGATTCCGTGCAAAATTCCAACACGTTTTCGGGTAAATCCTCTTTAAACAGCAAACGCGATTTTCGTTTTCGTTTCAAATCGTTTTCACCTCGAAACAAATACGCTTCCTCATAATCGACGTCTTTTTGATGAGCCGATTTGAGAGAAAGCAGCAGTTTGGCGATGAAATTTTGTACCCTTCGCAACTTGCCGTAAGTTTGGAATATTTTCAATAAAAATGAGGCGTATTGCTCCTGGCAATTTTTACGGTTTACAGTCATCGCGTAAATTACTAACTTGTCGATGAACTTTTCAACTAATAAAGGGTGGATCTCGATTACGGTCTCCAGTATTATAAAACAAGAATCGTTTGGTGCCTTTGATAAATTCATAACACTTAAAACGAGGTTTTCAAGTAAGTCGGAAAACTTAATACGATTTTCGTATGTTAAATCAATCTTAGTCGTCGCTAAAATATTAAGTAACTCGGCGAGTACTCTAAGAGATGTTGACAGTTTCATGTTTGTTTCTTGTTTGGAACAATCAAAATCTTTACTTATATCGAAACCGAGCATTTCAATAAGAGCGACAAAACATTTGTAGACCGTTCCGAAATTGATGTTCCTTAAAAGGTTTGCAATAAGATCTAAGTCATCTTTGCTGACTGTAGTGCATTTGTAGTCACATAATTCCTGAAAATTAATTCAATAATACCTTAACGAAAGTTATTTTAATAAACTATTACCTTAAGAAACTCATCGATTTCACTACTAGAAAGCAGGTTACGTTTCTCAAACAACTCTTTCAGCGTTTCACATGGTTTTTCGTCAAGCACCTTCAACTTTTTCGACGATTTTTGTGGAGAATCCCCTTAAACATGAAACATTGATTTTCATGAATTTATTCATCGCAAATGTTACCTTTTCGTTTTAAGACAGTCATTTCACTCTTCATCGTGACGAACAAAACGACCGAAAATGTTGTGTACAAAAAAGTGAGGTTAAGTTTATTAAGGGTTAAGTTCACAGAAATAAATTAATTTTTGTACCTCGTTCGGTGGGATTAATCACCAACATAACCTCGACAAATATGTACTTAAAATTATTTTTTTTCGTACTGTCTTATATTCCCGTTAAGTTATTAGCTGATTGCGGTTGTAACCTGAACCGCAACGATCATACTTGCTCGTCCAGCGCCGAAGATGTAAATTTTAGGTACAGCGAAGAGGCAAATGACAAGACTGATATGGTACTAATAGAAGGATCAACTTTTGAAATGGGTACTAACGAACCGGTCTTTCCAACGGACCGAGAAGGTCCCATTCGTAACGTCACCCTCAATTCCTTTTACATTGACAAACACGAAGTTTCAAATAAAAAATTTCTTCGGTTTGTAACAGCAACTGGTTATGTGACCGAAGCTGAAAAGTTTAAAGATAGTTTCGTTTTTGAAATGTTTATTCCTAAAGATAAATTGAAGGAATACGATGATGTGCGAGCTGTGCAATCTCCTTGGTGGGTAAAAATGAAGGGGGCGGATTGGAGACATCCAGACGGTCCTGAGTCTTCATTGGATGCTAGAATAGAACATCCGGTTGTTCATGTTTCGTGGAACGACGCTGTAGCTTATTGCAACTACAAGGGAGGTCGCCTACCCAGCGAAGCTGAATGGGAGATGGCATGTCGTGGGGGGTTACGAAGAAAACTGTACCCTTGGGGTAACAAATTGAACCCTAAAAATAATCACTGGTATGTGGCTGTTTTTATTTGATGGAAAACCTTATTGATTTAGGTTTCATTTTTGAGGATGAATATTTGGCAAGGAGAATTTCCCACCTTAAATAACGGTGACGATGGATTTCTCGGAACCAACCCTGTTGATCATTTCCCACCAAACAAATTCGGGCTTCACAATATGGTTGGAAATGTTTGGGAATGGGTGCAGGATAGTTGGGATAACGAGGTGAATATGCAGTTGGGTATCGATTCAAAACTAAACGTTTCGTCCTACAGGATAATAAAGTCAAAAAAGGGGGCTCGTACTTATGCCACAAATCTTACTGTTGGCGATACAGATGTGCAGCCAGATCCTTCAACACCAAAGACAGTTCATCGGGTAATCTAGGATTCAGATGTACAACCGACTTAAAAAAATAATATTTTAAAAACGTTAACTTTTATTATCCCTGGAATGTAGAAAATATAAATTTGTGCATTCACAATAATTTCAACAGACAAATGGAAGAGTTTAATTCAAATAACACAATCACGTTTGAACTTAATTAACCTGTGTCTGTCTATCCCATTCCAACCCATAAAAATATAATTACCAACAATTTAATCTGTATCAAATTCAAAAAATAGAAACACTCTCAATTCTCTAAGCGATCTAATTTTATGGAAACAACTTGTCACAATGTAACTGGAAGAATGTATTTCGTTTCGAGTTGAGCAACTTAAAGTTTACCACCGTAATTAAATCTTATTTTGCTAGTGCTAACGGTGGTTATCACATTATGTACCGCAAAGCGCACGTTTTCTTGTAGAATTTTAGGCACCGGTACCCAGCGGTACACCAAATAACCACCGCCTATGTACAAGGAAGCCTTAAAGGCCAACTTGATGAATTTGGAAACTTTCGACGGAGGTGGTACTTGAAGGATATCCGCAATGAACGGTCTTTGATTGGTGCTAAAGAGACTGAGAATGCCGGGCATGTGACCTATACCAACGACACCTACCACCTTAATAGTTTCTTTTTTAGTTTTTTCGTCACCTAAGATAGCAAAAGTGAGATACGAGATTAGTCAGAATCACAATTACCTTGAGCGGCCCTTTTCGCCACCAGGGAGTTCACAGCTGTTTGCAGGGAGTGGGTGAGGTAAACGTCGCGCTCGATCACAAACACTTCTTTGAATTCGGGATACTCGTCAGCGAATTCCGCCAGGAGTTGCTCCAGCATATCTTTATTTTTACATCGTTCGATGTCTTCTTTGCTCACTGGTTCCTTAGAATGTAGCAGGTGCCACACGAGTTTGATGGTTTGCAGCCACGTTAGTCTGGCTAAGGCTCGTTTTAGGGTGATGTTGATGGGGCGATCGCCCAATTGAACTTGACAGTTTGGTATTTTCTCCGCCTCTTTGTAAGCCACCCTGAACTCCCCACCGGGCGCCATTCCTATTTGTTTCGTTATGTGAGCGCTGATATCCAAAAGGAGTAAGTAAATTAATCCGTTGTAAAAGCCGCTCGTTCTCAAGGTCGTTATCATTTTACGCGTATCAATTTCTTGCGCCTCTCGCAGTATTGTCTCCTCGTCAAGGTTCAAAATATTCAGTCTCGAATTGCATAATTCCAAAACTACCATATTGGGTTGGACGTGTCGGATCACCTAAATTTATTCGTTATGCGAGATTTAACAACAGTTTAGTTTCACCTTTTCAACATCGTTTTGGGACTCTTTACTAAAATGAGCGGTGCCCACAATATAAACTTTCGTATTATTCTCCTCATTCGCGATCAGGCAAACGGTTTCAGGGAGGTTGTGATCGAAATCTTCATCCGACTTGTTGCCATTCGAAGAATCAGTATCGCCGTACGCGAACATGTCGATGTTCGGTTCATTTTTATCCGAGCCGGAATCGGAGCCATTTTTCGTATTATTATCGGTTAGTTCTGCAACATATCGAGAGACGTGTGAAACGGTCGGAGGTTCGAGGTTACTTACCAAAGTGAGACAAGGACCTATCCATTTCTTCCATATAATTATTGAATCAAATTAAACAGGAACTAGTTCGATATTCGATGCACTTTCGTACTTATTTATTTTTTTTTTCTTATCGGGAAAGTGAAACGACTGATTTTGGATTTTGACGTTTGTTTTGAAGGTTAGGTCCGAACACCATAGACGTGAAAAGATCGCATTTTCTGTGGAAATAACATGCAACCCGCAATACATAATATTACAGACAACAGGCATTTGTACGCAAACAATAATTTGTTATGTATTATTTACTATAGATAATTAAATAATAACAATATCACGCAATTAATGACCTACAGTATATCATAAACCTGTACAAAGTAACAAAACCCTATTTTAATAGTTGAACTCACTGTAATGGTGATTTTATTGAACCAACAATCGTTCATTTCCTTGGTTCAAGGTAAAAATCGTATTTTTTGATTCGACTAACAACGCTGTAATACATTTCAATCTCGTTGATATTTCTTTTTTTGCAGAAAGATTTATATTTTCTCATAATGCTGACAAGGGCGCATTTCTGGAGCATGAAACTATATTTTTCCCCTGAAAATATTCTTTTAAAACATTTCGACACTAAGTGAATTTCAATGTTTCACCAATACATCCCCTGGATCCTCCTGAAAATGGTATAAAAGCGCAGGGATGCCTTTTTGCGCTTTCATCCGGTAGGAATCTATCAGGATTAAATTCATCGGGTTCATCCCAATATTCTGGAGATCGCAGGACGTATTCGATATTTATTGCTATTGTCGCGCCAGCAGGAATGGTCGAATTCGCTGCAAATTCAATATAATGAAGTAAGCAATAATATCAAGACAACGTCGTACATAGCTCAATTCCTTTTCCTGTAACACTTCTGAATATGTTGATTACAGGTGGGATCAACCGTAAAGACTCTTTAATACATCTCTCGAGATATTCTAGTTTTGGTAAATCGTCCATATCGGGCAATTTATCAGGGCCTACGACGTCCATTATCTCCTCGTAAACTTTGGCCTGAAATATTTTCTGTAATTTGAGTGGTATGCCTCTATTTAGTCACCTGAATATCTTGGTACATTCCCATGAACGTTAAAAAGTTACATAAAGATATAGAGGAAGTTTCTAATCCCTGTAACAATTAGTTAATTACATAAAATACTCTGTAAAGTGTCAGCGGTCTATTCTTGTAAACTTACTCCTATTAATACATGTCGACATTCATCAACGATTTCATATTTTTTGAGATCAGTTTGCGAATCATTGCGAATCAAAACTTCAGCAATGCCTCTAAATACTTCTGTTTCTACAATAAAAAAAAATCATTCGCCATTGACAACAAAATTGTTATTATTACTGTCATCAGCATTCAGAAATTTCTTGCGACTTTCTTCAACCCGCCTCATGTTATAATCGACCATCTAATGCATTCAACAATTTAATTTTCGTTAACCAAAATCGAATCTCACCTTTGTCGTATAATCGGCTATAGCTTTTTTAGCTTCATCATAACTCCGCGTTAGTTTGGTGAGTCGAAAGAAAATCTCTGGTTGTAAAAATAAATTATTCGCTCTTTTGTACACTAGCGCCTGACCTCTGAAAAATGAATTTTCATTTAGAATTTCCACACTCATTTAGTTTACATGTCGAAACTGTCAACTAAAGTCTGGGACGGCAACGAATCGATATGTTTCGAATCATTATTCAATCCGAACAACGTTCCTGAAATCCGGACATACATGAACGAATAAGAAAAAAATTATCAAAGCGTCTCACGTCTCACAACATCAACGGCTAACAGAGCAAACGTTTGGTACCAATCCGGAGCGACTTTCCCATTAAACTGCGGTAGGATTTCGTCAATCATTCTCACACTTTCCTCATTGAAAATTGGTATAAAACTCCTCAAGGACATCACATAAAAGGCGGGCTTCATAAATTTCCGCATTTTTTTATGTTGCTGCCCTCCATTGGAAATAAGTCCATTCCCGACCATTCTGCTGATTTGGTCATAAAGATAACCTTTATCCGAACAGTAAGGGCTGAGAAATACTTTTTTGATATCTTCAACCCTCAAGACGACCACGAAAAATTTGTGGAAGTACCAGAAACCATAGTTGTCGCCCTCTCTGTTGGAAATCTTAGTGAGAATATCCATTATATTTACTTGAAATAAAAGTTTTTTTATTAAAATGTAACGATTTGAAATTTAAAATTATTCACATTTATTGAACACTATTTCCGGACTTCCAATAAACGGATACGAAGGCAAAAAATGCATTTTACTCATTATCCTAAATATTCTCCTATATCTTAGCCACAACTGTATACACAACAATATAATAACACAACAAATAAGTAAAAATAAAATAGGAAATGCATTCAATTTCACACCCTTCATAATTGAAACCGTTTTACGAGGCACCTTATTCAAATTAAAAATACTCGAAACGCTAAAGTCGTCTCGAATTTATACACAAATTATCCGTTAACGTAATCGTCGCATGTAATTACCAAATCATGTTTCGTTCGTAATTAACAAAAACGAACTACTCGGAACTCGTTCGAAATACGGCACAAAGCCATTGAGGCGACAATTTTTTTGTCAGTAAACTTTGTACTTGTACTGACAATGAGGTAAACGGAACTGAAGTTGGTGTCAATTGCTACAAAAACTACAATGTTTTGTTAGAATTATTCAAATGAAATTAACAGATTTACACGTATAATTATCAAGTACTCAATGGTCCCAGTTCAAATTTTTAGGTTTGGAATTTCAGTTTTGGCACTAGAAATTTCGCGTTTGTTGTTGAAAATTTTGTTTTAACGGTTTTTTGGGTCGGTTTTAGGTTTTCAATCTCGAAATTCTGGGTTTTCTAAATTTTTACATTCACAGTTTAAATTTAATGATTCAAATTTAGGTTTTTTACAGCCAAAATTTAGATTTTGTATTAAAAATTTCAATAAATGGAATCGGATTTTGAAATTTTCTATTCTCAATAATTTTATTTCAATTTGAATTCTGAACTTATAATCATCCTAAGCAGAATTTCATGTATGTCTGGTTGCATATACCTCAACAAAAACCTCTTAATATTTCTGTGATTACAGCCGTTTTGACGTTTGAACGTTAAATGACCTACCTTAAGGTCATTTCTATTATCATCACTCAATCATAGGGTTTCTCAATTTTCCAATTCTCCTCAAAAGCACTATTCGTTGTTCATCGACCGTCATGTCGAAGAAAGCGTTGGTGTTTTTAGCACCCGGTGCTGAAGAAATGGAATTCGTGATATCCGTAGACGTCCTACGTAGAGCCGACGTTAGTATCACTTTATTAACCTCAATTACTTGAACATCATTTACAGGTTAACGTCGTAGTCGCCGGATTACCGAACGCCTCCACAGTGAAATGTAGCAGACAAGTAAACATCGTGCCGGATTGTAGCGTCGAAGACGCCGCTCAGAAGGGTCCTTTTGATGTTATCGTACTGCCTGGTGGTTTAGGAGGATCGCAGGCTCTATGTAAATCTGAAGAAGTCGGCAAACTTCTAAAAAATCAAGAGGCTAACGGAAAATTAATTGCTGCTATTTGCGCAGCACCAACTGCACTTAAGGCTCATGGTATCGCTCACGGCAAAAACATCACATCATACCCTTCGGTGGAGCTCCAATTAACGGAAGGCGGCAACTATAACTACAAACAAGATAAAGTGGTTGTAGATGGCAATGTAGTGACCAGCCGCGGTCCAGGTACAGCATTCGAATTCGCCTTAAAGCTAGTGGATTTATTACACGGAAAAGAAAAAGCATCTGAAGTTGCTAAAGCTTTGTTGTTGAATTACTAAAAATATTTAAACTTGAAGTTGTCAATAATTTTACATCAAGTAAAGTGACGTCACCGCACGAATATTCTGTGCGCCGACCTATTTAAAAAATGAGGTTAAAACTGTAACTCGAATAAATTTATTATATTAAAATGTCTGTTAAACAAGATTTAAAACACCTTCTCAAACCGTATTACGTATTTAATATATTACTCAGTTTATCTTATATATTATTTAAACGCGTACCAATTTTATGCAATTATATGTTCCAAACTGATCAATGTGAATTTGAAGGGGTGAGTTTAAAAATACTTATTGTCAAATCTAACTCCTTACGTTACAGAGAGAAACGGAGATTCTATTTTTTCTGGCCATAGTGGTGATGATTCGTACCCGAAAATCGGGTAGCATATCGATGATAAGTTACCTATCATCCAGTTTCATTTACACAAAATTCGCGAATTTAATTTTATGGTTTAACGCTGACCTATTTATGGGGATTGTGTACGGCATCATCTTCATTTGTAAGTTTATAGTGAGAAAAATTTAACCACCAACCGATGTGAAATCATTTCAGTTGGTGCATTTCTGTTTCCTGAACCTACATATCTGGGAGCAGATAAGGTTATTTACTTTAGAGGAGCCGAAAATTTAGAGGAGGAGCTCAGACGAGACACAGACGTTACTTGGCTCGTAACGTTTTACGCTGTCTGGAATCCGTCATGTGTTAATTTCGCCCCCATTTTCGCAAAATTAAGCAACGATTATACCCAAGATTATTTGAAATTTGGAAAAATTGACATAGGGAGACATCCTGAAGCTGCTAAGAAATACCAAATTAGCGATAGTAGCTTCTCTAAACAACTCCCAACCGTCATTCTATTTAAAGGTGGAGTAGAAAACATGAGAAGGCCCTGCTCAGCCGGGAGACAGAACTTTGTCAAATTTATTTTTAACGAAGAATCCGTTAAAAATGTCTTTGGATTAAACAGGCTTTACGACGAAGCGAACGTTCAATTCAAGAATAAAAAACGATTAAAATCCGAGTAATGACTCGAAGCCCGACCTGCCATTTAATTTATTCAATGTACCAAAGCGTAGTAATAAAGTCCTAGAGCTAGCGCGGGGTGTTTCTAATTATCCAAAAATAAAGTAGCTAAAATATTTATTCGGTTAGATAAAGCAATACACAATAGTACAGTATCGGAAGTATGCAATGAAAATCAACTCAAATACCTTGCGAGGGCGAAATTCCTCCACCAAAAAGTACGATCCTGAATCGATTCCTAAATCCTAAACACAAGATAAGAAGATGGACGGCGATCCATCCTCGAGATCCGTCCGTCAAACACGATCCAAATTAAGTCCTAAAAAATCCTATCCTTATCCTGATCCAGGAGGAGGACCTATTTCAGATAAACATAGTCAATGCCATAAGGATTCATTCAGTACACCATAAAATTTGAACGGGGATAATTTTGCGGTTATTTGCAAAATGAACTTGCCTCGTTAAAAATTCCTCCCTTCCGTCTCCCAAATTTCCCACGTGGCTCAAGTAATCCAGTTTTTAAAAATTATTGATCCTTTATCCAACAAAACGATCCTAGGCTAGGTGATAACGAAGAATGACCAATTGACAATTACGTTATGATTTTCTTGTCCAACGTTGTTTTCATTAACGGAAAGAAAAAATCGATTAGTCACAAGTTGTAATACAAATAGAATACTAATACAAAAAAAAATTGAATCGCTACGGGAATGTTTTTTTCAAACCAACTGAGTTTGGATTAATTTGGCGGACAAAATCAAAATTACAATTAATAAATCGGTGAAATTCGTGTCGCAAAAAATACGTACATCGGAAAACCTACGAAACACTAAAACTAAATTCAGGAACGGGAGCGACTCCTCGAGTAGCTACGTTTCACGGGTGAGTAAGTCGGAGAACCACGGCGCCTGGGGGAGTACGAGCGGCTTCTGGAGCGACCGCCGGATCTCCTGTCGCTGCCGCCGCGGTCTTCCCTCACGCGAATATACGAAATTTCGCCCTGCAATATTGATTGAATGAAAATTGTTGCGATAACAGGTCGTGGGATTTACTTCATGGGAACGAAACTTGGAATCGTCCAACTTTTTGATGGCGTACTTCATATCTTCGTATCGGAGGAACTCCACCACGCCGGAACCGTCTTTGAAGGAATCGGCGAAACACACATCACCGGCTTCGCGCATGTGATCTTTGAGATCCTGCCACGACCCGGACGGTGGCAAACCTTTCGTAAAAATAAAGGGTGCAATTTGAAACAACGCGGACGCCTTACCTGTGACTAGAACTCTGAATTGAGAGCGACGAGCCGGTGGTCCCCTGGAACTCCTACCTCGGTCGGAACCCCCACGACCACCTCTGAAGCTTCCGTGTCCGCCCCCTCTCGGAAATTCGACTCTCAATCGGTAGCCGTCGTAGTCGTAGCCGTCTCGGGCATGAACAGCGTCATCGGCGTCCCTGCGATATCCGATTAGTTACGGCTCAGGTATCGAAACAACGTTATATCACCTGGGGTCGTCGAATTCGACGAAAGCGAAGGGTGGTCCTCGTCGATTTTTCAAATCGACGAACGTAACTTTACCGAATTTGTAAAACAAGTCTTGTATGTCTTTGGTTCTGATATCGGGCGGCAAATTGCCTACGTATATACGACAATCGTTGCGGCTGCTGCTCATTTTTTAAATCTTCTATAAAACGCACCTCAAACTGGATAAAATGGCTGACACGAGTTTTCGGTCGTTCACGTTTCGCGTTGATACAAACGACCTACTAGACGACTCAGTCGATGTTTTTATTACCAAGTGAAAATAATTAATACAAGGCATTCTTTCCAATTTTAAGGTTAAGCGTTACGAGCGGCAACGTTGCTTTGCTGCTTTACAATATCGACAAGGAAAAAAATCATCCGTCTATCTTTGTCGTGGTCGTTTATTTCCAGTGAAGCAACGTTGCCGTTTCAAATATTTAACAGTGGATTTTGATGATTATAAAAAGGATTTAAAATTCTTCGATCGATCAGGTTTTAAGTATATAACGTAATCCTGCTTCACTGTATAATATCCAAAATTGTTTAAAGCGACCCAATGTAATCGTAAATGTAATCCGCTGACCTGTTATATATTTTGCGATATGGTATAAAGTACCATAGGATATAGGCCATGGATAAATACCAAATACATAAAAATATTTGATAAATCCACCACAACCTGTAAGAAAAGGTAGAAACAATCATAAAAATAAAAAAGTGAGACCCACCTTGCTATTTGCACTTTAGCGTGAGGTATAGTGTCCGGTGAGTCTTTTAGTAAATACTGCCGACCGCCAAAGAATGCGTTCTTGAAATACTGAACAACATCCACTTCGTCAGTTTTAAAACCGAAATTCTCAATATCCGATGGCAGCAATTCATTTTCAACGGCAATTGCTTGTTTATTTAAAAACGTCCACTGATTTGTAATGAAGAACTCCAAAGCCATATTTGCTGTGTAGATTCTTCGGTGCACTTTGATCAATCTGAATATATTCGAATATGTAATATGTTGATGGAATTCGTTATATACGTACATTGGCTTCTGCCCGAATAATTTAAGCAATCCGTCGATTACAATGGCCGGCAAGAGATGGTAGAAAATTACCTTCAGAAAATGCAAATACCAACAGTGAGTAATGGTGCAATGGGGGAACCACAAGCAATCACTCATGGGGCAATCGAAAAGTAGAGTATAACCAATTTCAACGACCTCCTTCATGGTCATCGGGGAGATATCGTTCTGGCTACAGTTGTAAATTGTTAATTCATTTTTATCGTGATGGTTCCTGCGACAAAACATTCTTTAGACATCGATCAGGATTTTTGAATTTGATTTTACTCGGTGGTTGCTTTTTTCCAAGTTCCTGCTATTATGCCCCTGGTTACTATATCAACGGGAACGTAATCGGCGACCAAATTAGGTTCAGTGTATACACTTCTGAGTACTCCTTTGCCGATGGCCAAAACGAGACCAACGGGGCCGTTGAAATTGTCAATCCAACCGTAGACGGGTTCCCTCCAGGTTGAAATAACTGAAATCATGTCCCTCATCAACTATTCGTTAAATGTTGAGTCTTACCAATCGACGGTCTGTAGATGACAGCTGGGATGATACCATTGCACAGATCATGAACGACGTGCTCGGACAAAGATTTAGCAAAAGTGTAGGTGTTGGGCAAAGGATAAATGTAGTGTTTTGTTAACTTATCCAGCTCGTAACGATCAATATTTTCTGCTATTTTTATGGCTTCCCTCCAATCAACATGCGGGGGTAAATTTTTTCATCTATCACTTTTTTGTCGCTGTGACAGTAAGTGGTGGAAAAGTGGAGGAAGGCAGTTATATTCTTCATTTCTCTGGCTAACATAACGACCTCGCGGGTACCACGAGTATTCAAGATAATAGCGTCGGTTAGGGGATCGTCAAATCTGACAGAAGCGGCTGCGTGGTAAACAATCGAAACTTTATCGATTAAAAGATTGCGATCCTCTTCACTGAGACCTAAAACAAGGAAGTAAGTAATGTTCGAGCTCCATTTGAAACAACTCTGCGTCTTACCCAGACCTAGTTCCATAACGTTGCCCAAAATTGGTTTAATCTTTTTCACAGATTCCGGTGATTGAGTTCTTAAAACGTTGAAAAGCTGCAACATAAAAACCACTTTATCGTTTTATATTAAATATGAAACTTGTTCACCGGAAGTTCGATCATTTGTTGAATGCGTTCCTCAGCACTTTTATTTTTCTTGTCACGTATCAGCATGTATATGTTCTCCAAATCTGGACATGATCTCAGTAATTTTTCGATTAGAATTTTGCCCATAAATCCAGAACCTCCGGTTACAAAAATGCTCCGTCCGGTAAAAAATTCCGGAATACTTATCTTGTCTGCCATACTTTGTGCGTTAAACGTTAATTACTTAATTGCAGCTAACGTACTTAGTTGCCCTCCTTACGAAAACTAACCCAACTAGTATCAGCCAGTAATTATAATCCATAGGTAGAGAGAATAGAATTTTATGACAATCAACTGAATTCGTTATCATAATTAACCATTGTTAGTGATAAGTGGAATCGTCTCCCTTTTGAATGGGTTAAAGAACAACCTTTGACTTTAAAATATATTAGTTTTGACTGGTTTCAAATTAAAATTAAAAATTTACTTTTACCATTTATTTGTGCTTATGCTTATATTAATTAAAAACTAAAGCGATGCAAAATATGCATTAATGGACTCGGCTACCTTAGTGTATAAATTGTGGTAAGGTATTTTGAATAATAAAAAGTAAGCGATGGCTAAATACCAAACGCATGAAAATGTAATATAAAGCACCTTCAATCTGTAAAAGAATTAACGAAATGAAACAATTTTTCCCTCGAGAAAAGTACCTTTGGTAATGAATCTTCGCTTGTGGTAAAGTATGCGGGGGGTCCTTCAGTAAGTACTCCCGAGCGCCAGCCAATCCGCGCTTGAAAAATTCAATGGGAACTATGTCGTCGGTTGTAAAACCAAAATCATCAAGATCAGATGGCAAGAGTTCTTTTTCCACAGCCATTGCCTGTGTATTCAAAAACGTCCACTGATTCGTAATAAAAAATTCCAAAGCCATATTCGCTATATATATTTTTCGTTGCACTTTAATCAATCTAAATGTAAAAAACGTGCTAATTCATTGTGAATAAATTCATTATATACGTACATGGGTTTCTGTCCGAATAATTTCAATAGACCATCGACCAACAACGCAGGTAACAAATGGTAGAAAATCACTCTCAAAAAGTGCCAATACCAACACCGAGTAAGACTGCATGTGGGAAACCAAATGGATCCGCTCAAAGGATGATCAGCTATGATACCCGTACCTATTGTCATGATATCCTTCATCGCCACCGGCGTGATGTCATTTTGGCTACAGTTGTAAATCACTAATTTGTTTTTCTCGTCGGGATTCCTGAGGGTTCATCAAAGAAAATTAGATGATAAAAGTTTCTTCGAACTCACTTGGTGGTCCCCTTTTTCCATGCCCCACAATTATTCCCCTGGTCGCTAAATCAACAGGAACGTAATCGGCGGTCAAATTTGGGTCAGTGTATACACTCCTGAGCACCCCCTTCCCAGTTGCCACCAAAATCCCAACGGGGCCGTTGAAATTGTCAATCCAACCAGGAACCGGATCTTTCCATGTTGAAATAACTGAAATTAGGTGTCCAGACCTTAATTAATCCTTAAATGTTTCTCTCTCACCAATCGACGGTCTAAATATCAACGCAGGTACGACACCATCACATAAATCTTTAACAACATGTTCCGATAAAGATTTAGCAAAAGTGTAAGTGTTAGGCAACGGATCTATAAAATGTTTAGTTAACTTGTCCACTTCGTAACGATCCACATTCTCGGCTACTTTTATAGCTTCCCTCCAATCGAAATGGGGTGGATAAATTTTCTCATCGATCACTTTTTTGTCGCTGTGACAGTAAGTGGTGGAAAAATGAAGAAAAACAGATAAATTTTTCATTTCTTTGGCTAGCATGACAACCTCGCGGGTACCACGAGTATTCAGTATGATAGCATCGGTTAGGGGGTCATCAAATCTGACGGAGGCTGCGGCGTGGTACACGATGGAAACTTTGTCGATTAAAAGATTGCGATCGTCTTCACTGAGACCTGGAAGAGAAAAAAACAGAAATTATTTAATAATTGGCATTGGAAGGTCAACAGGTGTAGTACTGACCTAGTACCCTGAAAAACCGGGTTCGAATCCCGTTAAATTCCAATTTAATTTTAGAATGCCATCGCGCTTCGGAAGGCGCGTAAAGACGTTGGTCCCGGCTATATATTAAATTTATCGTCGTTAGGTCATGCCAGAGGCACTTGTGCGATCTGAGAACTGTGGCACTTTAACCCAGGTCAGTGTCTAGCTTTAAGTTTGACTTCAAAAGGTAATGAATATTTGAAATTTTGAATAGTTTTATGAAAAAATGCTATTAAACTAAAAGCCAAAAAAGACCTGCACTGAAACTTCAAACCCGAAAACCTAAATTTCGAACTTAAAAACGTAAAATTCAAACACCAAAATTTTGAGCTTTAAAACTTGAAAACCTAAAAACTGAAAAATAACACGAACTTCTGAACCTAACAACCCAAAAATTTAAATTCGATTTGAAAAACCGAAAAAACAAAGTTACCTAAAGACTTGAAAAACAGCAACCTGACTAAAAATCGTACCTACATAAAAGTCGAACTTTAATTTCTAACATAACATCTAAAACACGGGCATAAATATTAAAATAATGTTTCAATCTAGAATTTGAACCTTAATTGATTTGATGTTTCCAAACATTGCATTTAAAAGTTTTCAATTAAAAAAAAATACTTTTTGTATTATTAATAGTATACAGAATAGAAATTCGTAAATAGTCATAAGAATCGAAAAATATTCTCAATTCAATTTCTTCAGTCTATTTCTCCAGTTGCACAACTGCAATAAATTTCAATAAATCACCGTACGGCCTTGTTACATAATGAAAAAGGATTCATAAGGTACTTTTGTATTTTTAATAATGAAAGTATTTATTGTATGCAAATGCATTTCACATCAGGTCAACGTCATCAGGTCATCAGGAATATATTGTTATTTACTTTATTAAAATTAGTTGCTCTATTAAATTTGTCTTTTTTTATAAACTGTTATAATTATTTATTTTTAAAGCCATATTCAACTAAAATATCGAACGAAGAGATAAGTTTAATACCTGAATTTTTTGTTTGTTTATAAACCCAAAATATATTTGAAATGAAAGATTTCCTACATACCCAAACCTAGTTCCATAACGTCGCCCAAAATGGGTTTAATCTTCTTTACAGCTTCCGGCGATTGTGTTCTCAAAATTTTGAATAGCTATAATTTAAAAATCTCTTTAATTTAATTACCAAATAATTCATCCATTGCATACTTACTGGAAGTTCAATCATTTTTTGAATCCGCTCCTCCGCACTCTTGTCTTTCTTATCCCGTATCAGCATGTATAGATTTTCCAAATCCGGACATGATCTAAGCAATTTTTCGATTAAAACTTTCCCCATAAACCCAGACCCACCGGTTATAAAAACGCTTCTTCCAGCAAAAAATTCTGGAATACTTATTTGATCGGCCATAACTATTGCCGTTGGCTGTTCGTACAATTCTGCTTAAATGTACAAACAAGTAAACTGGGCCAACTAATCAGAACTATATATATATATGAATGAGAGATATGACAATAGAATAGAAATTTATTTGAATACTAATGAAATTTACGCTATTGTTTATTACTAATAAAGTCGAACAGGTTCAAGGAACAAAGCCAAATATTTTTCGATATATTATTATAATATGCATTCGCGAGTTGCATTATGCATGTTTACCCTGCGAACAGAGTTCCTGTAATTCAATTTCTTTCTCAGAAACGGTTCATTGTAGACAGAAGTAGTAATCGAAACGAAAATTTCGTGTCGCCATCAAAAATAACTTCCAAAGTTATTCGAATAAAAAAAATTTGACTTTTTTGATGAAATTTATTCATTCAGCCCGAATCCTTAGCTGTAAGAAGGGGGTCGCAAAAAATCCAGCAGTTTTTTTCTTCTTTTCTGAAAATTTCGTCGTTCTAAGCGCCGCTGTTTCGCCTGTAGCGTAAACAGAAAGAAATTAAGAATGGGGTCGATCGGGTCGATCCCTGCACTTAATTTTTTTCGCTGGTTTGAAATAGAATATAGACTTGTTCGAACCGACCAGTTTCGAATCAGCAGACGCATGCGCACTGTGATTTTAAGGCCCCGAAAATCGTAGAGCGCAAGCGTCTGCCGATTGCAAACTGATTTTGATTGGAACAAACTCATGAGGTCTTTGTTTCGAACTTGGGCCTATGACTGGTATATGAAATAAAAAATTTATTTTTGCTATTTATTTTGATGATATATAATAATTTTTATGATTCAAAATGAAGGCGATGCCAAATATCCATAAATGCACTCCGCTGCCTTATGGTAGGGTATTTTAGACCATAAGAAGTAGGCGATCGCTAAATACCAAACGCATGAAAATGTGATGTAAATTATTTTCAATCTGTAAAAAAATGAACAAAGTAACGACAATTTTGTTTTCTTTGGAAACCCACCTTTGATGATGGATCCTGGCTTGGGGTAATGTATCCGGAGAGTCTTTCATTAAGTAAGTCCGAGCGCCAATCAAGCCGTTCGTTATAAATTCAATGGGAACTATGTCATTAGTTTTAAAACCAAAATCTTCAAGATCAGATGGCAAAATGTCGTTTTCAATACCCATTGCCTTCTTATTCAGAAACGTCCACTGATTTGTACTGAAGAATTCCAATGCCAAATTCACTATGTATATTTTTCTTTGTAATTTAAACAACCTGAATATAGGAATAAAAAGTAATTCTAATATGAATGGATTCATTTTAGACGTACATCGGTTTATGTCCAAATAACTTCAATAGACCATCGATGAGCAACGCCGGGAAAAGATGGTAGAAAACTACTCTGAAAAAATACAAGTACCAATTCCGAGTAATATTGGCTTTGGGGAACCATAAAGCGCCACTCAAAGGATAATCATCAAAGATATTCGCTCCTATTGCTAGGAGGTCTCTCATCGACACTGTTGCGATATCATTTTGGCTATAATTGTAAACCGTCACTTCGTTTTTCTCGACGGGATTCCTACGGATACGGACCCATCGAAAACGGTTAGATGATAACGGTTTTTTCTGAACTCACTCTGTGATTACTTTTTTCCATGTTCCCACTATTATTCCCCTAGTTACTATGTCAACCGGAACGTAATCGGCGATCACATCTGGATCACTCAATGCACTATGGATGACTCCCTTACCAACTGCTATTAGAAGCCCAACTGGACCGTTGAAGTTGTCGATCCAACCAGGAATTGGATCCCTCCATGTCGAAATAACTGAAATTACGCGTCCAGATATCAACTATTCCTTAAATGTTTAATCTTACCAATCGACGGTCTATAGATTAAAACAGGAATCACGCCTTCGCATAAATCCTTAACAACATGCTCGGACAAAGATTTAGCAAAAGTGTACGTGTTGGGTAAAGGATTTATAAAATGCTTAGTTAACTTGTCCAATTCGTAACGATCCACATTCTCGGCTATTTTTATAGCATCCCTCCAATCGATATGCGGTGGATACATTTTCTCGTCGATCACTTGTTTGTCACTGTGACAGTAGGTGGTGGAAAAGTGGATGAAGGCGTTTAAATTTTTCATTTCTCTAGCTAACATAACGACCTCGCGGGTACCACGAGTGTTCAGTATAATGGAATCCGTTAGGGGATCATCAAATCGTACGGAGGCTGCAGCGTGGTAAACAATAGAAACTTTTTCGATTAAAAGTTTGCGATCATCTTCACTAATACCTGAAAAAAAAAACAGAAATTATTCATTTCATTAAACGTTAAAACTTCTTTCTTCGAGTATACAATAAAAACGTAGTTCATTGTTGCAGAATTTCAGAATAATTTTCTATAGAATCTCTTATGTCACTTAGAACTTCCAAAATTTTGCAACGAATGTAGAAGAAAACTCGTAAACTTGTCAACACTTTTTCGCCTCATGAAAAATACTTTATAAGGTATCTTTGTATTTGTAATAATGAAAGTGTTCATTGTATGCAAACACATTGCGTATCATTGATATTCATGATAAAAATTCCACTAATTTCTGGTCTTCGTCATTAAACTCAGTTTTTTCAACCGTTTGTTTTATTACCTTATTACTAAAGCCCGGACTTTAGGCACTATAAATTCGTTAAAAAAAGGCAGTGAAAAGGCAATAAAAATACTCAAAATAGGCACTTAAAATAGGCATTTATTATATACTGATAGATAAAAACAGATAAGATAAAACAAAAAAACATTCGATGTGAATACTTATTCTTTATTAAACATAACTACCAATAGTTTTCTCAAATTTTCAAATTTTATACTTTGTCGTCTATCTGATAAAATATGTTTATACAACGAAAAGATCTCTCTCACACATCAACAGATGTCAAAGGATGCATACATAAATGAGGATATTTCGGTAGGGTTCAAGAAATTACTGACCCCATCTCCTAATAAAATCGAATTTATTTCGCGCATCTTGACCAAACCACTATTGTTCTGCAACACTTTTTCACATTTTTCTTTCATGAACTCTCCTTTTAATCCAGGCGCAGAATTGATTCTTTCAATTGTTTCATCCATAATGTTCAATTGCTCTTGTAATTTTAAATTCCTCTCTTCTAGTTTTTGTATTGATGTTGGAATTGAATGAAAATGTGCAAGTATGTATGCTAAATCAGACTGGATATTCTTTTTGGACAAAACATCTTTACATATTTTTATTGAAGCTGCATCATTTTCGAGGTGATCCACTATTTCTACAATTTTCTCGAAATGGGTTGCGTAATAAATGGCAGCCGATATCCATGTACCCCATCTCGTTATTGTAGGTTGAGGTGGTAATGGCAGATCTGGTGCAAGTTCTTTGAAAATTTGCACCCTCGATGGAGCTTTTAAAAAACTTTCTTGACGTTTGATATTAACAGATCGACATCGTGAAATAAACTTCGCGCTTCTTCAGCAACTCTATGCAATGCATGAGCTATACACGTCACATGAACCATTTTTGGAAATAGAACTTGCAGAACTTTTCCAGCTGCTTTCATGTATGGAGCGGCATCAGAAACAAATAGCAACACTTTGTCATGTTTCACTCCATCTGGCCACAATAATGAGAGCGCACTGGTAAATAATTGGGCTATTGTCGAATTATTGGCTGATTCGAGTACTTCACTTGTTAATAAATACGTGTTAGAGTCCTGGTGAGTTGATTGTAGAGTTCCAATAATTACGTTGGCTACGTAGCGGCCAAGAGCATCGGTTGTTTCGTCAATGGACACCCACAAATTTTTACCTTCCGTTTCTTTTCTAATTTTGTTCATCTTTTCCTGGAACACTACATCAATATAATTTTTCCGGAGGGTGGACTCACTTGGCACGTGTTCTTTGGTGTACTTTTCAAGGAATGCTTTTAGAGAAGGATTTTCCAATTTCCAAAGAGGAATGTTCGCATCCATCTGTGCTTTACATAAATCCAAAGAGAATTGGGATTGTCGATTGGATATAACGCCGAAATTCGGAAGCAGACACGTTTTTTTACTATCGCAATTTTTCGAAGCAGCATTTTTATGTTTCACTGTTGAAAGGTGCTGGGATACAAAATACTTCTTCTCAAAATTCACTTTACAGTCACATATTTTGCAGAATAACACAGAACCGTCAGTACTAAAAACGTCTTTACCGAATTCAAGTATTAATTTATTCAATTTTGTTTGCTCGGATGCTCTGACTTTAGGCATATTGGCTGGCGATAAGTTGAACCGAATGGGCGAATGGTGAAAAACAACTGAACGGAAATGGGTATTACGATATATTTATACCTATAGGTATCTGGTTTTAGGTTTTCCCATCAGTAACAGTTGTTGGATCAATTCCTAGAAAAAGGGAACTATCTCTTGTCTATGTACCAATCCTGCCTACCTGAGATCTTAGGGTTTCCCACTTTATACTATCATAAATTGTTCGAAATAGGCGAAATAAGTCATTCCCATTTTAGGCAAAATAGACAGAAAATACGAAAATAGGCATTTTATGGCATTTTATGGCATTTTGCCTAACATCCAGGCTTTACTTATTACTTATGAATCAAAATTATTATCATAATTTATTACTAATAAGGGTTCAATTCTATTTTTTCCTCAATAAAAACTAACAATTTGTTTGTATATTATTTTGTAGAATTCATTGTACTTGTACAGTTACTATTTGTGCGAGATTTCGCATCTACACTAGCGGAAAAAATAAAGGGATCAAAAAAAAATTCCAAATTTTTCGAGGTTTTTCAAGTGCCTGTATATCTGTTAAAAATGGTCGTAAAGGAGTTTTGAAAAAATTATTTTGAAGCTTCAAGTCTCTAGTTTTGAGATCTATTGTTAAAAATATTTTTCAAGTAACGTGTTTCGCTCAATCCTAACGGATACCTGAAAAAAAAATTTTTTTAAATTTTGCTTCTTCATCTTTTTGGTATACGAACTTGGAAAATTTTTTTTCAACTTAACCACTATATGTATCAGATAACTTGTTTATTCAGCTTCAATTTCTTTTCTCGAAAAGTTCGATATGATCACTTCTTGCTGGGATATAGGACTTTGAATGAAAAAAGATCTTTTTGTGTTTAACCATCAAAATCTCATGAACCGTCAATTGCACAAGAAAATGAAGGAGATTCTTAAAATCTTGAATAAACTTCCCACAAAAATCAGCTAGGGCTCTTAGCAAAAATTTTTTTTTGATCCTTCACCGTGATTTGAAAAACAAGAAAAAAACGGCTTTCAGTGCCTTCTGGAATTATCAGGCGCTTTGTCGGAAATACCGAGAAAATCACTAATGTTAAGTGTGCCTTTTACAGTTCAATATGTTCACAAAAACCCCACTAAGTTTCAATTAAATCTATAGAGCCGTTTTTTTGTTTCATCCGTCCGAATGATTGAAAACCATTAAGGGATCACATGATTATGACTTTAAATGATCATAATCTTTAAAAAATCACTGTGAAGGATCAAAATAAAAATTTTTTGCTAAGAGCCCTAGCTGATTTTTGTGGGAAATTTATTCAAGATTTTAAAAATCTTCTTCATTTTCTTGTGCAATTGACGGTTCATGAGATTTTGATGGTTAAACACAAAAAGATCTTTTTCCATTCAAAGTCCTATATCCCAGCAAGAAGTGATCATATCGAACTTTTCGAGAAAAGAAACTGAAGCTGAATAAACAAGTTATCTGATACATATACTAGTTAAGTTGAAAAAAATTTTTCCAAGTTCGTATACCAAAAAGATGAAGAAGCAAAATTTAAAAAAATTTTTTTTTCAGGTATCCGTTAGGATTGAGCGAAACACGTTACTTGAAAAATATTTTTAACAATAGATCTCAAAACTAGAGACTTGAAGCTTCAAAATACTTTTTTCAAAACTCCTTTACGACCATTTTTAACAGATATACAGGCACTTGAAAAACCTCGAAAAATTTGGAATTTTTTTTTGATCCCTTTATTTTTTCCGCTAGTGTATTTTGTAATGTCTCGCAAATTTGTATTTAACCTTTTTTTGGTCTATAAACGCCAAATAAAAACATATTTCAAAGAATAGTCTTATTACGTTACATACCCAAACCTAGTTCCATAACGTTGCCCAAAACTGGTTTAATTTTCTTCACAGCTTCTGGTGATTGTTCTCTCAATATTTTAAATAGCTGTCACAAAAAAACGCCCTAATTTAATGATCACATAATTCAACGATTATACTTACTGGTAGTTCCACTATTTGTTGAATCCGTTCCTCCGCACTCTTGTTTTTCTTATCCCGTATTAACATGTAAATATTATCCAAGTCCGGACATGATCGAAGTAATTTTTCGATCAAAACTTTCCCCATAAATCCAGAGCCACCGGTTATAAAAACGCTTTTTCCAGCAAAAAAATCCGGAATACTTATCTGATTGACCATAACTGTGCGCGTGTTAATACAATTCCGTTAAAACGAACTAAAAATACAAACTAAACCGAACCTGGTATATGAATGACACGATATGTTAATAGAACAGAATCGTATTGGAATGTTAATCAACTTAAGGCCATTGTTTTCCACCAATGACGCCAAACGGGTTCAAAAGCAATCCCAAATATTTCGCGATATAGTATTTTAATATTCATTGATGTATTTTGCTCTTGTGGTCTATCAAAAAAAAAATTTTTTTGTGGGGATATTGAGCTCTATGATGATGTACACACAACGAAGCGTTTATTGTTTTTCTTGGTATGTAAATATAAAGAATACAAACTGCATTGTCACTCATAATACAAAGAATCTCTTTCAGTGATGGATCTAGGCCTAGGCCCGTGAGGCCCGGGCCTAGGGCGGCAAAATTTTTGAAACGCCAAAATTTTAGAGGCAACAAAAAGTAAAGACAATCAATTTTAAAAATTTGTCCAGATTAGTTTTTATAAAAAATTTCCCATAGAATATATTATAATTCAATTAATTAATTTACTTCTCAATTTGTATAGGTAAGATGTTAATTTTTTAGCAGATTAATTATAGTGTTTATCGAGTACTGTTCTTTACTTTCTGTTCCTTTAGTGAGATTAATCTCACGTGTATGAAGCGCTTTGAAACTACTAAATCTGAATAACTTCTCGATTTGTTTTTAGTGTGAAATTAAAATACCGTAGACTTGCATATATTAAATATCATTTTGAAACTCATTTAAAAGTTTCAGCACATTTTTTATTTATAAAAATAATTTTTCATGATAAATAAATCGCGTTTTTTCCATATTCAATTTATTGAATTATGAAAATAATTGGTACAAAAATTAAAACTGAAATTTTTATCTAAAATAAAAAAAAATCATTCGATATTCTTCATATTGGCAAAAATCTTCAATCACTTTTACAAATTTCAATAATTTCTGAAAATCCGAGAGCAATAATTTCGTAATTTGTTTAAATTAAAGTATGTAAGTTGATATATATTAAAGCGGTCGACTTATGATAGAGTTGCATTTATGTGCTTATTATAAATATAAATAAAATATTTCAAGAATTTTATTTATTATCCAAGTGTTTTATCTATGTGATCGTCATCTCAATAACTTGAGTGAAGCGGGAGTATTGTGCATTATTGAAACTTGTAAGCAGTTCGGGTGATTGTATTTCATATGTTCACAGGAAACAAGAGCACACTTGATGGTTATTCACGCGTTTGACTTTGTTTTGTTTAATGTACACAACTAAACATCGCACTGTGGAAAAGTCACAGCACTCATCATTTTAGTTTTACGAATGTTCTTCATGTGAACAAGTCTCGATTTATTTTATTCTGTTTCTTAACACTAAAAAAATAATTGATTGATAACTTTTAATTAAGCACTGGTTTTTTTTTTATAATTTGTGGTAGTTTTGATTTTATTTTTTAACTAAATATGAGTGGCCATCGAAAAAAATTTAGTGGTGCAGAGTATCGTAAAAGAAAAGTAGAAGAATCTACGAAAATCGATAATTTACTTAAAAAAATTCCAAAAATATCTAGTTTTATGATAAGCTCAAGTAAGTCTTCTAAAAATGACCAACAACCATCATGTTCATCGGTCGTAAGTATCTTTTTATGATTGCTAATAACTTTTTTTTTAAATATAATGTGAGTCGTGATAATCATTAAATAAATGCTAGTTGTTAAAATTGATTTTTTTTTTCTAGCCGGAATTAGAAGAAACTTCAGAACAAGATATCGAAGAAGTAAAAGTATAGTCACATCCTTCTCTATCACAAGATACGAACGAGACGCCGTCAAATTTCCCTTTATCACAAGATACTGAAGAAATCCAGTCAACAACTGATATTTTAAAACTTAATACTGATCCCTTTTTATGGAATTTGAATGAAGAAACACGGGATTTCATAACTATAAACGGTACACCACGAAATGATAATGCTGACTTTAAAAATTCCAGAAATGTTTATAGTGATAAAATGAGGTATTGTACCAAAAGTTTATGTCAACGTACTTTAAAAAACGGAGAGATTCAACACCGTGAGTGGTTAATTTATTCAGAATCAAAAGGATCTGTATTTTGTGCTTTTACTGGTGAAGGATTTCGTGACTGGAAAAACTCAAAAGCACGCATTGAAATTCATGAAAATTCTGATTTTCACAAAACTAACGTCAGTCATTTTAAAGCTCGAGCAGTAGTTCACGGGCGTATTGATCAACGTCTAATAAAACAGCTCGATGAGGAAATAGCATATTGGAAAAAAATTTTATACCGAGTAATTGCAATTATTAAATCACTAGCAATAAGAGGGTTGCCATTCCGAGGAAATTCAGAACGAATAGAAGATCTCCATAATGGAAATTTTTTAGGAACAGTAGAGCTTCTTGCTGAATTTGATCCATTTTTATCTGAACATTTAAAATTGTATGCGCATCCTGGTAGTAGAAATACGTCGTATTTGTCTAAAACAATCTATGAAGAAATTATATTGTTGATTCAGAATAAAGTACTACAACAAATTTCCAGTGAAGTGCAATCTTCTAAGTATTTTGGTATAATTTTAGACTCTACGCCTGATATTGCACATGTCGATCAACTTACTATAATTATCAGATATGTACGTCACAACGGTGAAATTGTTGAAAGGTTTCTAGAATTTCTACCAAATATTGGCCATAAAGCTAAAGATATTGAGGATGCTTTGTTAAAATCTCTAGAAAATAATGGTTTGGACATAATGAACTGTCGTGGTCAATCTTATGATAATGCGAGCAATATGTCAGGCATATATTCAGGCCTTCAGACACGAATCAAAACAATTAATCCTTTAGCAGATTACGTTCCTTGTGCCGCCCATTCTTTAAATTTGGTAGGATCATGTGCAGTTGAATCAGTAACAGAAGCAGTCGACTTCTTTTCTACTTTGCAAGAACTCTACAATTTCTTTACTATATCTACACATCGTTGGGAGATCTTGGTGCAGCGTACAAATTTAAGAGTTAAGAGTGTTTCTCAAACTCGTTGGTCTGCTCGATATGATGCATGTTACGTGTTAGAAAAAGAGTGGTCTGCAATAATTGATGCACTGGAATTTATTGCTGAAAGCAGAGACGAGAAACCAGCTACGCGATCAGAAGCTACAGGATTGCAGCAAAAATTACAGTATTTAGAAACAGCAATCCTAGTCATAGTTTGGAATGTAATTTTAGATCGTTTTAATGCTGCGAGTAAAAAGCTTCAAGAATCTCAAGCTGATTTATCATCCGTTGTTCAAATCTATAGTTCTCTGGCTCTCTTTCTTCAAGACATGAGAGATAGACAATTTACTGAATATGAAGAGAAAGCCAAAGCACTATCCGGAGTTCAAGATTATTATCGTTATGATACTCGTCGCAAAAAAAAACAGAAAAATTCATCCAGATGAGTCACGGGTACATGAAAGAACACCTGTTTCTGGACAAGAAAATTTCCGGACTAATATTTATTACCCTATTCTAGATACTCTGAGTGTGCAATTGGCCAGGCGTAAAAGTGCATATGAAAAGCTCTACAGAAATTTCAATTTTTTTGAAAATTTATCTGGAATAGATACAAATGAATTGAAAAACCTGGCCAATAAATTAGTCAGCAAGTATGCTGAAGATTTGGAAGAGACATTAGGCAATGAATGTATTCATTTACATTATCAACTCGGAGATTCCTTAGCAAATACAGAAGATGTGCGCTCTGCACAAAAAATATGCAATGTATTGCATTCAAGGAGTCTTCGAGATGTTTATCCTAACGTAGACATTGCTCTCCGTATTTTTTTGAGTATTCCGGCTACGAATTGTTCAGGAGAAAGATCTTTTTCTACTCTCAAAAGGGTTAAAACCTATTTACGTGCAAGCATGGGACAAGAGAGACTTAATGCTCTTGCATTACTGTCCATTGAAGCTCAACTAGTCCAAGAAATCAGTTATGATGATATAATCGACGTTTTTGCCCGGACCAAAGCCAGGAAAAAGAAATTTTCAAATTGACTAATATTAAAAAAAATATTTATTATTTATCGGTCTCAAGTTTATAATTTATTTATTTGTAATGAGTTATGTATTTGTTATGAGTTGTATTAAAAATGTTTATTTCAAAGATAAAGTTATTTTTAAATAAAAATATTGGATGAAAATTAATGAAATTCATTTTTTAAAAAGGGCGGCACATCGAACGGGGCCTAGGGCGGCAGTAAGCCTAAATCCGTCACTGATCTCTTTGTATCTTGATTGCCCAATTTGTCTATGACAGCAAATTAAAGCAAGCTGAACGAAGTAGTTCAAATCAACTCTCTTCTTTAATGTCATTGTTGCACGTCATATTCAATGTTAGGTATATGAACTAAATATTCTATCTTCTTGACGTTTGTTCTACTCAGGATATCTTTGACTATAAAGATGATACTTCGCGACACAGGAAAACCTAATCTAATTTATTCATGAATCTAGTATTGAAAAATTGGCGGATTTGTTTTCGTTAATGTTCTTCTAAGTTCTGATACCTCTAATATTCAATGAGATATACGAACTAAACTTCACATCTATTTCTGTCTACTTGGCATAGGTTTCATTTTCCGCACGGATTAAACCGATTTTACCCGTGCCGAAAAGACATTCCCGCACAGTTGCATATGTATCACTTTCGTACGTGGTCGCCTGAAAATGGGATTGATCGGGCATATCTCTCAACTCAATTTTTTGTTTCGTCGGAAATAAAATATGAAAGTCATCTTTATTTTAATGGAGGAACTGTGGCAGGTATATGAAATAAAAAACTTTTATAATTAGAAAGTATCAACTTAAAACGAAAGCGACGCAAAATATCCATAAATGCACTCCGCTACCTTATATAAATTATAGTGAGATATTATTTTAAAGCAGAAGAAGTAGGCGATCGCTAAATACCAAACGATTGAAAATATGACATGAATCACTTTTAATCTGTGAAAGAATTAACGAAATAATAACAATTTTTTTTCTCTTGCGAAACCTACCTTTGATAATGAATCTTGGCTTGGGGCAAAGTGTCCGGAGTGTCCTTCATTAAGTACACCCGTGCGCCAATCAATCCGCTCTTTAAATATTCAACGGGATTTATGTCATCAATTTTAAAATCAAAATCCTCAAGATCAGAAGGCAAGATGTCATTTCTAATAGCCATTGCCTTCTGATTCAAAAACGTCCATTGATTTGTACCAAAGAATTCCAAAGCCATATTTACTGTATATATTTTTCTTTGTAATTTAAACAACCTGAATGTAGGAAAAAAGTGTCGTTCTAATATGAATGGATTCGTTATATACGAACATCGGTTTCTGTCCAAACAATTTCAACAGACCATCGACTAACAACGCCGGCAAAAGATGGTAGAAAATGACTCTGGAAAAATACAAGTACCAATTCCGAGTAATATTGGCGTTGGGAAACCATAAGACTCCACTCAAAGGATAATTAGCAAAGATATCCGATCCTAATGCAAGGAGTTTTTTCATCGACACTGTCACGGAATCATTTTGGCTATAATTGTAAACCGTCACTTCGTTTTTCTCGACGGGATTCCTAAAGATTCATCGACAACAGTTAGATGATACAATTTTTCTGAACTCACTCGGTGATTGCTTTTTTCCACGTTCCCACTATTATTCCCTTAGTTACTACATCAACCGGAACGTAATCGGGGTTCACATCTGGATCAGTGTATGCACTACGAACCACTCCCTTACCAAATCCCATTAGAAGCCCAACTGGACCATTGAAATTGTCGATCCAACCAGGAATGGGATCCTTCCAAGTCGAAATAACTGAAATTCCGTGTCCAGGTATCAACTATTCCCTAAATGTTTATCTCACCAATCGACGGTCTGTAGATTAAAGCAGGGATCGAACCTTCGCATAAATCCTTAACAACATGCTCGGACAAAGATTTAGCGAAAGTGTATGTGTTAGGTAACGGATTAATAAAATGCTTAGTTAACTTGTCCAATTCGTAACGATCCACATTCTCAGCTACTTTTATAGCTTCCCTCCAATCGATATGCGGTGGATAAAGTTTCTCGTCAATCACTTTTTTGTCACTGTGACAGTAGGTGGTGGAAAAATGGATGAAGGCGGTTAAATATTTCATTTCTCTAGCTAACATAACGACCTCGCGGGTACCACGAGTGTTCAGTATAATAGAATCTGTTAGCGGATCATCAAATCTTACGGAGGCTGCAGCATGATAAACAATAGAAACTTTTTCGATTAAAAGTTTGCGATTGTCTTCACTGATACCTGAAAAAAGACTGGAAATTATTCAAGGATTATTTAATGACATGTGTTAAACAAAATGAATTTCATCTAAATTAAAAAATTTATTTCATTTCTTCGACTGTACGATACAAAAGTCGTCCTTTTTTTCAGAATTTCAGTACATTTTCCTTATAATCAATTTATAACTTTCCTCTTTACGTCAAATAGAACTTCGAAAATTTTGCAACGAATATAGAAGAAATTTTGAAAAGTTGTCAATAAAAGATTTCATTGATTTCAAATTCAATTTCACGACCAACTAAACAAAATTTCAATAAATCATCTTATAACCTTGTTGCGTAATCCAAAATACTTTACAAGGTACTTTTCGATTTTAAATATTAAAAGTTGCCATTGTATGCAAACGCATATCAATCATATCGTTGATATTCAATTTTTTCAACCGTTTGTTTCATAAAAATGAAATTATTTCACTAATGAGGGTTGTATTTCGAGAAAAAAATGGCAAGCTAATTCAATTTTTCCTCAATAAAACAATTTCTTTATAGAATATTCTATAGACTTGATATTTAAGAAAAACAAAAAAAATTTCGTCTCTTTACTCATAATTAAAGCCCGGATGTTAGGCAAAATGCCATAAAATGCCATAAAATGCCTATTTTCGTATTTTCTGTCTATTTTGCCTAAAATGGGATTTTATGACTTATTTCGCCTATTTCGAACAATTTATGATAGTATAAAGCGGGAAACCCTAAGATCTCAGGTAGGCAGGATTGGTACATAGACAAGAGATAGTTCCCTTTTTCTAGGAATTGATACAACAACTGTTACTGATGGGAAAACCTAAAACCAGATACCTATAGGTATAAATATATCGTAATACCCATTTCCGTTCAGTTGTTTTTCACCATTCGCCCATTCGGTTCAACTTATCGCCAGCCAATATGCCTAAAGTCAGAGCATCCGAGCAAACAAAATTGAATAAATTAATACTTGAATTCGGTAAAGACGTTTTCAGTAGTGACGGTTCTGTGTTATTCTGCAAAATATGTGACTGTAAAGTGAATTTTGAGAAGAAGTATTTTGTATCCCAGCACCTTTCAACAGTGAAACATAAAAATGCTGCTTCGAAAAATTGCGATAGTAAAAAAACGTGTCTGCTTACGAATTTCGGCGTTATATCCAATCGACAATCCCAATTCTCTTTGGATTTATGTAAAGCACTGATGGATGCGAACATTCCTCTTTGGAAATTGGAAAATCCTTCTCTAAAAGCATTCCTTGAAAAGTACACCAAAGAACACGTGCCAAGTGACTCCACCCTCCGGACAAATTATATTGATGTAGTGTTCCAGGAAAAGATGAACAAAATTAGAAAAGAAACGGAAGGTAAAAATTTGTGGGTGTCCATTGACGAAACAACCGATGCTCTTGGCCGCTACGTAGCCAACGTAATTATTGGAACTCTACAATCAACTCACCAGGACTCTAACACGTATTTATTAACAAGTGAAGTACTCGAATCAGCCAATAATTCGACAATAGCCCAATTATTTACCAGTGCGCTCTCATTATTGTGGCCAGATGGAGTGAAACATGACAAAGTGTTGCTATTTGTTTCTGATGCCGCTCCATACATGAAAGCAGCTGGAAAAGTTCTGCAAGTTCTATTTCCAAAAATGGTTCATGTGACGTGTATAGCTCATGCATTGCATAGAGTTGCTGAAGAAGCGCGAAGTTTATTTCACGATGTCGATCTGTTAATATCAAACGTCAAGAAAGTTTTTTTAAAAGCTCCATCGAGGGTGCAAATTTTCAAAGAACTTGCTGGGGTACATGGATATCGGCTGCCATTTATTACGCAACCCATTTCGAGAAAATTGTAGAAATAGTGGATCACCTCGAAAATGATGCAGCTTCAATAAAAATATGTAAAGATGTTTTGTCCAAAAAGAATATCCAGTCTAATTTAGCATACATACTTGCACATTTTCATTCAATTCCAACATCAATACAAAAACTAGAAGAGAGGAATTTAAAATTACAAGAGCAATTGAACATTATGGATGAAACAATTGAAAGAATCAATTCTGCGCCTGGATTAAAAGGAGAGTTCATGAAAGAAAAATGTGAAAAAGTGTTGCAGAACAATAGTGGTTTGGTCAAGATGCGCGAAATAAATTCGATTTTATTAGGAGATGGGTTCAGTAATTTCTTGAACCCTACCGAAATATCCTCATTTATGTATGCACCTTTGACATCTGTTGATGTGGAGAGATCTTTTTCGTTGTATAAACATATTTTATCAGATAGACGACAAAGTATAAAATTTGAAAATTTGAGAAAACTATTGGTAGTTATGTTTAATAAAGAATAAGTATTCACATCGAATGTTTTTTTTGTTTTATCTTATCTGTTTTTATCTATCACTATATAATAAATGCCTATTTTAAGTGGCTATTTTGAGTATTTTTATTGCCTTTTCACTGCCTTTTTTTAACGAATTTATAGTGCCTAAAGTCCGGGCTTTACTCATAATTACCAAGTACAAATGTAAAAAGTATTTTCCAAATTTCTATATTTTCCTCAATAAAATCTAACAATTTGTATATTATTTTCTAGAATTCATTGTACTTGTACTGTTACTATTTGTACGACATTTCGCATCTATTTTGTAATGTCTCGCAAATTTGTATTTAACCTTTTTTTGGTCTATAAACGCCAAATAAAAACATATTTTAAAGAATACTCTTATTACGTTACATACCCAAACCTAGTTCCATAACATTGCCCAAAATTGGTTTAATTTTCTTCACAGCTTCTGGTGATTGTGCTCTCAATACTTTAAATAGCTACCACAAAAAAACGCCCTAATTTAATGATCATATAAATCAACTTTTATACTTACAGGTAGTTCCACTATTTGCCGAATCCGTTCCTCTGCACTCTTGTTTCTCTTATCCCGTATCAGCATGTATAGATTTTCCAAATCCGGACATGATCTAAGTAATTTTTCAATTAAAACTTTCCCCATAAACCCAGACCCACCGGTTATGAAAACGCTTCTCCCAGCAAAAAACTTCGGAATACTTATCTGATCCACCATAACTGTTTGTATGTTCGTACAATTCTATTAAAATGAAAAAAAAAATACAACTAAACTGAGCCACCTAACCAAAGCTATATATGAATGAAATGATATGTTAATAGATCAGACAGAATCCTATTGGAATAATAATCTTTAAGCTATTGTTTCATAGCGATGAAGGTCAAGAACAATCCCAAATGTTTTTCGATATATTATTTTAATATACATTCATGTATTACATTGTTCTCGTGGTATAACATCTAAAAAACATCTTTTTTTTTGGATATTGATCTCCATGATGATGTACACACAACGAAGCGTTATTATTTTTCACGGTAAATATAAAGATTACAAACTGCATGGAATGTACCATTGTCACTGTTGTCAAAAATAGTGTTCTTATTTTAATCTAAAAATCTGTTTTTTTTTTATTTCGCCATCTCGAGATCGGACCAGAGCGCCCTCGATCAATCTATCACAATATACTTTTACCGACGTTCAAGACGCAAACTGATCCCATCGCAAACTAGCGAATTCTCGAGAAAAACCAGTAGTGCTCTTATCCATCCCTCTAAACTAAACAATTTTGACGTCAGACATCACACAGCGACTATTCTAAATTCAACATTTAAAAACTGAAACGTCTCGAAAATAGAAAAAAAAAACGGAATAACCGAAAAACCTCCAACATTCATATTGCATAATATATGATATAGTTTTCTTTTCTCTTTAATGCCTACTATTGCATCTCCTTCAAATAAGCGAGTTCTCCAAAGAAATTTTATATAGGAGAGTTGGACTTTCGGGAAATATATTTACTGTACTTCAATTTCATCGTTTCAAGCTCATCACATTTAAGAACTTAAAAGATAAACATGTTCGCAAAACTGAAGATTCGGAAGAACAGTAGATTCATTTCCCGAAAGTAATATATATAAACGTTTAAGTACCCATTTGTCCTACGTTTACAAAAAATAATAGCTGCGAAATATTTATGTACAAATCTTTTAAACTACTCTTCAATCGAATCGAGGAATTGTGCGACAGAGAAACAACTAAACGTTCGGCATTTGTCTAATCTACCATTTTGGGCGATCAAATGGCAAATCGCGATTGCGTTCAAAAATTTGATATGATTTAGGATTATTACTGATTGAAACATCGAATTGTAGAAAAGTGTAGGATAGAAATTAAGTACCATTCAACATTAATAAGTGACGATGAAACTTAAAAAATAAATATTCGATACTTTTTTTTAAATGACCGTTCAAACAATCCCAAATAATGCTGCCCAGTAATACTGCCTAATCTGTTTTCGTTATGGGATTGTTTAACGATTATTACAAATCATTATTCGAAAACTTATCAACTAGTAATTAACGAAACTGCTGCCTTCCTTAACGAGATAAAAAAACGTAGCAAAAAGCAAGAGTGAAGTAAATAGCTAGTCTAAGATCGATGATATTCCCGTCGATAGCTCGACGAAATATTTCGAATTGCCCTATCTAAGTGTCAGCTAATCTAGAATTTAAAATATGGACGATATTGATATTTCATTTGCGCACCCCTGACAATCATCGAACAATAAATTCCAAATTTGCAGCGGGAGGAAGGAAGGTGGAGGGGGGCGTAAAATCCGATCGAGCGTATAGAGAACCTCTTCAGATGGCACCTTTCGAAATTAAAACGGGGATCGAGCGCGGCCGATCCTTTTACATTGTTGTATGGTCCCACTCCAGCTGGCTCACGTTCTGATAGTCGTGTTTACGACTGCGTACCGGCGGCTCCTCCTCATCCTCCGAGGAGTCTGGAATGCGACAGGAGCCGTCGACGTTGTCGTCGTCCGACGACGAATCCGAATCGGACTGATCGGAATCGCTGAAGTCGCCGGCGTTGCCCTCCAACTTCCGTTCGGCGTTCTGAAAATTGAGCGATTTCAGTCATCGCAGTTAAAAGGTTAATTAAAAGTCACCTCCATGGGATTGACGGTGATGGTCAGAGCTGAGTCGTCCCACGTCATTTCGGATTCCTGCTCGTCGGCTCCAGTTTTGTTGTGCGATGCCCTGATTCGGACAACGCCCAAGATGATCATGAATAGTAGAAAACCGATGCAGACGACGACGATGATCGTGACGGCGTGCGAGCCACCGGCGGCCACCATGGCCATGTGTTCGTTGGCGTTGTATTCTCGGGAGACGACTGCGGCCGGTCGCATCAGCATCGAATGTTGATTGAGTGTGGCGTGGGCAGGTATCGGTTCTTTCGGTTGCGGGTGAATTACCGTTAACTGTAAACAGATATACGTTTTAGGGCGTCTTTCACCAACACTAATACCGCTCGGTTAGAGTTTATCGTTGCGATAGTCGAAATATTTCAATGCAAAAACTGGTTTTAACTGTCAGGTACATTAACTGACTTCTGGTGAAAGACGGTCTTAGTAATAAATTTCTGTTACTGAACAGCTTAATTCGGTACTGTACTTTAGAAGCACACGGTTTTAAATCGTACCAACTTGGAAAAGTAAAAGAAATTTTTGGACACAGATTAAATATAGCAATTTTCTATGCATATGGCTAACTAACCTCACTTAACAGTAGTAGAAATAAATTATTTCAAGAAATCACTTACCGTTTGTACATATTCGTTGGACGTGAAACGTCCATTCAATTCTGAACAAGACAATTTGAAAACTCGATTCAAGTAGTACGCTGGTTTGCGGTTGGTGTAAACGATTAATCTGAGTACTTGTTGGTAATTGAAGACCATGTCGGAACCTGTGATCACCACTCCATCTTTAGATATACGAGCTGCCATTCCTGCAAAAATAAAAGACTGTTTTCTATCAATCTTTCATTATATGATTAAAAACTCACCTAATCTCTTGAGCATCTCCTCAGGCACGGCGAGGTTCTCGTGATCAGGATTCAAATTCGGATAAATCGTTAGCGAACATTTGTCGAGTTTCTGCTCGCCCGTGATATGAATATCCGCCAAAACTCTCACGCCCAAACGGAAATCTTCGTACTTTCTTGCCATGTTTCCGGTGCCGTTCAGATGAATGCTGGGCGTTTGTGGTTTCAGCACCATAACGTACGTCTGGGCGTCCGGTACCTTCACCGTTTTTCCATTATCGCAGGTGACCGTCGTCGTTAAACGGATATTGCGCCGACCGGCGGTCGGGAATTCTCTGGTGTTCAAGTAGCCCACTTTTCGAATGAGAGTTTCGAGATTCGTTCGGTTATCACCTTCCACCGTCACCTCGGTCAGGTCGGAATTGGTCAGCAATTCCATGCCGGGCTGTAGCAGCTCGACGGCCGGTACTTGCAAACTTTCCTTGCACTGGTGCAGACAGCTCAATACGTCGGGTTTTTCGGTTTCGCCTACTAGAACGCTCAAGCCGGCCAAGTAACCTTTGAGGTGATGTTTCATTTTATTGTCGGAGCCCTACGGGAAGAGAAAGGTTAATAGACGTATATAGCTTTGAAAATAATTTCAATATTACCTGCCAGCAAGCACCGACGGTGAGTGTTGTATTGATGCCTTTCGTCGGATGCAACGGCCAATCGTCGATTACTTCGGGATTTTTCTTTTCCGTGTGGAACAGCTGGCCATCGATGAATAATTCCACGTCTGGGAAACGAACGTTGATCGCGTAATGATGCCATTGATCGTCGCAAATCTATAAAATAATTAAGATATTGTTTGAGGTGTTTGCATATCCCAGACCATAGAAGTGATTAGATGTTTAGATATCTTTTACATAGTTTCTCTGGTTGGCAAAAATCTATGAATGTTGGATGTCATGTGTCAATGTCAATGGTAATTGATTCGATCGGAACGTCTCGAAGCGGACTGTCGAATATAACAATAAAAATCTGTTGAATTGAATATTGATCTTGAGTGAATTTGTGAATATTGTGCATCGTTTACAACAAGTTGTTAATAAGTGTTCATATTTTTGTGTTCTAATAAGGAAAATTGATGTAAAACATAACCTAAAAACAAACATCACCGGAGGTCTGTCATGAGGCAGGTCCGGTGATGACTATTGTTTGCTGTGTAGATGGCCAAAGTAGCCAGGCACATACGTCAAAAAATTAAAGTTTTCTCAAACATTAAAACAAAGATTGTGTTTGTACTTCGATGCCTCGTAATGTAATGATATCATAAAAAAATGAAATGTTGGACATCGAATATATTATCATTATTATCAATTTTCAGTTCTCTGAATGTCATCTCAAAACGACCGGTGCCTTGCACATTGGGGGTCCTAATTAATCGATTCAAAACTCACTTGAGGAATCTTCCACCTCCACTCAGCCGGTCGGAATATGTTCAGATCACCTTCGGAGAAGTCCCTTCGCAAAAGCAGAATCAACCTGCAATTCCTGACGAACAAAGCGTAATGGTGCCTATTCATTTCTGCGAATGAAACGACGATTACAAATGTCGGAAGAAAGGCAATCCAAACCACTTACTGTGATCGTCTGCCGAGCATAAAATATGCTCTTTTATGTGTTTATCCTGGTTGGGATGTTGCGCGTGTCGCATCCACGTGGCAAACGTGAACGTCGGCGGTAAATTGTGATCGAGCACGTGGTTCGGTATGGAGACGGCCGTCGAGGTGCCGTCGAACTCGAACATCTGATCGGACTCGCGACCCTCGTCCGAGATTAAAGGTTTCGTCCATTCCGCCCCGACGCCCGGACTGGGCAGCAAGTCGATGGCCGACGGCGACGCCCCGCACAGTTTCCTCTGCGACTGTACGCTGTACGTGTCCCGATCGCATCCTTTACCGATGTGCCTGGTGGCCAAATCTACCCTAGTACGGAGCTCGCGAACGTTGCAAGGAACGTCGCACAGCTCCAGAGAAGCGGACGGGAAAAGTTCCTGTTTGCCAGTGGTGGGCGCGTAATCCACTCGCTCCGGTAAACCGCGCCAACCCAATCGGCATACTCTGTTCACCTTAACGGTGACCATAACGGGCAGACTTTGGCGCATGCCGCAATCGTACGCCACCACACTGAGGATGTGATTGTGGCTGCGCTCATAGTCCAGCGCCTCGGTGTTTCTGATCACGCCATCGATGTCGATCACAAAAGGCTGATCCGGCGTCAGGATTTCGTATTTGCACACATCGCCAAATTTCGGCGTGCAATCGCGATCGGTCGCTTCGACGCGCACGATCTCCCCGTAGATGCGACCCTCGTCGACCTGGCGCACATAGCTGGGCTCGGAGAAGGTGGGCGCGTACTCATTCACGTCCGACACTGTGATGTGCACCGTGGCGCTGCAAATGAAACAAAAACCATGTAAACACATGTTCGCATTCCATCCGGAACAACCCTTAAAATCGATCGATCAAAGGCGGCGCGCTTCGGAGAACAAAGCCCGACGTTATAAATATTTACACGACGATCCGGGGACCGGGATCTCCCGCGCGAACCGTTTATAAATTTAGACGGATTAGTCATTTAAACTTGAAATTTACGGCACCATTGTCTCGAATTTCAACCTAATTCCGTTTTGTTTTAGAGCGTCGTTAACACGACGCCCGAACGATGATCGATGATCCGTCGCTGAGTTCGCGAAATTTCCACGACTGAAACAATCGAGACGACCCCGAGAAAGGGGGAAAATGGAGGACAACATTCAAGCCGTACATCTTAATGAGCTTCTCGTCCACGGGACGACGTGAAGTGCCGTCACCGCAAGAAAATGAAAAAATAAAAAAAAATCCGGTCGCGGTCACCGCAAGACATCCATCACCTTCACAAAAGGTAATTGGTTTCGCGTTTAATTGAAGCCGCAATTTAGGAAAGAAGCGGAATAATTATATCGTTCACTTGGTGAGAGCTTCCCTTATCTGCGTAATTTATCCCGCCTCGAGACTAACTACGGAAATAACTCGATTTAACGATTGAATCGTCTTATTTTTTAAGGGAGATAACGTCGGGAGGAGATGGTCGTGGGGAATCTTTGCCGCGTTTAAAAATACACGAGCGTCTCCCCCGTCACCTGTGCCCGTGGAACCATTCAAATTTAAACCGAACGACGGTGACATCCCGATCGTTTTAAATTACGATGCTATTTTTAAGAGGATGAGGCGGATCAAGAGGAAGCGGCCCGACGCCGCCGCCGATGATCGTCGTGGAACTTTATTTTAGGTCATCGTTATCGTATCTTACACTATGCGTTGGCAGGTCTACTTAGTTTATATTGCCATAAGTCTTATTTTGATTTGCTCAATCTCCAGATATATAGCACATTTTTGAACGGAGCAATTATGGACGCACGCATGATATTAACTAATGACAAATTATCAGCTCAACTATCATACTCTCGAGTCATTAAACGCATCAATGTTATTCAAGAAATTGAATTGCAATGCAATGTTATAAAACCACAATCATTAACCAGAGTGAATTGAACTACTTAGGCCGTCTTTCACCAGAAGTCAGTTAATGTACCTGACAGTTAAAACCAGTTTTTGAATTGAAATATTTCGACTATCGGAACGACAAACTCTAACCGAGCGGTATTAGTGTTGGTGAAAGACGCCCTTATGTGTCGTCACTAAGTGGTGGAACGATACAAATCGGCTAATGGGAACATACATATATTCCACATATTTTCTTTTCGCCACCTTTGTATTCGGACGATTTCTCCTCTTAAACCCGGGGGCTCAGAACGGGCCGTCGGTACAGAACAGTTCTCGTATGCAACGACCGAAGGCAGTTGCTCGAAACGACCCCCCGACGTTGAAACTTCGTGCGAATCTGCCCTAATTCGATATGTCGAGATCCAGCCGCTATGCGACTTGTTAAAATTTAAATTCCGTATACGTTGCGCTTCAGAAGTGGGATTCGAACGGGTAAACGTATGGCGCGGCGTCTACGAACATGACTATTATTGTTCGGCGAAACGACAGGACGAGCTGTTGATTTAACTGAGAAAAAAAGAGGCGATATAATGAGATATGCGATAATGAAGCATGTCCAAAGGAATGAATCTTGAGAGATAATTAAGACGCATCTTGAACTTGACATCGTGTTATTTCAGGTGTAAGGGAGAATTTTTTACGCATCCGAAGTAAAGCGTTCGGCTGTTTGTTTACGAGCAAAGTGGTTTGGAGTTTGTTTGCGCACAAATAACGATTACAAAGCAACGTAATGAATGTCCAGATGCAACTTTTTCCCTAACGACCAGATTTCTATGTGTTTTTTTCAAACTTGATGCGATTTTAATGAACGGTCAATAACATCGGTGCTTTGGGATTTGAAGTCGGCTTCTGGCTTGTATATTTGTTGCAATAAATGCGTAAATCGTCGATTTGTGAGTGTAGGAAGCGTTTGTGAAGCTGACACCAAAGGGGATGACAAATTACTGCTAATGACGGTGCTCTGATTAACAATCATAGAGGTTCAAATAAGATGATAAAATGAAGTAAGTCTTCTCTGCAAACATAATATTGATTCATTTTTAGTACCTTTGAAAAAAATTAGCGACATTATGCTTTTATCCGTATATTCGGCTTGTTGCGGCGAGCGGTCGAGTCGTTTACATTTCCAGAAACAACCGGTAAAAAGGTAAATTCCACATAAGTTATATACTTCTACGGTCGCGTTGGTTTTTCCGACTCGTTACAAAGCGAACGACGCTATGGATTTAGCAATTTGCGCCGTCTGTCCCGTCGGGATCCGTTTTCCGATATTCGAGAACGCTCTTCTCATTTCCGTCCAATCCGGCGACCGGAAACGCGAATTGAAGTATTTACTTCGGATCGAGGGGGTGGTTAATTAATTGTCGATAACTGTAATATCGACGGTACTCGCGCGGCGGTGGCGACCCTTTCGACTTTATTGCCGCCATTAACTGGTCGTGTTAATATGTCGGACGGCGGAAGCGATAAATAATGGCGCGTTTCGGTCTTTGGTTCGATATTTTATTGCAGCGATACATTGTTTGTTTTAGCAGCTAATAAAACAATACCGCTTCATATTGCTGGAAAAACCCACGATTACCCTTTCGTCATTCGAATTTCTCTTTCGATCGTACAATCTACTGGATCAGATCCAGGTGCCAGACGTTTTCAAGTCGCACTTTCAGTGAGCTACAAGTCATACTATATTATATATGTATATATTTGTACAGAGCTCCACACCAGAGTGTCAAACAATTGGACAATATTTTACACGCGCTTTAAAGTGCTTAATGACCACAATACAAATAAGCCTCAAAACCGTTTAAAACAGTTATGAAACGAGTTTGTCACGCCAGAACGTGCATAATGCGCGGTTTTTTTCGCCGCCGACCAACGTCGGAATTAAACGGCTTTACCGATGTAAATGAACCCCGACCGCATTTCGTAATGGAGCGTTATTTCGTTGCATTGTTACGAGGTACCGTGTACGCCCGGGGATTTATTACGAATCCGCAAACTCTGTCGGATCGATACGACGAAAAACGCGTTAAAAACCGACCGACTCTCGGTAGTCGTACGGATTTGATATCTCCATTTATATAACTTTCATAAATACGTATAAAGCCTCCCGCGGTCGCGGGGTTAAAATAAGCCGCGGCGACGAGGTTGAGTGGTTTATACGCTTCCGGCTCGAAATGTGTTCGTTCCCGTACGTAAAATTTTTCTCTTTTCTTTCCTTTTGTCCTCGCCGTCGTCTCTCGAGATAACGGCCGTCGGCGTTCCCGTTTCGTCGCCTAATTACTCATCAACGGATTTTCGGTCAAGTTTGCGCGTTTTTCATTTCGATTATCTCACGTAGTTCGGACTGGTTGTCGGTGCAAAGGCACGTCGAGAGGGAACTGTCTTACTGCCTCTAAACCACGTTTCCTTGTGTGATTTCTTTATGTTAGTTCAGGTTTTCTTAGTTCACATCTAGCTTCCGCTCCTTGACCTCTCAACCTCCTCCGTTGCAGTTGTTTCAAAATAACGATCTGTTCCCAAAGTAACACATCAGGCGCCATGGGTTATATATACATATATATGAAATGAATTAACGATTTATTTATTCTTTGTTTTTATTATTGCAAATTTACAATTTTATTTAGCCGCTTTTGTTTCTCCACTCTTGGTCCGTCACCCCCTGATTAGTCCTGATCAATTTGATGTCATTTACTTACCTACCTGGGGCAATATCGATAAGATGATAAATGTGAACTTTCAACATTAAGAGATCAAGTAAGTCCAGATGAGGATCAACAAAACGATTAAAGGATTGAACAAATACTTACCATAATGTAAATGCAAGTGAATTCATATTACAACAATAACAAAAAAAAATATATGATGTTTCTGAACCTCGACCATTTATGCTTTTTTTTTCGGCGTAGAACAACTTTTCCCATCACTATACGAGTTAACACGTTGCGCGTACGTGCGAATTACGTCATTTATTATACATTCAAATGCAAAATCGATCCACTGGAAGTCCCCCAACAAAATGCAATTTCTATAAATTAATATTAAAAAACCATAAATATACGAGACACGGAGACAACGTCGCAGCAATATTTTTCTAACCAAACGCTCAAATACAAGGACGATTTAATATTCATTCGGAAGCGGTTTCAACGGGAACATTTATCTGCCTCGAATAAATCTCGTTTTAATGAAGGAAACGCCGACCAGAAGAGAAGAATAGCGGCAGTTCCAAAAAGAACGTCGCCGAAGCTGCATATAAGCGGACGAACAAGGCTCGTCGATTTCCCCGAAGTGAACTTTCGCAAAACGGCGGACCGAGGTCGCCGACGGCGCAATAATAAAAGACGAATGTCCCACCCGGCCCGAAGAACCGCGTGACGTAGCGCTCTTAGCTTCGAGCACGTTCGCGATATCCTTTTAACAATGCGCGAAATAAGGAAGGATATCGATTTCGGCACGACGGCAACGACAACGAGCAACGCCGACGAAAACGTTATTCGTGTCCCAATCTTCGGCCTAGTGTCTTTATTGCAACTTAATTATCGTCGAGCGAGGGCCGTTTGTAACCGGGAACGGCCGTGCCGACACCCTTTGATGTTGCGGGATTAAAGTCGGGTCAACTCCAGGAGCTTCGGCTCGGAGGGCGATGGTTTATGTCTACGAGCACTTGTTTCCGACAGTTTCCTGTATCGTCCGGAAACCTGGAACGTAATTATATCACCTTCTTAGCTCCTTGGAGATTGGAAAAAGCAACTTTTTTGTGCTCTTCTTCATGATTCAATGTCAAACATTAGCCGTCGTACATTTATGCATAGATATTCGCATCATTTTCTGTGTTTGCTGTCACTCGTCTACGGAAGATTTCTCGCTTTAACGAGTTAATTGAGCTGCAGGCGTGTGACGATTTTTCCGTTTGCGCGTCAAAGTGAAGACATAAGGAAGTTAATATAATTGGCTTGTGCACTCGATGGGACGACACTTTGACAAGAGACCGCTTGAACTGACGCTCGATTTTTCCAGCGAATCCACACGGAAATAAAACGTCGCAATACTAGAAAGAGTAAAGCATGAACATCTGTCTACATTCGAGGAATTCTTTCACTTTCTACACCGTATCCGATGGAAGCCAAATCACAATTGTTATCACAGCACAAAATTACGACGTACGACATTCAAATTCCATAATTGCAACGGATTAATTAACGAAGAAAGTTCGCCGACGCGGCCATCTTTTCAATCTGTCACATACGCGAGGGTGATCACAGAGAACGCGTTCGTAGTTCAAATAAGCATATACGTGTATTAATTAGCTTGGGTAAATCGCCGGCGGCGTCGCGACTGTTCCTTCGTTCCGTCAAAATGCGAAACGGGATGTAATTCTATGATTTCGGACCGCATCTACCTCAGCAATCCCAACGGATTAATTGGTTCGACATGCGCCGTGCGCCACTGAAATAATTATACGATTTAACAGGCGACCGCGATGGGATAATAAAACGTTTCGATCCCGTTTTGTACCTACGGGCCCACCTACGAGAGTTCCCTTATTACGCTTTCGCATTATTCACTTCGTTTCACTCGAATACGGAGAGGAAAGAACATCAATTAAAAAACGGTCTTGAAAAAAAGGAATTCGAGAGGGTGAAATATCGGGAATCGCGGTTGTCGGTCGGGCATTCGAACGATTAGAATAAAACTCGACCGGCGTTCCATCCCGTTTTGTTGTTCCAAGAAACTGGGAAACGTTGGGGAACGGTCGGCACCGGCTACGGGAATTGATTTTCCCCTTGTCGAGAACGACGAAAAGGGATGGCGGAACGAGATAATGACGAAACGGACTGCTGCGAGGAATGAAATTCGGGGATGATTGAAGGAAAACAACGGGAAGTCGTTTGGAAAACGATTATTTTCGGTGGGAAATTTTGTAGTTGCGAAGGCGAATTGACCGGGTAACGAACCGATAATAACGCGGCATTGTTCCACTTATAATTTCGAATCTTTCGGTAATTGCTTTGAAGGTTTTATATCTTTTTCCATTGTCGTTTCGAAATGGCGTATAAAAATTACTTTTTATGTTATGGTCACGATCACGATTTTCTGTCCGTGGAAAAAATCGGGACAATGTATTTCACCAGGAATTCATTCATCATACAAAGCAGCAGTACAAAGCTCTCTATGGATTTTATGTTATTGTTTTACTTTTTTGTAAAATACAACAATTTTTGTCTCTACAAGAATTTTCGCTACTTCTTGTAGAATTGCTGAATTTCGGTTCTCCAAATCGAAACGTTTTTCGTCAATATTTCTGATTTCACAGAGCAATGTCGAAAACAGAGACCGCTTCGGACCGACGCACACGCCAGGTGGCAACCTTCTCAAGGCCAATTTCTAGAGTGAAAACCGACCAACAGTAAACGGTCAATCGAGTAGAATTCCCGGGAGACGGCACATGTCTCCAGTAAACGTCTCCCAACATCGTCCCAAAAATTCTCAACGTGATTCAAATCCAGGCTTCGAGAGGGCTCAAGAAAGTGATTTGCACCTTGTCAAGGTATGACAGTAACTAATCGAGAAGCGTGGGGATGGTACACGATCATGCGTAAAGTTTGTCCAAGAATGGCACAACCTGAAACGATATGCCTCCCCATGTATAGCTAAGCCTCCACACCAAATGGAAGTCTTGCTTTGTCGACTCTACACTGTCAGAGCAGTTTGGCCCCATCAAACAGTATGCTGTGGCTGCCTCTGCGACACGTTCATGTCGACAGTCGGCCTTATGCTCTTTCAGTTTTGTGTCATCGACCGTTAGGTCGCCCTTTATAACCCATCTCCAATAGATTTTGTCCTTTGGAGACCTCAATGCCTATTGGATTTTTTTGGTCGGCTTGATTTTATATCTTCTCAGCAGCTTGCCAATTCTCTCCATTACTTTGCGTATGTAGGGAAGGTATGCATGTGCTGTCTCCCTCTCCTCGGTTATTTCTGCGATGTTGCTCACTCTCATCGCTCGATCGATTTCCAACTTGGTGTTCTGCTTTAAAACACGTTCTTAAATGGTTCAATTCTTGTTGCAGGGTGTTTGGTTGACATATTCTGTGTGCTCGTTGAGTGAGGATTCTGATTAGGGATGCAAATGATACATCGATGGTTGTCAAACATCGATATATCGTTCATGAACATCGATGTTCCAATTGACGATACGTCGTCGATACATCGTGCAGATTAGACAAAAATATCGACATCGTTCCTCAATCTGTTTGAGAACATCTGCGTGTTCCAAAAGTTTTTAACACAATTAACATCAAACGCATAATGACAAAGAAACGACTGTCCAAAATCTGGTAAGACTCAGGCTTAGATGAGGATAAAGAGCTGTACAAACAAGCTGAAAAAGCCGCCAGGAAAACAGTAGCAGTTGAAAAGGAGAAGGCTGAATCCGATTTCTATCAGCAGCTTGAATCTGCTGCTAGCAATGAAATTTACAAGATAGCGAAACGCAGACATAACAATAGCAAGGACTTTAAAACAACGAAGTATATTAAAAGTAAAGAAGGCATTTTACTCACGAACGACAAAGACATAGGTGACAGATGGTATGAGTACTACCAAGTCTTATTGAATGAAGAATTTCCCAGGCAACAAGAAGTAGAACTTCCAACAACGAAAGGACCGATTAATGAAATATGTTCGTTAGAAGTTAGAAAAGCAATCTCAAAAATGAAAAACCATAAAGCAACGGGGCCGGATAATATACCCGTCGAGTTCTGGAAATTTCTTAGGACAGATGGAGAGGTTTGGCTATCAAAGCTATTTAACAGGATTCTAGCCAACGAGGAAATGCCGGACGCTTGGAGGAAAAGTATACTAGTCCCGTTCTACAAAAATAAAGGTGATGTTAGAGATTGTGGGAATTTCCGGGGTATAAAACTTACATCTCATACCCTTAAGATTTGGGAGCGAGTCTTGAGTGAGCGCCTTCGATGTTTAATAGACTTAACAGAAAATCAGTTTGGATTTACTGCCGGGAAGGGAACCACAGATGCAATACACGCGGTAAGACTCTTAGTGGAAAAAGCTAGAGAAAACAAACAAACACTGTGGATGGTTTTCATAGATCTGGAAAAGGCTTTTGATCGGGTACCAAGAACTTTGATATGGCAGACTTTAAGAGCTCAACACATTCCTGAGCGATATATAAAGCTCATAATGGACATGTATCGAGACGTACAAACGAGCGTCCGAAGCCCAGCCGGCGTGTCTAAGAACTTCGACATCAAAGTTGGGGTCCATCAAGGAAGTGCTCTTAGCCCATTATTATTTAATATCATAATGAACTACCTAACTGAGAAAATTCAAAAACCCCTACCGTGGAACCTCTTGTATGCTGACGATGTGGCTTTAATATCGGACAGTAAACATGAAGTACAAAAAAGCTTAGAACAGTGGAGGAGATCTCTCGAGTCAGGTGGATTGCGTATTAGCAGAACTAAGACAGAGTATATGGTGTGCAACTTTGGCCCTGATGATTCCGACTCAGGATTGCTGCTCGATGGAAAAACTCTACCGAGAGTAAGCAAGTTTAAGTATCTGTGTTCGGTTATTGCTGATGATGGTACAATTACGGCCGACATAACCCATAGAACAATGTCTGGGTGGAGCAAGTAGCGCGAGTTGACAGGGATCTTATGCGATCCAAAAATGCCAGTAAGAACCAAAGGCAAGGTCTATAGGACTGCTGTTAGACCTGTTCTTCTGTACGGTGCCGAAACATGGGCTACGAAGCAGATACACGAGCAGAAATTGCATACTACTGAAATGCGTATGCTTCGTTGGGCAGGTGGAGTTACCCTTAAGGATAGAGTCCGAAATGAGTATGTGCGTGGCAGTTTCGGGGTGCGACCTATTACTGATAAACTTAAAGAGTCCAGGTTAAGATGGTTTGGACATGTTACGCGAAGACCTGACGATCACGTGGTGAAGAAGTGCCTTTCCATGGCTACGCAGAAGAGAGGTAGAGGCAGGCCACCAACTACCTGGCTGGGGAATGTCTAAAGGGACATGAAGGAGTTGGGGTTGTCAAATGACGACGCTTATCAGCGAGATGAATGGTGCCTCAAGATTAGGAAAGCCGACCCCGTATAACGGGAAGGGGCGAGGACAAAGAAGAAGCATAATGACAAAGAAAAAAGTCTTTCACGTCATTACTGCATAAGACAACGTTTTCTAAAGAAGTAATATGGAGAATATTCGGAGATCAAGGAACCACTATACTGTGGAACATTCCTGATCACATCCACTATCCTTTAATCCTAGTTTCAAAGTTTATGCATTTCAACGAATTCGTGATCAAAATAAAGTTGTGCTACTTAAATGAATAAACACAGGAACACGAATCACCTGATCGACAAGTACCTCAGATGAATTTGACATAGATATGGAAAAGTCATGAATAGTTAGTGACGCGCAAGAACAAATCTTGTCTTGCTAGGACAAGATCTTGAGAAATAATCATCTTGTCTTGGTCTTGTGACCAAGATTTGGCAAGAATCTTGTCTTGTCTTGTTCTTGCGTTGCTAATAGTCAAGATTATGAAATTTCAAAGTACAGTCATATTTACCCTCAACAAAAAAATGAAAAGAAGACGTGGAGAAGTGAACTTGATGTCTATTACAGTTCTCCCAGAGAGCCCCAAGACACCAACATTCTCCAGTGATAGAAAAAATTCGATAAACTTATCCAACTATTGCTAAAATGGCAAAGGACATTCTTTGCACACCAGCTTCCTGAGTGCCAGTAGAGAGATTATTTTCTGCTGGTTCTCTGGTGATGAATAAAAAAAGAACCCGATTATCCGATGATTCTTTAAAAATGGTGCTCTGCATTAACTCTCTTAAGAACGAAATTTGTTACGGTGACTTTTGATAATTTCTTTTAGAAAGAGTTGAACTAAAAATAATTTCAAATTCAATATAAAAGTTTTGTTATCAGGATGTGAAAAAAATTTTTTTACTTCATTCCGATTACATTTCAAATTTTGTGCAAGAAAGATAGAATGAAAATATTTTACTCCAAAATTTTTATTACCCGAATTGTGTTTTTATTTAATTGTTTCACCGTAACTACCTGCCTGGCATCAAAATTAGCAGGTTGAAAATTAAATGTATATTATCAATTTAAATAACATATCATTTTTTTTGGACTTGTTTATTTTTTTTTGTTAGTTTTTTTTTCAATCATACACTACAAAAATATTATCAGAAAATCTTATTGAAACTACGATTGGTTGTAGAGTGAAAAAAGAAAAATTATTTTTTAAATTGAATTCTGCAATAAAATAAGCGTGAATTTTTTATTAGATATCATTAATTCTATGTAAATAGTTAACATAGTATGTTAAATATAAAAAACCATTAAAAATTTCTATAAAAATCTGGATAAGATCATAATTTTTACTTTAATTCAGAGATAAGTGTTTAATACGGAAATTTGCACATAAATTTATATGCAATTAAGTCTGCTTCACTATTATAACTTAAAATTCTTAATATCAGAAATTAACTAATAAACCAAAAGATGATGAACATAATTTTATAATAAAAAATTAGTTTTACGGGGATTTATTTAAATATCAATACGAAACGCGCATAAAATTATGTCATTAATAAGTTATAACTCAATAGAAACTAATCAAAAATCTTTACTCATTGTTGAATACTCAATATTAAAAAAAAAATTTCCCAAGACAAGACAACATTCTTGGGATTCTTGATAGGTTTTATCTTGGTCTTGTCTTGTATTAAGTTGGCTTAGTCTTGAATTTCAAGACAAGATCAAGAATATCTTGAGTCTTGGCGCATCACTATGAATAGTTAAATCATAAAACAGTTGAAAATATATCATCCACATCAATAATTCAGAGAAATTTTCTCATAACAAAATATTGTTTTCAAGCGACCACGTCAGAAAGTGGTATATATCGCCACGCCTACCTGTCGAAGAAAGTTGATAATTACATGCAACTGTGCGGGAATGTTATTCCCGCACGGGTAAAACCAGTTTGATCCGTGCGGGAAAGTGGTGACATCGAAATGAAACCGCGCCAAGTAGATAGAAGTGAATGAAAAGTTTAGTTCGTATATCCCATCGAATATTCATAAGGCGAACGAGTTACCAGAACATATCGTATCATTAACGAAGAGCTTAAGTTGATTCGATTCGCGTTTATAACATGCAAAGTGAAAAATATCCCTCCAGAAATATTTAACTCGTGGGAATTATTGCTGACAAATCTGAAAGGAAGGTACGAAATAACATAAACAAATAAAGTTATCTATTATTTTCTCTATAACGCCATCTAGAAGCAGAAGATTGAATTATTCAGTTCTGCTTGGGTCGAAACGTTCATTGTGTGTTCTCAAAGTAATTATCGTATAATGCCATTTTTATGGTCGCCCGAAAAATGTCGTTCATTACTCGTGGAAAGTCAGATTTCATTACTCGTGTCTAGCCTCACTCGGCTCCGCTTCGCTTCGCCTCGTTCGTCAAACTGACACTCGCATGAAATCATCGACTTTCCGCACTCGTTATGAAATATACTATTTCATAATCAAGAAATAAATAATCTTCTCTAGAAAAAGCTGCAGATGTGAACACTTTAAAAATATGATTTTTCGAACAAATTTTCTTTCAAAGTACAAAACATCGCTAAAACATATATCGTTCTTTTTCAACGATGTATTTTAACATCGATGTTTTTTATGCAAGCATGTTGCATCCCTAATCCTGATCATCTCGTACTTTTGTCCCGAATGGTGGTTTGACTGAACATGTATATACCTGTCCAAAGTGCACGTAAACGAAACGCCACCCCTTATTTTCAGTGCAATTTTGTATCAAATAACAATCCTGTCACGGGGACCTGTCGAAACCCGCTGAGATTCATAAAAATCCAGTTACCGCGATCGATTCGCACAATAAAGTTCCGGCAATCTCTAACGATAAGTCTTTTTTTTCCCTTTCTTCGTCCGTGTCTATTTCGTATGCAGAGTGAAAAATTCGTTCGGCGAGTTCGAACTTTTCGATCTGGCGCCACGCAGATGGAACCGTTTGCGGGATGAAAAGCGATCGCGTAGCTGAAAACGATTTATTCCGATTACGAGAGGACGTTCTTCCCCGTCGGAGGGGTGGTGCGAAACGGGGTGGATTACGGTTTAAAATTTGTCGGTTTAATGTTACTAATCGGGCAAACTAGACGTTCGGTTTTGTTTCTTTTGTCCTTCGTAAGCGGAAGGAAATTGGAAATTCGACGCCGACAACGGTGTATCGGATTCCGACGTATCGGGACGGCTTTTTTTTCCAGAAAACGGATGACTCAACTATGTCACGACAGGAATGAAAAATCGACAAATTTCCGTATCGACCGATGGAAATTGAAACGGCGTTTTTTCCTCTCGACGCGACGCGATCAACAACAAATAGCGCAGTGAAAGGAGGAAAATTGATTTACACAGCAAAGTGCTCTCTTTCTCTTTCTGCTCAGGTGAGGCAATCAGGCCATCATACCCGTCGACGGCGGCTCCTCGCGAGGTAATTTAACGCTTCGCTCGATTTCGCCTACTTCAGCTTTTCACCCCGAAACGTGTTTTTCTTTCTATGCCACCCCTCGATGATAGCCTTCGATTATTTAGAGACAAAAACGCAGCGACAGCGGCCCCGTTTTAAAAGTCGCATTCGCCAAACCACCCCGGAACAATACCAAATACGAACGAGGGGGTAAATGAAGTGTGTATCGATTTTTCAATCAGTTGTCGTCGTCCTCGTCGTAATTTGCCCTATATATTTAAGTACATAATACTTCGAATTATCGTTTGATACGATGTCGGCCGTGAAATTCACTTCTGTATAAGGCTCGTATGCATAAAACATGAGTCATTTCCACCCACGAGGCGGCGGCGGATTGGAATTGGCAGCGGGGTGATGACGCAATTTCTTAAATGCTATCGGGTTATCTGCGACGTCGGAATTTAGGACGTCTCTCTATGGTACACTTTTCCCAACTTCGGGTCGGGTTGCGGCCGTCTTAAATATTCAAGAAGTTTTGGGAACGCTATCTTAAAAACGAGAAATAGTTTTTAAGCCGAACCATGCGCGAAAAAAATTTTCGCATGGATAAAACCGGTTCGATCCGTTCGGCAAAGTGATCCATCGCGCACGCGCCGTCTGAGCGCATTACATCTCAATTATGAGCAACGCAGGTTTCTGCTTTCCCAACCGATCGCAACGCCCCCCCGAAAATGTCAACAAGAATGAAACGGCCGATTCGTTTATCGTACAATTTATTTACAACTCGTCGGTTCTGGGATAAAATGAACTGACGTCGGTATCGATTGCGAAGCCGAACCGCACAACGCATCGAGTTCGTAAATTTAGCGGATTCGGGCGTCGCTAGCGAACTCGCAAAAGCTAAAGTTTAATGAAGAAACTTGGCGCGACTGTTCATCATCGTCGCGGCGTAAACGATCAAAAAAGAAGAAAAAAACCTCACCGTACCCTTTCACGGTTCCATTCAGAGGAGGCGAAAATGGAATGTGGTCGGAATTCGTACTTTATGCGTCGTCTATCAATTCCAGAGCAGGTTCGATAAATCTATCGCGAGGTTATGAATCGTTTCGAGCAATTCCCGCACGCTTTGGGACCGATAGACGCGGCAAGATCGACGTTTCGATAATTGCACCTGTGCTACAATTTTTCAATGGATAAAACGCGGCGCCTTTTTTTCCCCGTCGAAAATTTCCAGGGATTTGTATTCAAAGTGTTCCGCTCGCGTCCGAAACTTCCGTTGACTACGCGGTCGAATTTAAATTGGGAATTTTCTCGGAATCGACGCCGGTTTCGAAGTTCGATTCGAAAAGTTTCAATTTCCCGGGGATCGTCCTCGGCCAGACGTCACGAACGGGAATAATGCGACTCGACACAGCCGCCATCGAAAATCCGCTTAGCGGAGCATCTTTTCCGTTACCGAAAATATGAAAATTGGGTATTTTCCCCAGGTCTATTTTCGTCGCAGTTTTCACATCTCATCCGGCGATTCGGAAGACAGCGACCGCTACCCGCCAAACATATGCGCACAGGTACTTGCGTTATGCCGACGCATATAAACGTGTGCATATATACGCTACGGTCGACTATACAAACGTACGCCACGCTGGCGTATATACATGCGCGCGAATGCACGCCATGCGGGCGGATATACACACGCATGCGTAAGACGCTTTCAGCTGGCTTAAATAAACACTCGCATATATACGCCAGGTTGTCGTACATATTTTTTTCCGGCTAGTTTAGCGTATATACGCCATTATGCGTTATATAGGCTGGCTATTTGAAAACGAAACGTCGGCGAACCGTCCACATTGGTCCAAATTCCTGAGGCAGGTCGATTTTTGATTGGAGGGAGACACTTTTTGACCGCTTAAAAAGTTGTGACACAGCAACGCCCTAAGCGGGGTGGCTAGCCTTATTAGTTTTTGAATAGGTCATGTTATACATCATATTAATGTGAATTGAAATGTATATTTTAGCATTTTGGACTCAAACTTTGCTAAAATACAGGCTCTTTCATGTGTTATCTTGTCCGAGTCAATTTTTGCATGCACTTATGAGACAGTCAAGAATTATGGTATTTCCTCTGAGGTTTCCTCATTGACAGCACAATGTTTATCCCGTAGGTGTAGTTTTAAATTGAAATCGATCAATTTCGTCTGGAAATGAAGAAATTTGGTCCTTTGCGTTAACAAAAAATGTAATTAATTTACTATTCAAGTGTAACATGTCCACATCAAAATTAAAAATGTTTTTCTTATTCCGCTACAAATGTTGCCGCATGTTGATGGCGTTTTCTTATCAGAGACTGCGTGTTAACTTTGTTTACTAATTTAAATGAATGATAAAGCGTCAAGTTTATTATTTACCGTCTGACTAGAGGGTGTTCCCCTGATTATTAGTTCTGTTAAAGTTGTTTTATTGATAGGTGTAATTTATTGCATTGTTTATACGATTGCGGAGAAGGTAGAAATGATTTCAATTTTCTATGCATACAATCAATGTGCTTTTAGAATAGCTAATGTATTCAAGCACGAATATGTACGACAACCTGACGTATATATGCGAGTGTTTATTTAAGCCAGCTTGGCGTCTATACGCATGCGTGTGTATATCCGCCTGGATGGCGTGCATACGCGCGCATGTATATACGCCAGCGTGGCGTACGTTTGTATAGTCGACCTGTCTCAGGAATTTGGATCAATGTGCACGATTTGCCCACAATTGGCGACGTTTCGTTTTCAAATAGCTACCCTGTATATGATGAGAAGTAAAAATTGAAAATTGACGGAAATGCGAACCAAACACTTTTAGGTAAGAGACTAGAATCAGAGACAAAATCTCATTTGTCATATTTCTAGCTACCCACTGGTTACGTTTCGTCCCGGATGTATCTGCTGGACTCATCAGTGCAGCTTCGCAGACACATCCTGCTGCAGACGTGTTGTTTGAGATTTTTTCAATTCTTCGTTTAACAGAACGATACCGAAATTATATGAAGAGGTGACATTATTCAGAGAAACCTTCTATTTGGGACATATAATGAGAGGTAAAAATTGAAAATTGACGGAAAGGCGAACCAAACACTTTTAGGTAAGAGACTAGAATCAGAGACAAAATCTCATTTGTCATCTTTCTAGCTACCCACTGTTTACGTTTCGTCCCAGTTCCAGTGGGTAGCTAGAAAGATGAGAAATGAGATTTTGTCTCTTACCTAAAAGTGTTTGGTTCGCATTTCCGTCAATTTTTCAATTTTTACTTCTCATTATATGTCCCAAACAGAGGGTTTCTCTGAATAATGTCACCTGTATATGATGTGTATATATGGGCAGCATGGCGTCTACACGCATGTGTGCATATAGGCGTTAGTTTATACATCGTAGCGTATATACACAATACGCCATCGTGGCCTATATACGCAACGCTGGCGTGTATACGCACGTGTATATCCGCAACGATGGCGTATATACGCGTACTTTAACTAAACTCTTTTTGTAATCAATATGATAGAGCATGAAATATTGACAAAAACCTAATGTACTAACAATTCCGCGATACAAACGTTGGAAGATTATCGATCCTCCGCACTTTTTTGAAAGCCATATCCAAACGATTTTTTGCTTCCAGTTCATCCGCAGTTGACCTTAGAAAGGCAATTTCGGCGAATCGATGAGGCAGCGAACCGTAATCCTCGGAATCGAAACTTTTGAAGTGCAACCTTAATTTCGGGAACGTCTGTTTACCGAGCGCCACTGGCGTCGTTAGGAATTGGGAAAAATTTCCCCGGAACAAGCGTCGATTTTTTTCCTTCCTCTCCCCCCGCCCTTCGACGAAAGATTTCGCGATAACGCAATTGGTTCGATAACTAACGACCATAAATAATTTTCCCTTTTCCGCCGGATGATCGTCCGTTCCGACGAAAGGCGGCGGCGGCGGCGCCTATCTCGTCGACGGGTCTGCCATGTGAGCGCATCATCATCGTCCGCCACCGGATCGATCGGTTGCCGCCACCGGCAGCGGCGGCGGCGAACGATGCGTTTTCCTCAGGCGACGCTTTGATCTCGAAACCTACGACTGAGGTGGCAAGGGGAGGGGGGGGGGGATTGTAGAGGGTCACCAGTTGTACGTATCTCTACGTAATTATTACGTGCGAGTTCATTTGCCGGATTCAGGAAATTTCGTGAGCAGTCGCGTGCACGAAACGATAAGAAACCGTTTTTTTGTGCCTCTCTGGGGTATTTCACGTTTGCCAAAACGACACATCGCGTTTCGGCCCATAACCTCTATAAAGTTTCGTCCACGATAACTGCAACCACAGTCAGTGACTCTTTAAAATCTTTGTTAACTGTATTAATTGAGTGATCGCTCGTTGTTCGTCACGCGTATCGGGTTACTAAGAGGGTGATGAGTCAAACATTTACAAGTAAGGAGTTGTTGTGACAAGCGATTAGGAGGGCAACGGAAACCATGTAATTGTTATACCCAGACGACTGTAACTCCGGATGCAAAGCAACTTAAATTCGACGATCGCCTTGGGTGCGTGGGAAACCTTAGATGGTCGAGGGTGTTATGCGAGAACCGCTAGAAACAAAAATCGAATTCTGCTGACGTCGCAGAATTCAGAAAACAAATTAAATCTGAATGTTGCCAAACTAACTTTCTGCTCAGTGAAATGCCACAAACGTATCCTATCAATTAATAGAACGACGACTATGTAAAACGATCACCATGAAATCCTCTTTATGTTTTATTGATTATGCGTTCGTCCATTTTGCATAATTAACAACGCACTCTATCATCAACTGATTTGCCACTGAATAATTTTTTAATGCCGTCTCGATCATTATTAATACCGAGTTGATTGTAATCGGACCGCGATGATAATTATTTATTGCCGGCTAGTTGTGCAACGATGAATTTAACGAACAATCGCGAATACGGACCCCTCAATAGTTCCAAATCATAACAATATTGCCTTTTAGCAATTCAGGTGAGACAAAAGGTGATTTATGCAAGGTTTGGATTTCGAATTTTGTATGTTCGAAACGAACAGATGCAACAACAATACAATATGAGAAAAACAACAATCGATACAATCCACGATGACACGCTTTGATCTCCGGTGGGTCTCTAGTTCGCGAGCAAATAAAATCTTCACGATTCGCCGTTTTCTTTCAAATTACGATCCGTCAGTTTCCATTTGAAGTGGTTTACTGGCATCTCGAACCAGACGGTTAGTTTCTATAACAACGCTTCCATCGAATGAACGCAACACAAATTATAACTTTATTTGACATTATTCTCGTTTGTTTAGTCATTTTTTATATCCCATTTATTTTACAAAAGACACTAAACTAGAATCTGAGGTACACTAATTCATTTATACAATACACAAAGACAAACAGCCGTAATGTAACAATAGGTTCTTCACTTCACGTCGATTAAACGCGTCGGCGTCGTCATTACGGTAATAAAAATTTATCGACTAAACACCTAACGTGGCAATAAGAGAAGTCTGGAAAAATGCGAGTTTCGCTTAATCCAGGTAACGCAAATAACCGACTCGCTACGCTACATTATCGATTATGCCGTTCAAACAGCGAGCGAGAAGGGAAACCTGCGACATAAGGAAAAATTCGCGATTTCGTATGCGTTAACTTTTTATTTTTGCTGAGCGTTATCCAATGTAAACGCGCTCCAAGATGTGTCGTCGTTTTCGCCATCATCGCGCGATCCCATTACCCATATAACGCTAGCGACCTGGAAAATATGATTTTTTTTTCGGCCCCGGGGTCCTTTGATGTTGAGCGGGGCACGCACAATTCCCTTTTCAGGTCGAACGTACAAAAAAGTTGAAAACTAAAATTTCAGGATGGTGTGGCGTAAGCGCGTCGAAAAATTACATAATACTGCAGAGGAAGTGAGCGAAAATCGATCGGATTTACACATTTCAAAAATGCGTTCGGTAAACCGTATAAGTATTCTGTAGCTTCATACGGTTCTGAACAATGCAACCGACGGTCTGACGTCACTACTACGGATTATCCATATTCTGTGGCCCCTTTTGAAACACCGATATTATGTTTTAGCGATCCTAATTCAACGGTTTAGTAGTTCAAATGATCTCAGCTGCTGCGCTCCATCAATCGATGCGTCAGAAACGAAACCTTTGTGGCGATCACAGAAGACCACAAACTAAGTTTGGAGGTTAGATCCTCAACGAATAGTTTAAAAGCATTCTTATCACCACTGATAAGTTAGAATCGCTTACCTGACACTCTGTCTCCCGTTGCAACCGATGGCGGCGATGTCGAACTTGTAATTTTTTCGCTTTTCGCAATTCAACGAGCGTCGCGCCCTCAGTTCGGCGTAGCCGTCATCTTTGGAGATGATCTCGAAGGGCGCTTCGCCGTGATGCTTGTTGACTATGCGAAAGCTGCACACGGGCGTGCCGACCGCTCGGATGGCGGGGGTCACCTCGACCAGCGTCTCGTTTTCTTTGACCAGCCCGTGGTAGCCGTTATCCAAGTTTTCCACGTCCAACTTTGGCACTGGAACGAACGAGATGGAAAAATCAGATTACGTACAACTTCGCAACACGGCGCGAACGTAATTTATTCGATAATGGTTGAAATTCGCGCACTCGGAATCGATTTTACTCAAAGCAGTCGTTCGTGAGGAATTTCAGTTCTGTGTATAATATAACGAATTATCTGATTCGATAGCATAATCTAATGGGTCTAAATTTCGGTGCTATAATTGTTCAGAACATTCTGCTGCCTCTATAACCCAGCGACTCTATTTCATATAATATGTAGGATCGGTTCACACATTCTAAATAATAATTACGGAAATTTATTGGATGGGATCGTTCAGTTCCAATTGAGCTCCTCTAACTCAGTAACTAATCATAGACCCAAAATTTGCCACAGAAATACATAACGAAACAGAACTACCTGTCAAACAAATTATCTCTCAGATAGAAGCTAATATTACACAAATTTCAATTAAGGAACGACATAAGATCAGAGCTCAACTTGCCCACAATATAAACATAACAAGACACCAAATCAAACAAAAAGTCAAAAGAACGAAAACAAAAAACCTCCTAATAAAGTTTCAAAATACGAAAAACTTTTTGAAAGAAAATCCAAATATCATTATCACGAAAGTCGACAAAGGAAATAAGACCGTAATTATCGACAAAGAACAATACATCGAAAAAATGAATGAAATCCTAGGAGACACTAACACTTACAAAAAAATTAAAAATGATCTAACATCCACTACTGAAAAAGAAAATAATAATTTGGTCAAGAAATGAAAATCCATTTCATTTCTGACAATTTATACAAACAATTAATTATACATAACAGCATACCTCCAAGAATATACGGCCTTCCCAAACTTCATAAAGAAAACATGCCTTTTCGTCCTATAGTTTCTTACAACCAATCTCCTCTTCGAAACAACTTGGAAAAATTATCTCAAACACAACAAACAAAAACATGTTTTATATAAAAAATTCTCAAAAACTAAAAAAAAATTAAACGAAATTTTGATCCCAGAAACTCAGACCGTAATTATTGACAAAGAATAATACATCGAAAAAATGAATGAAATCCTAGGAGACACTAACACAAAAAAAATTAAAAAGGATCTAACAGCCACTATTGACAAAGAAAATAACAATTTGGTCAAAAAGTGGGAATCCAAAGATTTCATTTCTGACAATTTATACAAACAATTAATTGTATATAACAGCATACCTCCAAGAATATACGGCCTTCCCAAAATTCATAAAGAAAACATGCCTTTTCGTCCTATAGTTTCTTATAACCAATCTCCTTTTTACAATATTTCGAAACACCTTGGAAAAATTATCTCAAATATAACAAACAAAAACATGTTTTATATAAAAAGTTCTCAACAACTAAAAAAAGAATTAAACGAAATTTTGATCCCAGAAACTCATAAATTATTTTCCCTAGACGTAATTTCGCTTTATACAAATATTCCAAACAAGGTCGTAGCTGATATTATAAAAGAAAAATGGACGCAACTTCAAAATTTCACAATGATACCGAAAAAAGACTTCGTCAAATCCTTACTTTATTCACTTAACACTAATTACTTTCAATATCAAGACCAATTTTACCAACAAATCGACGGAGTTGCAATGGGTAGTCCGATTTCGAGTGTAATAGCTCAAGTCGTTATGGAACATCCCGAAGAAAAAATTTTAAGTGAAGGTAATTTCACAATAACACTATACAAGAGATTCGTTGATGACTGTTTGTTAATAGCTGACCCAAAAGAAATAAATAAAATTGTAAATAGTTTTAACAATTATAATTCCAAATTACAATTCACTTTAGAAGAAGAACAAGATGACCAAATTAATTTCATGGACATGACAATAATTCGAAAAAATAACAAACTTGAGACAAATTGGTTCAGAAAACATACATCAACAGACAGACTTATAAATTTTCAATCTTCATATCATCAGTCACAAAAAATAAGCATAGCAAAAATTTTGTAAACAGAGCAATAACGCTTACATCTCCCAAATTCCGTACAGAAATTCTTAGTAAAGTAAAAATAATATTTACCCAAAACGATTACCCTGATCATATAATAAATAAAATTATCAAAGAACGAACTCATAAATTTTACAATCAAACATCAACTAATTTTCCTGTCACACAAAAGAAATATATTTCAATTCCTTAGATTCCCGTACTAACAGAAAAAATTTCAAAAATAATGAAACCATACAATATTCAAATTGCATACCATCCTCAAAATCAGATAAAACAAATTTATACAAAACTCAAAATCAAAATTCCTGGAGAAAAACGATCACATGTAGTATACAAAATTCCTTGTATGAACTGTAACCAATTATACATCGGACAAACTTCCCAACGACTTACAGACAGAATGAAAGCCCATAAATATTCGAAAACAGCACTAAACAAGCATAAAAAATCAAACAACCATGAATTTGATTACAACGTCAGTATATTAGCAACAGAAAAAAACGTTAAATCTAGAGAAATTCTTTAAATGATACATATAAAAGAAAACGAAAAAAATGTTGTAAATGATAAAACTGACATAAAGGAACTAAGTACAATATACTCTTTTGTACTATAACGATACGTTCCACATAATTTCGAACATTTGAACGAATATTAAACGTCATTGATCTTTCTGGTAAGATATTTTCAATATCAAATTCGTTTTCCATTTTCATATGTGAATTATTTTATTTTAGATAGTTGACAAAGATAGAATCTCTATCGAAACGTCCTTAATATTGTAAATTGTTTAAAATAAACCTGGATCACCAAAAAACTCGAAGATTCTTATAATTATATATATAGGTATATTTTCTTTGCTGAAATATATATTCTTTGGAAATGTGTTTCTTGGGAATGCAGCAAAAATCTCTATGTATTGAAACCCGTTTTTTTCTTTAAACTCGAGCTTTCGTGAATTTATTAATTTTTCACTTCATTCAGGAGAACTACAATGAGACATTTATCGTAAAGTTAAATACAAAGTAGATAAAATTTGCTTACGAAAGTAGGTTTGAAATAAGGTGTTACAAATATGGAATGGTGACATCTCTTCTAAAATCATAAGATTTGGTTGTCATGACGAATATTTTTCTAAGTTAACTTATCTATTTCTAATAAATTTGCGTATATTTTACTAAGATTGTCGATGTCTTTTTTATTATTCATCCTATTGTCTTCTTGAGCAATCCTCACCATTTCTAGAAACTTCTTAGTGTGTTTATTAGATTCTTCGTCAAGTATAGAAACTTCTTCAAAATTTGGATGATGTCCAAGTGACAATTTTGTCACTTAATTTTTTAACGTCTGGAAGAACGGTTCAATTGGGATGGATTGTCCTGTATTCTGTGCAACAGGCGTTGGATTTTCAGGTGTATTGAAAATGATTTTAGTAGCAAATTTTCTTGGGTATCCATTACTTTCCATAATTTTGAGAAGTTCTTTCAAATTTTTATCTAAAAATTCAGGATCAGATAATTTAGTTATTCTATTTTTTAAATTTTTTATAACATTAATTTTCATTCTCATTGGGTGGTCCGATCTAAAATGTATGTATCTACAGGAGGCAATTGGTTTTTTTATACCAATCTGTAGTGACAGTTTGGTCATCTTTTCTAATAACTTTGCTATCTAAAAATGTAACAATTTTGTCTTTTTCGTCTTCCACTGTGAATTGGATGCATTGGTTATAGTTGTTAAATAGATCTCTTGTGAAATTTATATAATTTTGTGTATAATTGGTCGTAGTGCTAAAACGTCTTTATGTATTTTTGGGAGACCATAATATTTTGGGCAAACACCGTCATAAGTCATCAATCCTTTGGCTTCCGTGTCTGTTGGCATTCTCATTCTTTTAAGTTCGGAAATTTTCTTATTGATTTTTTGTTCGATCGTGTTAGTTGGATCAACTCTATTTAATTTATAAACAGTAGAGTCATTAAGAAGTGCTTCTGATAATTCGTTATAATGTTCTTTTTTCATTAGAACGGTACATTTCCTTTGTTAGAAAGAGTGACTATGAGATCTTTGTTTTGTTTTAAGAATTTCTTTGTTTTAAGTTCAATTTTATCGATCCATTGGAATCTAGTAATTTCCGAATCTTGAGTAAAATTTGTAATGTTGTTCGTCAACTTCCCTCTTAGAGCATCAACTCGTTGGAAATCTACATTATCACAATAGTTTTCGATCGTTGCAATCAACCTTGGTATATTTAAATGTTTAGGTTGAGGGGATAATGCAAAATTCGGACCGAGTGATAAAAAAGAAGAAATCTCTTGATCTATGTTTTTATCGGTAATATTCTTGAACCATGTATCTTGTACTGTTATGCTATTTCCTTGTTTTCCTTTAAGAATATCAATTTTCATTATATTACGTCGTTTAATCTTGTTGAAAATTCTTTGAATGTTTTATACTTATTCCATTCATTTTGATTCAAAATATCCATCATTTCTGTTATATATATATATATATATATATATATATATATATATATAAATCCTGAACCATTGCTGCGTCCGTACAAAGTTGCGACCTTATTGCGTCCCCAAGAAATACTGCAACTATCTACGATATTGTGGAGTATACTGGTTCGACTTTGAATTTGGCAACTCAGCCCCTATGTCTCTTAGCGATATCTTCATTTTTCGAATATACAAATTCTCAGATAATCACCGCATATTGTTGCGTCCTTATAAAGACCACCTTATCAGCTCCGTATATTGGTTGCACCATTCGCTACTGCGTCCGCGCTGTGTTGCCGCGGTTGACGGACGCGATAATGATATGACTCGTCTATTTATCTATATTTCAATTATATACTGGCTGACTCAAAACTAATTAGATAACTTGAGAGGTGTTATTGGTAAGTAGAGAATAAAACCTTTCATTAACATAATAAACAATAATCAATTTTTATTATATGAGCTAATAAATTTACACATTTTAAACTGAGAATGTTTGTATCATTAGTTAGAAAATCGATTTTAGTAATAAAAAAGCAATTTCAATTGAAAAATGTTGCACTTTGTGCATCCCTATACATATCCAGAATAATTTTAGGAAGATGACAGTGGGGTTAGAGGTTCTCAGAATCTATTATGAGGATAAGTATTCAGAATAAATCTCCCCATTCACTTTAGTTTAAGTCAAAATCAGAATACTCAATGTTATTGAAAGTGGTTTTCGAACTGTTACTCCCAAATTCCTGTAATAACATAGCTTTTCTCAAATCCTGTGTATCATAGAAAAGATTCAAAATTTCCAAATGTTTATCATGATGAGGAATATTCATGAGACACAAGTATGGTTGAGTTAGAATATTGATTTAAACAAACAATGAAAATTATTTCTAAATATATTAGCTACAATTGATGTAATAAAGCCAGACAAAGAAAAAATTTGAAATGAATAAGATAAACAAATACTTATTTCGTTTTGCTATGACCGTTCTGGATGAAAACTTTTATTTTTACCCAATAACTTTAATGATGGTCATAGATTGACAGCCAGTTTTCAGATTTCAAACTTGAAATACTTTCCGGTTTTCCTTGAGAAATTATTATATGAACTGGACTTTTCATCATTGACAGTACTTCAATTTCGATGATTATTTTTAGAATTGATTATTAATTAATCTCAAAATTCAAGAAACAATTGCGAAAATTCTTGGAGGTGTACAAACAATAGTTATGAAAAGAAAATTAAATCTATCATTTCTGTATTTATTCAGCAAATCATTAAAGAGAGTTAAATAAGTATGATTTATTATGTAACATCGTTTGGCAAGGGGTTCATGTGAACATTCATTCGAAAGATACTTCAATTCAGTGAATCTGTAGCAAATTTTCAGAAATTTGTATTGGTTTTCGGAAATAAAATTGATTTATCAGTCCAAGTTTATCAAAAGCAAACGCAATAATTGGATAACTTCATTTTAGACGGAATCAAAATTGGAATAATAATTTTGTTAATAACTACAATTAGGCCTCGCAGTCTTTTTTTCATCGAAGGTTCCATTATTTTCAATATTAAACAGGATCAAAACTAACCCGAGGGATAGGCCTACCGGGGAAATCACAAAAAAAACGCACTTAGTACACTACCTCATAGGTGGCGAGGAAACGTGTGCATATTATGACGATTACAAATTTGATAACTTTTTGAATCGATATATTTCAAAAACGGTGGCTCGTAGAAAAGAATACTAATCAATTTTTGTAGATCAATTTTTGTCTGAGATATTTTTATAATAAAACTGAAAAAATGAAAATCGCGAAAAACTCATTTTTTTACCTTTGACCTTGAATAAAACTTTTTCCTTATAAGTAAAAGATGAAGAACTTTTAATGATATTTCAAACAATCTAATCAATTTTCATCTTAGTGAGAATTTAGATAACTTTGAATGTCTAAATTAACCGGACTAGAAGATTCTCATATCTTTTTTCGTTCTCATTTTTTTTGGCATAATTAGAATAGCATGTTGCTCGGTCGAAGTGGGAATCATAATTTTAAAATCCAGTGATCGGTATCAGCGGAAGTCCCACACTACCGCTTTTCCCGCTTGAGTTTCAAAATCTCCCGCGTTTTTTGTTACGCCTTGTTTCCTATGCAGCCCCAGTGTGTACCTGCTTTAAAATTGATTTCGCAGCGAAAAAAATTCCTGGATCTCCGAACACTTGTTATTTTGTCAACAAGTTCGCTAAAAGTCAATTCTCCCGCATTTCATAGCTGTATCCCGCTTGAGTTTCAAAGTTTCCCGCGTTTTTTGTTCGCCGTGTTTCCTATGCAGCGCTAGCGGATACCTGCTCGTCGGACCGGCGACCCTATCGTAAATTCCCGACCGAAAGGGATCGAAAAAAAAATCTTTCCGCTATCCCACAACTTGGCGGGAATTTTACTTGAGAATCAAAAACAGATATATGTAGTAAAATTCTGAAACGAGGATCGCGATCTTTCAATAGATTGTTTTCATAGACGTTTTCTACAAACTTAGGTACACTACTTCGATTTATTATATCTTTCTTAATTGCGGTGTGCAATGAAACGGTATGAGAAAATGAAAAATCAACAACCGAAAATTCCGCTTGCAGCATATTGTCGGCGAAAAATCATAATGATCGACCTTTCGATAATTATCACCTCTCGGTGAAAGAGGGTTTAAATTGATTTCGCAGCGAAAAAAATTCCTGAATCTTCGAACACTTGTCATTTTGTCAACAAGTTCGCTAAAAGTCAATTCTCCCGCATTTCATAGCTGTATCCCGCTTGAGTTTCAAATATTCCCGCATTTTTTGTTCGCCGTGTTTCCTATGCAGCTCTAGCGGATACCTGCTCGTCGGACCGGCGACCCTATCGTAAATTCCCGACCGAAAGGGATCGAAAAAAAAATCTTTCCGCTATCCCACAACTTGGCGGGAATTTTACTGGAGAATCGAAAACAGATGTATGTAGTAAAATTTTGAAACGAGGATCGGGATCTTTCAATAGATAGTTTTCATAGACGTTTTCTACAAACTTAGGTACACTACTTCGATTTATTATATCTTTCTTAATTGCGGTGTGCAATGAAACGGTATGAGAAAATGAAAAATCAACAACCGAAAATTCCGCTTGCAGCATATTGTCGGCGAAAAATCATAATGATCGACCTTTCGATAATTATCACCTCTCGGTGAAAGAGGGTTTAAATTGATTTCGCAGCGAAAAAAATTCCTGAATCTTCGAACACTTGTCATTTTGTCAACAAGTTCGCTAAAAGTCAATTCTCCCGCATTTCATAGCTGTATCCCGCTTGAGTTTCAAATATTCCCGCATTTTTTGTTCGCCGTGTTTCCTATGCAGCTCTAGCGGATACCTGCTCGTCGGACCGGCGACCCTATCGTAAATTCCCGACCGAAAGGGATCGAAAAAAAAATCTTTCCGCTATCCCACTACTTGGCGGGAATTTTACTGGAGAATCGAAAACAGATGTATGTAGTAAAATTTTGAAACGAGGATCGGGATCTTTCAATAGATAGTTTTCATAGACGTTTTATACAAACTTAGGTACACTACTTACACCTATTATATTTTGCTTAATTGCGGTGCGCAATGGAACGGTATGAGAAAATGAAAAATCAACAACCGAAAATTCCGCTTGCTGCATATTGTCGGCGAAAAATCATAATGATCGACTTTTCGATAATTATCACCTCTCGGTGAAAGAAGGTTTAAAATTGATTTCGCAGCGAAAAAAATTCCTGGATCTTCGAATACTTGTCATTTTGTCAACAAGTTCGCTAAAAGTCAATTCTCCAGCATTTCATAGCTGTATCCCGCTTGAGTTTCAAAACTTCCCGCGTTTTTTGTTCGCCGTGTTTCCTATGCAGCTCTAGCGGGTACCTGCTCGTCGGACCGGCGACCCTATCGTAAATTCCCGACCGAAAGGGATCGAAAAAAAAATCTTTCCGCTATCCCACAACTTGGCGGGAATTTTACTTGAGAATCGAAAACAGATGTATGTAGTAAAATTCTGAAACGAGGATCGCGATCGTGCAATAGATTGTTTTCATAGACGTTTTCTACAAACTTAGGTACACTACCTACATTTATTATATTTTGTTTGGTTGCGGTGCGCACTTAATTTTTTTTTTATTTACAAGGATTAAGTTGGGAGATGAAAATTATTTTCTTTTTCTTCATTATGCCTACATATTCAAATTCATTATAAAGTGGGGAATAAAAAGTAGGAACAGCTACTGTAGGTATTTATGGAAACTGACCGCTGTTGTTCCTTAATATAAGGAATTTATATTTATTGTACTTGGTTCCATTGCTCTATGCTCGTTCTTTTCTGATACGGCATCTATATTCCATACTCATTAAAATGAATCAAGCAGCGATGTTTTTGCACATATGAATAAAAAATTTGACGTCAATATACAATGAAATTTCCCTGACTCGAATTTCTTAGGGCCGGCACATTCAGAGAATAGGACCGCAATAAATAATTGGTGGTTTCCATTTATTAATAAAGCCTTGAACTACTGGATGACAAAAAACCGTTATAAAATACGTGATCGTTTATCGACCAGGCTGCATCCGTCATTTTTCACATAAAAATGCGAATATATCGAAAACGGTTTAATTCACAAATAACAAGTGGTATACAAAATGTATCTACAATTTTCATTAATTTCAAATATGCTATAACATACAAGGTACATTTTCGGGGGAAAATATTTTATCCAAATAGAGCTTATTGGCTAATCACCATTACCAAAATTTCAGATTTTTTTTACCGATATTTTTAGAGTTACGGGATTTAAGGGAAAAATTGAATTGGATCGAACTGGGTCGAATATTAACTGGCATATTTGCTATAACTAATTAATTCGGATTTGGATGTGCGAATTTTTTTTTTCGATTGAAACGATCGGATTTTAGCACCGCTACGCTCTCATGTTGCTGAGAAATCAAAAGAACTGTTATTCTAAGTTAGTTCTTTTCCTACATGAAAAAAATCTGCTTAATTAATGTCGCATTCATATTGCTGAACGATGTTGAGAGATAAATCCAAACAAACATTATATTACACATATGCGACTTTGCGTTGAACAATTTATAAAAATCCGTCAAATTTTTCTAGTTTCTATACCTTTTCTTTTTTCTTATGAGAAACTACGAAAAGTCTAATTTTCTTGTGTTTCACTATTATTAACGGTTCAAAAGAAATAGAGAATTTTCATTGTGATACCACTTCTTGAATTTCCGTTGAAGAGAGTTCAATGATTGACAATTTCACAATGGAATTCAAATTCATAATTAGTGCTACAAATCTCTCACCGAAGTATTTGGATAAACAGTTTTGTAGAAAAAAGTTGATTGTTAATAAGTCGTGTTGCCGATGTATCAGATGAAAGTATTGAACATAAATCATTCCATAAATTTGAATTTGAATCTGAGAACTGTTCAAGAAAATCAATGTGTTCAGCCAATTTTCACCGGTGTGTAGATGCACCAATATTTCAAAGAACAATAATCAATCTTGTATTTCTATCAAATTAGTCTAGCACATTCTGATTAGAGTGAATAGAGACTAATTTATTTGAAAATTCTCAATGTTCAATGGCCATTGAATGTAATTCATGAAAACGAATAATGAAATTCATCAACAAAATAAGTTTTCATTTCCCCACTTTTTCAAGAAAGGGTCATATTTCTAATGCTCCATTTCTTAACTCTTATATATACTCATTAAGTTATTTCTTATACGAGCATCGATCTTCACACATATTACTTTCTCATTTACTTCTTATATTCGGTTTTTCCTTTATCATCGAAATATTTTCTCTTTTATCAAGATCATATATTACTAAGATACCATGGGAGCATTACATCATGATAACCAAAAGTATCTCAGGAGATTACACCAATTTTTCTGATGTAACATTGAAATGAATTTGAGAAAAATTTCTATCGATTCTTTCACGCAAAAAAAAACGAACGTGAAAGTTTCCGCGTCAAATACAACTGAAGATTTACGGGATTCTCAAAGTTTGCGGTACATTTTAACAGACTTCATTCTCAATTGACCATTTCTTTTCATCGAAACGAGCGATCGTTTACGCCAACGAAAACAAACTGGAAAACGACCCTTCGCAGGTAGAACGACGAAGATACGATGTTGCCGAACCGAAGGACGTAGTAATATGCGAAAATTAAATAAAATATACTACACGAAGTATATTGGTTCAGCGCCTCTACCGGAGAAGTGCTGAACTCACGATGTACATTATTGCGTCCGAAACTGCAAAAATAATCCTGTTATATCTTGGCCATCCTGCCAGATCTTCTACATTTTCTTGGGATGCTACGAAGATATGAACGTCACTCAGACATTCCACCAAAAATTTAACTTCACTCCAACCTAGAAGACCGGCTAACATGGGATGACATTACTGCGTCCGGTATACGGACGCAATAATTCTCCGGACGCAATAATATCCGCAATCGGGATGTTTAAGGACGCGATAATGTTCGATTCCATATATATATATATATATATATATATATATATATATTTACTTACATAATGTAGAAAAATCGATGGAAAATCGCACTGATGAAAAAACACGAACAGGTATCATTGACACCTATCAAATATTCTTCTACATTTTTCATAGCTTGCTGTTGCTTAAAATATATTAATAGGATGGATATCAGTTGGAAATTACTTGAACTCGATGACAATGTTATCAGCCTTCAACCAAAGTTTCTGCATTTAATTTAGAAAAATCTAAATATTTAAGTGACAGAAATTCTGCCTACTAATGAAGATTTTTCAAAGCAAAAAACAAAACACGTTTCGTCCGGATGCATTTTCGGGACTCGTCAGTACAGCTATGAAAAATGTAGAAGAATATTTGATAGGTGTCAATGATAATTCGTTCGTGTTTTTTCATAAGTGCGACTTTCCATCGATTTTTCTACATTATGTAAATATTTAAGTAATTTGAACAACTTTCTAACACGTATACAGCAGGTGCATTTTCACGCTGTACTGACGAGTCCCGAAAATGCATCCGCTGTGAGTCCCAAATAAACGGACGAAACGTGTTTTGTTTTTTTGCTTTGAAAAATCTTCATTAGTAGGCAGAATTTCTGTCACTTAAATATTTAGATTTTTCAAATTAAATGCAGAAACTTTGGTTGAAGGCTGATAACATTGTCATCGAGTTCAAGTAATTTCCAACCGATATCCATCCTATTAATATATTTTAAGCAACAGCAAGCTATGAAAAAATGTGAGAAGAATATTTATAGGTGTCAATGATACCTGTTCGTGTTTTTTTCATCAGTGCGACTTTCCATCGAATTTTTCTACATTATCATAAGTAATTTTGAACAACTTTCTAACACGTATACAGCAGGGTGCATTTTCACGCTGTACTGGCGAGTCCCCGAAAATGCATCCGGACGAAACGTGTTTTGTTTTTGCTTTTGAAAAATCTTCATTAGTAGGCAGAATTTCTGTCACTTAAATATTTAGATTTTTCAAATTAAATGCAGAAACTTTGGTTGAAGGCTGATAACATTGTCATCGAGTTCAAGTAATTTCAACCGATATCCATCCTATTAATATATTTTAAGCAACAGCAAGCTATGAAAAATGTAGAAGAATATTTGATAGGTGTCAATGATACCTGTTCGTGTTTTTTCATCAGTGCGACTTTCCATCGATTTTTCTACATTATGTAAGTAATTTGAACAACTTTCTAACACGTATACAGCAGGGTGCATTTTCACGCTGTACTGACGGAGTCCCGAAAAATGCATCCGGACGAAACGTGTTTTTTTTTGCTTTGAAAAATCTTCATTAGTAGGCAGAATTTCTGTCACTTAAATATTTAGATTTTTCAAATTAAATGCAGAAACTTTGGTTGAAGGCTGATAACATTGTCATCGAGTTCAAGTAATTTCCAACCGATATCCATCCTATTAATATATTTTAAAAAGCAACAGCAAGCTATGAAAAAAATGTAGAAGAATATTTGATAGGTGTCAATGATACCTGTTCGTGTTTTTTCATCAGTGCGACTTTCCATCGATTTTTCTACATTATGTAAGTAATTTGAACAACTTTCTAACACGTATACAGCAGGGTGCATTTTCACGCTGTACTGACGAGTCCCGAAAATGCATCCGGACGAAACGTGTTTTGTTTTTGCTTTGAAAAATCTTCATTAGTAGGCAGAATTTCTGTCACTTAAATATTTAGATTTTTCAAATTAAATGCAGAAACTTTGGTTGAAGGCTGATAACATTATATATATATATATATATATATATATATAATGAAACTAAAGTTACCTCCATCTATATTATAGATGAACTAATAGTAAGGGTTGTGCGGCACTAAAAAGCCTACTTGATGTTGTACTCTTTTTATTGATGTCGACGTTTCGATCTCAGATTTCAGACCTTCATCAGGACGAAACTAAAACAAAATATATCGTCCTTGATGATGTTATGTACATAGATAAAATATTATACAGCACTCCACATAATTGAGTTAATAAAAAACCTGCTTATCACATCCAAAACAGTGAGTCATCCTCGTTCATCGAATAATGCTACCACGAAAAACCTAAGGAATACAATGAAATGGATAATATAACAAAACAAGAAGATATACATACTCAAATGAGCTTTCCAGAAAACAACTAACCCGTCAACAAAATTAATCCACGTCGAATTCGAAACACATTCATGCATATTAACATCTAGAAATTTCCAGTAACGACGTCAAACGTTGATATTCGATATAAATATAAGAAAACGAAACATTCACCTGGCGCGCATATTACTACAAACAATCAGTCTTTCATAAATTTTGCAAATAAGAATATATATTACTGACGTTTCTTATGTCTGCTCTATTATTCATATTATCAGGGTGTTTCTTTATTTCCAGCATCTCCAGAGTACTCGCTTCCTAGTGTTCTTTTCCGTCTTCAAGATCTCCACCCCATCGTAATCCATCACATGTCCTGTATGTCTGCAATGTTGAGCCAGAGCACAACTCTTCGTCACAATTTTGGTGTCACTTCTATGTTGAATAATTCCTTTTTTTAGTTGTTGAGTCGTCTGTCCAATATATGACAAATTGCAGCCCCGAACACGGTATCTTTGTATACGACATCATCATTTTTTCTTTTTCAATCTTAGTCTTAGTCGAGCTAAACAATTTTCTTGTCTTGAAGTCGTTACGAATTGAAATCCTAATGTCATCACTTCTTAAAATTCTAGTAAGCTTCGACGTCAGACCATCAATGAGTGGCAATGTTGCAGTGCACCTTACCTCCCCAACTACTCGATTCGCATCCGAGGGAAAAATGGCATACTATCTCTCCACACACATTGATTCAGGAGGAGGAATTCATATTAATTATTAAGTTTCTCTTCAATTCTAATTGTTTTGTCTTTGATGGGAGAATATATCAGCAGGTGTTTGGTTGCCCGATGGGTCTACGTTGAGTCCGATTTTGTCACGTATCGTGATGGATTATGTATTGGATGAGGTTTGCTCGACCCTTCCTTTGAGGTT